>OY992537.1:194584808-195268456 GCA_963921195.1 Pegoplata infirma
TTTTTGACAAAAAGTGGGCATGGTCGATGAATCTTAGCCTATGTCAATCCTGGAGTAACACTCTAAATATTGGTGAAAATATTTTTGAAATCAGATGAGTTGTTTAATAGATATTTTAATTTTAAGTTTTTTTTTTCCAAAAGTGGGCGTAGAAGTGGGCGTGGTGAATGGAACCCAGCATATGTTCACCATGAAGGACCTTCATGTATTAATGAAAAAAAAATTAAATCGGTTTAGTAGTTGTGGAGATTTTTAAATTTTACGTTTTTGGCTAAAAGTTTTTTCTACCAAAAGTGGGCGTAGAAGCGGGTGTGGTCGATGAAGCCTATCAAGTGTCGACCCTGGAGGAACACTCTAAATATTGCTGAAATTTTTTTTGACTTCGAATGAGTAGGTTCATAGATATTTAAATTTTTAGTTTTTACCAAAAGTGGGCGTAGATGTGGGCGTGGTCGATGAAACCCAACATATGTCCACCATGAAGGACCATTCCAAGTATGTATTGGTGAAAAAAATTTTGAAATGGGTTTAGTAGTTTTGGAGATTTTTAAATTTTACGTTTTTCGGGCAAAAGTGGGCGTAGAAGTGGGCGTGGTCAATGAAACCTAGCCTATGTCCATCCTGGAGGAACACTTTAAATATTGCTGAAAACATTTTTGAAATCGGATAAGTAGTTCCGGAGATTACCCTCTACAAACAAACAAACAAACAAACAAACAAAAAAACAAACATACAAACTTTACCTCTTTATAATATTAGTATAGATGTATTGGTATAATTTAACATTTTGTCCATTTGTAAATGTTTAACAACAACCAACATCTTTGAATTATTTTGTCCATTCATTATTACAACCAACGAACGAAATCAACATGCAGGCACATGTAGTTCATCTTATGTTAGAGATGTTTTATTTTTTGTTGTTTGCATTAAATATATGTTGGAATTGTAGTATATGGATGGTTATACATGGAATATTAACTCTTGCAATGATATGTATGTATGTGTTAGTTAGTCGAGTAATAAATCTGCACTAAATAAATCCCATTTGTATTCACAGTTAATTAACATAAGAGTTACATGACCGAACGAACAAACAAATACATGTAGAGGCAAAAATGTGTATATATGCAGGCGCACACATATATGCTATACTCATACATAGACATACATAAGTATTTAAATAACATGAATGTTTGTAAGATCTATA
This sequence comes from Pegoplata infirma, assembly GCA_963921195.1. Lineage (NCBI taxonomy): Eukaryota > Metazoa > Arthropoda > Insecta > Diptera > Anthomyiidae > Pegoplata > Pegoplata infirma. The sequence goes on from OY992537.1 coordinate 194,586,019, forward strand.
CTCATTTATTATAGTGTCCTATCTTCAAGATATCACGAGAAGACACTTATATGAATTTACAGAATAGGGTGGCAAAATTTCGTATCGATGACATCCTGTAATATTTTCCGCCTAATGTTTATATCGTCCTACAGCCATGATATACGTCTGAAAGTAGAGATCAAATGGAGTAAAACTTTATTTACAGTTTTTCATTTCGTGATCCTGTTTTCTTTTAAAAGGACTTCAAAATTTTAAAGAAACATTTTGTAAAATATTTTTGATACCAAAGGAAAATTAGGGGAGATAATATATTTTAAATTGCTATCACTAGTGATACCCTAGGACAAGTACAAATATTAAAAAAAATATTTTATAATATTTAAACCTCTAAAACTTTGAAGTCCTTTTAAAGGAAACAGAATCACGAAAAGAACAAGTAGAAAAGTCAAATTCGACTTTGTCGAATCTATGAATACCCTCCACAATGCCTTTTTAAAGGATAGTACGTGAAAAAAAATTAACAATTTTGATTAGAAATATTTTATTTTGAGTAAAAAACACTTTTTTGTCATTAAAAAAAAAAAGAAAAATTACTAATTTTTTTTTGGGTGTAACATTTTTTTCGAGTGTAATGTTTTTTTCATTGTAAAAATATTTCTGAGTGAATGCACGTACGCAAAATATTCTCATTTTTGTAAAAAAAAACTAAATTTTTTTTTGTAAAATTTTTTTTGAGTGTAAATTTTTTTTTGAGTGTAAAATTTGTTTTGAGTGTAATTTTTAAGTTACCAAAGCTTTTAAAATTAAACAAGTTTAAAAAGCATTGCTTTAAAACTAAACAAGTTTGAAAAGCATTGTTAAATTACCACTAATGCTTTTAAAACTTGTTTAGTAACACGTGGCATTTAAGATAAAACCAATCTGAAATTCAGGGTTTTGCTTCTAACTTTTGAACCATTAGACCGATTTAGCTGAAATTCAATACAAAACAGGTTTGGGGAACGCAAAAATACATGTTAAGCTTCAGCAGTCTCATTATTGTTTTTCGAATGTTATCGTGTTTTTTATCTCGTAAATTCGCGAAAAACCATTGCCGAAATTTAAACTTTTGCTCATAACTTTTGAACCACTGGACCGATAAGGCTGGGTTGCAATACCAACCTGACCAGGTAAATAGTCAACATATATGCCAAACTTCAGTAGCCTCTGTAAAGTCTTTCAAAAGTTAGCGTGTTTCTACTAACAGACAGACGGACGGACGGACATCGCTAGATCGACTTAAAATCGATCGAGGATCATGAATATATATACTTTATGGGGTCCTATACCAATATTTCGATGTGTTACAAACGGAATGACAAACTTATATATACCCTCTATCACTAGAGTGGAGGGTATAAAAACTTTAAATGCAGTTTTACAACATTTGGTCTCTAGTTTCAAGCGTATATTATCCAGTTTGTGTTTAAAAAATTTTTACGACTTTACAGGTTATGAAAAACAATTGTTTTTGATCTAATTTTTTGTTTTCCTGACAAAAAAATTAGAATTTAAGAAAAATCAGTTACACTACACGATTTAAATACACTGTGCTCGAATTTGACACTTTTTTTTTAACAAGCTGGGCACCCTACTGGTAGAGTTAATTCGGGTACGCTAAATTCAATGGTGCTAGCCGTTTTTCGAAGTTAGTGCTCGTATTCGCGATATTCGCGTTTTAAAATGTTGATGATTTAATACAATAAAAACGTTATTTTTTAACTTTTGCAATCATTTTAAAATTTAAAGCCATTCAAGTCTGTTAAGCTAACACAACAAATCATAATACCGTGAATTTTTTCGCGAAAAACATTTTTTGTTCGCGAAAAATCTTTATTTTCGTGAAAAAATTGGTTCAATACAAATATTTTTAGATTGATTTCAATTTACGACAGCCATCTGGTAAAGTTAGTTCGTGTATACTAATCCCATTGTAATATCAGTTTTTTCAAAGTTAGCGTAAGTATTAGCGATATTCGCGATTATTTTTTTAATTTTTAAGTAAAAAAACTAATTTTTTTCATATTTTTTAGACAATTGCTGAATTTTTATCATCTAAACGCAATTGAACATAAAAAAAAAAATTATTTGCGTAAATTTTTTTTTGGCGAATTTTTTTTTCGCGAAATTTTTTTGTTCCACATTTTTTTTCCTATTAATTTATGAAAATGAGTAGAATACGATAAATTACAGACTGAAAATTTTTTTTCGCGAAAAAAACAATGAATTTTCTAAATTTATACTTAAAAACTTTTACATAAGCATAAAAATTTAAATTTTGTAGTACCATGGATTTACAATTTTAAATCGCGAATACGAGAAAAATTTGAATTTTTTTTTGCGAAATTTTTTTTTTCCAGACAGAAAATTTTTCGAAAAAAAATTTTTTTTCGCGGAATTTTTTTTTTCGCGAAAAACATAATGAATTTTCTAAATTTATATTTTAAAACTATAACAAAAGCATAAATTTAATTTTTGTAGTACCAAGGATTTTCAATTTTAAATCGCGAAAATCGCGAATACGAGCGCTAACTTCGAAAAACGGCTATCACCATTGAATTCAGCATACCCGAATTAGCTTTAACAGCAGGGTGCCCAGCTTGTTAATTTTTTCGACTAGCACAGTGATATTAATCTTCTAAAGACAAGTGGATGACTGTTATTTTCTTTGAATTAATTGCCACCCTAATTAAAAAAATTCAAAGCAAACATAGTTATAGAAGTTGAAACATTGATATGAACTAAAATTTATTACATTTTTGTCCTATCAAATGAAGCTAGACTAACAAGAAGTTGTTATAAATGCTAGAGAATAATTATTTTAACAAATTCTTGAAATTCTAAGAAGTTTTTGGAAAATTTCATATGAACTACAAAATTGTTATTGTATTTTTATTAGCAATAACTAAAAATATTTTTAAAATTGACTATCAAATGTTTCTCTCAGTGTGGCATCTTTAAGATAAACTACTTAATTCATTTAAACTTAACCTCTTTTGTCTGCATTAATTTACTCAACATTTTTCTAAAACATTTAATTTTATTTTCCACCAGCAGATATTTAAAAGAATAACTTTAAAACTTTAAAATTGTTGCGAAACAAATGTTTCTATAGAAAATTTTGTTGTGAAACAAATGTTTCTATAGAAAATTTTGTTGTGAAACAAATTTTTCTATAGAAAATTTTGTTGTGAAACAAATTTTTCTATAGAAAATTTTGTTGTGAAACAAATGTTTCTATAGAAAATTTTGTTGTGAAACAAATTTTTCTATAGAAAATTTTGTTGTGAAACAAATTTTTCTATAGAAAATTTTGTTGTGAAACAAATTTTTCTATAGAAAATTTTGTTGTGAAACAAATTTTTCTATAGAAAATTTCGTTGTGAAACAAATGTTTCTATAGAAAATTTTGTTGTGAAACAAATGTTTCTATTGAAAATTTTGTTGTGAAACAAATGTTTCTATAGAAAATTTTGTTGTGAAAAAAATGTTTCTATAGAAAATTTTGTTGTGAAACAAATGTTACTATAGAAAATTTTGTTGTGAAACAATTGTTTCTATAGAAAATTTTGTTGTGAAACAAATGTTTCTATAGAAAATTTTGTTGTGAAACAAATGTTTCTATAGAAAATTTTGTTGTGAAACAAATGTTTCTATAGAAAATTTTGTTGTGAAATAAATGCTGCTGGATATATTTGCTCTATATAGCAAAAATTGTTGTGTAACAAATGTTTCTAAAAAAAATTAAAATTTTCTAACTTGAATTAATTCTTTAAGTCAACAATTCCCTTCACACTTCCTTTTTCACAATTTAAACTCATTTGTATTGGCCTTTTGTCGGATAACTACCAACACTGTTGGCCTCTTGTAATAAATACACTTCCTTGTTTTCTTTTTTTTTTCTCTCCTCTGGTTGTGGGTTTTTCTAAAGTAGTGCCTTAAGCTATGTCAAGTGGTTTCTATTACTTAGTGTGTTACCAGCTTCCCAGGCAGCTAGTAAATATGTTCTTGTATGTTTCAGTGTATATGCCAGTATAAATGCATTTTTAGTAATTGCACTTTACATATACATGAATATAAAGTCTTCCACATACACACACATACATTATTTTCATGTATGTTGGGCATGTAACTGTCTGGGATTGGTTTTGTATTTTACAAAACATCCTTTTGTTAGTTTTTACCCCATAACAAAAAAAAAAAAAAAACCTGATACCACAACCTTAGTTTAATTTGTGTTTGTTAAAGAATTTAGTAAAGTGTTAAATTTTATTATGTGTTAGTTTCTTGGTATTTTTTTTTTTTGCTAATAGACTCTATTAAGTTAGTAATCAATTTAAAAATTGTATAATTGATGAAATAAGAAATTTGTATGTATTTATTTAATGAATTTTCAATAAGGATTGTGTCTGGAATTTATTTTGTTTTATGGTTTGCCAAAATAAATTTACAAATCAATTGAAAATAAATTCAAATTGATTTGTTTTCTGATGGAAACATAAAAAAATATTTATTCGTAGAAACCATAGAATTTTTTGCAGTCGTAGTTCATGGACTATGGTCGAAATACACTAAGCAATATGAAAAATTAGCCCCTAATTCGTAATAAAAGTGGACCATTGAATAAACAAAACGATAAAGGGATTTGCAAAGTTAGTTAAATCTTTTTTGTGGCCCGCTGCAGTTTTTAAGTTTTTTTATCAAAGACGTTTGGAAAACGTAAAAAAAAAATTTTAGTAAATTAGCATGCCTGTTCGAAACTTCGTTGCCGGTACCGAATTATAGAAGATTCAATATTAGATTCTCCATATCTGGTAGTCTCCACTAAGGAATCATTAATATATTTGATTTTGGACGTTTAAGTTTTTCACGAAAAATGTTAAGAGTAAACAATTAAAAAAAATAATTTTATATCGGATTTATGTTCGCTCCTGTGAAAAATTTTCGATACCATCGTAATAACCATATGAAATCAGGAATTATTAGTAAAAACAAATGTTGAGTGAACAAAAATTGTTGGAATAAAATTAGTTTAAAATATTAAAAAAAAAGAATATTGGATTAAATATTCTCAGAGTTAAAAAAATTTTGAAAAAAAAGCTTTCCACTTCATTCCCTGTTTTATTCCATTCCGTTCCCCGTTCAATTCCATTTCGTTTTTAGTTCCATTTAGGCTTCATTACTTTTCGTATAACATGCCTTAAAAATAAAATATACTACTAGTATTTATCTCAATAAATATAAAAAGCACCATTTTGCCCTACTTTTACTCCTTTTTACCCAAAAATATGTTATATATCAAACAATATCCTTCTCTTTGATTTAAATTCTGCTGAAGTATTTTTGGAGATGGTAAAAGTACCACAGTAAAATCATTAAAATATTGAAGCCTAATAAAATCTGATCTTCTAGAACAGCGGTTACCAACCTATGGTACGCGTACCACTAGGGGGTACGCGAAACTGTCCGCGGGGGTACGCATAATTTTAGTAAATTGAACATTCGTTTTAGATTAACCTGGCTTCCAAAGTTTTCCATAACGTCAGGTTTTTAAGACAGTTGAGGTAAAAGTTCACAAAAAACGTTTTTTTGTGCAATTTAGATTCGATTAACCTTCGATGCTGATTCCGAATATGGTTTTTCTATGATGTCAGGTTTTTGAGAAAATATATGTCAAAGTTCTCAAAAAAACGTGTTTTTGGGCATTTTTGAGACGGGTTGTGATAGAGTTGAAATTTTGGTACCATTTTATTAAGCTCAAAATGCCCTTTCATTGTATATACGAAAAGTCACGGAATTGTTGATCTGCCCTTGTATTAAAAAAAACATTTAAAAAAAATTAAAAAAACATTATATTTTTGCCAGATGTGTTTTTGGATCTTTTTTTAACACTTCGAAAAACGTCCGTTGTATAAATTTTTGGTGTAGAAATGACTGGTGAAATCAGATTTGCAATATTTTCTGCAGAAAAGTCAGCTCAAAATCCGCGTTTTCAGATGCATTAAACCACCCCAAGAGCGAACATTTTTCCAAAAAAATACCACCATTGATTTGATCTCCCCTAAATTCTTCAAAAAAAATGATAATACCCGCAGATCAAAAGTTTCGAAATTAACTCAAATATTTATATGAGAAGTTTTTTTTAACGAAAACAAAAAAAAAAAACTAGTTAGGGGGTACATGGCTGACAAAATTTAAAATTAGGGGTACGCAAGCCATTTCAAATTTCATGTTTCTATGACCATTATTTCAGGAGCAAGAAAAAGTACTAAAAAGTACTTTTGTTGAAATGTTGGGTAATCAGATTAGTAGTTTCGGAGATTTTTAAATTTAACATTTTTGCCCCAAAATTGGCATGGTCGATAAAGCATTTTAAATATTGTTGAAAACATAATTGATATCGGATAAGTAGTTTGAGAGATTTTTAAATTTTATTTTTTTAAAACAAAGTGGGAATAGAAATAGGCGTGGTAGAAGAAGTCAAGCCTGTGTCTACCCTGAAGGACCATTCCTAATAGTAGTAAAACCATCTCTAAAATCGCATAAGCAGTTTCATAGATTTATAATTTTACGGGGTTTTACACAAAGGCGTGGTCGATGAAACCCATTTTTTAAATCGGATGAGAAGTTTCGAAGATCTTAAAATTTTACATTTCTTGGCTAAATGTGGGCGTGGTCAATTAAACCTAGTCTATGTCCGTCCTGGATAATCACTCTAAATATTAGTGAGAAAATTTCTTAAATTTTACATTTTTTGTCCACCCTGAAGGACCATTTTTATTACATTACATTCATTTATTTTACACACAAAATCTGGAAAATGGATTACAAAGCTTCAAAAGTAGAACAGTTTTCGAGACTTGGCTAAATTTTCAAATTATAAAAAGTGGTTTAACCTAAATAAAAATATTTTTGGACCAACTCGACGCAAATCATTTGCTTTGGTATTAAAATAAAGGTAACTTAATACGTAATCAATTTCTCGTTCGACATTTTAAATCTGATTATCGCCTAAAAAGCCATTAATCGATATATCATCAATTTTACATAAATTTCTAAAAAAAGAAAATTCTATTGTAAATTTTAGAAAGAAAAAAAATTACTAAATTTATTTCTTTCTTTGCAGATCAAGACTGATCTATAAAGAAAAAATCAAGAGGCTTAAAAAAAAAAATCCGTTGAAATTTGTAAAATTAAAATGCATTTGAGTAAAAATGTCGAAATTCAGTTTTTATGCATTTGTATGCAGTAGGGTGGAGAAAATTTAGCTTTTTTTCGAATTTCGAAAACGTCGGGATCGAGGAAGTTGTCTTTTAGGGTCGATACTAACACACAAAAATATAAGACCTGTGAGACAATGGCTTGGTGATCCTTTTTAAACTTAAAAATCAGAAAATTCCAAACAAGGTAAAAAAACATTTTTTAAACTGCAAAAGTGTTTTTATGGTAAAAAAGTTTTTTTGGTCTGTAAAATTTTTTTAAATATTTTTTTGTTTCTGGTTTTAAACTACTTAAAACTAATATTTTAAGCAAAGAAAAATAAAGTTCAAAAGTTTTTTTTTTTCACTTAGTTCGGATTTTTCCGATTTTTAAGTCAAAAAAGGAACCCAAAGCTATCGTTTTACAGGTCCAATATTTGTGTACGATATATCGACCCTAAAAGGCAACTTTCCTGACCCCGACGTTTTTAAAACTCGAAAAAACCTAAATTCGCTTCACCCTCGTATACAGTTATATTTGTCTGATTTTACACTCGTCGCACCCGAAATAAAAAATACAACTGTTTTTGCATAAATTTCTACAAATTTTAACGGATTTATTAAAATGTTTTTTAATTTTCTTCGTTACAAATCTGAATTGAACTTTATATACAGAAGTAAAATTTAAAAAAAAAAACAAGTAAGAAAGTTATAGTCGGTCAAGACCGACCATATGATACCCTAAACCAGTGTTTTCCGGAAAATGGGTCCCAAGTCCAAACATGGACCGATTGTATCTGTCTTTTGTTAGATCTTTATTTAGTGTAGAAAACACACACAGATCAATTTTAAGTGGAATTGGTTAATTTTTTTTGTCAATAGAACAATTTAACTGAATATCGGTCGAAATTTTTATATGGGGGACTAAGTCCAAAAATGGTCCAATTGAAGGGCTTATTGTAAAAACTCGATAAGCAACATTTCACTTTATGGTGGCTTTTGTCTTAAAACTTTAAAAATAATGTAGAAAATAGAACTTTTGCAGAACTTTTATTCTCAATATACTTGTACGACGGGTTAAAGCAAGACTTCTGCCAAAAATCTGTCAATGGAATATCAGCAGAAGGCGAAAAAGACGAAAAATTAAAATGTTGCTTATCAAGTTCTTGCAGTAAGCCCTTCAATTATATTCCGATTTGATAAGGTTGCTAAAGTACACATTTAGCACATAAAAATAAATTTTTTATCAAATATTTCCATTTTTATGAATTTTGAGGGAATTATGTGAATATCGGGAAGATGGTTTGTATGGGGACTACCAGAAGGACTGACCCGATTCCTTTGAAATTTGGAATGGTGATTTGTGCATACAAAATTTGATTACTTGCTGAATTTCAAAGCGATGTCTATTATAATACGGTTATTAGAGTCATTAAAGCCGAATCCAAAGGGGGCGTTTATATGGGGGCTAGGTCTTAACATGGACCGATTTTCTCCAATTTCAATAGGCTTCGTCCTTGGGCCAAAAGATGCTAAAGTTTCAAATTTCAGGTCAATTGATTGAAAATTGCGACCTGTATCGTGCTTAAACCGATAGATGGACAGACGGACGGACAGACAGACAGACAGACAGACAGACAGACAGACAGACAGACAGACAGACAGACGGACGGACGGACGGACGGACGGACATCGCTAAATCGACTCAAAAAGTTATTCTGAATCGATCGGTATACTTGAAGGTAGGTCTAGGACCAATATTTCGGGTAGTTACAAACATCAGCACAAACTCAATATACCCTGTACCACAGAGTGGTGTAGGGTATAATTAACTTATTGTTATTCAAATTTAGGGGTCGATTTATAGAAAAAAGTCATAAATCAATCATAAGTTAATTTTTTTCCATGTGGTTGTTATAAACAATCATAAAAAAACATCAAATTAAGGGGCCTATTCACAAAAAAAGTCATAACTCAATCATAATTTATTTCATGTAAACAATCATAAAAAAATTCAAATTTTGTTTCACATCGTCTCAAAATTGACAAATAATTTTAAATTTTGAGACTTTTTATGATTGTGTTTACAACAAACACAGGGAATATGAAGTTTAAAAACAATAAAGATGGTCATAACCAGTCATAACTGTGAATGGGCCTATTACAATAATTTTTCTTCTAAAATTCGTTAAAATTGAAGTCAAACTTTTGATATATCGATGAACAGATTCTATAGCGACAATCAGATTGAAAATATTGTGTAGACACACCATAAAAATATTGAATTAGCTTTAATTTAAAAGTAAACAAAATCGGGGGGGGGGTGAAATAAAGCCATAGGCAATAAGGCCATATGGCCTTATTTCTCAATTCAATGGGAAATAAGGCCATATGGCTTTATTACCAACACGATTGAGCAATAAAGTCATATTAATTTTGCAACCAAAGTGGAAATAAAGCCATGTCAGTTGAAAATGTGGAAATATATTTCACCGTAAATCCTGCTACCCAAAAAAGAAAATTATTTAGCGAAGCCGCTAAATTTATTTATGGAGTTTGTAATCCCTAAGGCTCCGCAAAAACAAATGTTTTTTTCACTATCTTTAAATTAAAAAACCACATATACCAGGAACCTCGGAACTTAGAGGGGTCTAGGGCACCAATTTTTTATTGGCAGGGTTTTTAATTTAACGATTTTTTAACAAAAAAAAGTTTTTCTGTGTAGCCGGCCTTCGGCCGGGCTTAGGGATTACAAAATCCATGCATTAAACCCACCCTCTCCGCAAAGTAAAGTTTTCTAGGGTAGCAGGCAAAGTAAAGTTTTCTAGGTTAGCAGGCTTTTGCGCTATCAAATTTGTTATGCCTCAAAAAGCCCTGATAACCAAAATAGCTTTATACTGCAGAGAGGGTGGGTTTAATGCATGGAGTATGTAATCCCTAAGCACGGCCAAAGGCCGGCTACGCAAAAAACCTTTATTAAAAAAAAAAAAAAACAAATCATAGAAGTCGTAATTTCGACATTTCGTCCAAAAAAAATATTTTGGATTTTTTGACAATTTGGTTTTGGGAGAAATTACATTTTAAGACCTATCATTTTGGGCTATATGTCGCAGCTTGAGCGATATGACATTTACGGTTTTGGGCGATAAGACCTTCGGTGCTATGTCCGTACGCCATTTCAAACTCCATAAATTAATTTAGCGACTTCGCTAAATAATTTTTTTTTGGGTAGCAGGATTTACGTGGAAATATATTTCCACACTCTCCGCAAAATAATGATGAACATTTTTAAAAAATATTCAAATGAGTAACAAAGCCATATATGACTTTATTTCCAACAGTAGTTGGTAATAACGCCATATGGCCTTATTTCTCAACTCTTTGGGAAATAAGGCCATATGGCCTTATTGCCTATGGCTTTATTTACGATTTCTAAACAGATGTTACACTCACTGAACTAAAAATGTATAAAAACTGAATTTCTGTATTTTTACTCAAATGCATGTATTTTTTTTTTTAAATTTTCACTGATTTTCTTAAAAACCCTCTTATTTACTTCGAAATAAAAAACATTAAATCCACTGATATTTTTTACGTAAAATCACTTTTTTAAAAAGTCGAAATTTTTAAAAGTTTGCTGTATATCGAAAACTGTTATGCTTTTGAAACCTTAGACTTAGTTTTTCGGATTCAGCGGGAGACCTAAATTCTAAAATTTGTTGCACAGTGTAATTAAAAAAGTATATCCAGGACCTATATTCAAAACCCTCTATCTAAAATAAACACAATTTTTCAGGAGAGCCAAAAAACAGTTTATTTCGCGTATTAATAGAGTAATTAAAATTCAATTTTCTACAATATTTATTTTAAATCAACTACTGAATCTTACATATTCGTTTTTAAAATTTTGTATTATTGGGGATTTTATGATAGATAGCGGGTTTTGTTTCTAAAAAATATTTTAAGTACATGAATGAAAATTATCAAATAGGTTTCGCATTTAATAAAAATTAATTATTATGATTTCATTTACGACATCTGTAAATTTTTAACATGATTTATTTAATGTTATATATAACGGCTTATAAAAAATTCCGAAATCGCGATTATGGTCCACAAGCACAAATTATTTTTTTTTACCAAATTCATCTCAAAAGTTGACAAATAGTTGGGTATGTTATGTAAAAAATAGTAAAAAAATTAAAAACGCGATTTTGGTCCACAGATGCTGATCAGCTTCGCGATTTTTAAGATAAAACGTTTTTTTCCTAATCTTCACAAGTCATTTAAATTTTAAGCCATCCCAGCAAAACTTAGATTACCAAATAAGGTATAAAATAAGGTATAGGATCTCTTATTTTATGCATTGCAGCATTGATGATTTTAACAGGCGATGAGACTCAAAGTAATGCATCCACATTATCACAAAGAATACCAGTATGGTATAAAATAAGTCATAAATTTATAACGAAGAATACGAGTAAGGTGTAAAATATATGATATTTTATAGGTTACGAGAAATGAAATAATATACACTAAGAAAATTATGTCATCAACTGTTTGTAGGTTCCCAGCAAAACTTTGGTAATGGGTAGTGATTATATAACACATTACCAGGTAATGTATATACCTTATTTGTAGCATTATTTTAGGATGTCTTAATAAACATTTGTTCCACAACGTATTATTTTAAAGTGAAAAATAATGCATTACTAATAATTTGCTACGTAATGCATGATTATTGGAAAAATGTATTTCATATTTATTATTTCTAAACATTAAATCATGGATGACTTATATTTGGTTACATTATGTATTATTTGAAAGTTTGAAATAATGTATTATTTATAATTGGATGCATAATGCATTACAATAAGATAAAAAATAATTATTTTATAAAAAAATGCATAAGTTTAAACTAGAGATGGGCTCACGACAAGAAATTTCTAACGACACACACTCACTAGCATATTATATCTACTTACACTCACTTACAATCACGTGAGTAAATTTAATACAAAATTACTTTTTCACTACTTGTAACACCTTATATATTACGTTCTGGTATGCTATATTATATACCTTACTCGTAACCTATAAAATATCATATATTTTACACCTTACTGGTATTCTTCGTTATAAATTTATGACTTATTTTATACCTTACTGGTATTCTATGTGATAATGTGGATGCATTACTTTGAGTCTCATCGCCTGTTAAAATCATCAATGCTGCAATGTATAAAATAAGAGATCATATACCTTATTTTATACCTTATTTGGTAATCTAAGTTTTGCTGGGTTATTTTAAAAAGTAATCAGTAAAGTTATTTTAAAAGAAAAATCACTTATTTTATAAAGGATTTAATTTTTTTTACTATTTCTGTAGTTAAAAAAATATAATTTACTGTCTTAAAAATGAATTTTCTGTTACATTTATTTTAGGCAGTAAAAAATTTCTTCTATATTTTTACTGTTTTTCAATACAAAATAAGTGAATATTCAGTAGTTTTTTAATGTTTTGGTTAGTCATTAAATTAACATTTAAAATTGACTGTAATGTGTTTTTATTTTAAATGAAAAAACAGTGGAATGGTTTTTAAATTAAATTTCATTTGTTTTAATTGAATATTCACTGGAATTTACCTACATAATTTTTTGAGTGTAGCATACCAGAAGATAATATATAAGGTGTTACGAGTAGTGAAAAAGTAATTTTGTATTAAATTTACTCACGTGATTGTAAGTGAGTGTAAGTAGATAAAATATGCTCGTGAGTGTGTGTCGTTAGAATTCCCTGTCGTGAGCCCATCTCTAGTTTAAACTTATGCATCTATTATCTATCTATATATATAAAGTAGTTGCGTGACTGACTGATGACTGACTGATATACTAATCACGCATCATCCCACAGCCCAAACCACTGAAGCAAGAGTCTTGAAATTTGGATTGTAGTTTAACCTCCTGGAATATATATCCGCTAAGGCTGGGTTTTTGGAAATGTTGATTTTAAGGGGTAAAACCGAAGGGTTGAAAAAGGGGAAAAAGCGAGTACTTTGTTACTTTTTATTTTTTTTTTGAAAAAAATTCAATTAATTTGAAATTTGATATTTAGGATCCTCTAACGGAAAAACATTCCCAAAAAAAGAACTTTCTGGAAATTCGGATTATTAAGGGTTAAAAAGGGGTAAAAATGGTACTTTGGTACTTTTTATATTTTTTGAAATTAAAGTCCTACAAAAATATTAAAATTTGAAATGGTGGTTCCAACAACGGAAAAAATTCTGAAAACGTACTTTTTCGAAATTCCGATTCTAAGGGGGGTAAAAAACGAGTACTCTAGTATATATATAAAAGAGTAACGTGACTGACTGACTGACTGACTTACTGACTGACTTATTGACTGATTCATCATCGCCCAGCCCAAACCGCTGAAGCTAGAGACTTGAAATTTGGACTGTAGGTTCACCTCCCGGAATATAGATCCACTAAGGCTGGATTTTTGCCAATGTTGATTCTAAGGGGGTAAAAAGGGTAAAAAACTGTACTTTTGGTACTTTTTATATCTCCTGAAATAATGGTCGTAGAGACTTGAAATTTGGACTGCATATTCACCTCCCGGAATATAGAACCGCCAAGGCTGGATTTTTGCCAGTGTTGATTCTAAGGGGGTAAAAAGGGTAAAAAACTGTACTTTTGGTACTTTTTATATCTCCTGAAATAATGGTCATAGAGACTTGAAATTTGGACTGTATGTTTACATTATGGAATTTAGATCCAGTAAGGCTGGGTTTTTGCCAATGTTGGTTCTAAGGGGGTAAAAACGGTAAAAATCTGTACTTTTGGTACTTTTTATATCTCCTGAAATAATGGTCATAGAGACTTGAAATTTGGACTGAATGTTCACCTCCCGAAATATAGATCCACTAAGGCTGGATTTTTGCCAGTGTTGATTCTTAGGGGGTAAAAAGGGTAAAAATCTGTGCTGTTGGTACTTTTTATATCTCCTGAAATAATGGTCATAGAGTCTTGAAATTTGGACTGTATGTTTACATTATGGAATTTAGATCCAGTAACGATGGGTTTTTGCCAATGTTGGTTCTAAGGGGGTAAAAAGGGTAAAAATCTGTACTTTTGGTACTTATTATATCTCCTGAAATAATGGTCATACAGACTTGAAATTTGGACTGTATGTTCACCTTCCGAAATACAGATCCACTAAGGCTGGATTTTTGCCAGTGTTGATTCTGAGGGGGTAAAAAACTGTACTTTTGGTACTTTTTATATCTCCTGACATAATGGTACTAGAAACTTGAAATCCGCAATTTCGGTTCACTTCCGGTAAAAAAGATTCACTACGGCTGGGTTTTTGTCAATGTAGATTCTACGGGAGTAAAATGGGTAAAAAAGTGTACTTTTGGTACTTTTTTTTATTTACTAAAATAATGGTCATTCAAACTTGAAATTTAGAATGTAGGATCCTTTAGTGAAATAAAAAATTCTGGAACAAGTACTTTCTGAAAATTCTGTACCGTTTATAAAAATTATTTTTTTAAAAAGTACCTTTTATAAAAAGTACCTTTTATAAAAAGTACCTTTTATAAAAACAACCTTTTATAAAAAGTACCTTTTATAAAAAGTACCTTTTATAAAAAGTACCTTTTATAAAAAGTACCTTTTATAAAAAGTACCTTTTATAAAAAGTACCTTTTATAAAAAGTACCTTTTATAAAAAGTACCTTTTATAAAAAGTACCTTTTATAAAAAGTACCTTTTATAAAAAGTACCTTTTATAAAAAGTACCTTTTATAAAAAGTACCTTTTATAAAAAGTACCTTTTATAAAAAGTACCTTTTATAAAAAAAATTACCATTTATAAAAAGTACCTTTTACAAAAGGTACTTTTTATAAAAGGTACTTTTTATAAAAGGTACTTTTTATAAAAGGTACTTTTTATAAAAGGTACTTTTTATAAAAGGTACTTTTTATAAAAGGTACTTTTTATAAAAGGTACTTTTACCTTCTATAAAAAGTACCTTTTATAAAAAGTACCTTTTATAAAAAGTACCTTTTATAAAAAGTACCTTTTATAAAAAGTACCTTTTATAAAAAGTACCTTTTATAAAAAGTACCTTTTATAAAAAGTACCTTTTATAAAAAGTACCTTTTATAAAAAGTACCTTTTATAAAAACTACCTTTTATAAAAAGTACCTTTTATAAAAAGTACCTTTTATAAAAAGTACCTTTTATAAAAAGTACCTTTTATAAAAAGTACCTTTTATAAAAAGTACCTTTTATAAAAAGTACCTTTTATAAAAAGTATCTTTTATAAAAAGTACCTTTTATAAAAAGTACCTTTTATAAGAAGTACCTTTTATAAAAAGTGCCTTTTATAAAAAGTACCTTTTATAAAAAGTACCTTTTATTAAAAGTACCTTTTATTAAAAGTACCTTTTATAAAAAGTACCTTTTATTAAAAGTACCTTTTATTAAAAGTACCTTTTATAAAAAGTACCTTTTATAAAAAGTACCTTTTATAAAAAGTACCATTTATAAAAAGTACCTTTTATAAAAAGTACCCTTTATAAAAAGTACTTTTTATAAAAAGTACCTTTTACAAAAATTATCTTTAATATAAAGTACCTTTTATTAAAAGTACCGAAAGTGCTGAAACAATGATCCTAGAAAATTGAAATATGGAATGTAGGATTTTTCGATGAAGAAAAAAACATTCCCGAAGAAATACTTTTTGGAAATTCCGTTTCTAACGGGGGTAAGAAAGTGTACTTTTGGTACTTTTTTTGTTCCTATAATAATGACCTTAGAAGCTTGAATTTTGGAATGTAGGGTACTTCGGTGAAAAAACATTCTGCTAAAGTATTTTTTAAAAAAATCCGTTTCTAGAGGTATAAAAAAGGGTTTTTTGATACTTTTTATATTTCATGAAGCAATGATCCTAGGCACTGAAATTTTGAATGCTTTATTTTAGGAAATTCTGTTTCTAAGGGTCGCGACTGATTGTAAAGGGGATAAAGAAGTGTAAATTTAGTTATTCTTATATTTCTTGAAATAATGGTTCAGAAACTTGATATTTTAAATATAGGATTAACTAGCACAAAAAAAAGGTTTTTTGGAAAATTTAGTTTTAAGGAAAGAGGTGGCAAATGGATATTTTTACCTATCTAACTATTAAACTAAAAGCCCCAGAAATAACAGCCATATTTTAAAATTTAAAATTTTAGGATAAAAAGGGGTGCCTGGTAAAAGTGTTGTAAAATGGTCCTTTTCATATCTATAAAATAACGACAATATATATTTTTATTTTTTTAACGCATATTATACGAAGAGGAATGAAACTTGCATGGAACAAAAGGAGATGGAATTGGAAATGAAATGGAGTAGAACGGGGATCGAAATGAAATAGAGCAGGGAACAATATGGAATGATACTTTTTACTTAAATTTATAGTATTTAACTTTTTTTATGCCATATTTTTCTCCCTATATGTTTTTTCACTCAAACTTATTTTTATTCCCATTTCTTTTTTCACTGAAATATTTATTCACTTTAAATCCAAAAACCTGATATAAGGACTCGAAAATTGTCAATATCTTTTTTTCACCGGAACGCACATGATAACGTACCAGCGAAGTTATTCAAATTGTATTGTTTAAATTATTCATTGAAATATTATTTTATGAAAGACGTAAACGTCCACAAGTAAATAAAATAAAGACTACCTAGGGGAATTTTTTGAAATCATAGAGTAATCCTGATCCTTCTATTATTCGGTATTCAATACAACCGGTAACGAAGTACCGGGATGGTAAGCTAGTTTTTTTATAAAATAATTATTTTTTATGTTATTGTAATGCATTACGCATCCAATTACAAATAATGCATTATTTCAAACTTTGAAATAATACATAATGTAAACAAATATAAGTCATCCACGATTTAATGTTTAGAAATAATAAATATGAAATACATTTTTTCCAATAATCATGCATTACGTAGCAAATTATTACTAATGCATTATTTTTCACTTGAAAATAATACGTTGTGGAACAAATGTTTGGTAAGACATCATAAAATAATGCTACAAATAAGTTATATACATTACCTGGTAATGTGTTATATAATCACTACCCATTACCAAAGTTTTGCTGGGATATTTTTCAAAAAAGTCAAAACAGAATTTTCAGCAAAAATTAGCATCAGTGGACAAAAATCGTGGTTCTGGAATTTTGTTGACAAATTCATATTCAGCAAGCAAAAATTCGTATGAAAACATGTATTACAAGATAAAATTATTCCAAAAAAATATTTCTAAATTAATTATTTGAAAAGATAGAAGGTTTTGCATTCAGAAAAATTTATTGTGCAAGAGAGAGAAACCCGAAAATGCAAATAAAATAGAAAAAATATTTTAATATGAGGTCCGTTTTACTAAATATTTTGCCATCAAAAAGTAATTTTCGTGAATATGTAAGATAAAGGGTTTTGAATATAGGCCCTCTATATTATTTTATTGCGGAAAATGTATACAGTCTATGGAAATTATATTCAAACTAACATTTTTTTTTAATTTTAAATACTTATCTATCACTCAACACGATATATCCCTTATAATTTTCTAACAAACCATTCACTTAAAATCATTTTAATTCAATTATATTAAAAACAAGTAGAAAATTTAAATTCAACATGAACGAATTGATGAATACCCTTCACAATGCTCTTTTTAATTAAATAATTTTGATAAATTTTCTATTAAATTATTTTAATAAATTTCTTTTAATCTTTTTATCCGTGAATTTCATAATTTTAAAAAAATAATTTATTTTGTATTGATTTTGAATTTTTTGATTTTGAAAAATTTTTTTAGCAAAAAAATTTGTTGTAATATTTTTTTGTAAAAAAAAGTGTAAAATTTCTTTTTAGTGTAAATTTTTTTTTGAGTCGCAAAGCACTTTGTTTTAAATTTTTGCAGCTTTCAAATGTCTTTTAAATCGTGTTTATAGTTATTTTTTTACAAGTGAATTCAAGGTGTAACCAATTTGAAATTTAAAGGGTTGCTTATAACTTCTAACCCACTGGAAAGAGTTTGCTGAAATTCAATACCAACCTGGCCAAGAAAATTATAAATATATGTGTCAAGCATCAGATGCCTCAGAGTTGTCATTTAAAAGATGGCGTGATTACAACAGACAGCGGACATTGCAAGATCAAATCAATCAAGAATAATGAATTGAAAGAGTCCTAGACTTACATTTCGAGGTGTTACAAACGTAATGAAAAACTTATATATACCCTAAATCACTAGAGTGGAGGCTTTAAAAACAACCATTCATTTAACATTATTTCCTTTTATATAATTGCATAAAAATGCTTGAAACAATATTTATTTTTATAACTGTTAGTTTAGCAGGTAGTATATGTGAATATGTTTATTTAAGTTGTTATATTATTAAGCTGACTTATCATGGTGTTGCACGCATACATACTACTTCAAAAATAAAAGTACAAAACTACAACAAGTATTGTTGCACTTCACAAAAACAAAACTCAAAAACAGCAACAACAGTTTCATTCTACTAGAATAACAATATGCGGCGGCAGCGAAAAAAAGTTTATGTCTTCAATGCGGTAAAAGTGGTTTTTAAAGTTTTTTTTTTTTGTGTACAAATAATATAACACGCGAAACGTGATAATAGGCAACATTCAAGTGTTAACAACAACTATGAAATAAACAAACAAATAATAACAAAAGCCAGGTACATAACATATTTGTGTTGCACATACATATTTACCCATAAACTATTGAAAAATAGTTAACATTTTTTTTTTTTATAAAAGTGATGTGGAGAATTTTAATATGTTTAATCCTTTGGGGGGCTAAATGTTTCTCAAGTGGGTCGTATAATAACTAAAAGAGTTTTATTAATAAGCTTGACAAATATTGGCCAATAAAAAAAATTTCTTCGATTAAAAAAACAAAATTTGGTTCATCATCATCAGCCTCAACCATACAAGAAAACAGCTTTTTGGTTTAGTGGAGGGGGGACTTTTTTTTCTCAAAAAATTATCAGATCATATCATATGTTAAAAAATTTCTTAGATTAAAACTTTATCTTAAAAAAATCCCTGATTCTCAGACGTTCATTCTGATGAAATTTTTTTTATAGAAAAACTCTAGAATAATTGTCACATTTTAAAGAAATTCTCAGATTCTTAAATTTTTTTCGTATGCAAAAATGCAAATACCCTGAAACTTTTTTCGTAGAAGGAATAGCAGATAATAGCATTAATTACACAGATGGTCATAAGTTAAAACCGTGACACCTCACATTGGGAACTTTGTATGGAAAAGGCGCGCATCGACGTTTTTTTATTATAACTCTTGAACGGACAGTAATTTCACGACATTCTTTACCATTATAAAAACTGGAGACCTTGAGGAACTCACCCATGTGTATTGGACATTTTTCGCATTAGTACCCTACTTGTAAATTTAAGACAAAGTTGGTTAATTTATTCATATAAAAAAATAAAATAAATGTCAGTTATTTAAAACAGTTACGGATTTTAAGTGACAATATAACAGCTTGCCATTCAATACAACGTGTTTTCTTTCATATTTTGGTAAAGTATACACCCTACACTAAAATAACGTGCAAAATTAACTGTTTTCTATCTATTATCATTTTCGATTTTTTAAACAAAAATAATGCGGAAAATATCAAACAAAGAAGCAACACACGGTAAATAAGCATTATTTGCAATAATTGTTAAGTTTTTTGGTAAAAAAATATTAAAAAAAAACATTACTCTACAATCGGTACTTCCAACTTTTCTGTCTGTCTTTTTAGGGATATATTTGGATCGGACTCAATCATAAAGATACTAAAAACATCTTGCAGGTTGTTTGTTTTTGAATTTTCTCTGTTAAAAGTTTTTTTTATAATTTTTAAAATGCGATCTTTTCAGAGCCGGCTCCGATAATTGTCAATTTTTGTATAAATAATGTCATGAGCTAGAATTGTATGCATAGTGGTACTCATGGGTCACCAACCATACTAATTAACTTGTAATATAAAGGATGAAGTCTAAAGGAGGATTTTGAATATATTTCTTAGACCAGCAACGCAATGTGCTAATGGTCTTCAATACGCTGATTTTCCAGAGGAAAAGCGTATAGTCCCTAACAATGTAGAAGGCTTGAGATTTGATATTGTATTAATCTGCTTTATTTTATTTTACATGGGTTTTTATACTTATTCTAATTCTAAGTCTATCTTACTTCTATTTCATATTTACATTTATGCTACAACGCTATTGGTTGTTGCATATTGATATTTACTATATACAAAATTACATACATAAATACCCAAAATGCAATACATTGCATTTCACCATGTGTGTGGCCTACATGAGTGTTCTACATGTGTCAACTTTTTGTCATTAGAAACTCTTGCACTATTTTGATTGTACATATGCCGACACCGTACTTGAATGTAACCAGATATTATTTTTGTTCTTGGGTTAAGTTCAATTGGGTTTTTTATTTATGCCATTGTGTTTACATTGAAGCTAATGTTTTGAGTAGTAATCATAAATTCCATTCATTGTTTATACAATAAAAAGTAACCTTGAATATTTATGGACATAGTACAAACTAATAATTTTTCAGTTCCATGTATGTGTTTTCTAAATTTAACTGAAATAATTTTTCATTTGCGTTGATACACAGAGGTATTATATCAACCCGTTATATAATATCTTCTTCTATTCCAGTTATTTTGGCCGTAACTGCGGCCAAAAAGCCTTTTAGTTACAAGCATTAGGTGAAACTCCTTTTGCCTTAAAAAAGTGAGGTAGGGTATCAAAATCAATAATTATTGGAAACCGCAGTTTTCTGTTAACAATAAAGAAAATTAAAGTAAAATGTGTAATAAAACGATTAATAGTAAATTGTTTTAGAAAATAATAACTTTAATATATTTATTTTTCGTTAATAGACCCCACTTTAAACCTCATTTCAGGGCGCAGCTGCAACTGGCTGCACAAGTTTCTACCCCAGGAGTATTAAGTAATACTTCTGGTTTATTGTACAAAAAGAATCGACATTCCCTTTCGTTCCCCAGAAAAGTTGCAATCCAAAATATAAACAGTTTTTTCTAATTTTTCAAAAATTTTCACTTTTTGACTGCATGTATTTCCTACTTAAAAAGAGTAATATTAAAAACCATAAAATGGGTAATAAAGGTACTAGTTATAGCTACAATCTCCACTTAATTTCAGGAAAATCGCATTATTAGAAGTAGTTTTAAAAAATAAAATAAAAAAAGTCTTCAAAAAAAAATATTTTTTTCAAATTTATGCAAAAAGTCCTTACTTTGAATTTATGTCCTGACTAAACTAAGCGATGGATTTTCTTTCTATGAACGGTTTTCTTTCTCCTAGGGTGTCTACTTAGCGAATACGAGCATAAATTGTAAATAACTAAACATTTGTTTGGCTCTCAAATGCGCACCTAGGATCCAATGTGTGACCTTCAAAAAAATTATCAATCAAATGAATAATGTAAATAAAATAATAATAAACAATAAGTGAATATATGTAAACAATTGAAAAAAATAACATGCTATTGCATGCTAACATAGTACGTATAGCGACAGAATGTGCGCGTTGCATATTTTTTGTATTTTTTTGTATTTTTTTTTTTGTATGTTTAAAGTACTTTTGCAAACTTTTGCTATATGTCCTTTACGTTAAATGAAAGCTGAGACTTCAATCTTTCATTTGATATAAGTCTGCACCTAGGGCGAGGGGCTGCTCTATATTTCCTAGTCCATTGAAAATGCAAAATGTTCAATTTTTACACCACAATTCTGTTGTTAAGAATTTTTTTTTGTGTTTTGTTTTTTTAATTTATTTTTTTATCTACACATTCTACAACAACTAAATTAATTAAAAAAATACTTTAAAGTTATATTTATTATGTATTTTTTTATTAATAAGCTTTTGAATGTTACATATTGAACTAACATATTTCAAGCGCTTTGGCATACCTCAACTTTGACTTGCTCTAGACCAAAAAGTAATGAAGTTATGAGGCTGAAATTTCAGGGAATTGTTACTCATATATCTGTTAATATACTGTGAAAATTTCATCCAAATTGGACGACACGCCAAAACCCATTTTTTGCCGCGGTTACTATAGGGCTGTCTCACTGTGCGTGGTCAAATATTAGAAAAATGGTCAAATTTGTGGCGAGTTGCCTTGATTAAATATTTATCACATTAAAACGGAATGCACCACAATCTTAAAAATTTACGATCTTATATAGTTTCGTATGGGCTATCGAATAAATTTTTTTTCCTTGAAAAATTTTCAGAACCCGTTCTGAAATTTTCCATTTTTTAAAAAAGTCAATTTATCAAAAATCCGGCCACTTTTTTTATTTTTTTTTTTTTATTTTTTTTAAAAGTTTAGATGTTTGTCCATCCACACAAAAAAAAATCAGAAATGTATTTTTCGTTTTTTTTTCGAGAAAATCGCATTTGAATTTTAAATTTCATAACAATTTTGTAATTTGCTTGTATTTTCTTGTTTTAATGTTGCGAATGAGTAATATTAATTGCATGAATATTACTCATTCGACACGTTAAAACAAGAAAATACAAGCAAATTACAAAATTGTTATTAAATTTAAAATTAAAATGCGATTTTCTCGAAAAAAACGAAAAAACATTTCTGATTTTTTTTGTGTGGATGGACAAACATCTAGACTTAAAAAAAAAATTAAAAAAAGAAAAAAAAGTGGCCGGATTTTTGATAAATTGACTTTTTTAACAAATTTTATTCGATAGCCCATACAAAACTATATAAGAATGTAAATTTTTAAGATTGTGGTGCATTCCGTTTTAATATAATAAATATTTAATCAAGGCAACTCGCCACAAATTTGACAATTTTTCCAATAATTGACCATGCCTTCTAAGCCCAGTTTTTGAAAATTAGAAAAACCAAAAACGTAATTTTCTTAGCTCCATATTGGGCTATCCAAACAACCTATTCAGAAATTTACGGGACAAATTTTTTTCTGTAGCGGGACATTTGGTGTGGAATGCCTCATATAAAAATTGTATGCAGCTCTTATGTCATACTCATGCGTATGATTAATATTAAATTCAGGTAATGAAAAAAAAAAAAAAAATATCACTCATACGCCTGGTATTGTCTCAAACCTATAATTTTTAGAAATGGTATTCCATGCACTAAATTCAATTAAAAAATTTTAAGTGAAAAAACACTTTTATAGTGGTTTTAATATGTTTTTTTTGTTGTTTTAAACAAAAAAAATTGCATTTCAACAATTTTTTCTGGCATTATTGGAAAAATATTTGGGTGTAAACATATTTTTCAGTATAAATTTGTTTTGACTTTTCTGATTTCGGTATTTTAAAATATTTCGCTAGGACATCTGCAGTCGGAAGCCAGCGGTCAAAGTTTGTTTTATCGACTAAATTTCATGTCCGAGTTTTTTGGACAGAACCAGCCAAAGCCTTGTAAAGATATTTTAAATACAAAATTGATAGGTTACTAAGATTAGAATTTTAATTTTAATGACTTTTGTGAGAAAAACGGAAAGAAAAATTGGAAACAAGTCAAATAAATAATGGACCACTATTGTATGAATTTTTAATTGGATAGTGCATTTCATATGTAATAATTAATCGTAATCGCATGTTTTTTTTTTGTCGACTAAGATTACGATTAATTTGTGTGATTAACCGCGATTACGATAACGATCTAAGCCGTTTAACAAACTCTAATTAAATGCATGAAATTCACGGCTTTGTTTATAACTTCTAACTTTTTTTGTGTTTTTGAATTGTATTTATTTCGTTCCTTGGCTCTTTAAGGATTAAGAAATAAAATCAAAATACAGGAAATTAAATAAAGTTAAATTAATGATAAAGAAAAAAACAAGTGGCAACTAAAACTTAAAAGTTATTTTGCATACATTACGTATTCTATTAAGATTAATTTAATTAAAAAAGTTTGCAACGATAATGGCTCAAGGTTAAGTTTTGTATTAAAAAAATGTTTAAAAACCAAAAAGAGGAAATTAAACTAGAAGATAAAAAAAATATTTTTAACTTTTATTGATTTAGACAAACTTATATAATTGTAATTTTTACATTATATAAATAACACTATGTTAAAAAATAGTCTATTATGAAAATATTTTATGTATATAGAAATAATTTTAGGCCTCGAGCTAGAAAAATACTCTAATTGAATACAAATACATTTTTTATTTTTTTGCACCTTTGGTACTAAAAATAAAAACAAAATTTAAAAAAATATATATTTTTTCCCAAAAATTATCACTAAAAAAATTAAAAATTTGTTAAACATTTCCAACAGAAAATTTAAATTCTCTTTATTATTTCTCTTTAAGCGTAAAATATTCCTTCATCTGCAAAAATGTGTCTTGATTATTACCACCTTTTAGTTTACAAATGTTGCAAATGTCTTGGCAATAAACATTGATTTTATGTCATTTCAACATGTCATTACCATGTATGTTAAAAGAAAAAGAGCAACATTACGGCAAAAAAAAAAACAAAAATATAATAAAAATTTCTTACTCGGCTTTGAAGAACCTATAAACACCCTCTACAATGAATGTCAAATAATCTTTTAAAAAATTTATTTTAATGAGTAATGCGCCATTTAAAATTCAAGCTTTAATCATGTTCAAAAATGATTTCAGCCTTGATGTAAATGGGGCTAATAAGAGAGTAAACAAAATTTTGGATTTTTTTCATTAAGTTTAAGGATGTTACAAACGAAATGACAAACTAAAAATTTAATCGCTAAAGGTGGAAAAAACAAGAAAAATCAGAGCAATTTAATAAACTCTTCAACACCAAAAAATAGAAGACATTTAGTGAAAAGTTCTATATGATGGTCTTAACGAATCCTTTGATACCGTCTCTAACATACAATAAAAATCTTTGTTTTCTTTATTGACAAAATGGCTTTGTTAATTCTGATGACTCTGACTACAAATTTCACACAAATTTAAAATATTAAGAAAAAATCCGGAAAAGTGCTAAAAATTTCTAAAAAATCTTGGAAACTGAAGAAATAAAAAGAAATTAGAGAAAAATTTAATTAAATTTGAAAAAAAAAAAATAATTAAAATTTTAAAAGTTCAGAAAAATTTTGTTTTAAAAGGAGAAAATAAATTTCAGAAGAACATGAAAAAAATTCCAGAATCTAAAAAACTTAAAATCCAGCAAATTTTGGAAAAGTAAAAAAAATTAGTTAAATTTAGTAAAAATTAAAACAAAAAAATAAAAATAAATCCATGAAAACCCAACAAAATTAAAAAGAATTTAACAAACTGTGACTGAAAATTTCTATTTTGTGTTAACATAGTTTCTAATAATTTTTGCAGAAATTAAATATTTCGGGTGTAAATTTTTTTGAGTATGAAACATTTATTTTAAGAAACTTTCTTGAGAGACAAAATATTTAAAAAAAAATAGATAATACAAAATTAAACGAAAATTCAGAAAAAGTTTTGTTAAACTGAAAGTTTGTGAAAAATGTATTAGTAAAGAAAAATGAGATAGAAAAATCTTTCTCAAAATCTAAAAAAAAAAATTAAAAAACTGATTAGAAAAGTTGGCAAAATTAAACAAAATTTAGAAAAAAATAAGAAAAATTTACTTCTAAAAATAGAAATTAAAAGCAAATTTTATAAAAACTCAAAGGTATTGCTGTGAATATTTTTAATACAGCTCAAAAAAAATCAGGAAATTTCAGAAAATTTCTAGAAAACGGGAAAAACAAAAAAATTTGAAAAAATACTGCAAATTTCAGAAAAATAAAAAAGTTCTAGACAACTGAAAAAAAAAAAATTAAAAAAAATTGTAAAATATCATTTAAATTTGAAAAATTAAAAGAAAAAAAATTATAAAATTTTAATATTTAAAATTTTATATTTTTTAAGTAAATAAATAAAAAAATTAGGAAAATTTGCAGAATATTTTTGGTCCAAACGAACACAAAAATTTATATATCAGTAATATGCTGGAAATTTATATAAAATTTCAAAATAAAAACTTTTAAAAATAAAAACTGAAGAAACTAAAACACATACATAGAATTTTGGAAAACTTCAGAAAAATCTGAAAAATTACAGATAACTGCAAAAAATTTTAAAAAATTTTGTAATAACTTTAAAGATTTACAGAAAATTTAGAAAATTTTAAAACAAAAAAAATAAAAAAAAAAAATTAATTAAAAAAAAAGAAAATTTTGGAAACTTTAGAAAAATTAAAGAAAATTTAAATAAGAAGAAGTTTAAGTGAAAAAATTAGAAATATTGAAAAAAAAAATTTAAATAAAAAAAAAAAAACAAGTAGAAAAGTTAAATTCGACTTGGCCGAATCTATGAATACCCTCCACAATGCCCCTTTTAAGTGATAGTAAATTTTCTAACGTAAAGAAAATAAAATTTTTTTTAGAAATATTTTATTTTGTGTAAAAAAACTTTTTTTTATTAATTTTTGAAAAAAAAATAATTTACTAATTATTTTTTTTTGAGTGTAAAATTTTTTTTGAGTGAATTTTTTTTTGTTTTAGTGTAAAAATATTTGTGTGTGACAAAAATACCTTGTAAAATATTTTTTTGACTTACATATAAATTGTAAAACATGTTTAACGGGTTTTCAACACGTGAATTTAAGGTGAAACTAATCTGAAATTTACGGTTTTGCTAATAACTTTTGAACCACTGGACCGATTTGGCTGAAATTTAAAATGAACCGGACCAGAGGAACGGCAAATATATATGCCATACTTCAGCGCCCTCAGAATTGCCGTTCGAAAGTTACCGTGTGTTTTATCTCATAAATTCCAGAAAAACCCTTGCCGAAATTCGCTCATTTGCTTATAACTTTTGAGCCACTGGATTGCAATGCCAACCTGACCAGGTAAATGCCCAATACATATGCCAAACTTCAGGAGCCTCCGTAAAGTCTTTCAAAAGTTAGCGTGTTTTCAGCAGACAGACGGACAGACGGACGGACGGACGGACGGACGGAGGGACATCGCTAGATCGTCTTAAAATCGATCGAGGATCATGAATATATATACTTTATGGGGTCCTAGACCAATATTTCGAGGTGTTACAAACGGAATGACAAACTTATATATACCCTCTATCACTAGAGTGGAGGGTATAAAAATTCAGAAAATTTGTAAAATTTGGAAAAATACTGAAACCTTAAGAAAAACTACAATTAAAAAAAAAACCAAAAATTCAGAAAAATTTAGCAAAATGGAGAAAAATTAATTAAATGTAATAAAATTAGAAATAAATTGTAAAAAAAAAACAAGTATTAAATGGGAAAACTGAAAAAAAAATGAAAAAATTTAAATATGTCACCCAAATTCGGAAAAATTTTAGAAAAATTTATAAAAATTAGAAAAATTTTGAAAAATTAAATTTACACTAGTGCCTACGGTCAGTACCGTAGTACCGGGAAATGGTACCGGTTTCCCGGTTCTTTAATTATTACCGGTAATCCCGCGAATCCCGGTGTTCTCGGTTCCGGTTCTGACGGTATTACCGGTATTTCCGGGATTACTGGTATGTATATTTTGTAAAATTTTGTACAATTAAAATTGTTTCTTCTCTTTTGCCAAAAATAATACAAAATTTGTGAAAAACACCATTTAGATTTTTTAATGAATTTAAGACAAAAAAAAAAATGTTACAAGATTTTTAAATAACTTTACAAACACAATTAAATATTTCTAAAATACTGATTAAATAGTCTAAATTAAATATTTTTTGGTTCAGTATTTGATTATTTTGAAAACCGGTTCCAGAATCAGAACCGGAAATACCGGTACTCCCGCGGATATATCTAGAACCGGGAAACAGGCACCAGAACCGGAATACCGGTATTCCCGGGAATACCGAAAACCGGGAATACCGAAAACCGGGAATACCGAAAACCGGGAAATGGGGGGCACTAATTAACACAAAATGTCAAAAATGTAGTTCTAAAATGAGAAAAAAAAAAAAAAATATTATAAAACTTTAGAGTTATTGTGCTAAATATTTTTAATCCGGCTTATCAGGAAAAAAATTAGTAAATTTCTGAAAATTTACAGAAAACGAAAAAATTTTAAAAATTTTAAACGTTTTACGAAAATTTAAAAACCTCTAGGAATATAAAAAAAATGTAGAAAAAATGAAAAAAATGTATATAAAAAAAAACAAAAAATGCTATGAATTCAAAAAAACTTTAAACAAAATCAAAAAATGTCTGAAAAAATTATAAAACTTTTAAAATTTCACGAAAATCTAAAAATAAATACAAAAACAAGAAAATTTGGAAACCAAAACGCTGAAAATTAGAAAAATTGAACCACAATTAGAATTTTTTTTGAAAATTTAAAAAAAATTCGGAAAAGTTTATAGTATCCTTAGCTGAAGCGCCCGTCGTTTCCCGGGTTGATTTAAAAGGAAGGTCCTTTACAGGGCACCTACCGATTGTCCTGTAACTTGCATATACAGGGTGATTCAGTCACGACCCGCCGAATTTTACCAGCGCACAGTGGAAAATTTTGGTCATTTTCGGATCAAAAATCTGTAACTTTTGAATGGATTAATATTTTTGTATGCCGTTTTTTTGTTGAATAGGTGGGACTTTAGACTTTAATATGTGATTTAAATCATCAAAATCGACTCACAAGAAATAAACTTATGAAGGTTTAAAAAATAAATTTCGATATTTTTGTTAAATTTTAGTATAAAAGTGAAATGTTAAAGCAAGTTTAAGAGGTATTTTTTATATTTTCTAATTATTTTCAATAGAATTTTGCAACAATATATATTATAAATGATTTTTTAGACATTTTTTTTTTCAGAAAGGGCCAACCTTTTAAGGGCCAAATGTTGCAATTTTTAAAAAAATGCCGGAATTTAATTATAGTTTAATTGGTGTCAAATGTAAAATATATATTTATAAATTTATATTTATTTAATATTGGTTGTAATAAAACAAAACTAGGGAAGTTATAATGAAAAATTCGTATGTAAGTTGCCAAGGTAAAAAAGTAAGTGTTAAATTCGGTTGTGCCGAATCTTTCCACTAGAGATTTATTCACGTGATTGTGAGTAAAAAAAAAAATGCGTGAGAAAAATTTTTGTGTGACTGAGTGTGAGTGAGTCGATTTTTTTGCGGGAGTTTGCGTGATTTATTTTCGTTTCATATTTCTGTTCGTCACGAATAAAGCCAAAAAATTTAGTAAATTTCGCCCCGAAAAAATCAAAAAAAAAAAAAAATTGTAAATTTGGCTAAGCTTTAAATTTTTCTAATAATTTGGTTAGATTTTTAAAATTTTTAATTTTTTCACCCTTTCACTACTAAGTAATTTTTTTTTTGTTTATTTCGTTGGTCTACTGCGCCCTCTAGCGGAGATATATCGAACCAAACTTAAAGATTTCACATGCAATATCTTCCGAACGAGTGAACATTTTTCCAAAGTTCGAATTTTGTATTTTTTGAACATTTTTCCAAAGTTCGAATTTTGTATTTTTTGTTTTTACCGTTTATTTTGTTTTGGATTTTTTTTTCATTATTTGAAAAACTTCCATTTTGCCAACAAATATTGCGTGTAGAACACATACCGGATTGAATTTTTAATTTTTTTTTTGTATAAATAAGAGTTTTGTGAGTGTGAGTCAACGTGAGTGTGAGTGACGCTTGTATGAGTGCACGTGAGCTGTCTTAAATTTACTCACGTGATTGCAAGTGAGTGTAAGTAGAAAATATATGCAATTTGGTGAGTGTGCGTCACTAAAGTCAATACGCGGCCGTCTCGATTTTACACAACCCACCAAAGAGTAAAAAAATAAATAAAG
Source organism: Pegoplata infirma (assembly GCA_963921195.1). Lineage (NCBI taxonomy): Eukaryota > Metazoa > Arthropoda > Insecta > Diptera > Anthomyiidae > Pegoplata > Pegoplata infirma. The sequence goes on from OY992537.1 coordinate 194,616,207, forward strand.
TAACGTTTTTTTGGGAAAGAGTAAGGGGGGGGGGGAGGTCGGCGGTGGACACCGACCCCTTTTGCGATACATGTAACTAACCAATTTATTTGGTTTGGATTATATCGTGCCTTCCACAGACAGACAGACGGACATCGCTAAAATGTCTTAAAATTAGCCATGGATCCATATTATATTATTTTTGTGAGGTCCTAGACCGATATTTTCTTGCGTTACACGCGGAATGGCAAATTTAACAGGGCCTAATAAGCCAATCAAATATATAATTAAATTTTTATTCATTTTTTATTTCTTAGTTGGTCAACATTTTTGGATGCCATTTGTTTAAATGCACGAAAAGGCAGCTAGTTTTATATAAATCTTTTAGATAATAAGTTAATCTTCTGCTCTAGATCAGACTCAAATAAAAGCTAGTCTAATTATCTACGTAGCACTTTTTATTTTTTAGTAATACACGATTTTGTTTTAAAGATATGCGCTTTTCAGTTTTCATGTTTGGTGTCATTATTTCGTGTCCCTATTATATTCATAAATTAAAGATAAATTCGCCCATATCTCAAAAACGGATAGGGATACAAAAAAAAATTATAAAGATAGACTTTTAAAGCGTACAACTCATATCAAGCGAGATTTTAGCAAAAAACTATAAAAAAATCAGGTTTTTGTGAATTTTGGCCTTAATATCTCAGAAACGGTGAGAGATACGAAAAAAGAATTATGAAACATATTGTAGATAATTTTATATTCTACAAGTTTTGTAATAGACTCTTAAAGCGTACGACGCATATCGAGCGAGATATTAGCAAAAAACTGTAAAAAAAACGGTTTTTGTGACCTTTGACCTCAATATCTCAGTAAGGACACGGGTGATTTCTTGGGACTTTTTTTCCCTTATTTAGATTGCCAAAACTAAGATCTGTGCAAGTTTTCAGAGAACCTATCCGATTTTCCGCAGATTACCCTTTTTTTCTCCTTACTATTTTCCTGGGCTAATAGTTCTTAAACAAAAGACAGTATAAAATTAGAAAAATTCAAGATGTATGTATTTTGGTGAATGTTATGATAACGCTCAAGTGAAAAAAATAAAGGAAATTCCAAAAAATTAAAAAAAATCTGAAAAAAATTGAAAAATTTTTTTTTTCACGCAAATCTTGGGAAATTTAAATGAATTTTAACAAATTTTTAATTAAAAGAAATAAGAAAAATTTACAAAAGAAAAGTTTAGAAAATTGATACACCTACCCCAGATTTTCATGAAACCTTTCTGGTAAAAAGAAAAAAAAAATTGTTGATCAAAGAAAAAAAATGTTTTTGATCATTGCATTACAAACCGAATGACAATTTTATACAGACCCATATCAAAGTTGTAGTGGCTAAAAACAAAACATAAAATCAAACTATTTATAAGGGTTCAATGTGTGGAACAAAAAATATATATTCCGACATACCATAAAATAAATGAGACATAATCGTGAAAATAATGGCAAAAAAAAAAAAAAAACGTTAAACTGTATAAAGAAATTTAATACTTTAAGTAAAAACAAAAAAAAATGTGTTGGAACAAAAAATTAAGCCTTTTTTTGAGAGAAATAAAAGGCTAAAAACCTAATACTAACACTTTAACAACTGATATGAAATCCTGTGGAAATAACAACATATGTGCCACATTAACTAAAATTATGGCATAGGCCAAAAGATGGCAAAAAAAGGGTCAACAATTTTGTTTGCCAAACAAAAAAATTAAAAACATTTACAAAAACTGCTCACAAAAAAAAATTAAGGAAAAAATATGTCAAAACAATTGCCGGTATAATTGAGAAGGATTTTTCTTTCTTTTTTTGGTGTTAAACATATGGTAAGCTCATATGTCTTTCATTTTTCTTAGCTAGGATAGTATTTTTGTAAATTTAAAATAAATTTGAGAGAGAATTTAAATTAAAAGTTACTTAAACTTTTACCTTCAAATTCATAAAAGTTAAAAGAGGCTTATAAAAAGTTTATAAAACAAATTTTGTATGGAAATTCGATTAATAAACCTGTTATAAAATGCTTTAATTTTTAATGAATTTGGACGTTAATCTAACAATTTCGGTTAAACCAAACTCCAATGTTGTAGATTTGTGACGACCAAACACTACACCATATACAGATGAAATTCGGAAAAGATCAATTGAAATTCGAAGATTCTACTTTTAATTCGAAGATTCCATTTGTAATTCGAAAATTCCATTTGTAATTCGAAGATTCCAATTGTAATTCGAAGATTATATTTGTAATTCGGAGATTCGATTTGTAATTCGAAGATTCCATTTGCAATTCGAAGATTCCTATTGTAATTCGAAAAATATCAACGGAATTTCCATGGATATTTTACGAATTACAATTTGAATCTTCGAATTACAAATGGAATCTTCGAATTATATATAGAATATTCGAATTGCAAATAGAATCTTCGAATTACAAGTAGAATTTTCGAATTACAAATGGAATTTTCGAATTACAAATGGAATCTTCGAATTACAAGTAGAATCTTCGAATTACAATTGATCTTTTACGAATTATATCTGTAAATGGTGTAGTAAGATCGAGAATGATTAATTGGCAGAGACAACAACAGAGTTTTCAAATTATTGCCAAACAATTACACTGTTCGACAACAAAAACCTGCCATTAAAATTTCCAACTGATTCTTATAGATTTTGTTCTCCTGAATCCAAACCTGCCATCCAGTTGTTTTAGCACATACCGTTTTTGAGATATTCAATGTTAAAAGGTAAAAAAACAAAAATTTTGCACTTTTGGTGGTAAACTGTTACAGATTCTTCTAAAAATTGGACTCGATTTCATTTAAAATGCGGCCTCCTGATTTCAAAACTGATTTCAAAAGTTTCCACGCGTAAATCTCGAACTCGAATATCTCGGAAACGGAACATATAAGAAAAATTTGTATTGCAGTTTTGGATTCAGGAGGTCCAATTTATATGAAATCAAGTCCTATTTGTTGGAAGTAACATAACAGTGGAACCCCAAAAGTTCGAAATTATTGGTTTTTTGACTTTTTAACAGCGAATATATAAGAATCAGTTGGATGATTCACTGCACAGAAAAAAAATTAATTAAAAAATTAATTAAATCCGCACCAATCACTAAAATGCTCCAATGAATTAAAAATATTTGTATGTCGTTAATTATAAATAGATATTTAGTTAATTAAAAAAAAAAATAAATAAAATTTTAATTTTATAAATTAAACATTTAATTAAAAAAATTTGAAAACCAATTTAAATTATAATTGTATAAATTAAAAAATTAACTAAAAATATTACATTTTTTTAAAAATAAATAATTTAAAAAAACATTTTCTTTTTAATAAAATTTTAAAAAATATTTCTTCAAACTTTAACAAATATATTTATGCCGCAAAGACATAGTCGGTGAGATAATTTTATAAAGTTGATTATATTTCATTTATAAGCATACACCTAAAACTATAAACAAAATGAGAATTCAAATAACTACATGAGAAATTAAAAAAATTTTCAAAAAACTGTTTATACTTTTATATTTTTTTTGTGTGTAATGAAATGCAAGAGAAAAACACATACTTGCACACACACGGAAAACAAAACAAAACAAAAAAAAACAAAATAAGTAAAACTAAAAATTTAATAACACAATTAATTATATAAATTAAATATTTAATTATTATTAAATTTACAAAACAATTAACCCATTTTGGACCAAGATTCAATTTTATTTTTCTTTTTTGGAAACAGGTACTTTTTTAAGGTAATTCGCACCCGCTAATCTCAAAAATCTTGTCAAAAAAATTTTTCAATGTGCCGTTTTCCCAGAAAAGCCTGCATTTCAACTTTTTATGCAGTTTAGATGTTTTGATTTATTTGCTATTTTATTAATTTATTTTATTATTTTAAAAATAAATAGTTTCAAAATAATTCAAATTAGTGGAATTTGATAATAAATTAAATCTAAAAAAATTTTAAATTATTAAAAAAAATTAAAAGCCGAAAATCAAAAAATGCTGAATTTTCGTTTTTGCTTGAGACAATTTCTGTGCTGATTTGCATTGCATATCATGGACATATAAATTACGGTGGTCAAGGGGGGATATTTTTTTTTAATTGCAAAAAGATGAGACTTAACATTCGTAACCATATTTACCCGAAATTTAACCTCTTTCATACATAAATATTTTTTTGAAAAAGGTGTTATTTACAGTTCGAAAAATCGAACAGAGGATCAAAATGGGTTAAAATGTTAATTAAAATAAATTAAAAAATTTAATTAAGCAATTAATGATATTAATTAAAAATTAAATTAAAATTAAATTAAAAAACAATTATAATTTTAATTAAAATAAAATATACGATATTATTTTCTGTGTGGGTTTTTGTTATCGAACAGTGTAAGTATTTATCAATAACACAAAAACAGGATCCAAGGATTTCCGTGTTAACGATTTTTAAAATTCAAAATAAAGAGGAGTAATATGCCATTACCAGATTTAATCACCATTTTAACACCTAAACTTGCTTGAAGAGGATTTGTCACTATTTTAACACCTAAACTTCGTTGTGTGAGCAACTTTGTAGAAAATTTTATGGCAAATAATTTTGTGGAACATACACTGAAAGAATTTTGGTTCATTATCGCTATGACAACGTACATTAATTCTATGAAAAAAATCATTAGAAGCCAGCCAATGAAGCCCTTCATTCAATCTATGAAACAAATTCATAGAAACCAGAAATCTATGAAAAAGTTCATAGGCTATGAAAACAAAAAAAATATTTTCAATTCTATTTTTATTTATTTTATTATTTTTATTTATTTATTTTTTTTTTATTTTATTTATTTACAATGTTCTATTTTTAAACATTTTTATGTTTTTTACTTATCCCCACCGAGATTCGAACACAAAACCAGTTGTTCGTAAAACTTAGTCTCTATCCACCGAGGTAAAGTATACAAACAAATTATAACACTGAAAGTACATTTTGCTTAATATTCTGCTTTAACATATTGAGTTTGTATCAATGCTCTGCCTCAATAATCTGCCACAACGCTCTACCAAAAGCTGTGTCTGTGTTTGTAGAAAACAAAATTATTGTGTATTTGCAAAAAAAAAACGAAGATTATAAAACTAAGTGATAGTTGGCGAGATTTTCCTCCTTTGGTGGCGCTGATAGCTAAGGCGTCGACAATAATTTTCACAGCCGGTAGGTCTTGGGTTCGAATCCCACCAGGGCATCAATATTTTTTTAACATTTTTTATGTTTTTCTTATTTTTTTATTTTTTTTTTTTTATATATTTATTAAATTTTTTTAATTATAGTAACATTATTTTGATTATTAAAAAAATTAAAAGGCTTATTGAAGATATTTTTTTCTATGAATTTAACAAAATCTATGAATAAAATTCTATGAAATATTTCACAATATTAATGAATATTCATTAAGCCAATGAATTGTCTCATAGATTCTATGAATTTGGTTTAATAAAATTTGTTCATAGATATTATGAACAATAATTCTTTCAGTTTAGTTGATCTAAGCACTTCATTGGAGTAAGCACGACCCTAATAGGCATCTCAAATGATCAAATACATTTAATTTTGCATAACTGTTGATGAAATATGGATCCATCACTATTCATCAAAGACCCTTGCGAAATAATGTAAGAGACAAAAAAGTTGAGAGAAAGTATAAGGTGAGGTTGAGATTGCTAGAAATAGAATTGTAGTGTTGGAAACTGTCAAAATTTATTCTGTAGAAACTATAAATATTCACATATATAAAAAACTGTTTTCATTAACAAGACAAACCGACATTTAAAATCCTACTGATGATGACACTAACTGGGGTGTTTGAAACCGGTATGGGAATACCAGAAATGTCTATAATTTTAAGAAATTCAATTTTTCTTCTGCATTTTTTCAACTTGAACCCTTATAACAAATATAATTGGAGCACGAGCTCGATCTGTGCTTACAGAACAACACTAATACAATCCAAACAATTGACTAAAGCCGTTTTAAGTGCAACAAAGAGACAAAAAAAAATTCAATTGACTGGTAGGGTCATGGCAACGGTTTTCTGAGATTAGAAAGATATTTTATTTCGGTACAATGGACTATTTTGAGTCTGAGCGCCATGGACTTGCCTAAAAATTTAACATTTTTAGGCTTGTACAACCCACCATCAACTCAACAACTCAACTCAAGATATTTTATTGATCGATCATCTTCAAAAAGATAAAACAATAAATTCGGAATATTATTGAAACCTTTAAGGATCAATTGAAGGGCTTATTGTAAAAACTCAATAAGCAACATTTCATTTGATGGTGGTTTTTGCCTTAAAACTTTTAAAATAATGTAGAAAATAGAACTTTTGCAGAACTTGTATTCTCAATATACTTGTACGAAGGGCTAAAGCAAGACTTCTGACAAAAATCTGTAAATGGAACATCAGCAGAAGGCGAAAAACACGAAAAAATAAAATGTTGCTTATCAAGTTCTTGCAGTAAGCCCTTCAATTGAATTTAAAAATTCAATAAAACTGAGCTGGTTTCGAACACACAAAACGCTCCATCGCACAAGAGCGTCTCAACAATGACAAAATTCAACGATTGAAGTACGAAACACTAGCATGTCCCCAAATCAGAAAATTTGGGACTTTCTTAAGTGCATACCGCTACAACGATGCTAATTGAAGAACTGATAGAAGGTTATCTTTAGGGAGCAACTAGCGCTTAAAGTTATCATCCATAGTGCGCTCGATAATTTTTATATTTTTTTATTTTTAACTTTTTTTACATTGAGGAACAAACATTTATAAAGTTTTCATTGAGCACCACAGTTGCACATCACGAATTCCACCACAGATTTTATAAACTCTGACTGAGGGTCTTCAAATTTGTCTAATTTTTTGTACACATTTGAACTATGGAGCCAACAAAACATATCTAATTTCAGTTTTTTAAATTTTAAAAAAATTTCGATTTTTTCGCGAATTTTATTTTCTTCAAAAATTAAAAAAAAAAAAAATAAAAAAGTATAATATTTTGAAGAGCCCAAACCTGTAAAAAACTTGAATTCAAGTATTTTCAAGTAAGTATACAAATATTTGTACTTGAAATATTCAAGTATAAATATTTTTTACTTACTTGAATAATTTTTCAAGTAAGTAAAAATATACTTGTACTTGAAATTTTCAAGTACAAGTATTTTCAAGTAATTTTTACTTGAAACAAAATTTGATCAAGTAAAATACTTGATAAACATTTTGTTCAAATAAAAAAATTGAGCAACAATTTTTGGAAATAATAAACATAAATATTGCTTTTATGAGATTGTCAAAAAAAAGATAATTTAAATTCAATTTTTTACATACTATTAGTTTTCTTTGTGATTTTCTTTATTTTTTAATTTCTGATCGCGTGTTTAAAAGAGCCTGCAACAACTGCACACATTATGCATATGACATCTAATTGGAGAAAAAGGCGAAGGAGTAAAAAAAACACGAATATGTATCCCACAATTGTCACAGAGTGTCTCCTAGAGGGGAGAAATGCAAGACCAACCTCCATTATTTGTTACATCAAAGCATTTTTACCGAACAAACCTACTCCCTATCTCCACTCGCTAATAGGTCGCCCAAAACAAAAAAATATGAAATTTATTTCCATTGCTCTGTCTCAAGGATGCCCCCAGAGAAATCGATTGTATGACCGATCCCGAATTTCTATAGGGTTGGCCACAACAAATCAACCCTCTATCTTCAATACTTAAGGCGGTCCCCGTACAATTTTGTTGTTTTCTATAAACTTATTTTATTAGATCTGTTCCTACCGCTTTCATGGTGCCTTTTAGAGGGGTAAAATATAATACCTACCTTAATTTTTGGCACCAACCTTTTTCTAAAACATTCCCACCCCAATTCCCTGCTAAAAATTTACACAAATATGATTATTAGCCATTTTTGCTGCCACGACTAAAAAAGAGCGCTAATAAAAAGCCGCACGGTCTTAACTACTAAAATGATTGATCATCTGCATAAGCTTTTACAGGCTCATCGGGGAGTGCGTTTTTCCCAGTGGGTTTAAGTTGATTGTCGGTCGAAAATGGGTCAATTTTTGATGGGGTTAGCAGGGATGTTAATTATGCTGTGGGATCTTTTGTTTTTTGTTTGTACATAATGAGTGGTGCTTTATGCTTTTCGTGAGATCCTTCAGGTTATAGTGTCATTTTATTCCCGCCTGATTAGTGGTTGATGAACAAACGAGACCTATTTCTAAATTTCATAAAATTTTTGTTTGTAAACATGTTGCTTAAATAGCTTATTTGGAAACATTTTTGTTTACAAATTTAATTTTAAAACATTTTGTTGTTATTTTTCACTTTAAGAAAATTTTCTATTTATTTTACTTAAACAAATTTGTGTTTAAGTATTTTATTTCAACAAATATTGTTGCAAGTAAAAATATACTTACTTACTTGAACTTTTCGTCAAGTAAATACAAAATACTTGTACTTGAATATTTCAAGTACAAGTATTTTTTTACTTACTTAAATATATTTTCAAGTAAGTTAAAAATACTTATACTTGAAATGTTCAAGTATAAATACAAAAATACTTGAAAAAAATTAATTTAAGTAAATAAATACTTAAGTATTTTACAGGTTTGGAAGAGCCGTATCTTCGGAAGTATTTATCTGAATTTTACGATTTAAAAAGCATTCGACTCTAACAATCGTCTTTTTTTATCAATGCACTCAAAAAAATTATTTTTTTTAAAAAAGTACGTTTTTGATACAAATACATTTTTAAGATGCATTCTTTAAAACTTTATCCCCCTTCGATTTTTCTGAAACCTGCATAAATCGAAAGAATAAAATTTTTTCATAAAATTGCGTGCCGTTTTTTTTGGGCCTTCGTTTTTTTCACCATTTGTGATTTTTTTAAAAACTGCTTATGAGATTTTTCCATACAAAAAATAAATTTTCTGTTTATTCTGTAATTTTATCAAAAAAGTATATAACTTTGAATACCCATATCTTTGAAGAATTTATTTGATTTTTACGATTCAAAAAACATTTGACTCTAACAGTTTACCTTTTGTATACGAAGGCACTCAAAAAAATATTTAAAAAAAAATGGATTTTTTATGCAAATGCAATTTTTTAATGCATTTTTTTAAGCGTTATCCCCCTTAATTTTTTTTTTAAACCTGCATAAATCGAAAATATAGTTTTATGTAAAAAATGTTATATTTTCGATTAATGCAGGTTTCAAAAAAATTAAGGGGGATAAAGTTTTAAAAAATGCAATCAAAAATTGCATTTCCATCAAAAATGCATTTTTTTCTTAAATATATACAAAAGGAGAATTGTTAGAGTCAACTGCTTTTTGAATCGTAAAAATCAAATAAATACATTTAAAGATATGGCTTTTCAAAGTTACATATTTTTTTTGATAAAATTACGGAAAAAACATAAAATTTATTTTTTGTATGGAAAAATGTCATAAGCAGTTTAAAAAAAAAAACACGAAAGTTGAAAAAAAAACGAAGGCCCAAAAAAAGAGGTACTAAGTTTTATGTAAAAAATTATATTCCTTCGATTTATGCGTTTTAGAAAACTCGAAGGGGGATAAAGTTTTAAAAAATGCATCTAAAAATTGCATTTGCATCAAAAACGTACTTTTTTAAAAAAATATTTTTTGTGAGTGCACTGGTATAAAAAAGGACGATAGTTAGAGTCGAAAATAAAATTCGCGAAAAAATCTCGTTTTTTTTAAATTAAAAAAAAAACTGAAAATGAATATGTTTAGTTGGCTTAAAAGAGAATAATATGTATAAAGAATATTAAAAGGCATTAGGTCAGAAAATTACAACTTTTCTATGTTATTGGGTGGAATTCGTGACATATACCATTCTGAGTCAATATACCTTATACATCACCATTTTGAGAAATTTTTCTTACACAAACATATACTTTTTACCTGAATAGATTGATGAGATTTGGAAGTGCTCTTTAACTCGTGACTCCCTTCCAACAACGGCTCCAGCTTCGCATTATTATTGCTTGTTTGCTTTGCTTTTAAATTGCCATTTACCATTAATAAATAAATTTTATTTTCAAATTCTCTCGATTTTCCTTTAGAATATAAAATCCAAATTCCGTTTAATGTTAATAACACAGCATAAATGACCATTAGGGTGGTTCATAAAAACAAAAGTTGGATTTTTGTATGGGCCACCCGGAATATACAAAATATGTAAGCACCGTGAGAAAATAACAAGTGATTTTTTATCAAAATTTTTCATCAAGGTTTAGCCTAATTTTTCATGGTCACTTTTGGAACTAAAATACTTGTCCGACCAAAATTAAACTTTTTGTCGTTAATAAGCTAATGAATGAATAAAATAAGCTAATAAAAATCGAGATTTTTTTTGCATTGTGTGAACATTTTTTTTTAAGACCCAAAGTTTGAGTCCCGTTAGCGACCCCTAAACCTTAATGAAAAAATCTGAAAAAAATCACGTATTATTTTTTCACTCTGCTTAATATATATTCCGGGTGGCCTATACAAAAAAAGTGCCATATATGAACCACCCTATTGCCCATCTATTATAATGTTATTAAAAAATCATTCATTTTATTTCGTTTAGCATCATCGTCATCATCAGCCCCAATATAATATATGACATTTCTATCTATTATTGTTTGTGCTTTTTTTTTTGTTTCAACTGCAAACTCCTTAAATTCCATGTCATTGTTTTTGTCAGTCATCTGTGTAACCAGCAACTAACATCATCATGTTGTCTTGTACCATTTTCATTTTGAGATTAATGACAAATTCATTGTATGATATAACAAGAAAAATATACGTTAAAAATGTGAAAAACATTAGATGGTGGCTTTGGAAGATCTAGGAGAAGTTAAACACCATTTCTTGAAAGAAAAATTATATGGACTATACAAAGGTACTTTGAACAAACACCGAGAGGTTGTCATCGCATATACACGCAAAAAAAAAACATGTTTGTGGTGACCACAATGGAGGGGCAAAATAGTATGTTTGGGATTGTAGCAATCATACTGTATGATTATAACAAACATAGTCCAAACACCGTTTTTAAACATATTATGTTTGTAGCCAATCACACTGTATGGTTGTAGCTAAACATAATCTGAAACCCATTTTATCATATTATGATTGCAGCCAATAATAACGTCATGTATTAATCATAACATGATTATACCTTAATAAATAAAAAATTATATACTTACGTATTTGCCAAATAAACACAAAACGTATTTTTATAAATTGTCATGTTTTTTATTTTTTTTTTTAATTATAAAATTTATAAATATGTAGATACTTACACTAACTGAAATTAAAAAAAAACTGTTTTGCAAAAAAAAAAAATCCAAGAATAAAAGAAGAACAAAAAAAAAATGCTCAATCATAGTATGAATTGTAGCGATCGAAGTATGTTCAATTTTAAACATTCAATGGTTGGTTCGGTCATCAACAATCAAAACATGATCTCTGCAACAGGCGTCATTAGTATAAACATAGTATGTTTAAAAACAGTTTATTTAATACATATTTTACAAACATATTCTACACATATATAAATAGGAGTTCACAAATTTCTATAACACTTTTGTTATGGATTAAAAATTTAATTTTGTTTACACTAATTTTTTTTTAGTTTTCTTTTTTTGTTTTTTTTTTTATATCACTTCTGTTAGTACAAACAATTTGAACAACCAACCTTGTTGACAGATCACAGACGACTGACAAATCATAAACCACAAACAATAAATGCTATGTATAACTGACAATACTATGATTGTATACTTTAATTTTTATTATTTCTGATCATATATTGATTACTATGATCATAATATCAGGCCACTATGTTTGTAGTCAGATTTTTCGTAACCATACCGTTGTTCCATCCAAACATGTTTTTAATTTTAGAGTGGTAATCATGTTATCATGATCCCTGCAAGTATTATAGTGTTAGACAAACATTAAAAAGAATATAGTATGATTGCTATAACAATGTATCGTTGTAGAAGCCATAGAATAGTTTCCGTGATCATGTTCCAAACATGTTTTTTCTCTGCGTGTAAGAGCGTGGTACCAAAATCGATGCTAGTCAAAGACAGTGGGGTAGCAAACTCTCTTGACTCCTTGGATCATCTTCGGAATACGGGCTGTGTAACGCTTTTCTATTGATATTACTAAATACAGTTGTGGCAACCGTAAGTTTTTCAACCTCATTTTTGAGGTTGTTTCAACCGATCACTAGGTTGTTACAACCACAATTCAGTTGTCACAAACGTAGTGAGGTTGTGACCCCTGCCTGTTACGACAACCTCAAATATGAGGTTGGCATCTTTACGGTTGTGACAACCGAAAAATCGCAGGGTTACAACAAAATTCTTCTGGATATGGACAGAAGGCAGCTAAGATCGGTAATAAATCTTATCACGGATCATAACGAACTACAGAAACACATGGTAAGAATCGGTGGAACCCTCTATACCAGAATCTTTGTGGCTTCCTCCACAGCAACCTAGTGGGATTCCTCCACGGCAAACTAGTGGGATTCCCCCAAACCAACTTAGTGGGCTTCCTCCACAAAGTTTATCACAATCAAGTAATTCAACTGAATCATCAGAAGTCATTTACCTTTCAAAGGCTCTCTCGCAGCAAATGACAACAATGACAAATTTTTTGCTAAACTTATTGTCAAAATCAAATTAAAATGGACTCTTTAAGAATAGCATTTTGGAATGCAAATGGTCTTTCCCAACATGCTCTGGAGGTAAAAACACATCTGATCTCAAATCAGATAGATGTTTTCCTCATATCAGAGACCCATTTTACGAATAAAAGCTTTATACAAATTCCTGGGTATAAATTTTATTACGTGAACCACCCTGGGGGCAGGGCACATGCTGGCTCTGCGATCCTTATAAAAAATAACATTAAACATTACTCCAGCAGTAAAGGAAAAATGCGTTTTAACCCCCTCCAGTACAGTTCAAAATAAGTTGTCAGAAAAAAGACATGCCAGAAAGAAATGGCAAACAACTAGATCCCCTCTAGATAAGACAATACTGAACAGGCTAACTCGTGAGCTGAAAAATATCTTGCAAAATGAGAAAAACGAAAGCATAGAAAAAGAGATATGAAATTTGGGCCCTACCAAATCTACGGACTACTCTCTTTGGAAAATGACGAATAGGGTCAAGAAACAGGTTAAGATAAGTTACCCAATTAGGAAAGATGACAAAAACTAACCATAAGAAGGCAATTAGGTTTAGTGAACATTTGAAAATGGTTTTCACCCCGAACAGCTCAGAAATTAGCCCTGAATTTATTGAACGCTCCTTACAGGAAATTTTATCAACTTGATATGCCGATTAGGAAATTCAAGAAGCGTGAAGTAGCAAATGTTATTAAAAAACTTGTCTTAGATAAAGCTCCAGGTTATGACCTCATTACAAGTAAAGTTTTACAGGAATTTCCCAGTGCTGGCTTACCCGAAACTTTATTCCACCTCAATGGAAAGTTGCCCAAATTATTATGATTCAAAAACTCGGCAAAAGCCCTCATGATGTCACATCATATCGCCCAATTAGTTTACTCCCAATTCCATCTAAAGTACTGGAAATCCTTTTTATAAATAGGTTAATGCCTATTATAGAATCAAAATCACTGATTCCAATGCATCAGTGTGGGTTCAGAAAAAAACATGGTACAATTGAGCAGGTTCATAGACTCGTTGAGACGATACAGGATGCTCTGGAGAACAAAAAATATTGCACTGCTGCTTTTCTTGATATTTCTTAAGCATTTGATAAAGTATGGCATGATGGTCTTCAATACAAAATCAAAAAGCACCTCCCAGTGAACTATAATATATTTATTCGGTCTTACCTCTCTGATCGCTTCTTTTTGTGAAGAAAAAGATGAAATGAGCAGTTTACATGTTTTCAATGCCGGAGTCCCACAAGGCAGTGTTATGGGGCCAACTCTGTATCTCTTGTATACCGCAGATTTACCAAACACTGATGGAGTTCTTATAGGCACCTTTGCCGATGACACTGCAGCTCTTGCTGTTCATGCAGATCCTGCAGTTGCAAGTAATACTTTACAAAAATGTGTAGATAACATTTCTCTATGGCTTAGAGATTGGCGCATAAAATCAAATGAAGATAAATCAGTTCAGGTCACTTTTACTTTAAGAAATGGGACTTGCCCCCCTGTTTATCTTAATGGAAAGGAAATTTCCCAAAAAGATGATGTCAAGTACCTTGGCATTCACCACTTACAAGTCAGAAAAATGTCTTATTTGATTGGCACTCAATCGAAACTTTCGCTCGAAAATAAGCTCTTGATATACAAATGCATACTAAAACCAATTTGGACTTACGGTATCCAACTGTGGGGTACTGCAGCAAATTCCAATCTGGAAATTCTACAGCGATTTCAATCGAAAATCCTTAGCCAACTAACAACAGCTCCTTGGTACATATCAAATAACCAGCTTCACAGAGAAATTAAAACTCCGACAGTAATCGAAGAAATAAAAAATCAATTGATGTCCTATCAATCAAGAGTTCAAAACCACCCAAATCCTTTAGCGTCAACTTTAATGGCAAACGCAACTACTTTTGTCCAACTCAGAAGAAGAGCTCCCCAGGACCTACTTAGATGAACCCCTTAAAATGACCCAGAGTATGCAAAGGAATTATTTTTATATCGTTAAACTATATTCAATTTGAGCTATCTAAAAAAACATAACTTTTCAGGAGAGCAAAAAAACCGTCGCATTCGCGTATTTTTTAACTTTTTGTCGGCCGATCTTTTACAATATTAATTAATAATTGCTAGTAAATTTTACACGTGCTTTGTTTGTAAAAATTCGTATTATTCGCTGAGTTACAGCAGATAGCTCAACCTTTTTTATTTGAAATTAATCCACCTAAGCAGATAGCTCATTAAATATAGACTTTAAAGCTTTATAACTTTTTAACGGATTATGATAAAAATGTGAATTTGGTACCATATTTCTCAGTTTTTAAAGCCCTTCCATTACAGGTGTTAAAAAAAATACTTTTTAATTTTTTTTTTTAAATCATCGATTTTTTCGCGCATTCTCGCCATTATTTGGAACCTTTATGAAGCTTGCGAAAAATGTCATAACACTTGTGTTAGCTGTACAATCGAATGGGCAAATAAAATATGCAAAAAGTTTAACCGGTTTTGCTCCGCATCGAAATATGGGTCAAAAACCGCGTTTTTAACCGCGGAAAGGAGTTGAAACTTTCCAAAAAAAAAAAAAACTGCCATTATTTTTTATTGATGGAAAAAGTGATAACAAAAAAAATTAATTTAAAAGTTTACCGTAGTAAACTATACTGTAGATAACTCAAATTTTTATTTATAAAAAAAAATGGTTTCACATAGCTCATGCTATTTTTGCAATAAAATAGCCTTAAAATAATTTTTTTGTTCTGAAATTAATACCATAGATGACACTTATGCCAGCGAACATTTTGCCATCAAAAACTCATTTTCGTCAACCGAGCAGATAGCTCAAATTGAATATAGTTCCACGATATATATTTCAGTTTTTTAGTTTTAAGTTATCAGTGGGATGATCACCTTAGCATCTCCACTTCATAGTCAAATAATTTTAAGTCACGTGTAATGATTAATATCAATTAATGATAGATTGCATTAATAAATGAATTTAAAAAAAGAATCGGTGTTATGGCAAACGACACTTGCAGATGGTGCAATGATTCTGTAGAGGACATCTTTCATTGCCTATGTGAATGCCCTGCAGTGTTTTTTTAAAATACATGTTTGGCCAATAATAGTGCAACAACTTTAAATTTTTTTGATCATATATTTGAGATCATAGTTCAATTCTACTCTAACGCTTTTTACCAGATTTTTATTTCACCCAGTGTCTGCTGCGCAGGCTTTCATGAAAAATAATTAAAAATGAGTAATATTTCATATAAAATTGTATTGTATTTATAGGTTTTCGTCTTTAATTAATATTTTTTTATTACCATAAGATTTAAAAAACAGTAAAAAAATAATTGCAATGGTGTAGCAAAATTATCACAAACCACACTCTCATCATCACTATCCCTACTAAACAGCAACTACTTGAACTCGTATTATTTGATTTGATATTTCTTTTTTTTTTTGTTCTCATTTTTAAACTCATCATCAAATTTGAAAAATTTTTAGCAGTGTTTCTTGGTTGTTATAGTAATATTAGCACTTGAATGATAAAAAAAAAAAAAGCTAGAACAATGGTAGGAGTTAAACATCCTTGTTTTTATGAATTGCATTTAGAAGAGAAAGGCGTTGCAATAGTACACGTACATTCACTTCCTAAACAACATCGTCGTCGTCATCATCATCCTCCTCCTTAGCAACATCAACGCCATTCGGATAACAAATGACAACAACATATGCTAAGGGAGTTATAAGTTCAAATATATTACGAGTATTGTCCTTTTTTAAGCACAGATTTTGTTCTAGGAAAGCTTTAGTTGGTAGTAAGGGAAATAGTTATGGTACGTAGTCGATGTTTGCGAAAATGTTGTTTACTATTTTTCAGAAAAGTCATTGTGTAATTTTCATGTTGACAGTTTTCCTAGAACAAAAAATGCGATGACAAAAAAGAAAAAACAAAAAAGGAAACAACAAGAGCATTTGGTGATTTTCTTATCTTTCTATGACCAGTATTTTAGGTGTTTTTATGTGTATGTCAGACATGGTAAGTGTCTTTTACGGAAATTATAAAATATTATGAACAGTGAAATTCAATGGGGCAACATTATTTTTTTTTTTTTAATCGAAAAATAAATAAAAGCCCAGTTGGCAACGTCCTCGGGCCATCCTCAGTGACGGCGCACAGTGTTGTGACCTTGGCCATAAATGGTCAAACTTAATGTCTTAAAACTTAAGGTTATATGAATTTTATTTTTAGAAAACATCATAAATAAAACAAATCCAAAACAGTTTATAGATATCTTTAATAGTTTTTAAGTTACATGTCTCTAAAGTTGAACTTTTTGAAATATATCATATTTTGGTTTTAAAATCTTTGAAATCCACATGTACTTGTAACGGTTAAATAATTATATTGCATTTAAAATTCGACCTTATTGGTAATGAAGTTTTAAGTTAGATATGTTGCTTGTATGATAATGCTGTTTTGGTCGACATAAGTTAATCATATGGCAAGTAACGCTGTTATAAAATGAGTTCCAAAGAAAATACTAATTTATTTTGCAAATTTCATATTTAATAGTCAGCCATTTTTGTGGCCCTCATTGGCGCGCTTAGTTCTTTGCAGAAAATATTGCTATAAGTAAGTAGATTACAAATAACAAAAGAACTCGTCCACGTTTTTCCACTTTTTTTTTTAATCAATTTTTTTTTGTGGGAACCCGAATATAAATTTGGAAATTTTTTTAACGAAAACACCAAGATGCAGCAGTTGTCCTTGATAATTTGAAATGTTTTGCGAAAAATAGTTATGGAACACATATAATAAATCGGAATGCAAAATGAATTGGTCGGTTAAATTTTATTTAAATTGGTCCAAGAACCATTATTTGTCATCCAGGCCTGACACAAATTAGATGCTTGGCTAGACACCCGTAGTACATTAACAGATGCAGACTTTTATTTAGAAAGATTTTGTTGAGGAAGTACGTTGTACTATATTTTTACTTGCTTATTTTATAACGGTCTTTTTGAGATAGGCATATCCCTGCTTAAACTTAAAAACAATATTCAACGTATTGTAAATACTACGAGCAAAAATGTTGTGAATTATTGATAGTTTTAAGGTCAAAGGATTTCCCTGAATTTTCTCAAGTCTTTAAAAAAGGATATTTATGCGCTAAGAATATCCTAAGGATAGGTTAAGGCTAATCCTTCAATTATACTAAAATAAGGTATTTTCAACATTACCAGAACAGAATTTCATGAAGTACGAAGGATTTTTTTAAATTTTTTAAGGACATTTTTAATTTATGTGTTACATCCTTGCTTCAATTTTTTCATTTGATTAAGATTTAAGGTATATTCTAAGTGTTGCGGATGCAAAAATTCATGAAGGAATTTGAATTTTGAACTTTTTCTTGACTTTTTTAAAAAAGGACATTTTCGAGGAGGGCGTATCCTTGTTCCGATTTGCACAAATTTTGGTAAATACATTGAGCATATTATAACAGTTGGATTTTCAAAATTTCATGAAATAACTTAAATTTTTACCCTTTTTCTGAACGGTTTTTTAAAAAGGACATTTTTGAGCTAGGCGTATCCTTGCTCCGAATTGGACAAAATTTTGTAGAATAATTAATGGCATTATAGGTAATAACTACAACAAATAACATGGAGATTAAAGCGTAAGTTTTCGTTTTATGCCGTATTTTAATTTCAGGATATATGGGAAGGATACGAATCCTTGGACGGATATTGACCAAATTCAAAATTTTTCTTGATCTTATCGATCATAACAAGTGTTCCAAATTTTAGCGCTCTAACTTAACTCCTTCTATTTTTGGCCACTCTTTACATGAAGACGCAACACTGTGCGACTTCTCTACTCTTTATATCTATTGATTTTTTTTCTTTGTTGTATATGGAACAATATAAGATGGAACAAGGAACGAAGTGAAATAAAACAGCGAATGAAATGGAATAAAACATGGAACTTTTTATATTGCTCAATATATTTTTACCCAAAACTTAAACTTTAATTTTGTCGCAGAATTTTTTTTCAATCTGAATATTTTCCACGCGAAATTTTTAACTTTTTTTTCAAGCAGTAATAGATTAATATTCTAGGATGGATATAAGCACTAATAAAAAAAAATTATATTACATAATTTTTTTAAAAGGCGAATTGTAATGTCCGATCATGTTAATTTTTTATACACAGCCTTACAACTTACCTCCAAATACCCTTTCCAAATTTCGAGTCCATATCTCCGTTTTTAGGTTTTTTGCCAGTGCTGTGGTAGAAATTTTTCTGATTGTATAAGTTTAAGCTCAAAAATAAATTATCAAGGACATTTTTCACCGGAACGAATATGATTTCGGACTTCGTGGGGTTATTTTAGTTATTTTGCTTAAATCATTCTAAACATTTTCTTTAACATGCACAACTAAATAAAATGAAGACTCCGTAGATGCGAAATGGGAACTCTAATATTAACCCTTCTACTATGCGGTACTAAAAATTACGAAGTACCGGGCGGGCATGCTAGTTTTTCATGTAGAAAATTTTTCTGAGAAACTATATTTACTACAGACTTATTTTATATCTAATGCTTAATATTGCTCTGGATTTTATTTATTCTTAAACTTTGTAGCCTAATTCTGTGTTCTCCATCCCCACTGTCTCGTTTATGATTTTGTTTATAGTCTCCACTATAAATGTACAATAATGACAATAAAACGAAACAACAAAAACGTTGTTAGTAGTATAAATTTACGAACATCTTGTTTGTTATTGCAAAACAACAATATTTTTTTGTTTTTATTTCTGAAGGCATAAAATTGAATTCATTGTCATGACACTAATCGTTTTTTAATTAGTTTCTTGTCCATTTTTTTCTATTTTAAAGACAGTTGCTTTACAAACAAATAAAGACAAAATTGTAGAAGTTTTATTTTTGTGTTTTACTTTGAAATAAATTTGCTCGACTATTGCAACGGGAAACTCTAAAAAAGTTTTAAATTACACTGTGCTACACCAAAAAAATGCAGGGGTTCTCATATAAAAATTCGGGTTGGTTGGAGTCCATAGAGTACTGATATACTCATAGTTTTTCTGGATCACTTCGTTAAGTACGTTTTTTATTGGCAAATGTGTTGGAAAACGGAAATTCTTAAATTACAATTTTAAAAAATTATTACTTTGTTAGTTTGCAACCGATTTTCGATTTTATGGATTTTTTTTAAAGGTATAGGTCTTACCTTTCAAACAAAACAAAAATATTAAAAATCGATCAAGAATTGGCTGAGCTACGATCGCTTAAGTAAAAGAAAACCGAATTTTTTGAAAAATTTGTCATATTCTTTACACTCTAAGTTGAAAGTGAATCATTAAACAATTTTTTTGAATTTTTTGTAAAAAAGTATAGTAAAGTGGCTTTCCAAAACACCAAAAAACATAACAATCGGTTAAAAAATGAATGAGTTATGCTAAGTTTTGTGATAGGACATTTTTAATTTTTTTCAGAAACGCTTGTAATTCAAGCATTATTCATAAATCTTGTTACTAGTAGTAATTTTATGCGCATATGCATATAAACTAGAGATGGGAACGTAATTAGATTTGTGTGTGATTCACACATGATCAGAAGTGAGCGTGATTGAAAATTAATTTTACTCACGTGGTTGTTAGTGAGTGTCAGTGTGAGTGGAATAAAAAAAATGGGCGTGTCAGTTACTTCCAAATCCTATTTATAATTTTTTGGGTTTGTTTAAAAAATATCAGTGTTACTTCTTAAACAAAAAAGTATTGAGAATAGGTTAAAAACAGGCTAAGGTGCGCTTGTTTAAGTAAAAAAATTTTTTTGAAGAGTTATACCTGCAACATTTTTATGACAGAAAAAGCTGTGCGCTTGCAAACATGTTTTTTTAAAACGAAATTGCTAAAATTGTGGGATCATTTGATGGAAATTTTACCTGTATATAAAAACACATGTGAGGCATTCCACACCAAATGTTCAGTGAGAAAAAAATTGTGTACCAAAATTTTTCAATGGGTCCCGGGTAAAAAAGTTTTTTATATAACTAGGGTGAGATTTCCAAGCAAATGCATGTTTTTTGTCGTAAGCCTAGAAACGATATCGACCAATTATCTTTCCGAATCAAGAGATTTGCATTAAATGGCATCGATTTGTTTTCGCATATTTTGCATATTTTGGTGAAAATACATATTTTTGAATATTTTGATTTTAAATGCATATATTGTGCATATTTCGAACTTTTAAGTGCATATTATTGCATATTTTGGCATAAATTAGCAAAAACACAAATTGAAATTAATTTTTTTCAAAAACTATTTTAAATTTTTAAAATTTATTTTGAAAATCAGAAAAATTACTTTTTTTTCTTCTTAATTTTTTTTTAATAGATTTTCTTAATTTTTAAAAAACTCTTGCTAGACAAACATCTAATCTTTAAAAAAAAAATACAAAAAAAAACAAAAGTGGCCGGATTTTTTATAAATTGACTTTTTTAAAAAATGGAAAATTTCAGAACGGGTTCTGAAAATTTTCCAAAAAAAATTTTAATCGATAGCCGATACAAAACTATACAAGAATGTAAATTTTTGAGATTTTGGTGCATTTCGTTTTTATTTGATATATATTTAAACAAGGCAACTTGACACAAACTTGACCATTTTTCCAATATTTGACCACGCCTCCTAAGCCCAGTTTTTGAAAAATTGAACAACCAAAAACGTAATTTTCTTAGCTCCATATATGAGGCATTCCACACCAAATGTTCAGCAAAAAAAAAAAGTTGTGTCGTGTCAATATGAAATCATTTTCAAAGTATTCGCTCTTAGGGTACTATTAAATAACAAAAATAAAATTTAAGTTTTTTTCAAAAAGTGGGCCTTGTAGGCGTGGTCAAAAATTGAAAATATCTAACTTTTTTGCCTGAGCATCTTTACTTCAATATTTATGCAAATTAAATGAAACACAGTAAAGTCTTAAAGACAAAAGCTGTTTATAGATTTTTGAATGGGCTATCAATAAAAGCTAAGAAAATGAAAATTGGATCATTTTCAGAAGAAGTTCTGAATTTTTTAAATTTAAACTTAAACTTTATTTATCAAAAAACATGCCGCAATTTTATTTGTTTTTTATTTTTTTAAAAAAAGTTAAAGGAATTTTCTATCTGATCTGAAATTTTTAGATGATGTGTTTTGCCTTGTCTTCGAAAAATCAAAATTCAAAAATTGCAACACGCTTATTTTATTCAATAATGGTATTTAAAACGTGTGCATATGAGTAATATCAATACTTAAAAAATATTTTAAGAGGCGATGGTAGCGTGAGTGAGTTTTTAATAACGATTACGCACGCTTATGAAAGAAAAAATTTATTTTGCTCACGCTCATTCACGCACACGTGAGTAGAAAAAAATAAGTTACGGTCACGATGTTCACGTGAGCGTGAGTAAAATAAAATATCGTGCTTGAATATTTTTTTCTTTCATTAGCGTGCGTGATCGTGAATAAATACTCAGGCAAAAAAAATGATATTTTTAATATTTGACCACGCCTACAAGGCCCACTTTTTGAAACAAACTTAAATTTTATTTTTGTTATTTATTAGTACCCTAAGAGCGAATACTTTGCAAATGATATCCCATTGAAACCACTATGGTTTTTCTGTAGTGGAACAGTTGGTGTGGAATGCCTCACATGGCTATCCATACAACCCATTTAAAAATTTACGGTTCACATGTTTTTTTTTTCGCTGAACATTTGGTGTTGAATGCCTCATACGTATATTTATAAACAGGTACAATTTCCATCAAATGATCCCACAATTTTACCAATTTCGTTTCAAAAATGTCAAATGTTTTTTGTCATAAAAATGTTACAGGTATAACTCTTCAAAAAAGGTTTTTTACTTAAACAAGCGCACCTTAGCCAGTTTTCAACCGATTCACAATATTTTTTTGTTTAAGAAGTAACACTGATATTTTTTAAACAAACCCTAAAAATTATAAATAGGATTTGGAAGTAACTGACACGCCCATTTTTTTATTCCACTCACACTGACACTCACTAACAACCACGTGAGTAAAATTAATTTTCAATCACGCTCACTTCTGATCATGTGTGAATCACGCACAAATCTAATTACGTTCCCATCTCTAGTTTATATGCATATGCGCATAAAATTACTACTAGTAACAAGATTTATGAATAATGCTTGAATTACAAGCGTTTCTGAAAAAATTTAAAAATGCCCTATCACAAAACTTAGCATAACTCATTCATTTTTAAACCGATTGTTATGTTTTTTGGTGTTTTGGAAAGCTACTTTACTATACTTTTTTACAAAAAATTCAAAAAAATTGTTTAATGATGCACTTTCAACTAATAGTGTAAAGAATATGACAAATTTTTCAAAAAATACGTTTTTTTTTTACTTAAGCAATCGTAGCTCAGCCAATTCTTAATCGATTTTTAATATTTTTGTTTTGTTTGAAAGGTAAGACCTATACCTTTAAAACAAATCCATAAAATCGAAAATCAGTTGCAAACTAACAAAGTAATAATTTTTTAAAATTGTAATTTAAGAATTTCCGTTTTTCAACACATTTGCCAATAAAAAACGTACTTAACGAAGTGATCCAGAAAAACTATGAGTATATCAGTACTCTATGGACTCCAACCAACCCGAATTATCATATGAGAACCCCTGCATAAATTATTTTTGGTCTTTTGTAGCACAGTGTTATTATGAAATGCAGGTTTATTGCAGTTCCTTATAAATCAACTACAATTGGCCAGCAGAAATAAATTAGTTTATAGAGAAAATTTATGTCGTAATTAATAGCCGTTGTATTTATTAATATACTTATTTTTTTTTGTGTAATACAAATGTGTGCTTTGATTTAATTAAAATTGTAAATTAATTAAGGCCACAAACAATTACTTATAAAAAAAAATTTAAAAACCCGGTGAAAAATGTGTATACAATAATAGAAATTTGAACATGCTAAAAAAAAAAAGTGAAAACCTGCACAATAGGGCGTCCCGTCAAATTAAGATGTTCGAATTTTATGTCGTAATACCTTCCAAACGATGGCCACGTAAGAACTGATTGTGGGAAATTTTATAAAAACATTTAGCAAGGTCATCTTCAGTAGCCAACCAAAATTCAAAAATTTGGAAATTTGACACACTTTATTGGAAAAATATTTAAAAAATTCCAAAGCTTCGATTTTGGTGCACAGATGCTGATTTTTAAACATAATAATTGTTTTTTTTTGTCCAAATTGGTCTCAAAAGTTGGAAAATGTTAAGTGTGTTATATAAATAATATAAAAAAATATAAAAACACGATTTAGGTCAGAAAATGCTGATCAGCGTATGTGGACTAAAATCGCAGATCATCATATTTGGAACAAAATCGCGTTTTTGTATTTTTTTCAGTGTTGGCTACCTTCACCCTGTCAATACCGTTACCGATTAAAAACCCTTTAATATTGACTACCGTTACCGTTACCAATACCGAAATAAAAAACTTTAATTACCTTTACCGATAAAAAACCTTTACCTTTATTCAGATTTTTACCGGTATTATAACGGTTTTGTTACGATTGTCTGAATATTACTTATTTAATTTTTTTTTTGCAGATAAAATATTTTAAATGTACGTAAAATAAAGCTGCAAATTTTAGTTCATTGCAAATCGTATTGTTATTTGGACAAAAATAATGAGAAATCGGTCCAATCAATGATCACATTTCAATTAAGTAAATTTAGATCAATGATCACATTCCCAATTTACCTAAAAAGCTCCGAAAAGAAAAGTGAGTAAACATTCTTAAGTGGGAAGATGAAAGCAGAGACAAAGCTGAATTGTGCCAAATCTTTAGTATTGACGGCGAACAGCTGCTTTTCACTTCTTCCCCTTCCTTTTCAGAAATGTCCCTGTCAATATTTGTGTTTTTTTTTTTTTGGTTAAATGTTAGTGGATATAAAGGACTCGGCAAAGCCGAATTAAACACTCTTACTAGTTCTTTCTCGCTTTCTTTGAAACAGTTTTTTTATTTTTAATAAGTCTTTTCTACTTAAATAAAATACAATTCCGATGTTCCGGCTGTTTATCTGAAATCAGTTGATTTTTCTGCATAAATTATTATCTGCCGTCTTGACAAATTTTTTTTACAAAACCGCGTCAGCAAAAATCAGAAGATTTCCCATGCAGATTTTCAAAATGCAGATTTTTCTCATGGCTCACAATGCAGATATTTCTGCACAGAGACATTTAATAAACACGTAAAAATCAAAAAATTTTTTGTTGAATTACAATATTGTGTTAAATTTTAATTAAATTCTGAGGTAATTAATATAATAAAATACTGCTATTTAATATTGTGTTAAAAACGCACTAAATTTAAGTTTCTTTTTGGATTTTTTCTTGCTTAATATGCTAAGTCTTAGTCAATTCTGTTTAATATCGTGATCACCATTTCTGTGGACAAAAACTTGGCGTCTACAACTAAACAGCTCTAAATCAATTCATATCGACTTCACTCTAAAAAAAATTGAGCACATTCCTATCTATACAGACAACCAACAGGTGCCTATATCCGACCATGCAAAATACCTTGGAATGACGCTTGATGAAAAGCTTCTTTGGAAGAAGCATGTTGAAAAGAAAAAAAATGAGCTCGACATCAAATATAGAAAATTAATGTGGCTAGTTGGTAGAAATTCAAATCTTTCGACACACAATAAATTAATGTTGTACAACCAAGTTCTCAAACCTGTATGGTTGTATGGCATTCAAATTTGGGGATGCGCCAAAAACCATGTAATCGAGATAGTTCAGCGGTTTCAAAACAAAGTTTTAAGAAACATAGTAGGTGCACCGTGGTACATCAGAAATGAAGTCCTTCATCGGGATCTTAAAATAAACTCCGTTAAACAGGAAATAATTCTACATGCTAGAAAACATGACACAAGGCTACAAAACCATACAAACTCGGAAATTCCTACGTTGCTTAATACATCCGTATTAAGCAGAAGGCTAAATCGTTTCAAACCTCATGATCTGGTTACAAGGTTCAATGGGGAACATCAAGGCCAATGAGCCTATAAACTAATAAATATCTATAAATGAACTACTAGTTAGTCACTAAGTGAGACTAGTTGTAGGTTAATGTTAAGCAAAACTAATCTAAATTTGTTTAAATAAAGAAAAAAAAAAAAAAAAAACATTTCCACAGACGGACAGACAGACGGAAATCGCTAGAATGTCTTAAAATCGATTACTGATCAATAATAGGTATGGAGCATTCCAGGCCAAATCACTCACTTTTCGACCCCTTTCGATTTAATTTATATTTGGATATGATTTAATAGTACTTTTAAATCGCAACTTGGACACTAATTTTCAGCCTTTTGTTCCAAGATGGTGTTGAGTAATCAATTTTTCAAAATGGCGGTTTTCTCAAAGAAATTAAAAAATTTTAATTTTCAATTAATTTTGATAAGTAAAAAATATAGATATCTTAAAAAAAGTTTGACAACGTTTTGTTGGTATTTAAATGTAGTTTTAGAAAAAAAATATTAAAAAATTATCCGAAGTAATTATCACTTATTTTTTTACGTTTAAAAATTAACAACAACTTTTTGAAAAAGTCCGAAACCTTCGATTTTTTTTAAGCCATAATACGAGATTTGATCGCAATGTGTTCTATTTTTTCAAATTTTTAAAATTGCACCTTTTATTTTTTAACTCTGATTTGTTTTATATGGTGCTCCAAAAAAAATTTAAATTTTTAAATAGTGACCCTTACTTACCCTTAATACATTCAGTTCGAGGTAAAAAAAGTCTCAAAAAAATTAAGAACAATCTGACATGCGTAAGGCGTTCCGCATGGGCCTTGAAGTTTAGAAAACGGATTACATGGAAAAATATGAATTTTTTTCTGTTTTCTCAATTTTTTTGGTATTTTACGTTAAGTTTTAATTCAAGTGATTAGAGAATTATAATATGGAGTAAAATACCTCTCTAATAAGGAACCAAGAACTAAAATAGGTTGAAAATCAGCCAAGTTATTACAACTTCCCCAGGCATCTAACGTGTGGCAGACCACTTGATTAAGCAATACAATACGATTTTTGAAATTTATTGAAAATTTCAACTGTATTCTTTAAGTTCAAATGTATTTATTTTTCATATAGTGTTTTGCTAACATGTTTTACATTAATGCTAAAAATGCATGCATTTTCAACACCCTTTGTAAACCTCTATTTTTTTTTTTTGCTGTTTTAAAATTTGGAAAAACCCAAAAAATATTAGACTGAAACATTAATAATGAAAAAATTTTATTACAGTAGATAATTTCAATAAATTTTAAAAAAAGGACTCGTATTCTTTAATCAAGTGGTATTACACACGCTAGATGCCTGGAGAAGTTGTAATAACTTGGCTGATTTTCAACCGATTTTAGTTTTTTGTGCCTTAATAGAAAGGAATTTTACTCCACATCATAATTCTGTAACCACTTGAATTTAAAGTTAACCTAAAATACCAAAAAAAATGGGAAAACAGAAACAAAAATTCATATTTTTCCTTATAATCCGTTTTTTCAACTTCAAGGAGCATGCTGAACGCCTTACCCATGTGTGATCGTCCTTAATTTTTGTGAGACGTATTTTTACCTACAAATGAATATATATAGGATAAGTTAGGGTCAGTAACTACCAATTTATTTTTTTAGAGCATCATATAAAATAAATCAGAGCCAAAAAATAAAAGGTACAATTTTACAAATTTGAAAAAAATAGAAAGATTTCTGATCACATCTCGAATTATAGCTTAAAAGTTGCGTAATTTAGAGTAGAATTTTTAGACTTAAAAAAAAAATCGAAGGTTTTGGACTTTTTCAAAAAGTCGATTTAAATTTTTAAACGTTAAAAAATATGTGATAATTACTTCGAATAATTTTTTAATATTTTTTTTTTCTAAAACTACATTTAAATACCAACAAAACGTTGTCCAACTTTTTTTAAGATATCTATATTTTTAACTGGTCAAAATTAATTAAAAATTTTTTATTTTTTTTTTTTTTTAAATCGCCAATTTGAAAAATTGATTACTCAAACACCATCTTGGAATAAAAGGCCATTTAATTAATAATGAAATTAAAAATTTTAATTAATAAGTAGGGATGAGATTTTCATGCACTAAAAAATCGAAAATATGCGCTTAAAATATGCGCTACATAATTCAAAATAAGCACTAAAAAACCTTAAAATACCCAGCAAAAAATAAACGAAGTGGTTCAAAAAGAATTAGTGGTTTCACTGCATAAAAAGTAGCGATAGGTGGCGAACTTCATATTCCGAAGGAAGTACTTTTAAAATCACTTCCAAAAATGCTACAAAATAACAATAAAAACATCTTTCACCAGTTCTTTGCTTAATGATTTTGAAGTACCTTTTCCATATGTTCTTAGGAATCAAATCACCACAACATATGAACTTCTTTTTCAACTGAAACAATTAGAATGAGGGTGATACACGAAGTATGCAATTTTTTCTACGCCCAGCTTCAAATAGATTTAGGTTTTGCAAAAATGGTGACAAAATTTGGTAATTGCATTTCATTTCTCTTTAATTTAAGAGCTTAAAAATCGAAAAGACGAAAATCGATTATTGATAAATTTTTCAAATTTCATATCTTATATCAAAAAAAGTTGGTCCTAAATTAAATAAATACATTTACGAACTAAAGCGGATGTTGCTGCATCACATTATTAAAGATTGTTTAAGCTTTTTAGAAAATTGAGGTATAGGCTTGTGGTCAAAACAAACTTGTGAATCAATTCGCCGTGAATTTTTATAGTTTTGTGATCTCTACACCCAAAAAAAAACGTGGTACTAAAAATTTTACTAATGAACTAATTTTTTAGTCCAAAATGATCTAGTGCAGGCGTTGGTAATCAATACTAAAATTTTTTACTAATATTATTCAAAAACAGTAAAAATTACTAATTTTAGTACTTTGAAGATACTAAAAAACTACCGTACTACTAGTAATTAGTAACTTATTAGTAGATTTTGGTACCAAATCACTTACTAATATTTTTACTGCAGAATTATTTTGAGTGTATAATTACTCCTTTTTTAATTCGAAGTATATACGTTAGATGATCAATGAAATTAATTTTTCTCACGTAAGGTTTTTAAGATATTCGCGTTTTAATATTGAAATATTTGGGTCTCCTCTGTAACGTATTCTTAAGTTGCTCAAACACAATAGAACTCGATTTAGTAAAAAAGGCATCTTTATTCCAAATCTGGCATCAAAATTTTTCTATCGCGTACTGTTTTTGAAATATAGGCGTTTGAAAAACTCAAACTCTACTGTTACGCACTTATATCCTTAATCACACTAAAATTTTCAAACCCGAATATCTCAAAAACAGAACATGCTTGAAAACTGTGGATTGCAGTTCTGGAATCAGGATTCCATTTTATATGAAATCAAGTCCTATTTCGTGGAAGCAACGCAAGAATACGTAACAGTGACAGCACAGTACGTGCTAGAAAAATTTGGACGGTAGATTTGGAAGCAGGAGACCAAAATCTATAAGGACCAGTAAGAAATTTCACTGGAAGGTTTTTGCTGTCGAACAGTGTTTTTAGTGCAAATATTACAAAAAAATACTCTTTCAATCAATCTTACAAAAAAAAGTGAAAAAAGAACTTCTAATTTAGAAGTTCTAAATCACCAAATAAAAATGACATAATCACACCGAAAATGCCAAGAAATATGTACTTCTAAAGAAGTGATGACAAAAGTGCTTCCAAAAGGTCAAGTTATATTAACATCCTGATCACTACTTCAGAAGTTGTGATAAAAACACTAGTGATACATGTTGTGTCAATCTTTCGCCACTGAAAAGTGGCGATAAAAATAACATACTTTGTGTGTCACGCCCATATTAAATTCATCAATGTTTCAGTTGAAGAAGAAGTACATCTGGTTCATAAATTGTGGTGAATTTTGTAGTGAATGGTAAGCTCTTTTTTTGCTTGGTATGCACAAAAAAATAAAATGTTTACAATAAAAATCTTGTTTTCATAGGAAAAACTTCTTAAAAAGCATAAAATAACGCCGGGTTTTAATAGTAACATTTTAAGCTTTAGACGATCAAGATTTTTTTTTATGAAATTAAGAAAATCTTAAAAAAAAGAAAACATTTTTTTTTTCTTATTTTCAAAATAAATTTTTATAATTTTTAATATTTTTTGGAAAAAATAAATTTCAATTCGTGTTTTTGCTAATTTATGCCAAAATATGCAAAAATATGCACTTAAAAGTTCGAAATATACATTTAAAATCAAAATATGCAAAAATGTGCCTTTTTACCAAAATATGCAAAAATTTGCAAAAACAAATCGATGCCATTTTAACGCAAATTTCTTGATTCGGAAAGATAATTGGTCGATATCAATTTTAGACTATCGACAAAAAATATGCATTTGCATGGAAATCTCATCCCTATTAATAAGCAATACGTATACGTATGATTATTATTAAATTCGCAAAAATAATATCACTCATACGCATACGACTAATCAGTTTTTTATTTATAAAATATAAAAAAAAATTACCGTAACATGTTTCTTACAAATGCACAATGATTTTTTTAACTAATATTTTTAAAAATATAAAATAACATTTCACAAACCAATAGTTCTAACCTCAAAATACCCCAAACATAATTTCTTAACATAAGTACTAAATCGCCCTGGTCGTCGTTCATGGCCATTTTTATAAATTATTTTTTTTAGCACTCATTTTCTAAAATATATATTACAAATGCCACATAATTTCTTTATATAAATCATTATAAATACCACCCAATAAGTTAAAAGCAAAAACTGTTTTTTTTTTTTGGTAAAAAGAAAAATAATGTACAAAAAAAAAAAATTGCAATACAGGTCAGGGTTTTTAATATAAATATACACAAATAATTTTTAGTAATATTAACGTAATGAAAAGAAATGCAACTTATATTACAAACAGCACCAATTTTTTTTTTGGTAAAAGTAATAACTAAAAATGAAATAATTTTTCTTTCATAATTTCGCTTATTAATTTGCTAATATTAGTAACAACTATAAAAACTAGATTTATGAATTCGAACGCAAAAAAAAAATACCTCAATATATTGAACATATTGTCCAAAATTTATAACCAAGTTAATAATTGCGTGCATTTGTTAAAAAGAATTAAAAAATTGAAAAATTTATATTGGCTTGTTGGCTTTTTTGGGTAATATTTTCCAATTCAGTTATTTTATATTTTTTTTTAAATTCTAAAAGAAGAAATACTTATTTTTGCAAGCCATTAACAATTGTACAAGTAACATTTGCTTGAAAAGTTAAACATTTTTTATTTAACTAACTGGTTAGTTAAAGCATTGCGATCAAATTTTATAAAAATGTTATTAGGAAGTAGAGAACATATCGCTCATTTACTTGTATAGTGTCATAACGCAAAATGTTTGATTTTACAGAAAACCTGTTTAAAGTTTACAATTGAAACTTGTTTTACATTGCAAAAGGCCCGTACATAGAAAATGTTATAATGGCGTGTTCTCTTCCCAAACGGTGAGTTTAGAAGATATAAGTAAGAATTTTTGACACAATATAAAGCAGGATATATCAAATAATTCTGTATGGTTTACCCAAAAACGACATATTTTGAGTTATGACACTATACAAGTAAATGAGCGATATGTTTAAAAATAATGTGAGTGGTAAAAATTATTCGGGCTCTCTCTTATTTTTGACCACTCTAGGAGGCACCATGAAAGCGGTAATAGACGATTTTATAAAAGAAATTTAAAAATAAACAAGCACGCCCGCCGAAACTTCGTTATCGGTAACCTTAAATACCTGATAATATAAGGATGAGGATTAGAGTCCTCATTTTAAAAAATTAACCCTACGGAGCCTTTGTTTTATTAAATTGTGGACGTTTCTGTTTTTCAAAAAATAATATTTCATAGCATTATTAACAAAATAATATTAAATAACTTCGCTGGCACGTCATCATGTTAATTTTTGGTGAAAAATTATATTGATTTTAATTTTATTTTTATATTTTCGAGCACTCAAAACAAATTGAAAAAAAAAAAATTAATGGAAAAGAAAATTGATGAGCAATATGTTTGACTGACAAAAAAAAAAGAGAAAGAATATTAGAAAAACGAATACGAAAACTTTGAGAAAAACATACATAATTCCATATCATTTCCTACTCCATTCCTTTCGTTCCCCGTTCTATTTCATTTCGTTCCCAGTTAAATCTCTATTCGATCCATTAATAAAAAAAAAATCTTAAATCTTTATCTTTCGTTCCCCGTTCTATTTCATTTCGTTCCCAGTTAAATCTCTATTCGATCCATTAATAAAAAAAAATCTTAAATCTTTATCTTATAGATATGAAAAGTACTATTTTACACCATATTTACCCCTTACCCATTTTTCTGGGAGGTTATTTCTGCTGAAGGATCCTACATGTAAAATTTTGAGATTCTGGGCTTTGTACTTCAATAGTTATAAACAGAACCATTTTCTCTCTTTCCCCTTTCTTACTATATACACACCACTCTAGTGATAGAGTGGTAAGTTTGTCATGTCGTTAGTAACACCTCGAAATATCGGTCCTGGACACCATGAAGTATATAAATTCATGATCATCGATCGATTTTAAGTCGATCAAGCGATTCTCATCCGTCTGGCTCTAGGTTGAAAACATGCTAACTTTCAAAAGACAAATAATAGGCTACTGCAGCTTGGCATATTGATATTGAATTTCTGCAAAGCTGGTCCAGTGGTTCAAAACTTATGAGAAAAACCGTGATTTTCAGATTAGTTTCACCTTAAATTCACGCGTTGAAAAAAACGCTGAACAAGCTCTAAAAACATAGGTAAGACAAAAAATATTTTAAAAAGCTTTTTTGTTCCGCAAAAATATTTTTACACTTAAAAAAAATTTACACTCGAAAACTATTTTACAATAAAAAAAATTTTACACTCAAAAAAAAATTTAGTAATTATTTTTTGGGTCATTATTAGTGAAATCAATCATGAATATTCTTGACCCCCTCCGATATTGATGAAATTTGGTTAAGTTCTTACACTACGTAAAAAACTAACAAATGCAAATTTTCAGCCCTCTAAGTCAACAGGGGCCGAAAATACGGAGGGTCAAAATTTCCCCCAAAATCTCCCAGTCGCGACACTTTACACCGTAAAAACTTAATATCGTTGGTTCTATTATAGCTAGAAAGCTCATTTTTGGTTTGTTTTGAAGCTCATAATATGCTCTATAAGACCTACCATAACCAAAAAATTTTCGAAAAAAATAAGGGTTACGTCCCTTATTTTAAGGTCGTGATAAAGGGAGGAGAAAATGGGGAGGATGGTATCCCCCGATTTTTTTTTTACTTGATAATCTTATAGAGAAAGTCCTAAAGAATATATTCTAAAATTGTTAAGTTGGGACAACAATGGGATCACTCAAAATCAAAATTTTTCACAATTTCCCCTAAAATCTCCAAATCGCAACACTTTTGAACCTTAAAAATTTAATATCATATGTTCTATTGTAGCTACAGAGTCCATTTTTGTTTGTTTTAAAGCTTATAGTACGCTCTACAATACCTACCTTAACCAAAAAATTTTAGAAAAAAAGGAAGGGTGCTCCCCTTATTTAAAGGTCGTGGCAAAGGGTGGAGGAAATGGGGGAAAAGTATCCCCCGATTTTTTTTTTACTTGGTATTCTCAAAGTGCAAGTCCTAATGAACATATCCTAAAATTTTTATGTTGGGACAACAATCAGATCGACCAAAATCAAAATTTTTCACAATTTTCCCCAAAGTCCCAAATCTTGACACTCTTGCCCATTACAAATTCAATATCGTGGACTGTATTGTAGCTACAGAATCCATTTTTGGTTTGTTTTGAAGCTCTTAATATGCCCTACAATATTACTATTACAAAAAAATATAAAAAAATTAGGGGTGCCTCTTGTATTATATGATCGTGGCAAGGGGTGGGGGAAATCGGGGGATAGTATCCCCCAATTTTTTTTTTACTTTGTTTTTTTTAAGAGTAAGTTCTAGAGAGCATATCCTGAAATTTTTATCTTGGGACTCCAATGGGAGGCGCAAGAATGTCGCGATTTGATGATTTTGGGGGAAAATTTTGAAAAATTTTGATTTTGGTCGATCCCATTGTTGTCCCAACATAAAAATTGTAGACTATGTTCATTAGGACTTGCACTTTGAGAATCCCAAGTAAAAAAAAAATCGGGGGATACTTTCCCCAATTTCCTCCACCCTTTGCCACGACCTTCAAATAAGGGGGGCACAAATTCCTTTTTTTGGAAAATTTTTTGGTTTTGGTATGTCTTGTAGAGCGTATTATAAGCTTTAAAACCAAAAAAAATTCGCTCTGTAGCTACAAAAGCACTTATGATATTAAATTTTTAGGGTTGAAGAGTGTTGTGATTTGGAGATGTTGGGGAAAATTGTGAAAAATTTTGATTTTGTGTGATCCCATTGTTGTCCCAACTTAAAAATTTTAGAGTATATTCTTTAGGACTTCCTCTATAAGATTGCCAAGTAAAAAAAAAATCGGGGGATACCATTCTCCCCATTTTCTCCTCCGTATATCTCGACCTTAAAATAAGGGAGGTAACCCTTATTTTTTTTTCGAAAATTTGTTGGTTATGGTAGGTCTTGTAGAGCATATTATGAGCTTCTAAACAAACCAAAAATGGGCTTTCTAGCTATAATAGAACCAACGATATTAAGTTTTTACGGTGCAAAGTGTCGCGACTGGGAGATTTTGGGGCAAATTTTGACCCTCCGTATTTTCGCCCACTGTTTATTTTACAACTATTTTACAATAAAAAAAATTTTACACTCAAAAAAAAATTTAGTAATTATTTTTTGGGTCATTATTAGTGAAATCAATCATGAATATTCTTGACCCCCTCCGATATTGATGAAATTTGGTTAAGTTCTTACACTACGTAAAAAACTAACAAATGCAAATTTTCAGCCCTCTAAGTCAACAGGGGCCGAAAATACGGAGGGTCAAAATTTCCCCCAAAATCTCCCAGTCGCGACACTTTACACCGTAAAAACTTAATATCGTTGGTTCTATTATAGCTAGAAAGCTCATTTTTGGTTTGTTTTGAAGCTCATAATATGCTCTATAAGACCTACCATAACCAAAAAATTTTCGAAAAAAATAAGGGTTACGTCCCTTATTTTAAGGTCGTGATAAAGGGAGGAGAAAATGGGGAGGATGGTATCCCCCGATTTTTTTTTTACTTGATAATCTTATAGAGAAAGTCCTAAAGAATATATTCTAAAATTGTTAAGTTGGGACAACAATGGGATCACTCAAAATCAAAATTTTTCACAATTTCCCCTAAAATCTCCAAATCGCAACACTTTTGAACCTTAAAAATTTAATATCATATGTTCTATTGTAGCTACAGAGTCCATTTTTGTTTGTTTTAAAGCTTATAGTACGCTCTACAATACCTACCTTAACCAAAAAATTTTAGAAAAAAAGGAAGGGTGCTCCCCTTATTTAAAGGTCGTGGCAAAGGGTGGAGGAAATGGGGGAAAAGTATCCCCCGATTTTTTTTTTACTTGGTATTCTCAAAGTGCAAGTCCTAATGAACATATCCTAAAATTTTTATGTTGGGACAACAATCAGATCGACCAAAATCAAAATTTTTCACAATTTTCCCCAAAGTCCCAAATCTTGACACTCTTGCCCATTACAAATTCAATATCGTGGACTGTATTGTAGCTACAGAATCCATTTTTGGTTTGTTTTGAAGCTCTTAATATGCCCTACAATATTACTATTACAAAAAAATATAAAAAAATTAGGGGTGCCTCTTGTATTATATGATCGTGGCAAGGGGTGGGGGAAATCGGGGGATAGTATCCCCCAATTTTTTTTTTACTTTGTTTTTTTTAAGAGTAAGTTCTAGAGAGCATATCCTGAAATTTTTATCTTGGGACTCCAATGGGAGGCGCAAGAATGTCGCGATTTGATGATTTTGGGGGAAAATTTTGAAAAATTTTGATTTTGGTCGATCCCATTGTTGTCCCAACATAAAAATTGTAGACTATGTTCATTAGGACTTGCACTTTGAGAATCCCAAGTAAAAAAAAAATCGGGGGATACTTTCCCCAATTTCCTCCACCCTTTGCCACGACCTTCAAATAAGGGGGGCACAAATTCCTTTTTTTGGAAAATTTTTTGGTTTTGGTATGTCTTGTAGAGCGTATTATAAGCTTTAAAACCAAAAAAAATTCGCTCTGTAGCTACAAAAGCACTTATGATATTAAATTTTTAGGGTTGAAGAGTGTTGTGATTTGGAGATGTTGGGGAAAATTGTGAAAAATTTTGATTTTGAGTGATCCCATTGTTGTCCCAACTTAAAAATTTTAGAGTATATTCTTTAGGACTTCCTCTATAAGATTGCCAAGTAAAAAAAAAATCGGGGGATACCATTCTCCCCATTTTCTCCTCCGTATATCTCGACCTTAAAATAAGGGAGGTAACCCTTATTTTTTTTTCGAAAATTTGTTGGTTATGGTAGGTCTTGTAGAGCATATTATGAGCTTCTAAACAAACCAAAAATGGGCTTTCTAGCTATAATAGAACCAACGATATTAAGTTTTTACGGTGCAAAGTGTCGCGACTGGGAGATTTTGGGGCAAATTTTGACCCTCCGTATTTTCGCCCACTGTTTACTTAGAGGGCTGAAAATAAGTGTGCATTTGTTTATCACTTAGTGTTACAACTAAACCAAATTTCATCAAAATCGGAGGGGGTCACGAAAATTTTTAGCTTTTTTTGATTGATTTCACTAAGACTGACCCTTTTAAGTTTTTTACTTAAGCTAAAATATTTTGTGTCAAAATTAATTAAAAATTTATTATCACTTAAAATGGACATATAAGAAGTTATTCATAGATTCGGCCAAATCGAATTTAACTTTTGCTTTTAGGATAAAATTTTTTAATTTTTTTTTTTTTTTTTGCTAGATGATCCTATATTCAAAATATAAAGCTTCTAGGACCTTTTACTTTTTTTACGACCCTTAGAAAATTAATTTCCAGAAAGTACTTTTCCCAGAATGGTTTTTTCACTGAACGACCCAAATTGTGCCTAGGATCATAATTTAAGGATAAAAAATTGCTCAAATCAAACTTTTTTACGCATTTAGAAACGGAATTTCCTAAAAATACATTATGCAGAGTGATACTTCACCGAAGGATTCTACATTCCAAATTTTAAGCTTCTAAGACCATTATTTCGTGAACTAACAAAAATACCAAAAGTATACATTTTGTACCCCTTTAGAAACGGAACTTTCAAAAAGTACTTTTTTCAGATTTTTTTCACCGAATTGTTGGATCATTCCAAATTTCAAGTTTCTAGGAAATAAAAAAATACAGAAAAATCAACAACCGAATAAAATCAGGAAATAAAAAAATACCGAAAATACCTAAAATACACTTTTTTACCCTATTTACCCCGTTTAGAAACGGAATTTACAAAAAGTTTTTTTTCCAAAATGTTTTTCTCAATAAAGGATCCTACATTAAAAATTTTAAGTTTCTGGGACCATTTCTTCAGAAAATACAAAAAGTACCAATAGTACAATTTTTTTATCCCTTTAACCTCCCTGAGAAACTAAATTAACAAAAAGTACATTTTCATGAATGGTTTTTTCACCAAAGGATCCTACATTCCAAATATGAAGTAAGTAGGATCATTATTTTAGGATATACTAAAAGTACCAAATATACACTTTTTTAGATTTTTTTTTATAAATTTAAAGTCCCGGACACAATTTTTTTTTGCAATTCCCGAAAAAACTTGGGATAAATTTAAAAATTATGAGATAAATTATGCAAAATTCTACATATTTTATCTTATGACATTAAATTATATACAATTATATCAAATTAGATAAACCTAATATTTGGATCAAAAACGATCATATTTAATCTAATCTAACAAATTTTGAGCTATTTTGATCCACCAATCTCATCATCTTATTTTATACGTGTTGGGCCATACTAAATTATATATGGCTCAATTTTAAATTATATATGGACCTGTATATTTATTTTTAGTCGGGCCTTTCTAACATTCCAAATTTTGAGTTTCTATGACCATTATTTTAGATAGTAAAAAAAGTACCAAAAGTACATTTTTATCCATTTTACACCCTTAGAATCAACATTATCAAAAACCTTGGGGTGAAAAAAATTTTGAGGGTCGGTCATATATTTGACTTTTCTACATTTAAACAATTAGACCGATAGGAGCAGTTTTATAAAAATTTAGTCTTTGTATGGGAGCCACCTTAGGGATTTCAGACAGTTCTTAGGTATTTAAAAAAATGTTAAGTGTAAAAAATAAATATAGGTCGGTCTCACAGTTTAACGCTCTAGAGGCGACTGCAGGGATTTGTGGGGCTTTTTGTGAATTTTTTTATTAAAAAACTAAAATTTTTAAGGTGCATACATATAAATTGTATGCACACCAGCTAAGAGCTTTTAACATACAGAAAAAAACTTTTTGTTTTTTACAAAATCCCTGATGATGGTCAACAATGAATGATGAAATATCGGAAACAAAACAAACTTTTAGTTAAAAATTTAAAAATTAAAAACAGTGTTTTATTCAAGATTATTTTTCTAAAATTCATAACCTTAAGCGATACTAAATCAACAAAATAGTTCTGCTGGTCAAAAATTCGGTCTTCAAACTTTTCCATCACATCATGTTTTTGAAGACATTGAGGTCAATGTTCAAAAAAACTCGCTCTAACGCATTTTTGGAAACTCATAGCGGATTAACCCGATGTCTGGGCGAATTAAAAATAAGTCGGGGGTAAAGCTTAAACATTACTTTTTAAGATGCAGAACTCATTTCGTCAGTCGCCTTAACCATAAGGACACCAATTGTCTTTTAATGATGTTTTATTACCCAATATCGAAAAAAAAAATTTGTGGGAAAAGACCTTATTACAAGACAATTGGTGCTTTTACGACTAATTCGACTGATAAAATGAGATATACATCTATAAGATCAATGTTTAAACTTTACCCTTGACATATTTTAAAGTCGTCAACCTATAGGGTTCATTTTTTATTTTTAACAAAAAATCATAAAAATTGGTACGAAAAAATGTATGAAAAAAAAATATGGAGATTTGGTTCAAAA
Organism: Pegoplata infirma; assembly: GCA_963921195.1. Classification (NCBI taxonomy): domain Eukaryota; kingdom Metazoa; phylum Arthropoda; class Insecta; order Diptera; family Anthomyiidae; genus Pegoplata; species Pegoplata infirma. The sequence goes on from OY992537.1 coordinate 194,655,373, forward strand.
TTTTGATTTCTTTTACAAATATTTCTGGATATACTCAATGAATTTTGGATTTTAACCCAAGGTGTCTACTTAACATATCTGCTTTGAACAGGAAGTTTCCTGTGAAAATTCGGATACTTATAAGGACATAACCAAATAAAGGACATTTTGAATTTCCTTTAAATGTCCTGATGGTATCCTTGATCGTATCGAGTCTAGATTTATTAGGAATTTGAATAAAATAAATATGAATAATTTTAATATACACTTTTCTGTTTTGCTTATATCTCGAGAAGGCGATTTGAAACAACTTTTCTGATGACAGATTCGTGTTTAGGAGGCCAAAATACTTTGGAAATTGTACTTTAAAAGTATTTGCAAAAAAAGTTGATTTTTGTAGAGTAGTGTTATTGTAATCATATGTATAAGCTGGCGTTTCATTCGCAAAAAAAATGTTTTTAGGGAATAAAACATCATGCTTAGTCGACTAAGCATGTTGTGGAACCAATGAGTTGCAGAAATAATCGTTTTTGAGGAATAAGATATCATTGAAAGACAGTTGCTGCATAAAGGGTTACAGCGACTGATGAAATGAAAAAATGCATGTTTGATAGCAATGTTTAACCTTTACCCCCGACCTATTTGTAAGCCACTATCACATTGACATAAATTTTCTCAAAAACCTGGTGAGATGAAAAAATTTGGAGAACAGATTTGTGACAACTTGAACAATTGTAATTAATAGGGATGATATTTTCGGAGCCATGAAATACCTCCCAATGAAATAAGTCTCAATGAAATAACTTCCAATGAAATAAATCCCAAATAAAATGAAATATCTCCCAAACCAAAAAAAATAATTAATTCCCAAGAAAAATGAAATAAGTCCTAAACAAAAAATGAAAAAAGTCCCAACGAAATAACTCCAAAGAAAAATGAAATTGATCCCAATTTTTTTTTTTAATATTAAAATTTTAACTTTTTAAATCACAAAAACACTTTAATTGTATCTCTTTGAAAAACAAATCTCGTAAGTCCCTACAATCTCTTTTTAACTTTCTCGGGATGTAGCTTACTGACATATTGATAACAGTTCTTTAAATGTTTGAATGAAATTATTATAATATTCCATGCAATAGCTAACTTATCGCAGGTCTTGCTGGCGCCTGCGAAAAGATCAGAAAAGAAACTCGATAAAAATATTCCTGGAAGCCTTTTGGAGCTTCCAGGATTCTGTATAATAAATGTGGTAACAATATGGTTACTTACTTGTTTGAAAAGATTTGAATGCATACGGGTGTGAAGAAAGCGCCGCAAGCGAAAAATTTTTGCAAGAGACTTTAACAAAAAATTAAAAAAAAATCGCGCACTAAAAAATCGAAAATATGCGTTAAAAAAATAAAAATATCCACTAAAAATTCTTAAAATAAGCACTAAAAAATAAAATTTGTGTAATAAAAATCTTGTTTTAATAGGAAAAACTTCTTAAAAAGCAATAAATAGCGGCGGGTTTAAATAGTAACATTTAAAACTTTATGTAAACGAGATTTTTTTAGAAATTAAGAAAATCTAAAAATTAAAAACAAACAAATATTGTTTTTCTTTTTTTCCAAATAAATTTTTAAAATTTAAAATAGTTTTTAAAAAAAATAAATTACAATTTGTGTTTTTGCTAGTTTATGCCAAAATATGCAAAAATATGCACTTTAAAGTTGGAAATATGTACAAAATATGCATTTAAAATCAAAATATGCAAAAATATGCATTTTCACCAAAATATGCTAAAACAAATAAATGCCATTTTAACGCAAATTTCTTGATTCAGAAAGATAATTGGTTGATATCGTTTTTAGACTATCAACAAAAAACATGCAGTTGCATGGAAATCTCATCCCTAGTAATTAACTGTGTAAGGTCGCGTTCCAGTCGCAGCAAGTTTTTTTCAATTCTTCGGTAGTGTAAAATTATCTTTTTTTCCAACTTTACGACCATAGTCTAAATGTTTTCCCAAATAAAAATATAAATACATATAATTACAAAACATTTGCAATGGCATGTAACACGGAATGGCATTGCAAAAACATTATACCCAACTACAAAAAAAATCTGAAATGCTACAAAAGAATAAAACATATTTGCAAACAAGAAGTTGGACATTAAAAATTTATAATACTTGTTGTATGTAGAGGGAATAGCAAAAAAAATATATATATATATAATACAATAAAATAAGAAACCTCTTAATGTTGGCATTTTGCCAAAATAACCAAAAAAATATATTTATTGCTGTTAAACGTTTAAACAATATTTTGCTATATGTTCTTTTTTATGGTGTTTACTCTCAAAATAATAAAATATTGTGATAAGAATTTTTAAAACATATGTATGTTCAGTTTTTTTGTGTTTGCTTTATTAAGGTCTTTAGAAAGATTTTTTTTTAAATATTTAATTTTTTTACACTTTAAATTTTATATTTTTTGTTTGTATTATCTTAAAAAATTTAAAGGTGGTAATTTCGTTTGTAACACTACTAATCATCGAAAATGCGATTAATTACAATCTGCTGGTCAAAAATACGGTTTTCCATCTCATCTGGTTTGTTTAGAAAATTTAGGTCAGAGTTAAAAAAAAATAAAAGTGTTAAATTGGGCTGTGCCAAACCTTTTATACCCTCAAACATGTAAAAAAAAAAATATTAAAGGGCCGTTTTTTAAGGGGGTTTCGGCGGGGCAGTCGGGGACACCTCCCCCTCTCGAAAAATGTTTACTAATTTATTTATTATGTGTTTTGCACTAAAGTTATACAGTTTAATCACTATTTTAACTATTTGTTTATATCCACGCCCTAAAAAGGGGGCCGGGCAAAAAAAAAAACTAAATTTTTTTAGTCTCCCAGGTGTAGTACTCTGAACTTCTTCTTGCATAAATTTGTTTTATTTGTTTAACAGAAATATAAAAAACACGTAAAAAAACCGTGTTTTTCTAAATATTGTTTAGATCCTCAAAGTGGAACTTTTTTCCCCCTGTGCCGATTTTGCCCATTCACGAACTTAACCTGCCTAGGACCAAAAGACATATTCTTGCCAAATTTCAGGAGGCTAGCTATTTTATTTTGGACTGCATCGTGCCGTCTACAGACAGACGGACGGACATTCACAGAATATCTTAGAATCGATCATGGATCAATAATATATGGGGCATTCCATGTCAAATCGGACACTTTGAAAATTTTTTTTCTCCAATTTGTTTACAGTTTTTATTAGTACCCTTCGAAAACTCCTTCGTGCTAAATTTTCAGATTTTTTTGATGACCCGTTCAAAAGATATCGAATTATTAAAAATTGTTTGTTCCTTTACTCAAACTTCTTTTACTCATAACTTCTTCAATAATGATCCAAATTTGATTTTTTTTTTTTTTTTTACGTACTTTTAAAGAAAAAAATCCCGAAAAATTCTTAAAAGCGCTCTAGTATGCGATTTTTAAGTTCTAAAGTTAAATCTTATTTTTGAAAATGTTTGTACCCTTGGATTTTTTCGAAATTTTTTTGTGTAAAACTTCTATCAATTCTACAAATTTTTTGCCCAGGAGGATCATGGAAAACGATTATTACAATTTTTTTAAATTTTTTGAAAAAAATTTCTTGTAATTTTCCACTCTTAAAATAATTTCTACTGCTCCAATGGTGCATCATAAAGGGGTCATTTGTAAGACCGACCCCCAATAATTTTCACGTCTTAACATTTCTTTGGAACAAACTTATACCCTATCTCCAATTTCTAAGGGGGTTCCCACACAAAACGACATTTTTTTAAATTTGCTCCAACCGCTTTAACCGCCCTAATAGTGCCCTTAGGGCAACAAAATGTATGACCAACCCACAATATTTTTTTAGTCTAAACATTTTCTCTGAACACACCTACCCTCTATCTTTAACTGTTAAGGCGGTCCCCATACAATTTTTTTTTATTTTTTGTAACATAAATTTGTTTTATTTAATCAGCTTCTACCGGTCCAATGGTGCGTCCTAAAGGGGTCATTAGTGAGACCGACCCCCATTTATTTTTACCCTACAACATTTTTTTAGAACACATCTACGCCCTATCTCAACTCCCTAAGTAGGCTCCCATACAAATAACAGTTGTAACAAATTTTATAAAAATGTAATTTTGAATGGAAACCCACCAAGGGAGTAGATTTAGGGCGTAGGTATGTTTCACAAAAATGTTGGAGGGTAAGCCGGTAGAAGCTGATTAAATAAAACAAATTTACAAGAAATAAAAAAATTGTATGGGGACCGCCTTAACAATTGAAGATAGAGGGTAGATGTGTTCAGAGAAAATATTTAGACTAAAAAAATATTGTGGGTCGGTCATACATTTGATTGCTCTAAGGGCACTATTAGGGCAGTTAGAGCGGTTGGAACAAATTTTAAAAAATGTCGTTTTGTGTGGGAGCCCTCTTAGAAATTGGAGATAGGGTATTAGTTTGTTCCAAAGAAATGTCAAGACCTAAAAATTAATGGGGGTCGCACCATTGGAGCAGTAGAAATGATTTTAAGATTGGAAAATTACAATAAAATTTTTTCAAAAAAATTTAAAAAATAGTAGTAGGCGTTATCCCACAATCCTCCTGGGCAAAAAATTTTTAGAATCGATAGAAGTTTTACACAAAAAAATTTAAAAACAAGTGAGAGTGTTAAATTCGGCTGTGCCGAAACTATTATACCCTCCAACATGTAAAAAAATTAAAAAAAAAATTTTGACAGGGGCGTTGTTTTAAGGGGGGGGGGGCAAAGTAGGGGGAGGGGTCGGTGAGCTGGGGTAACTCCTTGGCCCTCACGGTATATGTTTACTAGTTAATTTTTGTCTGCTTTGTGCACTTAAGTATTATAGTTTTATAATTATTTAAGTTTTTTTTATCCACGCCCTTAAAAGAGGGGCGGGGCAAAAAAAGAAACATTTTTTAGTCACCTGGGTCCAAGCTCAGGACTATAAACTTCTGCGAGCATAAAAATGTCTCATTTGGTTCACAAAAATACAAAAAAACTTCAAAAAAATTAGAATTTTTAAGAGGTTGGTTTAGTACTTCAAGGGGGAACTTTTTTCCCCCTGGTCCGATTTGGCCCATTTCCGAACTTAACCTGCCTAGGACCATAAGACATATTTATGCCAAACTTGAAGGGTCTAGCTCTTGTATTTTGGACTGCATCGTGTTAACTACAGACGGACGGACGGACGGACAGACGGACGGACGGACGGACATCGCTAGAATGTCTTAGAATCGATCACTGATCAATAATATATATACTTTATGGGGTCCCCGACCGATATTTCGATGCGTTACACACGGAATGACAAAGAGAGTATACCCCCATACTGTAGTTGGAGGGTATAAAAGTCGAAGAGTACAAACATTTTCAAAAATGAGATTTAAATTTTAAAACTTAAAAATCGCATACTAGAGCGCTTTTAAGAATTTTTGGGATTTTTTTTTTAGAAAGTACGTAAAAAAACAAAAATTTTGAAAAAAAAAATTTTGAAATTTGGACCATTATTGAAAAAGTTATGATTAAATGAAGTTTGAGTAAAGGAACAAACTAACAATTTTTAATAATTCGATATCTTTTGAACGGGTCATCAAAAAAATCTGAAAATTTACCACGAAGGAGTTTTCGAAGGGTACTAAAAACTGTAAACAAATTGGGAAAATCTAAAAAAAAAATTTTCAAAGTGTCCGATTTGACATGGAATGCCCCATATATACTTTATGGGGTCCCCGACCAATAATCGTATACCCCCGTACTGTCGTATACATCCCGATGTGATGACTTAAAAATGGGTAGAGGGCAAAGCTTAAATATTACACTTTAGTATTCAGGACTTATTGGGTCAGTCGCCTTAACTCTTTGGGCACCATTTGTCTCTCAATGATGTCTTATTCACTACACCATTTCCAATTGTATGTCAGAAATTATCAATTGTATTTCAGAACTTATGAACTGTATTTCAGATGTTATTTATCAATTGTATTTCAGAATTTATCAATTGTATTTCAGAAATTATCAATTGTATTTCAGAAGTTATCAATTGTATTTCAGAACTTATAATATGTATTTCAGAAGTTATCAATTGTATTTCAGAAATTATTAATTGTAGAATCTATCGATTGTATTTTAAGAAATATCAATTGTATTTCAGAAATAATCAATTGTATTTCAGAAATTATCAATTGCATTTCAGAAATTATCAATTGTATTTCAGAAACTAACCTTTGTAAAACAAGTAGTTTTTTTCCAGTTCGACCCTCGTATCTCACTTTATATTTGCTCAATCTGGATGCTATCAAGCTTAAATAAAAGCTTAAAAAATTTCCTATGTAGCTTTTTTTAAAATAATAGTCTATTAAAATTATTAACGTTAAGTATTGTAGACTTTGATTTTAACAAATTGCATCTACTATAGAAAGTGCGTAATTAATGTGATTCAAGCGTGATTGTGACTGAATTCAATTTTACACACGTGATTGTGAGTGAGTGTGAGTAGGGAAAAAATTGCGTGAGTGAGTGTGCATGAGTCGACTTAACTGCGTGAGTTTGTCCTAAAAAAGCAAAAAAAAAATGTAAAATTTCACAAAACTTTTTGAAATTTCAGTTTTTGATATTTTTATACCCTCCACTCTAGTGATAGAGGGTATATATAAGTTTGTCATTCCGTTTGTAACACCTCGAAATATTGGTCTAAGATACCATTAAGTGCATATATTCATGTTCCTCGATCGATTTTAAGACGATCTAGCGATGTCCGTCCGTCTGTTTGTCTGTTGAAAACAATCTAAGTTTTGAAAGACTTTACGGAGGCTCCTGAAGTGTGGCTTATATGTTGGACATTTACCTGGTCTGGTTGGTATTGGAATCCAGTGAAATCAGTCCAGTGGTTCAAAAGTTATGAGCAAAAGACTGAACTTCGGTAGGGGTTTTTCATGAATTTACGAGATAAAATACACGGTAACTTTCTAACGACCATTCTGAGAGTGTTGAAGTGTGGCATATATATTTTTCGTTCCTCTGTCCCAGTTTGTTTGAAATCTCAGCCAAATCGGTCCAGTGTTTCAAAAGTTATAAGCAAAACCCTGCATTTCAGATTGGTTTCATATAGAGATGGGAAAATGAGCAGATAAGAGTGTGATTCACGCGTGATCACGTGTGAGTGTGACGGAATTCAATTTTATTCACGTGATTGTGAGTAAGTGTGAGTGGAGAAAAAAATTGCGTAAGTGAGTGTGCGTGAGTAAGATTTTTGCTTGAGTGAGTGTGCGTGAGTCGATTTTTTTGCGTGATTTATTTTCTTTTCTTATTTCCTTTTGTACCAAAAAAAGCAACAAAAAATTGTAAAATATGGCACAATTTAATATTTCGTCCCGAAAAAAGCAAAAAAAATGTAAAATTTTGCTGAAAATTTTGAAAGATTTTTGAAATTTTTGTTTTTGAAATTTGTTTTCGTATAAAAAAGTGTTTCGTGAGTGTAAGTCAACGTGATTTTGAGTGAAGCTTGCGTGAGTGCAAGTGAGTGTGAGTTGTACTAAATTTACTCACGTGATTGTGAGTGATTGGAGTTGAAAAAATACGCTCGTGAGTGAGTGATTCAAAAATTCCTGTCGTGAGCGTGAGTGAATGTGAGTCAAAAATTACTCTCGCGCTCATCTCTAGTTACACCTAAAATTCACGTGTTGAAAAACCTATGTTTTAAAAAAACAAGCTTCAAAAACCATAATAAGCCACAAAATTAATTTACATAGTATTTTTGTCACTCAGAAATATTTTTACTCTTAAAAAAAGAATTTACACTCGAAAAAAACTTTACACTCAAAAAAAAAAAAATTAGTAAATTATTTTTTTTTTTTTACAAAAATGGCAAAAAAAAAGTTTTTTACTCAAAATAAAATATTTCTAATCAAAATTGTTAATTTTTTTTACATTAAAAAATTTACTATCCTTTAAAAAGGGCATTGTGGAGGGTATTCATATATTCGGCCTAGTCGAATTTAACTTTTCTACTTGTTTTTGTATAAATAAAAGTTTTGTGAGTCAAAGTGAATGTAAGTGAAGCTTGTATGAGTGCACTTGAGTGTGAGTTGTATTTAATTTACGCACGTGATTGTGAGTGAGTGTGTGTGAGTAGAAAAAATATGATCGTGAGTGAGTATGCATGATTAAAAAATTCATGTCGTGAGCGTTAGTGTGAGTCAAAAGTAACTCACGCGCCCATCTCTACTCCCGACTTCCGAAAGGTCGTTCTCTATGTTGCCCTACACCAATATTTCAAGGTGTTACAAACATAATGACAAACTTATAAACATCCTCTTCCCCCCTCTGCAACTTAAGGTTATAAAAACTTCACATAATTAATGAAAGTTATCTAATGATAAGTTTATAGACCATCTGACGCTAATTAACTCACTTTTCCTACAACAGCCAGACAGAGACCAACATAGACAACAGCATATTTCATTTCATATATCCAGCTAATTTAATCTTCTTAATATTCTCATCTTTTCTTTCCTGGCAAACATATTTTAGCAAAAGAAAAAAAAAAAAACAGAATTCTAAGAAAATAAATGATTTAGAACTTATGATACCCATGTGTAACAAACAAAACAAAAAAATAAAATAAAAACATATTTTTTTGTTTCGTGAACCATGAAAACATTTTGACTTTTAAATATTAGCATGATGGCAGGGGAAGGAAAGAGGATTAAAGAGCAGCTAATTAAAGTACAACTTTGTATAACAACCAAAACATCTATAATTTTCCTTTAAAACCTCAAAAGGCTACAAATTGTATGTATGCCAAAAATAAAATTAAAAAAACAAGCAATTAAACGCGTATTTTTGTGGTGCTTATTTTACCATATAATTAATGCAAATTATTATGATAAAATATAAATTCAACAAGCAAACACATTCTTATGGATGCGTAGGTTATTTGATAATTATTGATAACTACACTGATAGAAAAATGCTTCATATAACTAATGAATGGAATTCATTAATGCTGTTTCATTACAACAATGAATTATTTCATATGCTGAATGAAATTTCATATATATTTTGCAAGATTTTCATTAATTTTGATTCATTAGGTTTCATAGTTTCATTAAAAAATTTCATTAAGTTTTGTTTATAAAATTTGCTGTTTTTGACACCTGTAGTGTAGCGTCTGTTAGTTTACGCGCGCAAAAAATAGCTGATTAGAGCGGCACGAAATAATTTGTAATTTTTTTTAGAATTTTTAAACGAAATTTAAAATGAAATGTTATTGATCAAATATAAGTATTTATTAAACTCGCGTTGTTTTATATTATTTAGTGGTTTTACTTATGTGTTGAAAGTAAATGTTATATTAAAATTTTGTGTGAGAAAACTGAGTGAAATCTATAGATAAAATAAAAAATATGTGAAAGTGTTTTTTAACTTGGTTATTTTGTGATTTTTTCAGACTTTTTCATGAATTTTGAAATAAAAAGTAAATTATTAATTTTATATTTACTAAATTCGCGCTGTTTTATACTACTTTGTGGTTTTAATAATGTATTACAATTTAAGGTTGGAGTAAAATATTGTGCGAGAAAACTAAGTGAAAACCATTTTTTATTATTCTTAATTCTGTAAAAAGATCTTTACAATTTCATACATATATTTCATTTTTTTAAATAAAAGTAGCATTTGTTTAATGAAAGTAGTTAATTTTAAAAATAAAAAGTAGGATTTATTCAATGAAAGTCATTCATAAGAATTAAATACTTTTTTCATTAAAGTAATGAACAATTTTAATAAAATACAATTGATATTTTGTATGAACAATTTTCATTAATTTAATGAAAATTGTTCTTGCAATTACATTTTATGATACCTATTTCATTAATTCAATGAACCCCTACATAGGTTCCTTTTTAACGTCATTTTTGATAACATTAATGTAGATTTTCATTATTGTCATGTACAAATTTCTATCAGTGTAGGGATGAGATTTTCATGCAAATGCATGTTTTTTGTCGATAAACGATATCGACCAATTATTTTTCCGAATCAAAAAATTTGCGCTAAAATGGTATCGATTTGTTTTTGCATATTTTTGCACATTTTGGTGAAAATGCATATTTTTGCATATTTTGATTTTAAATGCATATTTTCTGCATATTTCCCACTTTTAAGTGCATATTTTTGGATATTTTGGCATAAATTAGCAAAAACTCAAATTAAATTTTATTGTTTCAAAAACTGTTTAAAATTTGAATCATTTATTTTGAAAAAAATACCTTTTTCTTTTTTTTATTTTAAATTTTTGTTTAGATTGTTTCAGTTTCTAAAAAATCTTGCTTACATAAAGTGTGAAATGTAACTACTGAAACCCGGCGTTATATTTTACTTTTTTAGAAGTTTTTCCCATGAAAACAAGATTTTTATTGCACAAATTTTATTTTTTAGTGCATATTTTTAGGTTTTTTAGCACATATTTTACATTTTGTAGCGGATATTTAAAGCGCATATTTGCGGGTTTTTAGTGCATGAAAATCTCATCCCTATTGATAACACTGTGTTTCAGTGAAAAAATACTTTTGATGTGACATACTATACTTAAAAAAACACCTTGTAAAATTAAAAGAAAAACTTGTAACTTCTTTTTTTGCTACCTCCTCTTTGACAAAAATTCCTAGTAATTTTGCAAGCTTTTTACCAATAATTTTAAAAGTTTACAAGGTTTTTACCAATAAAATTGTAAATTTACAAATTTTTTGACACGATAAAATTTACAAGGAGATTTACTAGATTTTTTGCTACCTCCTATTTTACGAGAATTCCTCGTAATTTTAAAAGCTTTTTACCAATAATTTTGTAATTTTACAAGCTTTTTACCAATAAAATTGTAAATTTATTGTTTTTTTGAAGCAATTGAAATTACTAGGAATTCTCGTGAATTTACTAACTTTTTTTGTAAAATTTTCTTGGAAATTTGTACAATTAAAAAAAAAAAAATAAAATTAGATCCAAATTTGTTTGTTAAAAAACAAGGAAAACTGTCAAATATTGGTAAAATGAGATTACGAAACTTTTCCTAGTAATTTGACAAAGTTTTTTTTTGTGTATATTAATTTTGAGTAAATAGGCGTAAATCGTAAAAAACTGAAAAGGGTCAACTTCTCCGCATACAAATCGACCCCCCTAAAAATGAGTTTGGGCCGCTAAAAAAATACGTGTCGATTTAATTTTCGTTCTGAACAACAAATCAAAATTTCATGAAGATCGGAAGAAGATCCCTGACACCAGGGAGACTCTTCTTGCAAGGTATTTTATGCTAGTGTACTAAATTTCAAAAATATCTGACAACTCCTTCTATTTTGGTCCCTTCGTTGTATGGGATCAACGCACTGTGCAGCTCTTCTTGTTAAGCCATAAAATGCAAGAAAATCTTCAAAAAAAAAAATTCATTTAAAAATGGATTTCTGACAATTAATCGTAATGATCTCCAATTTTTGCTATTTTCACCACTTGTTAGGGATTTAATTGCTATTCAATTTTTATACCCTCCACTCTAGTGAGAGAGGGTATATATAAGTTTGTCATTCCGTTTGTAACACCTCGAAATATTGGTCTAGGACCCCATAAAGTATATATATTCATGATCCTCGATCGATTTTAAGACGATCTAGCGATGTCCGTCCGTCCGTCCGTCCGTCCGTCCGTCTGTCCGTCTGTCTGTCTGTCTGTCTGTCTGTTGAAAACACGCTAACTTTTGAAAGACTTTACGGAGGCTCCTGAAGTTTGGCATATATGTTGGGCATTTACCTGGTCAGGTTGGTATTGCAATCCAGCGAAATCGGTCCAGTGGTTCAAAAGTTATGAGCAAAAGACTGAATTTTGGCAAGGGTTTTTCGTGAATTTATGAGATAAAAAGCACTATAACTTTGGAAAATCAACTCTGAGGATGCTGAAGCTTGGCATATATATTTTTCGTTCCTCCAGCCTAGTTCGTATTGAATTTCACCCAAATCGGTCCAGTGGTTCAAAAGTTATTAGCAAAACCGTGAATATCAGATTAGCTTCACCTTAAATGCACGTGGTGAAAACCCGTTAAACCTGTTTTACAACCATTGGTAAGTCACAAAAATATTTTAAAACGTATTTTTGTCACTCAAAAATATTTTTATACCAAAACAAAAAAAAAATACACTCGAAAAAAATGTTACACTCAAAAAAAATTTTACACTCAAAAAAAAAATTAGTAAATTTTTTTTTAATGTAAAATTCAAAAAAAAAATTTACACTCAAAAAAAATTTACACTCAAAAAAAAATTTACACTCAAAAAAAAATTTACACTCAAAAAAAAAATAATTTTTTTTTTCAAAAAATTCGAAAAAAATTTTACACTCAAAAAAATATTATTTTTTTTTTTAATTAAAAAAACAAAAAAATTTACACAAAATAAAATATTTCTAATCATAACTGTTATTTTTTCACGTTAGAAAATTTACTATCACTTAAAATAGGCACTGTGGAGGGTATTCCTATATTCGGCCAAGTCGAATTTAACTTTTCTACTTGTTTTAATTAAAAGCGATAAAGTTTTTTGCAACGATTACAAACTTTTAAAATTTTCTTTCTATCACGCCAAGTTTAGTCATCAATTAAAAAGAAAGTTTGTTTAATAAAAACATATAAATTATACCCAATTTCTGCTATTTTTGCTCTAGAACCTCTAGTGAAGTTTTTTTTTTAAATTTTAAATATTTATAACTTCATCTGCAATTAAAAAAAAGACTTAACTTAAACTTGGGAAAAATTTTCTTCAAAATTGTTTATAAATTTTCCCACAATTTAGTTAAATTTAACTAAAAGTAGGGAAATTTTCTTAACTGTTAGGAAAATAATTAAGTTCATGTTCTGTTAAATAGTCCATTATTTTCCTTAAATGAAATTCCCTAATACATGGAAGAAATTCTTACCGCAAAAGATATTTTCTCTAAATTAATGAAAAATCGTTTTTTTATTTTTAGTACCAAAAGGTACATAAAAATAAAATGTATTTATTCGGCCTTTATATATGTATATTAGAGGTGTCCTTAAAAACGAATATCATCTTTTTACACCTGGTAGGGTCCTTAATTGGTCTTTGGTATCTAAAAATGAGTGAGCCAAAATTTTGGGACAATCGGCTAAAAATAACTCGTGCCGAAAATGGATTGAAGTTTTGGGGCATTCTTATATGGAAGAAAAACCCTTTTTTTGTAGTTTTTGGTAAAATGTTGGTATTTCTTATTTTTTGTTAATTTTTTTGTGAAACAATACGAAAATGGTACTAAATTACCTTTCCAAAAAGACTAATAAAATTAAATTCGGATAAAAAACAAGCATTTTACGCATACATGCCCCAGACCATTGTATGGGTTTTAAAGCCAGAATTTCAAAATTTTCAAAATTTTTAGGCAAAAAAATAAAAAAAAAATAATTTTAATTAATAATCATACTAAAAACATGTTTACGATTAAAAATAGCAGATATGGTAGTCAAGATTTTTTTTTATTTTTCTCCGGTAGTAATAAAATTTCCGCGGATTCCAAATAAAATACGTTTTTTCACAATAATTTAGCAAATATGGGGAAATGTTTTCTTTATTGTACGGAACGAATCGTAAAATGTGAATTCTATAACTTTTGAGAAACCGGATATATGCAGATATCTTGTTTTATATAAATATGTAATGTCCCAAATTTGTCATTTCACCTCGATTAAAAGGGGTTAAAGATGCCCTATTTCTCTAAAAATTTACAGAATTTATATTTTACACTTGGTATAGTACAAAACAAAACATTTTTTCCATATTTGCTAAATTACCATAGAAAAACATATTTTCTTTGAAATCCGCGGAAGTTATATCACTACCCACGCCAAATTAAAAAAAGCTAGACTACGTTATTTGTTAGTTTTTATCTATAACATGTATTTAATAACATTATAAAGTAAAATTTAATTTTTTTTATTTTTTTGCCTAGAAATTTTGAACATTTTCAAATTTTGGCTTTAAAAACCATGCAATGGTCTGGGGCATGTATGCATAAAATGCTTTTTTTTTATCCGATATGAATTTATTTAACCTTTTTGGAAAGGTAATTTAGTACCATTTTCATATTATTTAACACAAAAAATTAACAAAAAATAACATATACCATTAATTTTCAAAAAACTAGAAAAAACGTGTTTTTTTATTACATAAGAGTGTCCCAAAACTTCAATCCATTTTCGGCACGAGTTATTTTTATCCGATTGTCCCCAAATTTTGGCTCACTCATTTTTAGATACTAAACTACAATTTAGGACCCTACCACGTATTCAAAAGTGATTTTGAAAAATTACCTTAGTCGTAAGGACATCTTTAATGTATATATATTCGATTAGAGTTTTATTCTAGTTCGAGGCCCAAAATATTTCTATATATGATATTGTCATAATAGAGTATTTTTAATTTATTGCTTTAAAAAAGTTACTCATCTCATAGTATGTCTGGGGATGAAACTGATCAGTACAGACATACTATGAGATGAGTAACTTTTTTAAAGCAATAAATTAAAAATACTCTATTATGACAATATCATATATAGAAATATTTTTGGGCCTCGAACTAGAATAAAACTCTAATCGAATATATATATATGAAAAATCTTATATTTTGAGGATGTTTATTCTGGCTCGAGGTCATTATTTCCTTTTCTAATTAAAACCATGATATTCTCATAGCATAATTTTCAAGAAAATTATTTTTTGTTTTAAATTTATTTATGTTGGTCATTTTTGCAAGACTTAATCGACACGTGTTTCGGAATTTGTCAAGATTCCATTGTCAAGATTATTTCGCAAAAATAGAAACGATTTACTACAAAGTAGCAAACGAGTAAATCGTTTCTATTTTTGCTAAATAATAATTTTTTCTGAGTGTAAAATATTGTCATTGAAAGTAATTTCGTACAACTTACGGTTTCCGAGTAAAAAAAAACGGGTTTAAAGTCAATAAAGCCAAAAATGGCTGTAGGTAAAATCGCCCCAAAAAAAGTTTGAAAAATCGCCCAAAAATATGTAAAATTATCCAAAAAGAAAAATGCGAAAATTGGCCCAAAATTAACGAAAAATACACTAAAAAAATTATGTCATTAACTGTTTGTATTTTTTAAAAAGTTTTACGTTTTGTCTTTTTTAAAAGAAAAACCATTTTTTTTAATGTTCAGTTTTTTCAAATGACTATTTATGTTCTTTGTTTCAAAAATAACAACATGAAAAATAAAGACTTTCATTAACAAAAAAGTGATTCTTCTTTAATTTTTAATGATTTGTGTACGTTATTTTTTTTTTTTTTTGATTTGTTGTAATTTTTAAAGAATAATCATTAGTTTTTACCTACTTGTGTGTGTTATTTTTTTGTAGAAAAAAAAAAAATAAAAAAAATTATTTATAGAAATGAAGGGCTTACTGCAAGAACTTGGTAAGCAACATTTTTTTGTGTTTTTCGCCTTTTGCTTATGTTCCATTGACAGATTTTTGGCAGAAGTCTTGCTTTAACCCTTTTTACAAAAAAAAAATTTGACTATTTATGTTCTTTGTTTCAAAAATAACAACATGAAAAATAAAGACTTTCATTAACAAAAAAGTGATTCTTCTTTAATTTTTAATGATTTGTGTACGTTATTTTTTTTTTTTGATTTGTTGTAATTTTTAAAGAATAATCATTAGTTTTTACCTACTTGTGTGTGTTATTTTTTTGTAGAAAAAAAAAATTAAAAAAAATTATTTATAGAAATGAAGGGCTTACTGCAAGAACTTGGTAAGCAACATTTTTTTTTGTGTTTTTCGCCTTTTGCTTATGTTCCATTGACAGATTTTTGGCAGAAGTCTTGCTTTAACCCTTTGTACAAGTATATTGAAAATAAAAGTTCTGCGAAAGTTCTATTTTCTACATTATTTTTAAAGTTTTAAGGCAAAAATCACCGTAAAATAAAATGTTGCTTATCGAGTTTTTACAATAAGCCCTTCAAATATAAAAACATTTTTGTATCAATTGACTTTGGCACGATGGGTAGAGTGTCTGGCCAGAATGTAGTTAATTGCGGGATCGATTCCCTAAAATGTTATAATGTAGCATATAACGTGGATACTGGGTTGGCAGATGGTAGGGTGAAGCATTACAAAAGGGCACACGTTTTCACCAGCCTTATTGCTCGTCAGAGGGGGAGGTTCTAAACTTTCGCTGCCTCTTTGCCAATAAGCCACAACAAATAAATTTATTTTTATTAGTGTGCATTGAAAGTTAAGAGAAATAAAGAAAATGGAAAGAAAAACGAACAGGGAAAATGAAAATAAAATAATGAAAAAAAAACCTGTCTACTAAAAGATTTTCCTTAAAGCTGCAAAAATTGAGTTATGACCAGATGGAATTGCCATAACTATTTTGCCCTCCCAGCCTTGATTATTATTATTGCTGAAAACCTAAAAAAAAATCTATATAATAATCCCACTTTGAACCACAACGATCTCCCAAAAAGTTTTTAAATCAAAACAGAATTATTTATATTTACTCAGAAATCATATTGATTTATTTAAAAGAAAAATTCATTTAAAAATAAAGATAAAAATAAAATTAAAAATTATAACAAAAACCGAATTTAATTTCATTAAATTTGAATTAGCACAATTCATTAAATAGAAAAAAATCAAATTTCGAAAAGAATTTAGAATTTGAAAATATTTTATAAATTCAATAAAAAAAACTATTTTAAAAATTTAACATGTTAAAGAAAAATTAATTAAATGAATATTTAATAAAAAAAAATATTTTAATAATACATTTTATATGGGGACAAAAATAAAAGGTTCGTGTTTCATGGGTTAATTTTATATATTTAGGTCATTGACCCGAAGGAAAAGAATTAAAATATTTTAATCGCGAAAACTTAGAGTACCAGCTCAAAATTTAATAAAACAATAAATGATATGTATTTGAAATTAAATAAACTTCATTTTAAAAAATAAAAATTCAGTTTAACTATTATTAATTTATGCGAAAAACTTAATTATTTAATTTTAATTTTCAAATTTTTAACTGGTCACTCTAATTTTTAATTTAAATAAATTCACAAAAAGAAATCAAACATATGTTCAAAAAAATAAAAAAAACCCGAAAAGAGAGTTTAAAAAAAAACTTGTATATAAAAAAAATACAAAAATAATAAAAACAAACTTACATATTTACAAGATGCTCCCATGACGAAAGTACTTTCGAAGAGATCTGCATTCGTTGATGTTGATGGCTAAGCTGTACTCTTTAATTCTCTTTACGTTGCGATGTTTTTAAGAGAATGTTGCTGTTAAATGTTTCGCAACATTTTTAACATTAAGAGCGTTTGGGAAAAAAATGGGTAATTTTAATTTTTGTTTAAATGTTGGTAAATTATACCATGAAACACTTCACATATACAATTGGGACATATTTGAAACAAGGAAAAGGATATTCTTATATAAAAAGGTGTAATTGATATAATTATTATTATTTAATTTAATTTTTTTTTATTTTAACACATAGTTCAATGTAAATGCATTATCAAGAGAAACTTTATACACATTTGTTCGAAGATCATTAATAGCATTGCCATGTAGCACAAGTACCAATGAGCAAATGCACTTTTAATATATGTATGTATGTTTAAACAAATGTGTATGGTTTTCTTAAGCCTTAATGCAATTGCATTGCAAATCAAGAAATAAAAGAATTTGAAAACAAGTGTTAAACACTATGCGACAAAAATTTATAAAAAAATGTATAAAAATATCCTTTCTTTTAATTCAAAAATTTAAAAGATTTATATAAAAAAAAATAAACAGAAAATCATTTTAAGCAAAATTATAGAAAAAATATATTTTTATAAAGTCTACACTATTCGACGATGGATTTAAATATTTAACACATAGGACACGAAAATTTAAGTTGAAAAAGGATGATTCACGGATTCCAAATTAATGTTTCATGCAACAATTATTTATTTTTCTTTTTCCCGGTACCTTTCAGAAAATTAATTTTGTTTTTTTTTATGCACAATTTTCGAAAATTCCGTCGAGTAGTGTAACTTTTTTTCTTTTAGTCTTTTCAAAAAAAAAAAATATTCTTTTGGTTTTAGTGTTGTTGTTATTTTTTTTTAGAATTTACTGAAATTAATATTTCTTTTTTCTTTTTTATAGAAATTTTGCAAGAGAATTTTGTTTGGAACTTTTTTTTTTTTTAAACGAATTATTCACTATTATCAACGATATCTCTAAAAGGAATTTTTAAATCACTTAGGGAATGTTTTTAGTCTTTTTCATGAATTTTTCTATTCTTTTACACATCTTTTTCACTTCACAGCAATTAACTACCGCCGAATTCCGTCAGACACACCGCCACCGCACTTTTAAGAGATGAACTAAATTTTTCAAGATCAACTACAGCGTATATGGACGAAAATCAAAAGCTTTTGTTTTTTTCCTCCTAAGCACCTCTTTATTAAAGATTTTGTTGGTTTTATATACTGCACAACAAGTACCAAATCTGAATAAAAATATCAAATAATTTTTTATGAGATTTTGAAGAGATTTTTCTCCGGTTTTAATATAAAAAATAATTACCTAATGATTCGGCACTTTGAAGAGGGAGAAAAAATAAAAATCCACACACCAAACCAGCAAATTAAATGGGATTGAAAATTTAATTGGAGATTTTCGAATAATTAAAATATCCTAGCCAAATTGCCACCTCTGCCACAGGACGAAATTGTCGAATTTTAATTTTCACAAACTTTATAAAAAAATATTTGTCAGCCCAAAAATTGTTTCCTTTCACCAAACGGTTTCTGTTTAATAAAAAGAACGCAAACAAAATAGTTTGTAAGAAAAAAAGATTCCGTACAAAAAAAAAATCGATTGAAAAAAAAAATACTTACATTTTCAAATGAAAATATTTTTTAAATTTATTCAAGGATCATATCCTTTTTAAATGACACTTTAAATTTATTTGGTTTTTTAAAAGGATCACAACAAAACTTTAAAAAAAAACTTTCACTTTGAATAAGAGACAAGAGATAACTTTTCTCTATGATGGCTTGGCAGAACTATGGCGGAGAATTTCAAATTTGCTCAAACGAAAGCTTGGTTTTAGGTGCGTGATTTTGCAAAATTGATAAATTAACGCTTTTATTCCAAAACTACAAAATTTATGTATATGCAAATAACGATAAAAAGCATAAATAAAAATAATTGTAAAATAGAGTGGTGTGTATTTTTGACGTATAGATGGCAGTGTCTATCCGTGTGAAATAAAGAAAAATCATGTAAATAATTTAATAAAAAAAAAATAAAACAAATCAATGCAAGCGCCAGTACAATAACAAATTTTTTAAAACATAATTCAATAGAAAAATTCTAAAAATAACCCACGAAATCATTAATTTTTAATGTTTTCGTAGGTATTTTTTTTTTTAATTTATTGGTAAAAATAACACAACAATCATTAATTTTTAATGTTTTCGTAGGTTATTTTTTTCGAATTTGTTGGTAAAATATGAAAGTATTTTTTAATGTTCAATGTTATTTAGAAAATTTTATTAACAGTAAAAAATTTCATTTAAAATAAATGAAAAATTACTAGGATGGTTGTCAAATGTTTTATCACTTGTTTTAAATATGTTTTTTATTTGTTTTTGCCTACAAAATATTTTGAGTGTAGCTCAACAAAGTAATGAAAATTGATCCGACAATAAAGTTTCACATGGACTTTCCCCAGAATTATTCCCTGTTTAATGTCAGTCCACATAGTTATCCAGCAACCTACGTACATTCACAAATTTCGCGTTAAGAAATTAAAATGTACGTTCAACACACAGAAAAAAAAAGATTAAGGTAGATGGAAGGCGTTTTAACTAACAATATAATTAGCTCATAAAAATTAAGTTAAAGTCACAAAGCAGTGATTTGTGTTTAAGTGGGTGGAAAAAGCCAAAAGCAACATACCCAAAAAATAAATATTATGTTTAACAAGAAAATGAATGAATGAAGCAACAAAAAAAATAAAAAAAAAAAAAACGTTTAATGGTAAGGTTGGTGTTTAGAGCACTAGGCCAATTAAAATAAAGTGGTTTATTTAAGAGCAAGGAGTTCATGGGGTTGGACAAGTGGTTGAATATTAAAAGATAGGATTTAAAGCAACACTTTTAAAAAATTAAATATTTTTTAAGATTTCTTAGATTTTTTTTACAAATTTTTAAGGGAGCCAAAAATATTCCTAAACGGATTTTTTTGCTGATTGATTCTTAGTGGCTAATCTCTGGGATGATAAGTTAAGGAAATAGAAAAGTATCAAGAAGGTCTACGAAGTCCTCTTTCACAATTTTAGCTTAAAATATCATTGCTACGACTACAAGATAGTTCAGGGCAATCTAATCACAAATGTCTGATGGGGAACAGTATTGTGTTTTTTTAATTTATGCATATTTAAAATATTTTTAAATTGAAATTTTATTTTGGCTCACTTAAACATTTAAATTTTATAAAAATTTTATTATCCTAACTGAGCAGCTAAAATATAAATTTAGTTATTTAATCCTCTCCAAAAAATGTTTAATTATAAAACTTTCTAATTTTACTAACAACTACTTAAATATGCGCATATATCCAAAAGGATATTTTATGGTACTATCCGCACATATTTATACATACAAACAAGGACATTCATTAAAATTTTTTTTTTTTTTGTTGTTTTGTTGTCAACAATGTTTACACATGATTCACTTAAAAACCCCTCATAATACAAAACAATGCGGATACGGATGTATCATTTTTATAACAATGTTTTGGTGAATAGCGGACAAAAAGCAAAAGAGAAAAACTATTTTAATTATACAACAACTGTTAGTGACCGTCTGGGACCTCAAAATAAAGAAGAAAAAATATGGTTGTTCAACGAATAATTAATCTTTGTGGAATAATTAGTTTTAATGGTCATGAACATAAACAGGAAGATACATTTAATAATGAAAATGATTTAGGAAGCCGGAAAAATATTCTAAAAAACTGGTAATATACTAAATAGTTGAATGGTGAAATATGACTTAAAATGATATTAAAAAAATATAACTTTCACTAGATTTATAATTTTAAAAGGAAAGAGATTTTTTAATTTTATTTGGTAAACTTCTAATTTTTTGCAAAAAAGGAATTTTTTTGGCGGCGATTTTTTTTCAATTCAAATTCATCTTTAATGCTTTTTGCACTTAAGTACACACAAAAAAAAAAAAAAACCCTTATCAAATTACTTGAAAAAGTTTTGTAATCCCATCTTAAATTTTTCAACGGATATTTTAAAAATACCTCTTATTTTCTTCGTAATAGATCAGACTTGATCTGTAAAGAGAGAAATGAATTTTAATTTTTTTTGTATTTCTGAAATTTTCAATTGAATTTACTTTTTTCCCCGAATATCCGTAAAATTTAAGCAAAATTATCGATATATCGATTACAGACTAAAAAATTTTGTGTAAAGGGTTGATAGATCAATTAATTATCATTAAATTAAAACAAAAAACAATGACATACATTAATTTATGTTGGAAATATTTTACTTTAGGCAAGTAGATGAAGTAGATTTTCGGATCCAGCGTAAGATTTCACATGGAAAATACATTTAAAATTTCGTAGATCTCAGTTTTTTTTTTTTTTTTTTTTAATTTGTAGACTAGTGTAATATATGGGGCGAAACGCGTCAACTCACAGAGGTTTATTATCGATTTTTATTGGAAATAATTCGGCCATTAAACTTAAAAAAAAAAAATAAAAAAAAAATTGTTTTTTTTTTTTGCCAAAATGTACCAACACTCTTTTGTTTCCGTTTTAAAAGTTTCGTTCAGAACATGTTAATTTTTTCGATTGATCTGAAAGGCAATACCACGTAGATGATTTTTAAAAAAAAAAGAATATCAAAATTTCTTATCATCGAAAGTTGACCCATTTTTAACACAAATTTCAACTTACCCCCCTGGGAAAAAAGTGCACGCCTCTGTTGGGCCTACCAAAGCAAACATAGATTCTTTCATATGTAGATTAGGGCGTCCCAAAAAAAACCTTTATTCGATTTTCTTGGGTGCTCAAGCATAATTTGAAAGGTTATAGGGTAAAGTATTTTTGAGATTTTTTTCAGATTTTTCGAAAAAGTTTTTAAGGTCGCGCAAATCGATTTTGTGCTTAAAATCGGCTTTGACGACCGTTTTTTAACTTTCTTTATAAGTTCGCCAATAAACACAATATTCTTTACAATTGAGTTAACATTTTTAAAGAAAAATATCCAAACTTTATTTTTGTGTGCATAAACTATAAGTTTTGGCAACTCTTTTGCTCATTTGGGTACCCTACATTAGATTTTTTCGTAAATTTTCCATAAATTTTGAAAAAAACGCTTTGTAACTTTTAAAATTTCAATGAAAGTCAAAAAAAGTAATAATGCAGTTTGAAAGATAAATTAATTCTTTATAATTTAGCAATAATAATTTTTGAATTTGCTCTTACCGTTCCAGAGTAATACCATTTTAAAAATTTCTATCCATTGTACAAAACTAATAGTAAAATAATAAACTTCTTATAAAGACCTGAAAAATTCGAGTTTTGGTCAGTAACACAAATGTGAGAAGTTGGATCCTTAAGATTTTTTTATGCTGAACACAAAACTGCTTTTAGCAACTCCCTAACAAGTCACGTTTGGTGGTAATTTAGGATAGTAGGTCAAAATGTCCGTCTGTCCGGCTGTATAAGACTTAAAATGTGGTGATAGAGAGTAGGTTTGTTAAAAAAAAATGTTTGGTTGTAAAAACTAAAACTAATGGGGATCGGTCTTAAATTGCACTCCTTTAGAAGCCACTCCGAGGCAATATTTTGTTAAACAAACCTACTTCCTATCTCCACTCCTTAAGGGGCTTCCATAAAAATGACTTTTTTTATGAAATTTGCTGCTACCGCTCTAACTGTCACAGGGTTACCCCTAGACGAGTCAAATGTATGACCAACCTTAAATATTTTTCAATACCAACATTTTCTCAAAACATACCTTACCTAAATCTTCAACACGTAAGATTGTTCTAATACATTTTTTTATTTAAAATTTTGTTTTTGAAGATATCAGCTCATAGCGAACATATGTGAACAACCACAATTAAACCCCTCTTGAGACATTTTTCGTATAAAAAAATTATCAGATTCTGTGACATTTTTCGTATAAAAAAAACATATTTCGCATAGAAAAATTCTCAGATTCTGACACATTTGCTGTATAAAAACATTCTTCGAATCTAAGACATTATTTGTATAGAAAAATTCTCAGATTCTGAGACATTTTTCGTATAGTACAATTCTCAGATCCTAAGACATTTTTCATATAGAAAAATTTTCAGATTCTGAGACATTTTTCGTATAAAAAATTCTTAGATTCTGAGACATTTTTCGTAAAGAAAAATTCTCAGAGTCTGAGACATATTTGATATAGAAAAATTCTATAATTCTAAGACATTTTTCGTATAAAAAAATCGCAGATTCAAAGACATTTTTCGTATAGGAAAATTCTCAGATTCTGAGACATTTTTTGTATAGAAAAATTCTCAGATTTTGAGAAATATTTCGTATTGAAAAAATTTCAGACTCTGAGACATTTTTTGAATAGAAAAATTCTTATATTTTGAGACATTTTTTGAATAGAAAAATTCTAAGAATGTGAGACATTTTTCGTACAGAAAAATTTAAGATTTTGTGACCTTTGTTGTATAGAAAAACTCTTAGATTCTGAAACACATTTTTCGTATGTAAAAATGGAAAAATATAGTGGAAGTTGGGACCCATTGTGTTCCAGACGTGTAATATGTGCCGGCGAAACTAAATTCATAGCAAAGAACAAAAACTTTGTTCCATTTTTGCTCTATCTTGCTCAGTTTTCAAAATATCGCCATCTTAAGTAAAAAAAAAATACATTTATTTTAAACAAATTCTGTTGTCATCAATTACACTGTGCTACAGTGAAAAAATACTTCCGATGTGACATGGTATAAGTTGTTGGTTTTATCGAGTAGCTCAAAAAATGCCCATTAAACTTGCCAGACACCCTCAAATTTTTGAGTTATTGTCAAAAAAACTTTTTTCGGGAGTTTGCTCACTAAACCTTGTGTAATTCAGAAAATTTTCAACTGATTTTAAATTTTTCAACTGTTTTGGATAGAAGTAGGATCCCTACCCTATCCTATCCATGTGTGTGAATTGGTCTACACATATAAGAAAGATATCTATTGTTTTTTCTATAATATCTAATTTTTTTGTTATTTTTTGAAAATTTTTCGAGTTTATCGATTTTTTTCTGCTATAGTTCGTTTGACAACCTTTATATTTATAAACGTATTTTTAAAGAAAATTTAATTCTCAATACGATGAGTTTTATCCTGAAAAAATTAGATAACAATTGACAGAGTTGGGATAATTTTTCTAAAAAAGAAAATTAAGATTTTGCAGGAAACCGCCGTTCAGACAACCCAGGAAAAAAAAATTTTCATAAGAGGTCATGTACGACATTTTTTTAGGCTGAATCCGAATCTGGCCTTTAAATTGCTCTATCGCGTCAGATTTTTGAGATATTTAACATAAATTGATATATCCAAAACTTAATAGGATAGCGCAATATGAAGAACAAACTCGAATTCAGGGGGGCAAAAACCTTTAAAATAATGATACCGGACCTCTCAGTATGTTCGTTTATTTTTTTTTTATTTTTTTTTCCTGGGTTGTCCGAACGCCAATTTCATGCCGAATCTTAATTTTCTTTTTAAGAAAAATTATCGCAACTCTGTCAATTGTTATCCGATTTTATCGGCATTAAGCTCATCGTATTCACAATTAAGTCTTCTTTAAGAATACGTTTATAAATATAAATATTGTTGAACGAACTATAGCAGAAAAAAATTGACAAACTCGAAAAATTTTCCAAAAAAAAATTAGATATTGTTGAAAAAATCAATACATATCTTTCTTATATGTACATTAGGGTGGCAGCTATTTTGCAAAACTTCGAATTTCAAGGAGTGCACCCCTATTTTTTTTTACATTTGGCCTAAAAATGCTATGCTAAAAATTTCAGCCAAATCGGACAACGTTAACACGAGGCGCATCGAGGTCAAAGGTCAAACACACGAAAGCCATATTTTGATGAAAAACATTGAATAAATGGTGTTGTTTTTTGAATATATTGTTAAAAAGTGGTACACAAGTTGTTTTCAGTATAAGAAGATATATTAAAAATTTTTGGGTTTTTAAAAATTAACCCTTGTAAGCCTTTCAGGGTCAAAATGACCCAATTTTTGCAAAATGACCCCTAAATCACGAAAATCAGCCCCAATTTTCTAATTTTATTGAAATAAACCAATGGAAAACAATATTTATATTCTATTCTATCGTAAATACTCAGATATGAAATCCTGTCTTTCTAGGATGTCATTAACCCGTTTCATGGTAAGGCCAAAAATATGAATTATATTTGGCGTGGTTCTCAAAACTGATATTTTGATTTTTTAAAAATTTTCTTAAACAAAATTAAGAAAAATGATGAAAAAACCTCAGAATCTTATAAAATATATGTTAGAATATAAAAAAAAATTTTTGGGGGATATCCCTCGGATAGTTTGGCGGGGGCATCGATTTAAACTTAGCGGATTTCGAGGAAAATGCCTTTTTTGCCCACAATTTACTCAATATGGAAAAAATTTGGTAAAGACTTTAACCCTAAACGTTTAAGAAAAACGAAATAATATAAACCCTGGTTTTATTCGGGTCAAAGGTCAAATTTTGGGATATTTAGAGTTTTTTTATAAAAAGGCACCTAAATATGAAATGTTTATTGCGATTTTTTATCAAACTTGGTATAATTATTGTACGAGTTCAGAAAAATTATTATTTATTTTTTTTTTAATTAACTCATAAATGAACATAGGAACAAAATGGCACAGCATGTTAAAATTTCTTAAAATAGTTTTTTATTTTTTTTTTTTCGATTTCTAATAAACTTGTTAAGGTGCCCATACACTTGCAGTCTCGTTGTACAGCTTGCTGGATAGACAAGTGCACTTTGTTTTTGTAATGGTCGTCCAACCAGCCCATACACGATCAAAATCACGTTTTCATCCAGCCAATTGTACAGCATGCAGTATCGTGTATGGGCCCCTTTAGAATTATTGTGCGAGGTCAGAAAAATAATTATTTGATTTTTTAATTAACCCATAAATGAAAAGTCGAAAAAAAATATTTTCGCAAAGATTTTTTTTACATGCTGGGTCATTTTAACCCGTTGTTCATTTATAGGTTAATTAAAAAAAAAAATATCTGTCCTACCACCAAGTTTTATAGAAATCAAAAAAAAAAAAAAAATATTAAGAATTTTTAATGTGATGGGCCATTTTGACCCCATGTTCATTTATGGGTTAATTAAAAAACTCAAATAACTATTTTTCTGACATCGCACAATAATTACAACGAGTTTTATAGAAATCAAAAAAATAAAAAGCTATATTAAGATATGTGCAGGCCGTTTTGAACCATGTTCATTTATGGGTTAATTTAGAAAAAAAATAAATAATAATTTTTCTGAACTCATACCATAATTTTACCAAGTTTGATAAAAAATCGTAATAAACATTTCATATTTAGGTGCCTTTTTATAAAAAAAAAAAACTCTAAATATCCCAAAATTTGACCTTTGACCCGAATAAAACCAGGGTTAATATTATTCCATTTTCCTAAAACGTTTAGGGTTAAAGTCTAACATTGTTTTTAATTATTTATGGCCCTTACTTTGTGAAATTTTAAAATATTTACCAAAATTTTTCCATATTGAGTAAATTGTGGGCAAAAAAGGCATTTTCCTCGAAATCCGCTGAGTTTAAATCGAGGCCCCCGCCAAACTATCCGAGGGATATCCCCCAAAAAAATTTTTTTTTTATGCTAACATATATTTTATAAGATTCTGAGGTTTTTTCATCATTTTTTTAATTTTGTTTAAGAAAATTTTTAAAAATCAAAATATCAGTTTTGAGAACCACGCCAAATATAATACATATTTTTGGCCTTACCATGAAACAGGTTAATGACATCCTAGAAAGACAGGATTTCATATCTGAGTATTTATGATAGAATAGAATATAAATATCGTTTTCCATTGGTTTATTTCAATAAAATTAGAAAATTGGGGATGATTTTCGTGATTTAGGGGTCATTTTGTAAAAATTGGGTCATATTGACCCTGAAAGGCTTACAAGGGTTAATTTTTAAAAACCCAAAAATTTTTAATATATCTTCTTATACTGAAAACAACTTGTGTACCACTTTTTAACAATATATTCAAAAAACAACACCATTTATTCAATGTTTTTCATCAAAATATGGCTTTCGTGTGTTTGACCTTTGACCTCGATGCGCCTCATGTTAACGTTGTCCGATTTGGCTGAAATTTTTAACATAGTATTTTTAGGCCAAATGTAAAAAAATAGGGGTGCACTCCTTGAAATTCGAAGTTTTGCAAAATAGCTGCCACCCTAATGTACATATATATACCTCTTCACACATAAAAAGCCCTTTCTTTTTTCTACCTAAAACAGTTAAAAAATTGAAAATCGGTTAAAAACTTTTTAAGTTACACGTGGTTTAGTGAGAAAAGTCCCAAAAAAAACGTTTTTTGACAATAACTCTAAAATTTGAGGGTGTCTGGCAAGTTTAATGGGCATTTTTGTGATCTATTCGACAAGACCAACAATCTATACTATGTCACATCAACAGTATTTTTTCACTGTAGCACAGTGTTATTGTACCTTCCATAATATGGTTTAAATATTCGAAATAATGTTTACCTATGCCAAAAATTGCATGTTTTGCACTTGTTTGCGTATTTTTCAGAGATGGCAATTATTACTTTTGTCGGAAAGTAAAAATAAATTTTTTTGGAAAAATTTTTATTATATTTTTTTTGATTGGCACTCTGTATTGCGCTGTATTATAATTTATTGACTTTATTTGCGCTACTCATAATATTTCAATCTGATAAATAGTTTGAAAGTTACATAAATATTAGCAATTTTTATACCCTCCACTCTAGTGATAGAGGGTATATATAAGTTTGTCATTCCGTTCGTTTGTAACACATCGAAATATTGGTCATGATCCTCGATCGATTTTAAGTCGATCTAGCGATGTCCGTCCCTCCGTCCGTCCGTCTGTCTGTCCGTCGGTATAAAACACGCTAACTTTTGAAAGACTTCACAGAGGCTACTGAAGTTTGGTATATATGTTAATCATCTACCTGGTCAGGTTGGTATTGCAATCCAGCCAAATCGGTCCAGTGGTTCAAAAGTTATGAGCAAAAGAGTAAATTTCGGCAAAGGGTTTTCGCAAATTTACGAGATAAAAAACACGATATCTTTCGAAAAAAGAGACTGCTGAAACGTGCTACATATCTGCTACATACTGCTGAAACGTGCTACATATCTTTGCCGTTCCTCAGGTCTGTTTGGTATTGAATTTCAGCTCAATCGGTCAAGTGGTTCAAAAGTTCTAAGTAAAACCCAGAATTTCAGATTTTGTTCATCTTAAATGCCACGTGGTAAACAAGTTTTAAAAGCATTGGTGGTAACTAAGCAATGCTTTTCCAACTTGTTTAGTTTTGAAAGCATTGGTAACTTAAAAATTACACTCGAAAAAAATTTTACACTCGAAAAAAATTTTACACTCAAAAAAAATTTTACACTAAAAAAAAAAATTATTATTTTTTTAAAATGTCAATATTTTTTGTACATACGTACGTGCATTCACTCAGAAATATTTTTACAGTAAAAACATTGCATCGAAAAAAAGTTTTACAAAAAAAAAAAATAGTAATTTTTTTTTTTTTTTTTAATGACAAAAAAAGAGTTTTTTATTTATTAACAACTTTAATAAATAAAATATTTCTAATCAAAATTGTTAATTTTTTCACGTTAAAATGGACTATCCTTTAAAAAAGGCATTGTGGAGGGTTTTCATATATTCGACAAAGTCGAATTTAACTTTCCTACTTGTTTTTTTTTGCAATCACCATTTACCAATTTTTTCAAAATTGCAATATCTCGAAAACTAGACATTAGATATCAAAATCTTTACCAGATTCGTGTTTAGTTGTAATAAGAAATGTTGTAAAATTTTTTACAAAAATTTTTTGAATAATTTTTGGAAATTTACAATTGGAGTTGGCATTTATTTTCACAAAAAAAATATGTACTTTGAGATAGTAGAATAACAAAAATGGATGTTAAACGACAACAAATTATTTTTTTGCTCTAAAATTTTTATCACGAATGGATATTGCATAGGAGAGCTATTTGCCATCCGAAACTAATTTTGGTCAAATTTTAGTTGGCATATTTTGAATATTGGTTCACGCTATGTAAAAAACAATTTCCATTTGTAGAATGAGTAGAATAAGACAAACCGACTTTTAAAATGCTACTGACGATAAAAGTAATTGGAGTGTTTTAAACCGGTATGGGAATACCAGAAATGTTTAAAATTTTTAGAAATTCAATTTTTCTTCTGCATTTTTTTCAACTTGAACCCTTATAGTAAATACTAGAGTTGTCAATTATTCGCGTTTCAACTTTGTTCGAATAATTCAAATAATTGTTTTTGTTCGTTCGATCAAACGATTAAATCTAAAAAAATATTCGATTAATCGATGATAATAACTAATAAAAAAAGTGCTTATTAAAAAATATTTTTATTAACAAAAAAATTAACAATTTATACTAAAAACCTAAAAATGAAATAGTTAATATTTTTTAACAAAAATACATAAAAAACTTAAAAATTTAATAGCTGGGACCACTTTTGGGTGGGGGAGTCGGCGGGGGACGTTGGAGGACACCTTTATACCTCTTCATAAATGTTCCCAACTTTATTTATTACGTTATTTACGCCTAAAGAACACACTTTTATCATTATCTTGTAATTTTTTTTTATAACCACGCCCTTAACAGGGGCTGGCAGAAAAATAGCATTTCCTAATTGTCTTGGTCTAGAAGCAGGTTAATGAACTTCATATGGCATAAAAATATTTCATTTGTTGAACAAATATGCAAAAAATGTGTTTTTCTGGACAGACGGACGGACAGACGGACATCGCAAGAATGTCTTAGAATCGATCACTGTTCAATAATATATGGGGCATTCCATGTCAAATCGGACACTTTGAAAAATTTTTCTTTTAGATTTTCCCAATTTGTTAACAGTTTTTAGTACCCTTCGAAAACTCCTTCGTGGTAAATTTTCAGATTTTTTTGATGACCCGTTCAAAAGATATCGAATTTTTAAAAATTGGTAGTTTGTTCCTTTACCCAAACTTCTTTTACTCATCACTTCTTCAATAATGGTCCAAATTTCAAATTTTTTTTCTAAATTTTTGTTTCTTTACGTACTTTTTAAAAAAATATCCCAAAAAAATTCTTAAAAAAATTTTGAAAATGTTTGTACTCTTCGATTTTTTTGAAATTTTTTTGTGTAAAACATCTATCGATTCTACAAATTTTTTGCCCAGGAGGATCGTGGGATAACGATTATTATTATTTTTTAAAATTTTTTGAAATTTTTTTTTTGTAATTTTTCAATCTTAAAATCATTTCTACTGCTCCAATGGTGCGTCATAGAGGGCTCCTTTATGAGACCGACCCCCATTAATTTTAACGTCTTAATATTTCTTTATAACAAACTAATACCCTATCTCCAATTTCTAAGGGGGCTCCCACACAAAACGACTTTTTTTTAATTTGCTCCAACCGCTCTAACTGCCCTAATAGTGCCCTTAGAGCAACAAAATGTATTACCGACCCACATTATTTTTTTAGTCAAAACATTTTCTCTGAAAACACCTACCCTCTATCTCTAATTGTTAAGGCGGTCGCCATACAATTTTTTTTATTTTTTGTGCATTTGTTTTATTTAATCAGCTTCTACCGGTCCAATGGTGCGTCCGAGAGGGGTCATAAGTGAGACCGACCCCCATTTATTTTTACCCTACAACATTTTTTTAAAACATACCTACTCCCTATATCCACTCCCTAAGTATGCTCCCATACAAATAACAGTTGGAGCAAATTTTATAAAAATGTAATTTTGGATGGGAGCCTACTTAGGGAGTGGAGATAGGGCGTAGGTATATTTTTAAAAAATGTTGTAGGATAAAAATAAATGGGGGTCGGTCTCAATAATGACCCCTCTCCGACGCACCATTGGACCGGTAGAAGCTGATTAAATAAAACAAATTTACAAAAAATAAAAAAATTGTATGGGGACCGCCTTAACAGTTAAAGATAGAGGGTAGGTGTGTTCAGAGAAAATGTTTGGACTAAAAAAATATTGTGGGTCGGTCATACATTTTGTTGCTCTAAGGGCACTATTAGGGCAGTTAGAGCGGTTGGAGCAAATTTTAAAAAGTGTCGTTTTGTGTGGGAGACCCTTTAGAAATTGGAGTTAGGGTATTAGTTTGTTGCAAAGAAATGTTAAGACGTAAAAATTAATGGTGGTCGTTTCATAAAGGACCCCTCTATGACGCAAATGAAAATGATTTTAAGATTGGAAAATTGCAATAAAATTTTTTCAAAAAATTTAAAAAAATAGTAATAATCGTTATCCCACGATCCTCCTGGGCAAAAAATTTGTAGAATCGATAGATGTTTTACACAAAAAAATTTGAAAAAAATCGAAGAGTACAAACATTTTCAAAAATGAGATTTAAATTTTAAAACTTAAAAAACGCATACTAGAGCGCTTTTAAGATTTTTTTTGGGATTTTTTTTAAAAAGTACGTAAAAAAACAAAAATTTTGAAAAAAAAAAGTTATGAGTAAAAGAAGTTTGGTTAAAGGAACCAACTACCAATTTTTAAAAATTTGATATCTTTTGAACGGGTCATCAAAAAAATCTGAAAATTTACCACGAAGGAGTTTTCAAAGGGTACTAAAAACTGTTAACAAATTGGGAAAATCAAAAAAAAAATTTTTGTAAAGTGTCCGATTTGACATGGAATGCCCCATATATACTTTATGGGGTCCTAGACTAATTTGATACTGTAGTTGGAGGGTATAAAAAACTAATTTTTCGGTTAATTGACATAAATTAATTGATTTATTCGTTATTCGAAAATCGTAATTTTTAAATTAATCGAACAAGAATTTGGTTGGTTTGATCGATTAATCGAATTATTCTTAATCGGTTGACAACTTTAGTAAATACTTTTTTAGGCATTTTGGATAATGTCCACTAATTCCTAATTCTATCCAAAGGCCGTCTACACAGAAAAATTTTTTTCCTAAAAAAAATCTAAAATTCAACACTGTGCTACGCATGGTATACAAAAAAAAAAAATATGCAACATACCACAAAATGCTTTTATCACAAATTATAAGCAAATATTCGAAATATTTTCTTGTTCTAAATAGCAAAAAAAAAATAAAAAATTGAGTGCATGTTCAATAGAGACCACTAACATTTTTGTCAATATACTAAAAAGACATTTAAATAAATGTTAAAATGTTTTTGGTTTTGTACAGTATCGGCAGTCTGTACACTCAAAATAATCACTCTGTTAAATTACAGAGATACTCTGCTGAGCCAGCAGAAAATACCATAGATTTCCAACCAGCAAGATTTTTTGTTATTTTACGAAGAAAACTCTGTAAAATGATTTCGATAAAAAAAACATGTAAATTTACAGAATTATCTGTAAAATATTGATAAAACTAAACAGAATTTTACCAAAAAAACTCTGTAAATTTACAAAGTTTTAGTAAAATGCTTTTTATGAGTTCAACATTTTACAAAAAAACTGTAAATTTACAAAGTTTTAGTTAAATCCATTTATGAGTAAAACTTCTCTGCTTAAAAATATTAATTCAAATTAAATTTATTAAAATTAAAATTTTGTTAAATTTTCCCGCTTTAATGCTTCCAAATTGTAAATTTACTTTTTTATTTTTGTGAAATATACGAGTTTTTAACGAGTAAGTCCATTTTTACAAAATTTTGTTTTTCTGTCAGAAAATACAAAGTATTTTTATAAAATCTGTATTTCGACAGATAACTTTATCAAATAGCTGTCGAATTGAGATTACAGTCATTTTACAGAGTATTTAACAGAATAATTATTTTGAGTGTAGAAAATGCATTTTAGTTCAAAGTGTTGCTTAGTTTACTACATAGATGGGACTAATTAATTAATGGGACCAATTAATTGATGGTTTAATTACCATTTAATTGATGTCAATGGTAATGAAATTTTTTTCATTACAATTGGTTGTATCAATTGCACCAATTAAATTACTAATCAATTTAATTACTAATGAAAATTAAAAAAAAAATAATTACCATTGGTATGGCATCAATTAAAAAAAATAATTACCATTAGTAAAAGTCATCACAATATTGTCAAAATCGTTAATATTTGAAAATATCTGTTGTTTTTTGTTATTTTGTATTTCAATTTTTTACATTTTATGAACCAAACGCACGTTTGCCTTTTTGAAGTTTTTTTTATTTGCGTTTAGATTTTTGTCTTTATTCATATTTAAAAAAAAACATGCTTTGATGTTTAAATTTATAACTTTTCAAAAAGACAAAAATGTGTAAACAAATGGTTTTGAAACCAATTATAATTGGTGTTTTTCAACAATTGGTGCATTTCATTACAATTGGTAATTATTTTTTCAATTAAAAAAATTTAATTACCATTAAATGGTAATGAAATTTTTTTCATTACCATTGATATCAACCAATGGTAATTAAATTTCAATGGTAATGAAAAATTCCCATCTATGGTTTACTATCACAATTTTTGAGGCTTGGCCATTCGGTTTTTTTTTATGGTAAAGGGAAAAATAGTTTTAAACAAAGTAGTTGTGACATTTTGTGTTCTGTTTATTTTCATAATATTTGACATATATTGTGTTTGGTCTTGTCTTGTAGTCATAATGTAATGCTCGATTTTTTTTTTATTTAGTTTATTTCAAATGGAACAGTTAAGTTTCGAATATTTTTTAAAAATATAAAATGGATTGTACATTGGCATAAAAGAAAGATATGTAAAAATGACATTTAGAAGAAGTAAGTTTTTAAGTCATGTATGGAATTGATATTTTCTGTAAAGGCGTATTAGTGATATTTAAATCATATCACACAATATTACTTATCCGCCCTGTTATCAAAGTTTTTTTTAATTTTTTCATTATTAAGATAATACCCAGCAGAAATAAATTGAGATTTTGGCGACACAGCATCTGTTTATAGCATACCGTAGCGCATCCAAAGAGCGCTCTTAGGGATGCAGTAAAAGGAAGGGGAAAAAATTTTAATTTTTTTTTAAGATTTTTTATGTAAAACTTATAATGTGTAATTATTTTTTGATAAAATTTCACACTTGCTTTCCTTTTTAATATTTTTAACACTTTTTGAATAAAAAAACATGAGTTTTAGACAAAGACACATGATTTGACTGCATCATTATTGCGCATTAATCAGCGCTGCAAAGAGCGCTTCAATCATAGCATCTTTGACCGCTGTTCCCAAAAAAATCCCATAAAAAATGTGAAAATGAAAATTTCCAATATTTTTTTGATGTTCACTTCCGATTTTTTTTTTTTTTCATTTTGTTTCACATAAATAAAGTTTTGTAAAGTAAGACGAATGAATTTTTTTGTTATATTTTTTTAAATTTTAGTTATTTGATTTCAACTTTGAACAGACAAGGACAAAATTCGAATTTTATTTAAAATTCATAAGGTATTTGAAATAAAATTTTTGTTTAAATAAAATTCTCAAAAACATTTGAATTTTATTATTTCCAAAAATAAAATTCTCAAAAAAAAAAGAATTTTATTTTTGGTTTGAATTTTATTTTTGGTTTAATTTTATTTTACTTTTGGTTTGAATATTTATTTGTTCAAAATATATTTGTTATTATGGAAATAAAATTATTTTTTTTATTAATAAAATTCTGTAAAGAATTTTAAATAAAATTTTTTTGAATTTTATTTCTTCTAAGAATTTAAAATAAAATTTTTAAGAATTATATTTAAAATTCTTTCTTGAATTTTTTGAAAAATTCAAAAATTTTGAATCAAAATTGAATTTTATCAATAACGAATTTTAAATTTTATTGTTTTTGCTTGTCTGACTTTGAATGAACCCGTAAACAAACACCAAACTCGATTTCATGTGATTCGGAAAATATCATGTGATTTGAAAAGTTTTGAAAGACATAACAGAGGCCTTTAACACATTTTAAATGATGATAAATAGGCCAACCAAAAAAACAGCCAATGCTTATTTGTTATTTCGATGAATAAACCGATTTAGATTAAACACAAACTCTAATCACGAAAAAACAGAAAAACTAAGATCCATTTGTTATAACTTCTTTTGAATATTTTTTCATTTATTGGTAAATTTTTTGTTTTTTATCTCATTTTTACAAAAACTAAAAAGATACATGAATTTACAGCATCTTTATTCTGCTTAAATCAGCTCTACAAAGATACATGAATTCACTGCATCTTTAATCTGCTTAAATCAGCGCTAAAAAGATACATGAATTTACAGCATCTTTATTCTGCTTAAATCAGCGCTCTAAAGACACGTGATTTCAGTGCATCTAAAGAGCGCTGTTTCTGTGTATCCAACTAGCGCTCTAAAGTGGGACATCGCCTTAGAGAATCATGCATGAATTCAGCGCAATTGGATGCGCTCCTTTACTCAAGTTCCCCTTCCAAAAGCTGCTGAACGTTCAGCAAAATTTCTGCTGGGTACGTCTTCATTTAAATTTTTTTCTATGTATTTCTTTTAAAATTTAATGAACAAATAAAATTTTGTTCACTCCATGTTTACTTCAAAAAAATTCAACTTTAATTAAGTTAAATGAAAACGGAAATTACAATTTTATTTTTGGTTTCCTCTTTTACATTCAGTTCATTTTGTTTTAAAACATTTTTTTAACATTTCCTTATTTGCTTTGGCTTTATTGCCGAAATACACTTGGACTTATTGCCTCACGCAAATATTATTATCTTGTCTGTGTTCTATGTGTGTTTGTATGTAGTATGATGTGAGTGTGAAGTTAAGCTAATTTTATTGCCAACTTTTTGTTCCGGTACGTTTGTTCATTTTGTCTTTTTGACCAACTTGAATGAACAACATACTTACACGTATTGGTCATTTAAAACGTGACTAACTAAAATTTGTCCAGCAGAAGATATAAGGAATTACACATTTGTGTGTTTGTCGAATTTTATATAAAAAAAAACAAAAAATAAATACAAAATAAATAAACATGTTTTAACAACAAAACATATGTCCCCTACATGTACTTGTTAAATTCATTAAAAAAGAATATATATGTACCTTTTTCAAAATTATATGCATATTAGGTAGGTTCTTTTTTGTGTTTTGTGGAACTAATGTTTATATCTTAGAGCTTCTTCTTATATCCAGTTTATTTTGGAGATATATTGGCCTTTTTTCTGTCATTTTTTATAATAGTCATAGAAACTTATATTTGAAATGAAACATTCTACAAAAGGACTTTTTTTTTGAGAAAATAGTGTACTTTAGTACTTTTTTTGGTACTTTTTTATTTGTCCTCAAATAATATTCATAGAAACTTGAAATCTGAAACCTAAAAGTAGTTACCAAAAAACATTCTGAAAAATTACTGTTAAGGTTATCCGATTTAATGGAGCAAAAATTTGTACTTAGGTACTTTTTCTATCTCCTTTAATCAGGCGTGGATACACGGGGGGGGGGGGGAGGGGGTAAAGAAAAAAAGGAAAAAAAAATGAGAAGAAAAGAAGAGGCAAAAGAAATAATCTGAAAAAATTTCTATGAAATATCCAAGGATATGAAAAAATTTTCAATGAAAAATTTGGAAGAACCTTCTAGTTTTTCTACAAGAAAAATGTTGCGGAATGTTAAAATTTTTCTATATGAATAAGGTTAGGTTGAGAGGTTGACATAGTGTCCACAAGACCAGATCCTGATCCATAGTGATACCTCATGAAAAGGGGTGTGTTGAAGGGGGCGGGGAGGGGGGATTGTGTTGGGGTGTTGGGCTTCTCTATACATTAATTCACATTCTTCTATCTTCCTGTCCCATAGCATGACTATTTAAGTCCACACATGCGTCTCATCAAATTTACTCAGCTTAATATATTTTAACATCTTCCACGGGCTGATCTCTCTTAGTTCCTCCACATTCTGAAAGAAATAAGAGCCAAAACAATTAAATCGAGTGTGAGATAGTGCAGGGCACTGACAAAGATAATGGAGTGAATCTTCCACTGTCTCTTCGTCCCCGCACCATCTGCACAAGTCATCCTCAATTGATCTTATCATTTTCAAATAACATTTCAAGCCGGTGTGGCCTGTTATTATATCTACATACTTTCTTAGATCTGCCTTTTCCATATGTAAAAGCGTTTTTTGAACACGATTTTCGCCGCGAGTCCATAGAGCCTTTG
Source organism: Pegoplata infirma (assembly GCA_963921195.1). NCBI lineage: Eukaryota > Metazoa > Arthropoda > Insecta > Diptera > Anthomyiidae > Pegoplata > Pegoplata infirma. The sequence goes on from OY992537.1 coordinate 194,693,017, forward strand.
TTTGGATACAGTCATGTCTGCATTCCCATCTTGAATCTTCTTGGCGTTCAAAGTTTTTCCTGATCTCCATGTAAATAGCATGCAGGCCCAGATGTACATCGGTCCTAATTGCGTTGGATGGTAAAATGGCGCCCATACGAGCTAGCTCGTCCGCTTTTTCATTCCCTGGAATATTTTTATGACCCCAGCACAGTCTTAAAGAGTGTTGTTCGATAAGAGCCTGAAGCTCTTGGCGGCAACGGCTAACTACCCTAGATCGTATATTCCTATTTCCTAGTGCCTTTAAAGCCGCTTGACTATCAATGTATATAATGATCTCACTAGAGTAGATCGGTCTCATTGAAATGAGTCTAGCAGCCTCCGACACTGCATACAGTTCCGCCTGAAAATTATTACAGCCGTCCTGTATCCGTAAGCTATATTCAATTCCCAGTTTTTCACAGTAGACTCCACTACCTGTTCCCTGTTGCATTTTTGATCCATCAGTGTAGACCTCAATTTGATGTTCCCCGCCAGGTGGATTTTCCCAGTATTCCCTAGATGGTATTTCAATTTGCACGCTCTCATCCCATACAGTATGGGGAGTCATATAGTCAGTCACACAGTTCTCATATCGATGATTTCGAATAAGTTTTGTATGGCGATATTCCCGCACCCTTAGCACACGATTTTGTGCCAGCCTGAGCTGTGTCCTAAGAGCGTATTCCTGGATGTATAGGTCCAAAGATGGTAAATCTAGAATCCTACACAGTGCATGTGTAGATGTCGTCCTGCGCGCTCCAGTAATACTCAAGGCAGCTACTCTATTCACCTTGTTCAGATACGCAGCGTGTGTGGTCGTTTTTACAATAGGCCACCACACTATTGCACCATGTGCCAAAGTTGGTCTTACAATTGCCGTGAAAATCCAGTGTATGAGCTTCGGTTTAAGACCCCATGTGTTCCCAATCATTTTCTGGCATCCATACATAGCTGCATACGCTTTTTTGACTCTCTCCTTTAGATTCTCAAGCCAATTTAATTTCCTATCAAAGATTACACTGCGGAACACTAAAAAATAAACAAGAGTTACGACCATCATTTCAATATATTTCGGACATGCTGAATCGAATGGCGTACTCCGTTTTTCGATGTATGGTACAGTTTTCTTGTAAAATGTCATTAAAGATTGGCTGATTTTCAGCTGCTTTTTTAACAAAAAAAATTCCAAAGCTAATGATTTTTAAATTTTATGGCATGGAAAACAATGATATAACTTGTAGCAATATTTCTAATATAAATTTGGTTTAAAGCTTTTCATCTTAACCCCTTTAATTCGCGGATTTCTTAATTTTTTTAAGTTTTCGCGAAATTAACCGCTAAATTTGTCTCTGATAAAAAACTTGCATTTTGTGGATCATAAAGGCGTCCATGACACTACGAATAGTGGACAAAAAACATCTATGTTATATGGACCATCATGAAGAAAATCGCGAAAAACCGTTTTTTTGTATATGGCAGCATCACTTTAGGAGATGATTTGAGGCTTCATCTTTTAGTATATAATGTGGGAACCTTAAACAATGAACTGACCCAAAATTTGTCCAAAAAAGTTTTCATTTGCAAAAGTTATCTTAACAAAAACTGTTATTTCAGTGTTTGCGATACAATAATTATAGTTTTTGTTAAGATAACTTTTGCAAATGAAAACTTTTTTGGACAAATTTTGGGTCAGTTCATTGTTTAAGGTTCCCACATTATATACTAAAAGATGAAGCCACAAATCATCTCCTAAAGTGATGCTGCCATATACAAAAAAACGGTTTTTCGCGATTTTCTTCATGATGGTCCATATAACATAGATGTTTTTTGTCCACTATTCGTAGTGTCATGGACGCCTTTATGATCCACAAAATGCAACTTTTTTATCAGAGACCAATTAAGCGGTTAATTTCGCGAAAACTTAAAAAAATGAAGAAATCCGCGAATTAAAGGGGTTAAGATGAAAAGCTTTAAACCAAATTTATATTAGAAATATTGCTACAAGTTATATCTTTGTTTTCCATGCCATAAAATTTAAAAATCATTAGCTTTGGAATTTTTTTTGTTAAAAAAGCAGCTGAAAATCAGCCAATCTTTAATGACATTTTACAAGAAAACTGTACCATACATCGAAAAACGGAGTACGCCATTCGATTCAGCATGTCCGAAATATATTGAAATGATGGTCGTACCTCTTGTTTTCTAAAATAGTGGTTAGTTTTGTCACGCAGTGTTATACCTAGGAACTTGGCACTGTCCGAAAGTGTCAGACATGTTTCCCCCATGCGCGGGAGTCGAAATTCAGCAATCTTTCTCCTTCTTGTGAAGAGGACTTTTTCCGTTTTCAGAGGATTTAAACCTAACCCGCTGGCCGTAGCCCACTTGTGGAGCGATGAGAGAGCACGCTCCATAATGTCGGATATGGTGTCCAGTGATATCCCTCTTGCCAAAATCACCAGGGGGCTAATCACGTAAAACGAAAACGATAGACGATGCATAAACGACTTCAAAATACATATCGTTTTGAAGGGAAATTCGAAAGTTTTTCTTTTTTAAATTATTAAGGAGTGGTGTCTAATCCAGAATCTTTAAAAAATTGAAAACATTGTGATTAGTTTAGGAGCAACAAGGCTCCAAAAATCGACGATAGTTAACTATCGTTTTACATGATCGCAGTCCAGGTCATCAGCATAAGCTATTACTCTAACTCTGTGCCTTCTAAGTTCTAGCAAGGCCTCATTTAAAACCAGAATCCATAGGGTCGGTGAAATGACGCCACCTTGGGGAGTGCCTCTAGTTGCCATCGCTCTCACTGATGCCCCTCCAATTTCCGCCTCAATTATACGGTTCTCGAGAACTTTCATTATCCAATGATTCGCCATTGGGTCATTGCCTGACTGTGTTAACGCTGCCTCTATTGCCTGAGATTTTATGTTATTAAATGCTCCCTCAATATCCAGGAAGCATGCCAGAGTATATTCGCCATAGTTTATGGTTTCCTCGATATTCATTGCCAGCTCGAGAAGGGCTGATTCCACTGATTTACCTTTTATGTATGCATGCTGGTTTTCAGAGAGCTCCTTTGCACCCATACTATTTCTCAAGTGGTAGTCCAGAATGCTCTCCAGTGTCTCTATATGAATAAATTTGAGTATTTTTAGAGAAAAAATTGAGAATTTTTTTATAGAAAAATCTTTAAAAGTTTTCTATAGGACAAATCGGGAAATTTTTCTATAGCAGAAATTTTTTATAGAAATGCTTCTCTGAAAAATATCTAAGAATCCTTTAATGTTTCTAAATGTTTGAATTTTCTATGTGATGAAAGTTTCAAAAAGTTAAACTTTTCTTTATAAAAATACAAAAATTTGGGAATTTTTCTAGACGGAAAATTTTTCAATTTTTCTAAATGAATAATTTGGGAATTTATATAAAAAAGTTTAGAATTTTTCTTAGAGCTTTTTATAGGAAAAATCTTATAATTTTGACAATTTTTATATGAAAAATCTAACAGTTTTTCTATAGAAAAAGTCTGAAAGTTTTTTTATATGAAAAATCTGACAATTTTCTATATTAAAAATTTGACCATTCTGCTGAGTAAAAAGAAAAGAGGAAATTATGAGTGAGATTTTTTTCTAGAATTTTCAAAAGTTTTCTTTAGAAAAATGTTTTTTAAATCTTAAATTTTTTATAGAAAACAAAGTAAAATTTAAATAAAAATGATTGATAGGAAAAATAATAAAATTATCTTCAGGGAAAATTTTAGAATTTTTTTTACAAAAACTGCATTAGAATCCTAGACTTTTTCTTTATGAAAAATTATACAATATCTGGAACTTTAATAGACAAATGTCTCGGAATCTAAGCATTTTTTCTTAGGAAAAATGTCTCAAAATCTGAGATTATTTTTATTAGAAAGATATCTCAGAATCTAATGCTATGTTTTTCAATAAGTGGATTTATTTTTAGATTAATCTTATTTAGTTTAAAATAAATATTTTAACATGCCAAAACAAATATGGAATATTTTTTTCCGTAATCTACGATAAATAAGCAATTATAATCAGAAAAAATAATAAAAAAATTGGAAAATTAAAAAAAGTTTTAAATAAATCAAAATTAATCCAATTAAATTTTAGGATTTAAAAAATCCACTTTGGATTAATTTTACTTTGTTTATAACTTTTTTAATTTTAAATTTTTTTTTATTATGTTTTCGGATTATAATAGCTTATTTATCGTAGATTACGGAAAAAAAATATTTCAAATTTGTTCTGGCATGTTAAAATATTTATTTTAAACTAAATAAGATTAATCTGAAAATAAATCCACTTATTGAAAAACACAACATAAGACTTCTTAATAGGAAAAGCTGAGACCTTTTCTATAGGAAAAAAGTCCTAGAATCGTAGAAAAAATTTCCGAGTTTTTCGCTTTTAAAAATATCTCAGAGTATTTGACATTAAAAAAAATATTCTAAAATCTATGTCTTTTTCGATAGGAAAAAAACCTTAGAATCCCAGTCTTTTTTAAAAATTGCCTTAGACTCTGAGAATTTTAGAAAAAATATTCTGAGAATTTTAGAAAAAAATATCACATAATCTAAAAAAAGGTCTTAGTTTACGATTTTTTTTTTATTTAAAAAATGACTCAGAATCTAAGACTTTTATTGTAGGAAAAATTTCGGAGACTTAGACTCTGAGACTTTTTCTATTGGAAAAATTATTCAGAAACTATAACATTTCAGAATGTATCAGAATTTAAAAATTTTTGTATAAATTCTGATTAATTTTTATTCAAAAATAAAAATCGTTACATTCTAACTTAAAAATAGTATATTTTTAGTAGGTTTATTCTAGCTCGAGGTCATTTCCTATACTTTTTTAGATATTCTCATAGAGTAATTTTTTGAAAATTATTCTATGAGAATACCTGAGAAGTTTTTTATTGGGATAACGTCTCAGAATCATAAACTTTCTATTAGAAAATTATGTCAGAATCTTAAGTCTGCTGCTGTCAGAAAAATGCTTTAGAACCTGAAAATTTCTTGAAGGGACATTTTTCAAAATATCAAACATTTATGTAAGTTTTTATTATTATAGTTCAGATGTGCCAAATCAGTGACGCTTGTTTGGTTCGACCTTCCCCCTCGCGAATTAATGATAATTTAATTATTAAGATTTTTGCATTATAGTAATACAATTTTATCAATATATAAAATATATTTTTTTATATCCACGCCCAGAAAAAGGGGCGGGCCGAATAAAACGATATTTACTTATTCCCTGGGTACAAGTGCTTATTCTAGCATAAAATTGTTTCATTTGTTGTCCAAAAATTTGAAAAAAAAAAACATTAAAAAAATTTCTTTTTCAGATGTTGCTAATCAGGGAAGTTTTTTTGGAGCTGTAGGGGTTTGACAGGGCTAGGTGGGTGACACCTTCCGCCTCGCGACTTTATGAAAATTTATTTAATTAATAAGCTTTTTACACTATAATGATACAATTGTATGATTATTTAAATTAAATTATATTAAGAAAACCGCCCCTGCATACAAGTGCACGACCTTGAACTTATTAAAGCATAAAATTGCTTCATTTGCTAACAAAAAATTGGGAAAATTCACATAAAAAATTACGTTTTTCAGAAGTTGGACAAACTTTACCTCATATTTTGCCCACTTAAGAACTTAACCGGCCTATGACCATAAGACAATGACATTTTTTCTTTGATTTTCCCAAGTGTCCGGGCAAATTTTTATTCTACTAAACCTGAAAGTTATGAGTTAGAAATTTGTGGCCAATCGATTTAAATTAACCCGGCGATCAAAGGTTTGATTTTTTTTTCAATTTAAAAAACAAATAATAAAAAATAATATATCTTGCAACACATAATAATTTTTAATTTTCATGCACTAAAAACGAATATAAAAAAACAATAAAATTGATTGAACGGTTTCCGAGATATCGCTTTTTGAAAATTGCAAAAAAATTCGTTTTTCCAAGTTCAAAAAAAGAAAAAAAATCAAAATTTCTTTCCCTTGAGACTTTCATAGAGCTTGAGACAAGCTTTCATTTCATATTATTTTGAACTAAAATTCCTTGGCGCACTTTTGTTATAGCTTTGCTTATTTCAAAATTGTTTAACATAAACCCTTTATTTTGATCGAAGGGTACCATGGGCTAAAATGTTCTGATTTGGCTCAAATTCAGATTTAATGAAAGTTTATCTAAAGCATTATGAAACAGTTAGTCGAATAAAATTTTATGAGTTTTTTTTTTAACTTCTTTAACTTAGGAAAAAACTGCCATTTTAGGAAATTTTGGGCAAACTTCAAATGGCGACAGATTTTTTTTTTTTATATTCGTTTTCAGCGCATTATAATAAACAAATATGATGTGTCGCATATATCGAAAGCCGCCCGGCCGATTTGAACTTATTTTTGGTATATTTTGATTTCGCCACAACGCACTGTGGTTCCAATTCCAAAACTAGGTGGACAAAAGTATTTAACCATGATATTTTATGTTTTTGGGGTCGCTGATTTCAAAAAAATGCTTTAAAAAATTGTAGCTTCAATATTTTTGAAAATATAGTGGGTCCCAGCAAAGCTTAGATTACCAAATAAGGTATAAAATAAGGTATATGATCTCTTATTTCATACATTGCAGCATTGATGATTTTAACTGGCGATGAGACTCAAAATAATGCATCCACATTATCACAAAGAATACCAGTAAGGTATAAAATAAGTCATAAATTTATAACGAAGAATACGAGTAAGGTGTAAAATATATGATATTTTATAGGTTACGAGAAATGAAACAATATAGCATACCAGAAGATAATATATAAGGTGTTACGAGTAGTGAAAAAGTAATTTTGTATTAAATTTACTCACGTGATTGTGAGTTTAAGTAGATAAAATATGCTCGTGAGTGTATGTCGTTAGAAATTTCCTGTCGTGAGCCCATCTCTAGTTTAAACTTATGAATTTTTTTAAAAATAATTATTTTGTATGTTATTGTAATGCATTATGCATCCAATTATAAATAATGCATTATTTTAAACTTTCAAATAATACATAATGTAACCAAATATAAGTCGTCCATGATTTAATGTTTAGAAATAATAAATATGAAATACATTTTTTCCAATAATCATGCATTACGTAGCAAATTATTAGTAATGCATTATTTTTCACTTTAAAATAATACGTTGTGGAACAAATGTTTGGTAAGACACCCTAAAATAATGCTACAAATAAGGTATATACATTACCTGGTAATGTGTTATATAATCACTACCCATTACCAAAGTTTTGCTGGGGTGCACTGTGGCCGAAATCACGGATCTAACGGCGCTTAAGTCAAAATTAAAAAATTAAGATCGATAAATGTTTTTGCACTGCATCGTTTAACTATACTTTACAGAAAAAAAATACGTTTTTACTTTTGTTTTGCTTTCAATATTCGCACAGCTGTAAGCTGTCAAATATACATTTTCTGCAGCAAGTGTATTAAAGGAATTTGGGGCCTAATTACTCAGTGAGTTTTTCGTGACACTTTTAAGTCAATTGTTTATACATTTAGAGACAAAAAGTTTTAATTGAAAGTAAAAGGTATATTTTAACTGAAAAACAATTGTTTGTGGCCTGCTAGTTCGCGCAAGTTGTTCGGATTTTTAGGGTCCATCTGCCTGTCCAAATAAACAGTATAAACGCGATACAGACCACAATTTTCTATCGATTTGGCTAAAATTTGAAATTTAAGATTTTTTATCGAAAGAACAAAACCTATTGAATTCTTGACAAAATCGGTCCATGTTATCCCATAGCCCCCATGTTAATTTCCCTTCCAGTTTTACTCAAAAAGCCCTAACAATAGTATTTTAACAAATATCCTCTTGAAATTCGACTGTTAAATGTGTTTTGTAGCCATAAATAATCACTCTAAATTTTAACGGAATCGGAACATTTTAACTTCTAGTCCTCATACAGACCACCCTCCCGATATTCACATAAATTTCCCAAAATACATAAAAACACTGAAATAAATAAATACGGTTAAAAATTAAATTCTTTATAAATTTTATAATCACAAATATGCATTGGGCTTTAATATTTTACAATTCCGAATTAAGCGCCGCTAGATTGGATGTTTCGGCCACTGTGGGGTGGTTCAAAAGTTATTAGCAAAACCGTGAATTTCAGATTAGTTTCACCTTGTTGAAAACCCGTTAAACATGTTTTAAAAACATTGTTGTCACAAAAATTTTTTACAACGTATCTTAACACTAAAAAAATAAGCTCGAAAAAAATTTTACACTCAAAAAAAATTTTGAGGGCATTGAGGAGAGCATTGTGGAGGGTATTCATACATTCGGCAAAGTTGAATATTACTTTTCTACTTTTTGGTACTTTTTTTTTATTCTCCTGAAATATGTTCATACGTTAAAATTAAAAAAAAAAAAAAAAAAAACATTCCAAGTACTTTTTAGGAATCCGATTCTTATGTGGTAAATATGTTGTACCTTCCTATTTCCTTAAATACTGGTTCTAGAAACTTGCAGTTTGTAATGTGGGATAATCCAGTTAGTCATCCCAGCAAAAACTTGCATTACCAAGTAATGAAATGTGTAATGGATAATTCAAAAGTTATAACTACTTCTGATTCGAATTACCTATCCCATTATATTTACAAGCACATGTGCCAAATGTAATGATTATCAAACAAGTATTAATAACTAATTACATATGAGGGGTTCAAGTGACTTTTTTTAAAAAAATTGAGTTAACATATGGAATTAGTAGGTGAAGTTCACAGAAGTTCAGAGCACAAGAGATGAATGTGAAATTTTCCTCCGGTAGCGAGATATGGCGGTATATGAGCACTTAAACCCCTTGTGCTCCAAGCAATTATTAAAATTTAATTTTTCAAAGTCGTTGAATTTCGAGGAGTTCGTGTAGTAAAAGTAATGAAATTTTGCAAGAGCATCTTCAGTCGATAACCAGCGGTCAAAGTGTGAAAAAAATGTCCATTGCCGACCAAAATTCATGTCCGAATTTTTTGACCAAATCCGGCTGAAAAATTAGGAATTGTTGCGTACATTATTGGAAAAAAATCCAAAAAAAATGTTGGTGCACAGATGCTGATTTTTAAACATAATTTTGTTTTTTTATCCAAATTTATCCCAAAATTTGGAAAATGTAAAGCATGTTATCTAAAAAATTTAAAAAAATAAAAAAACACGGGTTTCGTCTAAAAATGCTGATCAAAGATTTTGGTCCACAGATGCTAATCAGCATTTTTGGACCAAAATCGTGTTTTAATTTTTTTTTTTAAATTTTTCACATAAAATACTCACCATTTTTAGACTTTTAAGACAAATTTGGCTAAAAATATTTTTTATGAATTCTGTTTTAATTTTTAAATTAATAAAAATTATTTATTAATTTATTAATTTAAAAATTAAAACAGAATTTAAACAAAAGGATAGCATGCCTCACTTCTGTTCATATTATGAATAAGAAGGAATACAACAAAAGCAGTGAACATCTTACTCGCGTAAGAAATCTACTGTCTGTATGTATATTAGGGCGGGTCGATTTTTTTTATCAAAAATCGTATAGCAAAAACATAGTCTACAAGAAATTCTAAGAACATTTCCCAAAGAAACCATGTTTCTAAAATCAAACCCTATACCGCGCCTAACGACATGAAAATTTGTCCGTCCGTCCTTTTTTCATAAGCAAAACAAAAAACTTGACTCTTTTTTGTTGTTTGTGTTAATTTTTGGGCTTCAGTGTGCTCTAAGGTATATAGTAAAATTTTATTGTCAACATTTTTGTAGAATATTTCATCCCCACCCTTCCCCTCTTTCGGGGTGTTTTTTGCGATTTGTTAGAATATAGCCAAAAAAATACCGTTATGAGAGGGAGTAAGAGGGTTAATATGTTTCACAAAAATATTTGCCATAATATTTCCTACAAAGTTGCTGAACATACCCTACACCTCAGATGTAAAGAAAACATAGTTTTATATACCGATATGCTGCAAGAACATATCCAGCGGCAATGTTTTACTAATTGCAAGTATATTAGACATAATCCCTGAAATAGAAAAATAAATAATTAGACGCAACAGACGAAAAATTATAATAAGAAACTTTAACAATATTTATCGTTAATCCATGATAATTTTACTCCATTATTTATTTTATATTGGGCTGCAGTATATTAACATGTAGCGTGATACTCTGAAAGTAAGTGCAGGGGTTGTGGGTTCGATTCCCTCCAAAGCCTTTGTATGTTAATTACAAAGGGAAGCTGGTGCAGCAGATTTTTCTTAGTAAATAAAAGTATGTAATTGAGGATCATAATGATATTTAGTAAAAAAAACACATAGATACTTTTGTGGGATGAAATTGGAGAATTGCATATCGGAGAGGAAAAAAGCTGTGTTCGATAAAAATTTGTAATAACTGAATATTTTTTTTTCATCAGTATTTGATTTGCATGATTTATCATATTTGATGCACCTAGATCGACGTCTTACTTGGGCACATCACATAGATTCTAAAACAATTCAAATTAATCTAAAACTTGCTCAGTTAAACTGGCTTCTTAATAAATACTCTACTCTTCGTTTGGACTTTAAAGTGCTTATATATAAAGTCATAATAAAACCCATTTGGACATACGGTATTCAACTCTGGGGAACAGCCTCAGCCTCGAACATAGACAAACTACAAAGAAGACAATCAAAATTATTAAGATTTATCACTGGGTCCCCATGGTTCATACGTAATTCTAATATCCACAAAGATCTCAATATCCCAGTAGTCCGTGACGAAATTAAAACGCATAGTATCAAATACGTATCTAAACTAACCGCTCATCCTAACCGCTTAGCTCAAAATTTACTTACATATCCAGGGCATCAACGTCTAAGAAGATTAGACACCCTGGACATTGCTCGAAGCTAACATATTTATACACTCCTGCTCACAAAAATTGGCTTGACTGCGCTGGCAGTTAACCATTAAGAAAATAGATTTAAGATTTGTTCACTTATTGTAAATTCCTTAAGGGAAAGATTCAATAAAAAAGAAAATTTGTTCAAAAAAAAAAAAAAAAAAAAAAGTATTTGATTTATTTTGAGTAAAAACATTTTTTTTTTTAATTTTTGTAAAAAAAAAAAAAATTCAAGTGTAATTTTTTTTGAGTGTATTTTTTTTTTGAGTGTAATATTTTTTTTAGTTTTTTTGAGTGACAAAAATAGTTTCTAAAATATTTTTTTTATTTTGGCTTACCATTCCTTTTCAAAGCGTGTTTAACCTTTTTTTTATACACGGGAGTTCGGGTTAAAACCCATCTGAAATTCCCCATTTTGCTAATAACTTATGAACAACTGGACAGATTTCGCTGAAATTTAGTATTAATCTGACCGAAAGTATAACAAATATATACGCCACGCTTCAGCAGCTTGCCGTATATATTTTTCATTCTTTCGCTAAAATTTGAAAGTTAACGTGTTTCACACAGACAGAAAGACAGACGGACGGACGGATTTTCATGTCGTTAGGCGCGGTATAGGGTTTGATTTTAGACTAATGGTTTCTTTGCAAAAGTTTCTTAGAATTTCTTGTAGATTTTGTTTTTGCTATACGATTACAATACAAGCTGTATATATGAAGGTATGTTTGAATTAAATAGTGATGGTTTGGTTTTTGACTTTTCGTTTGAAATTTAGAGCTGTATTATGTTGTGTATTTAGTACATTTCTCGTTATGACTATTTACATACGAATATAAGTCTTTATGTTTTGCCACAAACGATTGTCAATTTGCTAAATACTCTTGATAATGGAATTTGACGAATTCCGAAACACGTGTCGAGTAAGTCTTGCAAAATGACCAACCCAATCAATTTAAAACAAACAACTTTATAAAAAGTTTCTTGAAAATTGTTACTTTGACAATATCATCGTAACGATTAGTAAAAGAAATATGACCTTGAGCTAGAATAATCTTTCTCAAAAATATTTTTTATGTTTGAAAATCAGCATCTGTGGACCAAAATCGCTATTTTGGAATTTTATAAATATTTTTCCAATAAAGTACGCAAAAGTTCCTTATTTTTAAGCCAGATTTGGTTAAATAATTCAGATATAAATTTTGATCCAAAAACGTAATTTTATTTTTAAACTTTGACCGCTGGTTGCCGACTAACAATGACCTTGCAAAAATTTTTCATAAATTTGCCAACAATTAGCTACTCCGTGTCCATCGCACGGCATGAAATTCGAAAGTTTAGATTTCACGGGACGCCCTAATGAAGATGAGCACGATGATGTCCTGGAATCTGATTATGACGACTAAAAAATGAAACAAAGAACCATTACAGATTTTCGTAATAAATTCCTTTTACAAATAACTAACATTTTTACCATAATTTAGAAAATTATAAAAAAAGTTATAGCATAAGGGGTATAAGTGCGACTAACTTACTTCAAAGGCAATTTTTGGGTGCTTGTATTTGTAAAATATGGTATTTGTTTAACTTGTTAGATTTAAATATATCTCAGGATCTCTATTAACTAAAAAATTACATTCTAGATAGCATCAATCATTTTGTATTGCAATTTAACTTTAACCTCTTTTTTCCCATTATTAAATTTAAGGCACTTGAACCCCTTGTGCTCTAATCCCCTCATATATACTTATAGGTAATGAAAAAAAAAATATTTAAAAAAATAAAAAATATTAATTTAATTTTATTTTTATCCAAAATAATTTGCAGTGATAAAAAAGTGAAAATCCAGTCCTGATTTTTTTTTTATTATAATGACTTGGGTAAAGCATTATTAGTAAGTCATTATATTACATTTCAAAATAATGTTAAAGGAAATTTTCTATCATTACTAAGTAATTCGAATGTTAATGATGTGTCATTACCAAGTTTTTGCTGGGATGGACTTTTTTTGGTGGTATGGGGTTCGATGGGGTTGTGAGTGACACCTTTCCCCTCGCGAATTAATGATAATTTTGTTAATTATTAAGCTTTTTGCATTATAGAAATACAATTTCATCATTATTTAAATTATTATATTTTGAGTTGGTTTTTTCTAGCTCGAGGTCATTATTTCCTTTACTAATTAAATCTATGATATTCTCCTAGAATTATTTTCAAGAAATTTTTTTTTCTAATTTAAATTTGAATGTGTTGGTAATTTTTGCAACACTTAATCGACACCTGTTTCGGAATTTGTCAGATTTAGGGTATATTGATGAAAAAAGGAATTCAAACATAAAAAATGGCTTTAAGGTTATCTCGTAAACGATGAGAGATATGAAAAAAAACAAGAGACAAAAATTTTTCCTCGAAAAAATGCAATAAAACCGCATATTAATATTTTGAAATTGTTATATTTTTGTTGCGAAAAATTTCACTTCCTAATTTTGAGCTAAGAACTTCGCGTTTTCGATATTTACTTACTTTCTCAGATTTTAATTTTAATTTTAATAAAAAAAAAACTTTTTTTTTTGGCAATGATAGATTTGTTTTAAGTTTTCTCGGCTTTAAAAATCAGTAAGAAATATGTTTCCCTTCCAAAAAAGGTCAGTCTAATGTTTATTAACAAAATACATAATATTAAGTTTTTTTTTTTTTTATCATAATAACATTTATTTTTTTCTCTCAACTTGTTCTCCTTTTTATTTCTTATTTTCTCTTATTTAATATTATCATTACAGTTCCACAAATTTGTATGCAATTGCTAAAGAAAAGTAACAGCAACAAAAAAAATATTTTGGCTGATTAGCATCTGTTAAAATACAATTTATGACAACAACTACAAGTAAAAAATTGTGGCACGTACCACACTTACAATGAATATACATATGAAATTTTATATAAAATACCTTAAGTGTTTCGTACAATTTAATAGAACTTCTTACATGTCTAACAAGGGAAGTATCTAAACACTTATGAATCGATTTGCATAAAATTTAAAATATATCATGAAATCCAGCAAAGATTTTATAAAATCTGACCGAGGGTCTTCAAATTTATCTAATTTTTTGTACACATGTTCTCTATAGAGCCAATTAAACATGTCCATTTTCAGTTTTTTATATTTAAAAAAAATCGCGATTTTTTCGCGAATTTAATTTTCTTCAAAAATTGAAAAAATCAAAAAAGTATGCTACTTTGAATAGCCATATCTTCGGAAGTATCTATCGAATTTCTTCAATTCAAAAAGCATTCGATTCAGACGATAGTCTTACTTTATATTAATGTAATAAAAAAAAATATTTTTAAAAAAAAGTGCATTTTTGATGCAAATGCATTTTTTGGATGCATTTTTTAAAACTTTCTCCCCCTTCAATTTTTTTTAAACCTACATAAATCGAAAATATAGCATTTTTTACACAAAATTGCGTACAGCTTTTTTTGTGACGGAGTTTCGTAAAAATTTTTTAATTTTTTTAAAAATGCCTTATTGGTTTTTCCATACAATTTTTTCATAAAATTCATAAAATAACAAAAAAAAATTTTAGTCTAAGGAAAAACTACGTAAGCATTTTTTAAAAAAATCACTAAAATCTTGTGAAACGCCGTCACAAAAAAAAATGTACCCAATTTTATGTAAAAAATTCTATATTTTCGATTTATGCAGGTTTCAGACAAATTGAAGGGGGAGAAAGTTTTAAAAAATGCATCCAAAAATTGCATTTGCATCAAAAATGCATTTTTTTAAAAAAATATTTTTTGTTAGTGCATTGTTATAAAAGCGGATAATCAGTTGAATCGAATGCTTTTTGAGGCGTAGAAATCCGATAGATACTTTCGAAGAAATGGCTTTTTAAAGTTACATACTTTTTTGATAAAATTGCAAAATAAATATTAAATTGATTTTTTGTATGGAAAAATTCAAATAAGTAGTTTTAAAAAAATCACGAAAATTTTTTGAAACGCCGTCACAAAAAAAACGGTACTCAATTTTGTGTAAAAAATGGCATATTTTCGAATTATGCAGGTTTCAAAAAAATTGAAGGGGGAGAAAGTTTTGAAAAATGCATCAAAAAATTGCATTTGCATCAAAAATGCACTTTTTTTGGAAAAACTTTTTTTTTATTGCATTGGTATCAAAAAGGACGAACGTTTGAATCAAATGCTTTTTGAATCGAAGAAATCCGATAGATACTTTAGCAGATATGGCTCTTCAAATTAACATACTTTTTTGATTTTTTAAATTTTTGAAGAAAATTAAATTCGCGAAAAAATCGCGATTTTTTTAAAATTAAGAAAACTGAAAATGGATATGTTTTATTAGCTTTATTGAGAATGCATACCGTTAATATAAAGAAAATCGAAAGACCTAAGGTCAGAAAATAGCATTTTTTACGTGTTTTCTGGTGGATTTTGTGATATATAAAAGAGGCAATTCAAAAATTGGGGTGTCTTGGCTTATCGGCTTAATGGGTAAAAAAATTACGAAAAAGTGTTTTTTTTTCGATTTTTCAGCCATTTATTTCTAAGAAACTACATGATGTTTCCATATGAGTAGAAAGGTTTTTCAATGTCTATCCAACGTGTAAAAAATCGGTTTCGTTAAATATTTTTTTCATAAAAATATGTAAATGTTGGGGGTACTTACATAAAGACATTGACCTACGATATCCATATGAATACAAACTAATCTTTATTTAATTTAAGTCGACACGTGTATTTGCTCTAGACGATATTCCTGTTAATTCGGGTGTTATCGAAATTTTCCCGAAGGTCCACATCTATATA
Source organism: Pegoplata infirma (assembly GCA_963921195.1). NCBI lineage: Eukaryota > Metazoa > Arthropoda > Insecta > Diptera > Anthomyiidae > Pegoplata > Pegoplata infirma. Next base: position 194,708,837 of record OY992537.1, read on the forward strand.
TATAAAAGAGTAATGTGACTGACTGACTGACTGACTGACTGACATACTCATTCATCATCGCCCAGCCCAAACCGCTGAAGCTAGAGACTTGAAATTTGGACTGTAGGTCCACCTCCCGGAAAATAGATCCACTAAGGCAGGATTTTTGCCAATGTTGATTCTAAGGGGGTAAAAAGGGTAAAAAACTGTACTTTTGGTACTTTTTATATCTACTGAAATAATGGTCATAGAGACTTGAAATTTTGACTGTATGTTCACCTCCCGGAATATAGATCCAGTGAGGCCGGATTAGTGCCAATGTTGATTCTAAGGGGACAAAAAGGGTAAAAAACTGTACTTTTGGTACTTTTTATATCTCTTGAAATAATGGTCACAGAGACTTGAAATTTGGGCTGTAGGGCCACCTCCCGGAATATAGATCCAGTAAGGCCGGATTTTCGCCAATGTTGATTCTAAGGGGGTAAAAAGGGTAAAAAAATGTACTTTTGGTGCTTTTTATATCTCCTGAAATAATGGTCATAGAAACTTGAAATTTGGACAGTATGTTCACATCCTGGAATATAGATCCAGTACGGCTGGATTGTTGGCAATGTTGATTCTAAGGGGGTAAAAAGGGAAAAAATCTGTACTTTTGGTACCTTTTATATTTCCTTAAAAAATTGTCACATAGACTTGAAATTTGGACTGTATGTTCACCTCCCGGAATATAGATTCCCATAAACTTGGTTTTTGCGAATGATGTTTCTAATAGGGTAAAAAGGGTTAAAATATGAACTTTTGTTACATTTTATATTTAGTTAAATAATGGTACCAGAAAATTGAAATTTGCAATGTCGTTTCGCCTTCCGGAAAAAAGATTCACTAAGGCTCGGGTTTTGCCAATGTTGATTCTACCAGGCACGTACACAGGAATTTATTTTGGGGGGGGCCTAAAATTTTTTTTTTTCAAAATTTTGTTTTTTCGCTTGAACATTTTTTCACTTACATTTTTTTTACATTTTTAGAAAACAGAACATTTATTTTAAATTTAAGATAAAAAACCCAATAAGCAATTTTAAAATTCAAGTTCAAATCAAGTATAAAACAAGTGTAAATAAAGCCCCAAATTCCAGCCCCTGCTTGATTTATACTTGAACTACACTTGAATTCAATAGCATACTCCAGCAAAACGGACACTGGAATTCAAGCCCTGTTTTTACAGCCTTTTCCCTGGTTTTCAAGCGTAAAAACAGCGCTTGAATTCAAGTATCCGTTTTGCTGGAGAATGCTATTGAATTCAAGTGTAATTCAAGTATAAATCAAGCATAGACTGGAAATAAGGGCTTGATTTACACTTGATTTATACTTGATTTGCACTTGAATTTTAAATGTGCTTATTGGGAAGGAGTAATTTTTTTTTTAAAGAATTTGAAAATTTAGGCAACTTTTCTTTAAAAAATCTCAAAAATACCTTACGAGTAAAAACTGAAAACTATGGGACACCTTTTTGAATTGTTCATAAATTTTTTCATAGTTTTTTGATTATAAACCATATTTATGCAGAAAACTTCTAAGAGCATTTTTGGTATACAAAATTCTCCAATTCTAAGATACATATCATCGTAATAAAATCAAAGATACTGAAACATTTTTGGAACGAAAGACTCCTTAAATTTTAGGAAATATTTTTAGTTCTACAGTTTTTGAACAAAAAACAATATAACTCAAAGACATTTTAACCATAAAAAATTTTTTACTTTACTTACGATTTAAAACATTTTTCGCATTGAAAATTTTCAAATTTTGAGACATTTTTTGTACAAGAAAACTCTAAAACTCTGAGCAATTTTTCGTGTAGAAAAATTCTCCGATTATAAACATTTTTCGTATAGAAAAATTCTTAGATTCTGAGACATTTTTTGTATAGAAAAACTCTGAGGTTTTAAGAAAAATTCTCCATTTCTGAAACATTTTTCGTGAAGAAAAATTCTTAGATTCTGAGTTATTTTTAGTACAGAAAAACTTTCAGATTCTAAGACATTTATGGTATAGAAAAATCTCTCAGCTTTTGAGACACTTTTCGTAAAAAAAAAAAATTTAGACTCTGAGACATTTTTCGTATGGAAAATTTTGAGATTATCTGAGACATTTTTTGTATTGAAAAATTCTCAGATTCTGAAAAATTTTTCGCATTGAAAAATTCTTAGATTCTGAGAAATTTTTCGTATAGTGAATTTATCTATACGAAAAATCTCAGATTTGTATAGAAAATTTCTGAGATCCTGAGACATTTTTGCATAGATGAATTTTCACATTTTTCGTACAGAAAAATTTATTTTAAGAAAAATATTTCAAATTGGTATAGAAAAATTTCAAGATTCTGATACATTTTTCGTATAGATTTTTCCGATTCTGAATGATTTTTCGTAAAGAAAACACACTGATTATAAGACGTTTTTTGTATAGAGAAATTCTTTGATTCTAAAATATTTATCGTACAGAAATAGAATGAAAACAATTATTATGATCTTTAAAAATCTCTTATCCGTTTATTGAATGAGAAAATAAATAGATTCTGAGATATTTTTGTAAAGAAAAGTTCTTAAATTCACAATATTTTTTGTCAATAAAATTTTTTCAGTTTTATTTAGATATTAAAAAAAAAACTTTAGTGGTATTCAGAGTCTTACTTGCCAGCCCTGACATTGGTGGCAAAAGAGAAGTACTCTTGATATATTGTTCCAGATTCAGAGTATATTTTTTGGATTTAAAAATTGTCAAATTAATTTACAAATTACAAAAGCTTCAAATTTGTGTATACGACACCATTTTCAATGCATGTGTTCTGACACATTACAAAAATTTCAAACCCTTTGACAAATTTCATAAAAAATCTTCGTTTTCACCATTTGTATTTCTGAAGAAAAAAAAAATTATTTTAAAATATCAAAATTTTTTCCGGTGATCACAAATATAGTCAAATGTGGCAGAGGCTTTAACTAGAGTCGAGATAAAAGCAATGGAATAGTATTCACGATGCATAACTTACTTGGCCTGTCGAAATAACCGTTTAAAGGTGTCTTATTCACTACCGTAAAAGTTTACGAATTTAAACCCACACAAAATTTTTTTTTAATGAACATTTTTTCAATATTTTGAAATTTTTAGAAAAAAACCTTCGTTAGAATAGAGATAAAAAAAATAATACTGAGCCTTTTTTGTTAACAAACGTATATTTTGTAGTGCAAATTCTTAAAATTTGTATATTGTCAAATCATTTTGGGGGGGCCCGGGCCCCCAGGGCACCCCCCCCTGCGTACGTGCCTGGATTCTACGGGGGTAAAATGGGTAAAAAAGTACTTTTGGTACTTTTTTTTTATTCACTGAAATAATGGTTATTCAAACTTGAAATTTAGAATGTAGGATCCTTTAGTGAAATAAAACATTCTAGAAGAAGTACTTTCCGAAAATTCTGTCCCGTTTTCAAAAAGTATAAAAAGTACCTTTTTTACAAAGTACCTTCTATAAAAAGTACCTTTTATAAAAAGTACCTTTTATAAAAAGTACCTTTTATAAAAAGTACCTTTTATAAAAAGTACCTTTTATAAAAAGCACCTTTTATAAAAAGTACCTTTTATAAAAAGCACCTTTTATAAAAAGTACGTTTTATAAAAAGTACCTTTTATAAAAAGTACCTTTTATAAAAAGTACCTTTTATAAAAAGTACTTTCTATAAAAAGTACCTCTCATAAAAAGTACCTTTTATTAAAAGTACCTTTTATAAAAAGTACCTTTTATAAAAAGTACCTTTTATAAAAAGTACCTTTAATAAAAAGTACCTTTAATAAAAAGTACCTTTTATAAAAAGTACCTTTAATAAAAAGTACCTTTTATAAAAAGTACCTCTCATAAAAAGTACCTTTTATAAAAAAGTGCCTTTTATAAAAAACACCTTTTATAAAAAGTACCCTTTATAAAAAGTACCTTTTATAAAAAGTACTTTTCATTAAAAGTACCTTTTATAAAAAGTACTTTTGATAAAAAGTGTCTTTTATAAAAAGTACCTTTTATTAAAAGTACCGGAAGTACACTTTTTGGTACTTTTTATTTCCTGAGGTATAAATAAAACAAACTTTTTGTTTTTTAAATCATTACATTGGTGGAGGGTATTTAAAGATTCGGCACAGCCGAATAGAGCTTTCTTACTTGTTTTAACTTCAGTTACTATGCGACAACTGATGCAAAATTGTTCCTTCAATTAGATTTTCATCGTTCGGCAGGTATTCCGACACGAAATTCGAAAGTTTATAAGTAATTACTGGGAGGATCTAATATGAACAAAAGAACGAATTGAATCATTTTTATTCTATGAAATTTGAAAACAACAAAAATATTTTACAAATTGTTTTCATCACTCAAAAAAGCTTTTAGACTAATTTTTTTTTGTTTACACTCGAAACTTTTTTTGGTATTTTTTATGATTGTTTACAACAACCACATGGAAAAATTTGAGTTATGATTGAGTTATGACTTTTTTTGTGAATAGGCCCCTTAATCTGTTTTTTATTTAACATAAATTTCTTGTCACAATTTGTATGACTTTTTTTTTTTGTTAAAAAAATTACGATCACTAAAAAGTGCTTTCATGCATTCGTGGATTCGGCCAAGTCGAATTTAAATTTTTGAAATTTTTTAAAATTCACTCGGAAACGGTGTAGGTATTATGGTTAGTATCTTTTTTGTTGATTCAGTATTTGTACGATGTTGTTAAAGTAGTAAATATGATTATTATTGTTCCTAAAGGGGTATTTTCTTTTTTATTTAATATTATTGAAAATTTAATTGAAAACCATAAAAAACTTATCATTGAGATGTGAGTGGAAAATGTTTATTAACAAAAACTTTTAGGAAAATTGAATTTATCCGGAATAGTTAAAATTTTTCAAATGCTGCTATATTTTTTTATGTAATTTTTATGCCGAAAAAAAGACCTACTTTGTTTATTGCAAGACAATTTCAGGTCAAGTGGTTAAACATTAGGTTAAAATAACTTTTTTTCAGTATATATTTTTATTATTTTATTTCGGTTTTATTCTTTTTAACTCCATACAGACTTTGGCAATATTTAAATTCAATTAAATATATTTGGAATACCGATCTAGAGGTCTATAAATCTTAATAAAAAATTAAATTCAGCAAAACTCAAAAAATTTGTTATAAAAATCTATGGCATTTTTCATACAAAATTTATCAATTCTGAAATGTTGAATAGAGTTGATTGCAGAATAATATTATGTGTTATAGAAACGATTTGTTAAAAAATGTTGATGGGTCTGAAATTTCCAGATTTTTTAAAATCAGAAAAACCAAAAAATTACAAAATTATGAAATTAGCAAATAAAATTAGAAATTAAAATAAAAATAATTAATCTTATATTAAATTAAAAAGTTTTTGTTCCGGTATACATAAGTATTTTTATACCCTTCATTTAGTGATAATAGGTATATATAAGTTTATCATTCCGTTTGTAACTCATCGAAATATCGGTCTAGGACCCCATAAAGTATGTATATCATAGATGGGAATTTTTCATTACCATTGAAATTTAATTACCATTGGTTGATATCAATGGTAATGAAAAATATTTCATTACCATTTAATGGTAATTAAATTTTTTTAATTGAAAAAATAATTACCAATTATAATGAAATGCACCAATTGTTGAAAAACACCAATTATAATTGGTTTCAAAACCATTTGTTTACACATTTTTGTCTTTTTGAAAAGTTATAAATTTAAACATCAAAGCATGTTTTTTTTAAATATGAATAAAGACAAAAATCTAAACACAAATAAAAAAATTCAAATATTGTGTTATACAAAAGGCAGACGTGCGTTTGGTTCATAAAATGTGAAAAATTGAAATACAAAATAACAAAAAACCACAGATATTTTCAAATATTAACGATTTTGACAATATTATGACGACTTTAACTAATGGTAATTATTTTTTTTTAATTGATGCCATACCAATGGTAATTATTTTTTTTTAATTTTCATTAGTAATTAAATTGATTAGTAATTTAATTGATGCAATTGATACAACCAATTGTAAGGAAAAAAATTTCATTACCATTGACATCAATTAAATTGTAATTAAACCATCAATTAATTGGTGCCATTAATTAATTAGTCCCATCTATGATGTATATCGTTCAAAATTACGATACAAAACCACAAATTTGGATGTTGGTCTTCAGATTTAGTTTTTTATTTCGAACAGATGTTCTATATTTAAAGATAAAAGTTAAAAAAAAATGTTTAATTAAAAAACTGCATTCTAAATGCAAGTGCATTTTTGGGGTGCATTTTTGTCAACATTTATCCCTTTTGGTTTTTTTTTTTAGTTAACATGTTATTAAAGAACAACATTATTACAAACAAATTCAGTTATCATTTTGATGGGAAACAAAGGTCTTCTATTTTAATATATTTCTTTTAAACATTTTGCTCATTTTTTTCATACAAAAATCAAAAATTAGAAATTGAAATAGAAAGCTAGTATCCTCTACTTTAAAAGTAAAAGTTTACAAAAATTGTCCCAACATAAAAATGCAGTTTAAATCCAAATGCAAATTTTTAATGCATTAAAAATGCATTTTTTTATTGACAAAATTTTATTTTGAACATTTTCGTTGAAAGTAGAGGTATCTAGCATTCCATTTAAATTTTGATTATAGAAATCCGATGTTTACTTAAGGAGTTATGGCTCTTTAAAAATACATTGAAAAACAATTTAGAAAATACTACTATTTACTTACAAAATTTTTAAAAACAAAAAAATCTATCTTTTTTTAATTTTTGTATGGAAAAATAACCAAATTTTTAACAAAATATATTCAAAATAGAAGAGCTCTTTGTCCCATGGAAATGATGACTGACATTGTTTGTCAAAATGCTGTACTTTAAATATATGTCAAAATTTTGTTTTTTTAATTTTAGTACCAAAATGTACATAAAAATAAAATGTATTTATTCGGCCTTTATATATGTATATATATTCGATTAGAGTTTAATTCTAGTTCGAGGCCCAAAAATATTTATATTTATTACTCATCTCATAGTATGTCTGTACTGATCAGTTTCATCCCCACTAAGGAATCTTCAGCAGACTTTAGAGAATCATCGTTGGGCAATCAAACATCAAACCAGACATAATATTTGATATATTTCACAAGTTATACGAGAAATACTATTATGAAGGTTAGGTACTGTTGTTATTGTAAAATAACAGCAACACATATATTAATAATTACCGATGGTGATTTAGTATATACAATTTTTGCTTTAAAAGAGTTATTTTTGTTGGAAAACAGATTTCGGACCTTCATAATAGTATTTCTCGTATAACTTGTGAAATATATCAAATATTATGTCTGGTTTGATGTTTGATTGACCAACGATGATTCTCTAAAGTCTGCTGAAGATTCCTTAGTGGGGATGAAACTGATCAGTACAGACATACTATGAGATGAGTAACTTTTTTAAAGCAATAAATTAAAAATACTCTATTATGACAATATCATAAATAGAAATATTTTTGGGCCTCGAACTAGAATAAAACTCTAATCGAATATATGTCAAAATATTAGTAAAAGGTGTTGTAATTTACGTCAACTAAACTTTGGCAAAAAAAAAAAAAATGTAATAGTTGAATTTTTACAGAATTTTTTGGAAATTAACTATTAGTAAAATCATAGCTGTATTATTGATTTTTTTTATTTGGATTTTTTGGAAAAAAATAAAATACTTTGATATTTTAGTTGGCTATCAAAAAATAAAATGTTTTGTTATTTTATTTATTTTGGTTTGAATAAAATAAAATTTTATTTTATTCAAATTCATAAAAATGAAATAATATTTCTTTCCAAAAAAATCAAATAATTTTTTCTGATTGCTTATTCAAACAAACAAAATAGAATTTTTCAAACTAATCAACAAAAATTTGTGATTTTTTTGGTTATTCACAAAAATTCAAATGAATAACGTATTATTTAAACAAAAAAAAGAAATATTCTTGAAAATTTTGTGTTTGAAAAATAATTTTTTTTTTATTTATTTTGATTTTTATTATACAGTAAAACACACAATTATTCTTACAAACCACTATTGTTTTACTTATTTAAGGTTTTCTTTACGAAAACATTAATTAGATTATTTTTAATTTTTTCCCAAATTGACTTTTACTGATTAAAAAATGTTCTTAAAACATTTTCTTATGGAAAATACTCTACTTGATTAGACTTTTCTTAAACAATAAAAAGTCGTGAAAGGATGTATAATTACTTAAATGCCCTTAATTGTAAAGGTTTATTTTGCAAAACATTGAGATTTTTAAGGGTTTTTGCTTTGGTGACATTTTTAAGAAAATATTCTTTAGTATTAACTGTGAAATCCCAGTCAGAAAAATACAAACGGGCCAACGTTGGAATGAAGTTGGCGGCGACGGTACCAACGTTGGCAAATCATACCCGTTTCTAAGTCTACGACGTCATTCCGACGTTGAAATGATAACAGTGGCCAACGATCGCTCGACTTTTGTTTTAACGTTGGGTTAACATTGATTTTACAAATTTACGACATTGGATTTAACTCTTGCTTAGGGATGTATTGAAAATCTCGATGTCGTGCTTTTTAGTTACCATTTTGTACAAATTGGTTGAAAAAGCAACTACTTAAGTGTTCACTTAGATTAAAGAGTTGAGGGGTATGTAAATCGAAAACTTTTTAAAAAAATAAAAATGTTAAACTTTTAAATTATAATCTATAGTGTAGTGTTTTATGTAAACACAAAGTTGTGCCAACACAATATTTTTAGTAAAACTGTTTTACATTATACAATGTTGTATTTTTGGCTAGCCCGATATTGTACCAACACAAAATTTTTGGTACGGTTGGCAATTTCTGACTGGGATGTTTCTACTACACAAAAATTATTTTAATCGAAAAAAATTTCATTCTTTATACAATTGAACATTTTTGCAATAGAAAATGCATTATTCTATTTTTAAAATTTAAATGCATATTTGCTTATAATATTTTTTTATTTTTGACTACTTTTGAGGTAAAACTGATGTTGTACTGATGATGTAATTTATTGTGATTCTCTAGCACATAACGATCTATCCGTCTATCCCTCATTTTACGGATTAACTGTTATATTTTTTAAGCGAGATACATTGAAGTCTACCAAAAGGGAAAAAATATTCTACGAATTAGTGCATGAAATTTCACTGGGGAAGTATCATATTGAAAATAATTAAAATAATAAGTTATAATATATCAAAAATGTTTCAAATTTACTTTATAACTATATCACATAGGCCAGGTAAAATTTGTGACTTTGACCAAAGTAAAACACGGGTAAAAAGAAACAGTTTTTGCCTAAAAGTGCGAATACTATATTTTCTTTTTTGAATACGTATTTGGAATGTCTAAGAATAATATAGGAACAAAAACCAAAACATCGATCGAGCACTTTTTTCAAAAATCGCGGTTGAATTGCAAAAGATTATTATATTCGAATTTTCTCGAAAACTAGAGATATCAAAAAAAACAAATATTATTTGGAATTATGCATTTATATAAAGTATTCAAAAAAATTTACATTGCAGTATTCAAATGGTCAAAAAATAAACATAATTATTTTGAATGTATTTTATATGGTATGGAATTGGGCACATTTTTAAGCGCGAAAAACACAAAAACGAAACAAGCTACAGCATTTTAGATGACAGATTTGGATTCTACAGGTCTTTTTTTAAATAAAGTTTCATTAGTTTCAAACGTATTTTCTATTGAATTTGCTGACATAATATTTTGAGTGTATGTAATAAATAAACATTTCGGTATTTATCATTATTATCAGATATCATTCCATTTCGCAAATCGCATATTTTTAAATTTGGTTATATGACCGCTAAATTTTATCATAAAATTTAATTTTCTAGTCCCCTGGATTCAACTGCAGGACGTTGAATTTCTTCTGCCATAGAAATATTTCATTTGCTTCTGCCTTTTTTCAAATTTTTAAATATGATCCGATTTGGCCCATTTCCGTACTTAACCAGCCTCAGACCATAAGATATATTTCTGCCAAATTTTCGCAGTCTACCTCTTTTATTTTGGATTGTATCATTTCTTCCACAGACGAACGGACGGACATCTGCAGAATGTGTAACAATCGATCACTAATAATTAATATATATTTTATGGTTTGTTAGATAGATATTTCGATGCTTACACACGGAATGACAAAGTGAGTATACTCCTTAAACCAACCTATGAAAGTCGCCAATTTTTACAGATTTTTATACTTTTCTTTAAAAAAAAAAGTTTTGTTAAGTAAATATTTTCATAAGTTTATAGCTCTGCACTTGGAATTTCCTAAATCACAACTTTCTGAATTCAAATGGACTTTTTATAAATTACAATTTATAAGAACCTGATATTAAAACAAAACTGTTTTGTAAGAATAATTTTTTGTTAAACTGTACAAAATAAATAAAATAGTTTTTTTTTCAAACACAAAATTTTCAAGAATATTTATTTTTTGTTGTTTGAATAATACGTTATTTATTTGAATTTTTGTGAATAACCAAAAAAAATCACAAATTTTTGTTGATTATTTTGAAAAATTATATTTTGTTTGTTTGAATAAAAAAATCAGAAAAAATTATTCGATTTTTCGTTATTCAAATAAAATCAAAATAAATATTATTCATTTTCAAATATTTAAATAATCTGTTATTTGATTAATTTTGAAAAAATATTGTTATTTATTCATTTCGTTATTTCAATCATAGCATACAGCTATGAGTAAAATACATCAATAAATTTTCTACTATATTTTTTTGCTAGTATTTGTTTTATATTTTACTGTAACTATTCCATTTTTTTAGCTAATTTTATAAGAAATTTTGAAAAATCGGGCAACTAAATTGTCAATAAATAGTACACTCAAAATAATTACTCTGTTAAATACTCTGTAAAATGACTGTAATCTCAATTCGACAGATATTTGACAAAGTTATCTGTCGAAATACAGATTTTAAGAAAATACTTTGTGTTTTCTTGTGACCGAAAAACAGAATTTTATCTGTAATTTTACTTTTTTCTTTGTAATCTATATTTCGCAGATAATAAACAGTGTTTTATTGTTAAAATACGGATTTTAGAATTTACGTGGATGACGTGTAAAATTAGAGTTACTGGTTAAAAACTCGTAATATTCACAAAAATATAAAAGTAAATTTACAATTTGGAAGCAATTAAGCGGCCAAATTTAACAAAATTTTAATTAATTTATTTTTGTTAATTTTAATTAACGTTTTTGATACAGAAAAGTTTTACTCATAAAATGCATTTAACGAAAACTTTGTAAATTTATAGAGTTTTTTTGGTAAAATTCTTTTCAGTTTTATCAATATTTTACAGATAATTCTATAAATTTACAGTTATTTTTATCGAAATCATTTTACAGAGTTTTCTTCGTAAAATAACAAAAAATCTTGCTGGTTGGAAATCTATGGTATTTTCTGCTGGCTCAGCAGAGTATCTCTGTAATTTAACAGAGTGATTATTTTGAGTGTAGATAATTTTGAAAAATTTAGTTTTTTTTTAACACATGAGGCATTCCACACGAAATGTTCCACTACAGAAAAACATGTGTCCCGTAAATTTCTGATTAGGTTGTTTGGATAGCCCTTTATGGAATTAAGAAAATAGCGTTTTTGGTTTTTAAAATTTTAAAAAACTGGGCTTAGGAGGCGTGGTAAAATATTGGAAAAATGGTAAAATTTGTGGCGAGTTGCCTTGATTAAATATTCATCACATTAAAACGGACCAAAATCCCAAAAATTTATATTCTAATATACTTTGTATAGGCTATAGATTAACCATTTTTTTTTTGAAAATTTTCAGAATCCGATCTAAAATTTTCCATTTTTTTAAAAAGTCAATTTATCAAAAATCCGGCCACTTTTTTTTTAAGTTTAGATGTTTGTCTATCCCCAAAAAAAAATTCAGACACGCGTTTTTTTTTTTTTTTTGAAAAAATCGCATTAGAATTTTAAATTTCATAACAATTTTGTAATTTGCTTGTATTCCCGAGTAAAAATAAATATTTATAACATTATGTAACTTGATGCAAATCTAACGAATCATATATGATCACATATCCCTTGAGCTATTTTCTAAATTTTTTAAATGCAGTCATATGGTGTTATATATAATTTTATCATGATTCGGATTAAAAGGCGTACGGTTGACATAATTATATTTAATTATATGAGGCTCAATTCAAAATTTGTTTTTCTGTATAATTTAATATAAAAATATATATATCCTATTCTGTTCCATATATAACACTATATGTTTCCATTTAACCACCAATTTTCTAAGTTTTTTAGGCAAAGTATAAGGAACTTTTTAAAATGTTCCTAAACCTTTCTTTGTTAGGGTTATATATATCACCTATCTGGTTCGAAGCGTACCCAAACAATTTTTTTTTTAAATTTTATGTTTGGTGAATGTATCGTTGACCTGTGGTGTGCCTCACCCAAACCAATTAAATCTAATTGGATCCACTGAAATATGGCAATGTTTGGTCAAAACTCGGATGAAATCGAATCATATTTGATAAACGTTGATCTATTTTAATGTAAAAAAATCCACTATTATTCGGATCAAATTGCGTATAAATATATATTGTATTACATATCATTATATATTGCACCATATACAAATTTTTACTCGGGTTTTCTTGTTTTAACGTTGCGAATGAGTATTATTAATTGCATAAATATTACTCACATTACTCACAAAATACAAGCAAATTACTAAATTGTTATGAAACTTAAAATTCAAATTAGATTTTTTCAAAAAAACGAATAACGCGTTTCTGATTTCTTTTGTGTGGATGGACAAACATCAAAACTTAAAAATAAAATTAAAAAAAAAAGTGGCCGGATTTTTGATAAATTGACTTTTTTAAAAATGGAAAATTTCAGAACAGGTTCTGAAAATTTAAAAAAAAAAAAAAAAAATAGTCGAAAGCCCATACAAAACTGTATTAAAATGTAAATTTTTGAGATTGTTGTGCATTCCGTTTTAATGTGATAAATATTTAATCAAGGCAACTCGCCACAAATTTGTCCATTTTTCCAATATTTGACCACGCCTCCTAAGCCCAGTTTTTGAAAAATTGAAAAACCCAAACCGCAATTTTCTAAGTTCCATATAGGGCTATCCATACAACTTATTCAGAAGTTTACGGTACACATGTTTTTTTTTCGCTGAACATTTGGTGTGGAATGCCTCATATACTTAAATGTCTAACCAACAATATTTAAAAGTTTTTATTCCCTCCAATCACAGTATGGGGGTATACTCACTTTGTCATTCCGTGTGTAACACATCGAAATATCGGTCGGGGACCCCACAAAGTATATATAATATTGAACCATGATAGAATCTACGATATTCTAGCGATGTCCGTCCGTCCCTACGTCCGTCCGTCTGTAGAAATTACGATGCAGTGCAAACCAAAATAGCTAAACCCCTGAAAATGGGCAAGAATATCTTTTATGCTACTGGTAAGGTTAAGTTCGAAGATGTGCAAAATCGGACCAGGGGGAAAAAAGTTTAAAATATTTTTACGAGTTTTTTTTTCATTTCTGCTAAACAAATGTAAAATTTGTATGCCATATTGTGTTCATAGACCTGCGCTTGGACCAAGGGGGTTAGGAAATTCGATTTTTTTCAGGCCGCCCCATTTTTGGGGCGTGGTTATAGAAATTAATTAAAAATAACGATAAAAATGTATTATTTAGGCGTAAATATCATACACAAATAATTTGTAAACACATATAGCGGTGGTAAAGGTGTCCCCCACCGATTCCGCCCCCCCCCCCGCAATAAGAAAAGACAGCCCTGCGATTTTTTTAATTTTAAACGTGTTGGCGTGTATAAAAGATTCGGCACAGCCGAATTAAACACTCTTATTTGTTTATTTTTTATTTTTTTAAAATACATGTAAAAATAATCCGAAATTCGAAAAAAATTAAATTTTTAAATTTTTTAAGTTTAACATGAAAATGTAAGATTTTTCTTGTGACTTTTGTAATGTCACTTTTTTATAATACAAACTTTAGCTGTGTGTGCTTAAATTTTATAGATTTTTCTATTAGCGAATGATTGTTGTAATGAGATAAGATATTATATTAATCATACGCCTCAAGTCATTAATGTGATATTAAAATTTCTTAAATGATAGACGAATTTTGTGTTATAAATAAAGAAATAGTTAGTTTGGTTAATATCACAGTTTTTATATACGAGGGTAGATTTTTAAAGTCTGGGAATTTGGAAATAAATAGAAAATTAAAAACCGACAATTCTTCTGTCAAATGCCAGCTGTAATATACTAGTGTCAAAATTTAAGCAAGCTGGGTCATTAAGTTTTTATTTGGCAGTTAAATTCTTGAATTTTTGCAGAAATAGTACAAATGAACAAAGTAAATTGATATAAATAATAATAAATATTTTTTTTTTTTTCAAAAAAGGTTTTTTAATTTAAAAACTCACAGGCTTCTTTGATCCACCCTCGTATTATTTTCCTCTTTTTAACTTTTTAAAAGTTATTCGTTCATAATTGGCTAACTTTTCTTTAACCATAATCATAATCACTTCAGATCATAATTTTCTTTTAAAAGTTTGTTGTTGTATGTATAATCAAGTTTATTAACATTATCAACAAACAATATTATTATGAAACTATCATAACTTAATAAATTTATCATAAATTATACAACATCATATTTTTTTTACAGTAGCTTGACAATAATAAACACCAAAATATGAAGAAAGTAAAAAAATATATATAAAAGTATTATACTTTTTTTGAATAAAATTGAAGTAACTTTTTTTGCATAAGGAAAAAAAGACAAATATTTGCTAGGAAAACCTATGACTCAAAAGTATTAGAAGTAGAAGTTGAGTTGAGTTGAGTTGAGGGTGGTAGGCAAGTCCATGGCGCTTAGACTTAAAATAGTACATTGGGGGCCCCTGTAGGCTAGTTGGTAGCGTGCTAGCCTATGAAACAGGGGGTCGTGGGTTCGATTCCCACCAAAGCCCTTGGTCGATTTCGCTACAACGAGACGACGGTCATTGTTACCAGTTCTCGGTTAGGTTAAAATTATTTAAAATGAGTTGTAAATAAAAATTGGAAAAATAAATAAAAAACTGATCATTGGATCAAATTATTATTATTTAGTACATTGTACCATACCCAGAAAAGAAAGATCAAGTAAGGGTGATAAAAGGTTGAGAAGAAAAAGGAAGAAAAGTGCTTGCTCAGAATTTCTCAGTTGCTTTCACAAACTTGAGAAAAGCAGACAAGGGAAGTCCATGGACCGTGTCCATAGAAAGAATATCAGAACCCAATATCCGCAGTCTAGCCCTTGAGAACGCTGGACAACAACATACATAATGTTCAGTTGTGTCATCATCCTCAAGACAAGCCACGCATAATGGGTCTGATAAGACACCTAATCTCGTCGTATGACGAGCACAGGCATTGTGTCCCGTAATTAAGCCAGTAAGTCTGCGACAGTCTATTCTACTGAGGCTGAGTAGATAGTTAGCCACTTTCTTGTCTTGCTTAATTACAAAACGTTTGGTATTCTTGCATGCCAACTCATTTGACCATCTTTCCATAAAAGTTGCTTTCATATGAGAGTTGATCCAACGCATCAGCCATGTCAAGCCAATACTCATTTGAGGTTCCGGATTGTAAGGAATTGTATCAGAGCCAAGATTTGCCAAAGAGTCAGCAATCTCGTTTCCCCGTATTCCCCTATGACCCGGAACCCACAGAAGACTGACGCTATTCCCAGAAGTAGAAGACTCCCCTAAAGTTTTTCCAATTTTATAAAAAGGTCCTTTTACTTTTCGCTCACAGTTAACAACATCTTTAACATCTACTATAATTCAACTTTTATACTTAAACTATAGAAAAAGTACAAAAATGATGATGAGGAAATTTTTTAATATATAAAAACCCCACGACTTCCACCACAATATAATATCATAAGCTTAATCGTGATATTCCCCAGATACAAATGTCAACAGAATGTAATAACAATGAAACTGTCAAAGTTTTTTTTTTTCAAAATTGTTAAACGAATTTTCGCAAGTATTAAATTTATGAGATTGTTTTTTTTTTTTTTGTTTTAGTAATGATAGTGTTAATAACAATGATGTTGCCTCCGCATGTTCTAGATATAGAGAGAGAAGTGTTTAAAATGTCTAGGTTATAAAAAACCGTGTGATATAAACAATTAATCATTTTGTTGTTGATGGAACAGTAAAAATAATTATGATCGATAATAAATTTTTTAAAATTAATGAGAAAGGAAAATATAAAAAAACCATACAACAAATCATGATAATAATACAAATGTTCCTTGAGGGACGAAGATATTTGGGGTCGAAAAGATTTATGATGAAAAGTGGCCATGAAAACAAAATAGAATAAATGGAAAGCAATATTCCCTGCAATCTTCTTTACATAACATTTTAATATTTTTATAACTAATCCCCAGCAAAAAAATCGAGGTACCCAGCAGAAATTTTGCTGAACTGGCAGCAGCTTTTGGAATAGAAAGACGAGCCAAGGAGCGCATCCAAACCTGCTGCATGCATGATTCTCTAAGGCGAAGTCACACTTTAGAGCGCTAGTTGGATACGCCGAAAAAGCGCTCTTAAAATGCACTGAAATCACGTGTCTTTAGAGCGCTAATTAAAGCATTATTTTATTGCGCTGATTAAGCGCTAAAAAGATGCAGTGAATTCATGTATCTTTTTGGATCTGATTTAAGCAGAATAAAGATGAATGCATTTCATTTTTATACCCTCCACTCTAGTGATAGAGGGTATATATAAGTTTGTCATTCCGTTTGTAACACATCGAAATATTGGTCTAGGACCCCCTAAAGTATATATATTCATGATCCTTGATCGATTTTAAGTCGATCTAGCGATGTCCGTCCGTCCGTCCGACTGTCTGTCCGTTGAAAACATTCTAACTTTTGAAAGACTTTACAGAGGGTCCTGGATTTTGACATATATGTTGGCCATGTACCGGGTCAGGTTGGTATTGCAATCCAGCGAAATCGGTCTAGTGGTTCAAAAGTTATGAGCAAAAGAGTAAATTTCGGCAAGGTTACTTTGCGAATTTACGAGATAAAAAACACGCAAACTTTCGAAAGACAATAATGAGACTTGACATATATCTTTGAAATTCCCCAGTTCTGGTTGGTTTTAAATTTTAGCTCAATCGGTACATTAGTTCAAAAGTTATAAGCAAATCCCTGAATTTTAGATTTGTTTCATCTTAAATGCCACGTGTTAACAAGTTTTAAAAGTATTGGTGGTAACTTTACAATGCTTTTCAAACTTGTTTAGTTTCAAAGCAATGTTTTTTAAACTTGTTTAGTTTTAAAAGCATTGGTAACTATAAAATTACACTCGAACAAAATTTTACACTAAAAAAAAATTTTACACTCAAAAAAATTTTACACTAAAAAAAAATTTAGTTTTTTTTTTTTTACAAAAATTACAATGTTTTGTGTACATACGTACGTGCATTCACTCAGAAATATTTTTACGGTAAAAAAACAATTCACTCGAAAAAAGTTTTACACTAAAAAAAAAATTAGTAATTTTTCTTTTTTTTTAAATGACAAAAAAAAAAAAAGAGTTTTTTACTCAAAATAAAATATTTCTAATCAAAATTGTTAATTTTTTTCACGTTAAAAATGTACTTTCCTTTAAAAAGGCATTGTGAAGGGTATTCATA
Source organism: Pegoplata infirma (assembly GCA_963921195.1). Classification (NCBI taxonomy): domain Eukaryota; kingdom Metazoa; phylum Arthropoda; class Insecta; order Diptera; family Anthomyiidae; genus Pegoplata; species Pegoplata infirma. The sequence goes on from OY992537.1 coordinate 194,726,737, forward strand.
GATTCGGCGAAGTCGAATTTAACTTTTCTACTTGTTTTTTTTTGAAATACAATTGGAAAATCTGAAATACAATTGACTATTTCTGAAACTCTATTGAATATTCCTCTGAAAACGTATTTTTATACCCTCCACTCCAGTGATAGAGGGTATATATAAGTTTGTCATTTCGTGTGTAACACCTCGAAATATTGGTCTATGATCCCATAAAGTATATATATTCATGATCCTCGATCAATTCTAAGTCGATCTAATTATATCCGTCCGTCCGTCCGTCTGTCTGTCTGTCCGTCTGTAGAAAACACGCTAACTTTTGAAAGACTTTACAAAGGCTTCTAAGGTTTGGCAAATATGTTGGACATTTACCTGGTCAGGTTGGTATTGCAATCCAGCGAAATCGGTCCAGTGGTTCAAAAGTTATGAGCAAAATACTGAATTTCGGCAGGGGTTTTTCTTGAATTTACGAGATAAACTTAAACGCTAACTTTCGAAAGGCAATTCTGAGGATGCTGAAGCCTGGCATATATATTTGTCGTTTTCCTGGCCTAGATCGTGTTGAATTTTAGCCAAATCAGTCCAGTGGTTCAAAAGTTATTAGTAAAACCGTGAATTTCATATTAGTTTAACTTAAAATTCACTTTTTGGAAACCCGTTAAACATATTTTAAAAACATTGGTAAGTCACAAAAATATTTTACAACGTATTTTTTTCTCTCAAAAATATTTTTACACTAAAAAAAAAATACACTCGAAAAAAACTTTAGACTGAAAAAAAATTTACACTCAAAAAAAATTAATAATTTTTTTTTTCTTTCAAAAATTGCTTACAAAATATTTTTTTTTTACACAAAGTAAAATATTTCTAATCAAAACTGATATTTTTTTACGTTAGAAAATTTACTGTCACCTAAAAAGGGCATTGTGAAGGGTATTCATAGATTCGGCAAGTCGAATTTAACTTTTCTACTTGTTTTTATACCCTCCACTCTAGTGATAGAGGGTATATATAAGTTTGTCATTCCGTTTGTAACACCTCGAAATATTGGTCTAGGACCCCATAAAGTATATATATTTATGATCCTCGATCGATTTTAAGTCGATCTAGCGATGTCCGTCCGTCCGTCCGTCTGTCTGTCTGTCCGTAGAAAACACGCTAACTTTTGAAAGACTTTACAGAGGCTACAGAAGTTTGGCATATATGTTTGTCATTTACCTGGTCAGGTTGGTATTGCAATCCAGCCAAATCCAGTCCAGTGGTTCAAAAGTTATGAGCAAAAGAGTAAATTTCGGCAAGGGTGTTTCGCGAATTTACGAGATAAAAAACACGATAACTTCCGAAAGACAATAATGAGACAAATCCAGTGGTTCAAAAGTTATGAGCAAAAGAGTAAATTTCGGCAAGGGTGTTTCGCGAATTTACGAGATAAAAAACACGATAACTTCCGAAAGACAATAATGAGACTACTGAAGCTTGACATGTATCTTTGCCGTTCCCCGCGTCTGTTTGGTTTAAAATTTCAGCTCAATCGGTCCAGTGGTTCAAAAGTTATAAGCAAAACCCTGAATTTCAGATTAGTTTCATCTAAAATGCCACGTGTTTTAACAAGTTTAAAAAGCATTGGTGGAAACTAAACAATGCTTTTCAAACTTGTTTAATTTTAAAGCAATGCTTTTAAAACTTTTTTAGTTTTAAAAGCATTGGTAACTTAAAAATTACACACGAAAAAAAATATACACTCAAAAAAAATTTTACACTCAAAAAAATTTTACACTCAAAAAAAATTTACACAAAAAAAAAATTAGTTTTTTTTTTTACAAAAATGACAATATTTTGTGTACATACGTACGTGCATTCACTCAGAAATATTTTTACAGTAAAAAAAAACATTATACTGGAAAAAATTTTTACACTCAAAAAAAAAAATTAGTATTTTTTTTTTTTTTTTTAAATGACAAAAAAAGATTTTTTAGTCAAAATTGTTAATTTTTTTCCTAATCAAAATTGTTAATTTTTTCACGTTAAAAAATGTACTACCCTTTAAAAAATTGCATTGTGGAGGGTATTCATAGATTCGGCAAAGTCGAATTTAACTTTTCTACTTGTTGTTTATTTTGTAGTATTGTTGAAAAAATAAAAAAAAATAATGCCAAACAAATTTCAAAGTCCTGACTACACCATTTCCACTTTTATACAAATTTAAATTTCTTAAATACAATTGAGAACTTTGGAGACCAACTTGGAAAAAAACCGCGGTTTTGGATATTTCAAAATATTTTTCCAATAAAGTTCGCAAAGTTTCAAAATTTTTGAGTAGGATAAGGTCAAAAAATTCGGACAAGAATTTTGGGGTCGTAATACGTAATTTTTTCTATTTTTGACCGCTGATTGCCGACTGAAGATGACCTTGCGAAAATTTTTCATAAATTTTCCCAAAATCAGCTCTAGCTTGGCCATCGTTTGGCAAGTACAACGACATGAAATGCGGAAATTTATATTTGACGGGACGCCCTAACGCACACTTCTGATATACGATAATAATATTTTTTTTACGGTTTTTATTATTTTTTCTGAATTTTTCGGATTTTATGTAATGCATTATTTATTAATTTTTCTGTTAACAGATCGAGAATTTTTATTTTTTTTATTTTTGTTTTCCATTTAAATGCAATACAGGTAACAATATGCATCGTTTCGTTGTAGAAAACAAAGTTCTCTTTTGGGAATCCATAACCTCGACCCCACATATAAAGGCTACCAACTAATGCAATAATATCAAATGCATAAAATTAGTATTAAAAATGCATTAATACATATCAATCAAATATCAAAAAATGTTTAAAATCGTTTAAACGGTTTTGGAAATATCGCACACAGAAAACAAATTTCCTAGTTTCCAACTGAAAATGAGTTGCTACAACAAAAATTCGGCTGATGCATTTGTATTAAGTTTTTAACAACTAAATATCGGTAGGTGCAACTAAATTTTATTGATACAACTGTCTTTTAATTAAAACAACTTCAAATTTCGTTTAAAAGATCGAAATGTAGTAGCAGCAACCGAATTTTGAGTTGTTACAACTGAAAAATTCAGTTGGAAATTAATTTTTCTCTGTGCGCTATTAAATTGGGAAAAAATGGCGGTTTTAAAACAAATCTAAAAATGTCTTTCCCTGCCCGTTAAACTTAATCTGAGCCAAATCCGATCATTTTACCCCGTAGCACCCTTCGATCGAAATTTTGGATTTTTTTAAAAATTTCCACCAAAAATTTTATATTTTTGAAAAATAGAAAAAAAATCTTGCAATACATTGTTGGACAACAGATTTCGGACCTTCATAATAGTATTTCTCATATAACTTGTGAAATATATCAAATATTATGTCTGGTTTGATGTTTGATTGACCAACGATGATTCTCTAAAGTCTGCTGAAGATTCCTTAGTGGGGATGAAACTGATCAGTACAGATATACTATGAGATGAATAACTTTTTTAAAGCAATAAATTAAAAATACTTTATTATGACAATATCATAAAAGAAATATTTTTGGGCCTCGAACTAGAATAAAACTCTAATCAAATATATATACAATACATTAGTATTATTAATTTTGGCATGCTGAATACGAATATCAATTCTGGAATCAGTCAAGCAGTTTTCACGATATCGCCTTTTGAAGTTTGTCAACAAATTTCCAAAAATGGCAATTTAATACCCTCCAGTCCGTTTGTAACATATCGAAATATTGGTCTAGGACCCCATAAAGTATATATATTCATGACCCACGATCGATTTAAGTCAATCTAGCGATGTCCGTCTGTCGGTCTGTCCGTCCGTAGAAAACACGCTAACTTTTGAAAGACTTTACAGGGGCTGCTGAAGTTTGGCATATATGTTCGTCATTTGCCTGGTCAGGTTGGTATTGCAATCCAGCTAAATCGGTCCAGTGGTTCAAAAGTTATGAGCAAAAGAGTAAATTTCGGCAAGGGTTTTTCTCGAATTTACGAGATAAAAAACACGATAACTTTCGAAAGGCAATAATGAGACTACTGAAACGTGACATGTATCTTAACCGTTCCCCAGATCTGTTTGGTATTGAATTTCAGCTCAATCGGTCCAGTGGTTCAAAAGTTATAAGCAAAATCCCGAATTTGAGATTGGGTTCATCTAAAATGCCACGTGCTTAAGAAGTTTTAAAAGCATTGGTGGTTACTTAGCAATGCTTTTCAAACTTGTTTAGTTTTAAAAGCATTGGTAACCTAAAAACTACACTCGAAAAAAATTTTACACTCAAAAAAAATTGTTTACTCAAAAAAATTTTTACACAAAAAAAAAATTTAGTTTCTTTTTACAAAAATGTCATTATTTTGTGTACATACCCAGCAAAAAATAATCGAGATTTTGGAAGCAGTGCATACAAGAATGCACTTGTGTAAGCGAATGATTTTTGATGTTGTTGTTTTTTAATGACATTCGCATACACAGCTGCATACCGTATGCAGTAGTGTAAGGGAGAGATTTTGTTGGCATACTAACCTGCATACCGGTTGCAGTAAAGTATGGCAGTGACTTAAAAAAATACTAAAAATATTTAAGAAAAGGCATGATTTCAATTCATATTCATTGCGCCGATATAAGCGCTCGAAAGAAATGCTCTAAAGTGGGACCTTGCGAACAAATATCATGCCATACGTAAGCAGGTTTGTAAGCAGACAACAAAAATCACTCCCTTACAAACCTGCTTATAGGCAAGCAGTATTTTTTGGTGGGTACATACGTGAATTCACCCAGAAATATTTTTACAGTAAAAAAACATTACACTCGAAAAAAAATTTTACACTCAAAAAAAATTAGTAATTTTTATTTTTTTTTTTATGACAAAAAAAGAGTTTTTTACTCAAAATAGAGTATTACTAATCAGAATTGTTAATGTTTTTCACATTTAAAATGTACTAACCCTTAAAAAAAGGCATTTGTAGTAGCGCTTGTAGCTCAAAATCTTATTTGTATTTTGAATTTTCAAGTTTGAATATTTTTAAACTGTAACGGTTTTTTTTTAAATTTTATATGGTGTAAAGGGCTCCTTTTTAATGTCAAAAGGACATGTATCTGTCAAAAAGGATAATGCCGTATGTGTCAGAAACAAGTGACATTTTATGTTAAGATTGGTATATGGTTTTGTATATGGGGCATTCCAAGCCAAATCACTCACTTTTATTCCCAACCCCTTTCGATTTATTTTATTTTTGGATATGTTTTAGTCCTTATTAAATGTAACTTGGACACCAATTTTCAGCTTTTATTCCAAGATGGTGTTGAGTAATCAATTTTTCAAAATGGCGATTTTCTCCAAAAAAATTAAAAAATTGAAATTTTTAATTAATTTTGACCATTAAAATATACAGATATTTTAAAAAAAGTTGGAAAACGTTTTATTGGTATTTAAATGTAGTTTTAGAAAAAAAATATGAAAAAAATACTCGAAGTAATTATAACTTATTTTTTGACGTTTAAAAATTAAAATCGACTTTTTGAAAAAGTCCGAAACCTTCGATTTTTTTGTAAAAAACTATTAAAATTTTACTCTAAATTACGCAACTTTTAAGCCATATCACAATTCTTTCTATTTTTTTTTTAATTTTTAAAATTTCACCTTTTATGTTTTGGCTCTGATTTATTTTATATGGAGCTCCAAAAAAAAAGAAATTGGTAGATACAGACCCTAACTTACCCTAAATATATTCATTTGAAGGTAAATATACGTCTCACAAAAATTTAGGAAGATCGGACATGTGTAAGGCGTTTAGCATGGTCCTTGAAGTTTAAAAAACGGATTACAAGGAAAAATATGAATTTTTTTCTGTTTTCGCAATTTTTTTGGTATTTTAAGTAAAGTTTTAATTCCAGTGATTACAGAATTATAATGTGGAATAAAATGCCTTTCTAATAAGGTACTAAAAACTAAAATCGGTTGAAAATCAGCCAAGTTATTACAACTTCCCCAGGCATCTAGCGTGTGCTATACAACTTGATTAAAAAATACGAGTCCCTTTTTTTAAATTTATTCAAATTTTCTACTGTAATAAAGTTTTTTCATTATTCATGTTTCACTGTAATATTTTTTTGGCTTTTCCAAATTTTAAAACAAAAAAAGAAATTTTTTTTTAAAATAGAGATTTCAAAAGGGTGTTGAAAATGCAGGCATTTTTAGCACTAATTTAAAAAATGTTAGCAAAACACAATATGAAAAATACTTGTCATCTAATTACATTTGAACTTGAAGAATAAAAAAATGTTATTACAGTAGAAAATTTCAATGAATTTCCAAAATCGTATTATATTGCTTAATCAAGTGTTCTGCCATACGTTAGATGCCTGGGGAAGTTGTAATAACTTGGCTAATTTTTAACCGATTTCAGTCTTTGGTACCTTATTAGAGAGGCATTTTACTCCGTATTATAATTCTGTAACCACTTGAATTAAAACTTAACTTAAAATACCAAAAAAATTGAGAAAACTGAAAAAAGTTCATATTTTTCCTTGTAATCCGTTTTCTAAATTTCAAGGCACATGCGGAACACCTTATCCATGTCCGATCGTTCTTAATTTTTGTGAGGCGTATTTTTGCCTTGAAATGAATATATCTAGGGTAATTTAGGGTCAGTATCTACCAATTTAGTTTTTTTGGAGCACCATATAAAATAAATCAGAGTCAAAAAATAAAGGGTGCAATTTTCAAAATTTGAAAAAAAAAAATAGAACAAATTGCGATCACATCTCGAATTATGGCTTAAAAGTTGCGTAATTAAGAGTAACACTTTTAGACGTTTGTAAAAAAAATCGAAGGTTTCGGACTTTTTCAAAAAGTCGATTTTAATTTTTAAACGTTAAAAATAAGTGATAGTTACTTCGAATAATATATTTAATATTTTTTTCTAAAACTACATTTAAATACCAACAAAACGTTGTCCAACTTTTTTTAAGATATCTATATTTTTAACTGGTCAAAATTAATTGAAAATTTTAATTTTTCCATTTTTTTGAAAAAATCGCCATTTTGAAAAATTGATTACTCAACACCATTTGGGAATAAAAGGCTGAAAATTGGTGTCCAAGTTACATTTAATAAGAACTAAAACATATCCAAAAATAAAATAAATCGAAAGGGGTCGGGTCTAAAAGTGAGTGATTTGGCCTGGAATGCCCCATATGTATGTGTTTATATATAGCTGAATAAGCGGGATTTTCCAATTTCCCAGGATTCCCAAAAATTTTCCCATTTCTTATGGGTATAAAAAGGATTTCAAGATGGTGATTCGGCCTATTTTGCTGATCATCACCTTTGAGTATTTTTGAGGCCCCGGAGAAGGTTGGCGGTCTGATTCGGGAGTCTGAATCTAGGGGACACCAGTTACTAGTGTGCTGTGATGCTAATGCACATCATTCGATATGGGGTAGTACAGACACAAATGATAGAGGCGAATCACTTTTGGAGTTTTTGTTAAGCACTAACCTGTATATTTGTAACAAGGGTAGTGAACCAACTTTCGTTACAAGTACGCGGCAAGAGGTTCTTGACGTAACACTTGTATCAGATACATTGTCTGACAGAATTGATGACTGGAGAGTTTTGGAAGAGCATTCTTTCTCAGATCATCGCTACATTGAGTTTTTACTCAGGGAGCGTGCCCCGGTTGAGACAGTCTCTAGAAATCTGAGAAGAACAAACTGGGTGAAATATAGGGAGACTTTTTCTTTGCTTTTGGATGAAGTACCCCTATCTGAACCGCATAGTTTAGCGGAAATTGACTGTCTGGTTGACCATATAACAAATGTTTGTAATAGGTGCCTGGATGCGTCTTGCCCTTCTGCAAAGCCTAGAGGGAAAAAAAAGCCACCTTGGTGGTCAAATGAGTTGCAGACGAGCAGAGATTCCTGCAGAAAGCTCTTTAATAAGGCTAAATTTTCAAGAGCGGACGAGGACTGGTCTGCATACAGGCTGCAACTTAAGAGTTATAAAAAGATGATCAGAAATGCAAAATGTGATTCTTGGAAAAACTTCTGTGGAAACATAGAAGACGTTTCTGAGGCATCCAGGCTGCGCAAGGTTCTGGCTTCTTCTCCTTGCACCCTAGGATACCTGAAAGATCCTAATGGGGTGTGGTCTTCCTCCAGTGGAGAGTCGCTGGATCTCCTTTTAAACACGCATTTTCCGGGCAATTCCATGACGCCGTTTCAAGCTTTGGAACGTTCTGACGCCCAAGCATCTGAAATTGCTTCGGAAATAATAAATATGCCAACATTAATCTGGGCGATAAAAAGCTTCAGGCCCTATAAATCCCCGGGACCTGATGGTATAATCCCGGCTGAGTTGCAGCAAGTGTTGGACTATATAGCCCCGTTGCTGTATAATCTATACACAGCATGCATCAACTGGTCGTATATTCCTTTAAAATGGAGGGATACCAGAGTCGTATTTATCCCGAAGGCTGGGAAAAGTTCCCACACAGCTCCGAAGGATTTCAGACCAATTAGTCTGTCTTCTTTTTTGTTAAAGACAATGGAACGAATGATAGACTCATATTTGCGTAGAGTGATTGACCCGAGGTTGCTTTCGACAAAGCAACATGCATACAGCAAGGGACGATCAACGGAAACAGCTCTTCATGAGCTCGTTGGTACCATCGAGAGATCCCTTTCGGTAAAGGAGTACACTATGGTGGCCTTTCTTGATATTGAGGGGGCTTTTAATAATGTCATTCCAGAATCGATAATATTGGCATTGTCTGGTCTGGGAGTAAAGCGTGAAATCGTTTTAATGGTGGAAAACCTACTTGCCAATAGACGTATAACGTCTGAATTGGGAGCGTCCGTCATATCTCGATTTGTCAATAGGGGAACACCACAAGGAGGTGTTCTTTCGCCGCTTCTTTGGAACCTGGCACTGAATTCAATGCTACTATCTCTAGAAGCACGTGGTTGTCATGTTATCGCATATGCTGACGATGTCGCGATAGCGGTAAAGGGGAAGCATCTGCCAACATTGCGGGACATTCTTCAGGGTTCTCTGAAAGATCTGTCTAAATGGGCAAGAGACTGTGGTCTAGGAGTTAATCCCAGTAAAACAGAGCTTGTTTTGTTTACAAGGAAAAATAAGATTCCTGCTTTTGATCCTATTTCTCTGGACGGTACTGAAATCACCTTCTCAGATGGAGCCAAGTATCTTGGAGTATTTCTAGATAGGAAGCTGAATTTCAGGCGTAATATTGAGGAACGGGTGAGAAAAGCAACGATTGCTTTGTATTCCTGTAAAAGGGCCATTGGAAAACGATGGGGTTTTAGCCCTCAAGTCGTTCATTGGATCTATACAGCAGTGGTGCGTCCAATTTTGCTGTATGGAATCATTGTCTGGTGGCCTGCTTTGGAAACAAAAGCGAACTTTGTCTTTATCACGAAGGTACAGAGAATGGCGTCAATGTGCATCACTGGTGCTCTTCGTACTACACCTACGGCTGCATTAGAAATCCTCCTTCACCTGATACCCTTGGACATATTGGGTAGGCAGTATGCGGCTGCGTCGGCAATTCGACTTAATAGCACGCTGCAATGGAGGAGCAGTGATTGTGGCCATAGCGCGATCTTGAAAAAGATAACAATACCACAAAATGTGGACTGTGCTCCCTCTTTGAGCCTCTTTGAGCGCCACTTTACCACTATGATACCATCCAGGGAGTCTTGGAGGGGGGATACTCCGGGTAGTGGAGCTACCATAAATTTTTACACAGATGGATCGAGGCTGCACGAACAAGTGGGCTTTGGGGTCTATTCGGAAGAGCTTGGATTGAGCCTGGCTCGTAGATTGCCAGATCATTGCAGTGTTTACCAGGCAGAGATGCTGGCAATAAAGGAAGTGGCTGACTGGTTGAGCTGCAATGTCTTGTCTACAACCGCAGTCAACATCTATACTGACAGTCAAGCCGCGGTCAAGTCCCTGGATTCAATGTTTCTGAAAACAAGATCTGCCCTTAACTGCCGCACGTCTTTAAATGAGATGGCCAAGCAGTTTAACATACGACTCATATGGGTCCCAGGGCACAGAGACATTCCAGGGAATTGCAAAGCCGATGAGCTTGCAAGACTAGGAACTACCTTACAGGTTCCAACAGAATTGGAATGTGTTGGTATGCCTCTAGAAACTTGCAAGCAAAACCTACGGCTTTGTTCTGCGACGGAGACTAATCAAAGATGGGCAAATGGATGGACGTGTGAGACAACACGACTGATTTGGCCTTCTCTTAATCAGGGGCGCACAAGTGAGCTGATATCGCTTCCAAGAGGAGATATTTCGACGGTGGTTTCTATAATTACCGGACACTGTCTTATAGGGAAGCACGCAGAGCGGTTAAATGTGCCGTCGAATGACTTTTGCCGAAGTTGCATGGATGAAGAGGAGTTGGAAACTATCGAACACTTTATTTGCCATTGCCCGGCACTTTCTGGTCAGCGACTTGCTTCACTGGGATCTAGGGAGCTGTACGATCTTTCTGATTTGTCGGATGTCAAAATTCAACATCTAAGGAGTTTCATAAGAAGCTCAAACTGGTTTAACGACAGGGACTAGTAGGGAAACCTATTACGATCCCGTGGTATCACAATGGACCTCAGAGTCTACGTGTGTTGACGTAAAACGTCAGCAGCCACTTACAACCTAACCTAACCTAACCTAATTTTTGAGGAAAAATTACCAGAAAATTCAGGTTGATTTTTCATTTTGTTTTTTTTTTAAATTCTTTTTAATCGCCTGGTAAATTTTCCAAATAAAAATAAAGAAAAACTTATTCAAAATTAATTGAAAATTATTTAATTGAATATTTTCCTATAGGGGTATAATTTTTCCGGAAGAATTTTCTTTCAAAATCTCCTGATTTCATCTGAAATCATTTATTGGATTTTCTTTTCAAATTTTCTGAAAGGAAAATTCTAATTTCATCCCTTAACCGAGAGATTTTTTTTCTCACTTTAAAAGAGCCAGCAAAAGGAGTTTTCTTCATACACCTTGCTGTTAGCTTTACAAAAGGTAAAATTCAAACGCACATACAAAACACACATATACATTTCTTAATAAAATTTTTGGTTACAGCACACACACGTACGCATTTTTCGACGGGACAGAGGGGAATCTTTTGGCCAGCAAAAGTCCCCAATCGCATCCTGATATTTTTCTGGGAACGGGAAACCCTCATCGACAAACCCGAACATCATTTTCATCTCAGAAACACCAGACGGGGAAATCTTCATTACACCAACAAAAGCATAAGTGAAAGTGTTCAAAATTGTGACAAAGTGTCTTCTAAAATCGTTCACCTTAAAGTGATACTAAAAACCTCAAAAGTGCTAAAGTAGTGTTCGTAAAGACAATCCTTAAAATTTTTCCCACATCGAAAATAGTCACAAGAAAGCCATAAAATTTTCAAATACAAACCTTTTTGTCCATAAAAAAACAAAGAAAACAAAAACAAATTCTAAAAGTGATTTATTATAAATTTTATAAAAAAAAAAAAAAACATTATGTTCACAAAAGTCAGTAAAATCACAAAATTTCATTAATTTTTATATTTCCAAAAACTCCAAGTCAAATCAAGAAATTTCCATTACCCGGCTAAAAATGTTGTATATCATCATATATGATATCATATATGAGACCATATACAGTATCATATATAGTATCAAATATGGTCTCATATATGAACATATTCCAAAATTGGCGCTTATATAAGACACGATCATATATGATGCAATATATGTGATCATATATTAGATCATATATTGAATCATATATTGGATCATATATTGAATCATATATTGAATAATATATGATGTTTTTAATTTGTTTTAAATTCTTTTTTATATTTTTTATTTATTTTTTCATCTTAAACTATATGTAATAGGTTATTATGTATATATTCACCAGAATTGCAAACGATGTACACAAGTATAATTAAAAATAAAAAATATTGTTTTATTCATTACTGGTGTTTTTGATATATTTGAATGAACACCTTTAGTTTGATGATTTTGATTTTTTAGATACTATCGTTTGCATTTTTGGTGACCATATAAAAATATATAATTAAACTTATAGATACGAGAATACATTTTGATATTCAAAAAAATAAATTGAACATAAAAGATCTAATATATCAAGTTTTTCAATTGATATCAATTACGAAAGATGCGAACAAAGGGCTTGTTACAGGAACGATGATTTCCTTTGTGTTTTCTTGTTTTAGTGTTAATTTCGATTATCTTCGGACTTAGCGTTTTTGTTAAAAAAGTCAAAATCTAAAAAAATTGATAGAAAATAGTATTAGTATGCATACAAGATATTTCTAGAATTTTTATTGTATTGAATTATTACCACCAACAGCATTTGGTGCTAATGGGCTAATGATAACACGAATATCCTTTAAAGATTGGCTTGATACTGCTAGACACATACATACATGTTAATGGAGTGTATTTTGTAAGGACCATGGGTTGCTTAAGACAATGAATGCTTTTTACGGAAAGGTATATTGTATTTCAGAACTCCATCTGATAAAATATTAAAATTACTCCATATTCCTTTTTTTATTCCAGAAAAAAAGAACTTGCTACTACTAAATGCATGTTTTTTACTCAAAATTTTTTGTAGGTACATAATTACTTAAGACTTCGATTAAAAGCAATATATTAGTAGTACGTATTTTATCTTTTTGGGTTATGTGTGTAACGATGTTTGAAGGATAGGGATAAGAAACTATTTTTACTTACATCATGGCGACAATGTGCCAGGTTGTCACTTTCGCTAATTGACAGCTTTCGTGTGATTGTAAGTAAAAACGTTGTCTTTTCGAAATCGTTACTCAACCTTAAAACTGATGATACGTTTTTTTCATTTCAATTTTCTATGGCGACAGTAAGCGATTTTAAAATATTTTGTAGTGTTGGAACCGTAGTGATAACGTTATGGTGGTGCATATGCCCTCTCCTCCATCTTGAGCGAGCTTAACGTAGCTCCTCATGGTTGAATTTTATTTAAATAGTAACTCGGCCTCCAAACTTATACGTTCTTTTCATTTCCAATTTGCTATTGCGACAGTATGGGATTTCAAAATAATTTATAGTGTTGGAATCGTATTGATAACATTTCTGGTGGTGCATATGTCCTCTTCTCCAAGTTGAGTGAGCTTAACTTAACTCGGCCTTAAAACTGCTTATACGATCTTTCCATTTCCAATTTGCTATGGCGACATTAATGGTTTTTAAAATAGTTTGCAGTATTGCAATCGTAGTGACAACATTATGGTGGTGCATATGACCTCTCCACCAAGTTGCAGAGATTAACGAAGCTGCGTAGTTTAATTTTCTTCAACATCAAATTACTAAATATTATTGTATTTGCGACATATGTATTTACATTTACTCATTTTGAATATGATCTTGTTTTCACGCTTAAACTTGTTATGACGATGAACTGGAAAAAATTAAAACATGATTTTAAAATTCAAATACATATTAATGAAAGCTTACCTTTTCCAACATTTTTTTCATGTAAATTTACATCATGGCGACAATGTGCCAGGTTGTCGATTTCGCTTATTGACAGATTTCTTGTAATTTCAAGTAAAAACGTTGTCCTTCCCAAATCGTTACTCAACATTAAAACTGATCAAACCTTCTTTTCATTACGATTTGCTATGGCGAAAGTAAGCGTTTTCAAAATAGTTTGTAGTGTTGGAACCGTAGTGATAGCGTTAGGGTGGTGTATATGCGCTCCCCTCCAAGTTGAGCGAGCTTAACGTAGCTCCGCATGGTTAAATTTTCTTCAACTAGTAACTCGGCCTCCAAACTTCTTATACCTTCTTTCCATTTCCAATTTTCTATTGCGACAGTAAGGGACTACAAAATAATTTATAGTGTAGTAATAACAGTTCTGGTGGTGCAAATGTCCTCTTCTCCAAGTTGAGCAAGCTTAACGTAACTCGGCCTCAAAACTGCCTATACGGTCTTTTCATTTCCAATTTGCTATGGCAACATTAAGGGATTTCAAAATAGTTTGCAGTATTGCAATCGTAGTGAAAACATATTGGTGGTGCATATGCCCTCTCCACATAGTTGTACGAGATTAACAAAGCTGCGTAGTTTAATTTTATTCAATATCAAAGTACTCAATAATATTGTATTTGCGACACACATTTACTTAATTTAAATAGGATCTTGTTTTGGATAAAAAAAGTCCACGCTTTTACTTGGTATGACGATGAACTGGAAAAAATGAATACATATGATTTTAAAATTCTAAATACATATTAATGAAAACTTACCTTTTCTAAAATTTTTTTATGCAGAATATTTTGCAATATTTGTAAAATTATTGATATATATTAAGGTATGTCAATCGTTGGTAAAGTAATAATATAATTTTAACCTAAAAAACTTTTATTTTGTAATTCTGGTTCAAATTTAACATTTTATGGTAGCATATATGGTTCCATATATGATATCATATATGGCACATTAGACTGCCCAGAAAAAAACAAAGTTGTTATTTTCTTGGGGGATACCTGCGAATTTTGTTCCTTTTTGTGCAAAAAAATTTCGGTTTTTTTTTTGGATTTTTAAAATAATATCTAGAGGTCGCGATCTCGCGTTTTATAACGATTTATTTTTTTTTGAGTTTTTTATTATTTTAAATTGTTAAATATGATTAATATGATAAAATATTAATAATTTCAGACAAAAAAAAATAAATTAAAAATTAAATATCGCTCATTCCATGAGATGTCTCCCAGCATCTAATCAAATGTTCTTTAATTTATTTGAAATTTCGCACACAGGTACACTATGGAGCAATTAAAATAAATTCGTTTTTAGTTTCGCGAAAATCCACGAATTCGCGAACGCGAATATATTCGCGAATTCACGGATTTTCTCGGAACTAACAACTGATTTATTTTAATAGCTTCATAGTGTTCATGTGTGCAAAATTTCAAATAAATTAAGGAACATTTGATTAGATGCTGGGAGACATCTCATGGAATGAGCGATATTTAATTTTTAATTTAATTTTTTTTTTGTCTGAAATTATTAATATTTTATCATATTAATCATATTTAACAATTTAAAATAATAAAAAACTCAAAAAAAATAAATCGTTATAAAACGCGAGATCGCGACCTCTAGATATTATTTTAAAAATCCCAAAAAAAAACCGAAATTTTTTTGCACAAAAAGGAACAAAATTTGCAGGTATCCCCCAAGAAAATAAAAACTTCGCTTTTTTTCTGGGCAGTCTAATGGCACATATTTTAAATACGACCACATATATGGGATCGTTTCTTGCATATATGATCACATATATGTTTCCATATAAGTCATATATGATCATATAAAGATCTTTATATAAGCATATATGAACATACACATTTATTTTTAGCCGGGTAATGTAAAATCAAAAGTTTAAAAGAAAGTTTTTATTAGTTCAATTTTTATTTTGTTAATTTTATTTTCATACGATTTACTTACCTTAATTTTTTTTCCTTTCGTTGAATCCCGCATACTTACCATGCAAAAATCAAAACCGCCATAAAACGCATTTTTCCCGGTATTTTTACGCGATTTTTATTAGTACAGACGTACTAATTTATTTAGAAAAATTATTAAAATTAATTAAAAAAATCGATTTCGATATAAAAATTGTGTACTCGCGAATGTAAACTAAAGTAAAAATAATTTTATGTCAAAATGTTCTAAAAGTGCAAATAAAAACATATAAAAAGACTCAAATAGAAACGTCAAAAGTGCATAAAAATAGAATAAAAAGTTCTAAAAATATTCGTGGTTTTGTTATTTTTTACCAGATGGCTCTGGGAAAAAATATTTTTTTTTTGTTTTAAATTACTAAATTAATTTTTTTAAATTTTTTTTTCATATATACTAAAATTAAAATAATCAAATTTTATAAGCGAAATATTAAAATTCATCGTTTTCAACATCAACATCAGTGATCCAGCATGAAAGATCTTTCATCGTGGGACCAATGAAGCTGTAAGTCATTTAGTTAAAATTTTTATATATTTTACATTTTTTTTTTTTTTTTTCTAATTAAACATAAATATGAAACCCTTTTTCTGTTAAAAACACTTGTTAACAGTTTAAATTTAATTTTTAAATGATAATGTAAAATTAACATTTTCAGTGTATGTTAAATTTACTAAGATACTGTTAAAATATTAGCTAACAGTGGGTTAACAGTCTATGTTAAGGAAAAGCGTTTTATATTTATTCGGTCAGTAAATAATTATTTTTCGGTTTTAAAAATGTTTGGATGTTGTCGGAAATTAAAAATCGTAAATTTTAATACCAAACACTCCGTATAAATTATTTTCCGTTTATTTGAAATTTAAGAAAAAGTGTTTAATTATTTAATGTTCGGTAATTTCACGTGGTTAAAAACAAATCTAAAAATATTGTTAGAATTGTTTACATTGTAATTGCATTATAAATGCATGTCTTATCACGCATTATATATGTAATTAATGTTACTCATACGGCTAGTAGTCCTCTATAACTACGTAATCGTCAAGACCCGTCGTGGTATAGTGGTAGAGCGCACGGCTCAGAAGCTTGAGGTCGTGGGTTCGAGCCCCGGAAATTTTCAGTGAAAAATTTTTTTTTTTTTTATTGATGATTTTTACGAGTAAATTTTTTTATCGGGTTAATTATTTTTTGTGTTGTTTTTATACCCTCCACTCTAGTGATAGAGGGTATATATAAGTTTGTCATTCCATTTGTAACACATCGAAATATTGGTCTAGGACCCCATAAAGTATATATATTCATGATCCTTGATCGATTTTAAGTCGATCTAGCGTTGTCCGTCCGTCCGTCCGTCCGTCCGTCCGTCCGTCCGTCCGTCCGTCTGTCTGTCTGTCCGTTGAAAACACGCTAACTTTTGAAAGACTTTATGGAGGCTCCTGAAGTTTGACATATATGTTGACGATTTACCGGGTCAGGTTGGTATTGCAATCCAGCCAAATCGGTCCAGTGGTTCAAAAGTTATGAGCAAAAGAGTAAATTTCGGCAAGGGTATTTTGCGAATTTACGAGATTTAAACCACTCTAACTTTCGAAAGACAATTCTGAGGGTGGTGAAACGTGTTATATATCTTTGTCGTTCCCCAAGTCTGTTTGGTTTTGAATTTCAGCAAAATCGGTTTAGTGGTTCAAAAGTTATAAGCAAGGCTCTGAATTTCAGATTCTTTTCACCTTAAACTCTTGAAAACTCGTGAAACAAGTTTTAAAAGCATGGTGAAATAACAGTTTTTTTAAAACTTGTTGTTGTTTGTTTTCCTGTCGTGGGGTGCAGTTTAGTTGTTAGACAAGTAAATATTTGTTATTGTTTTGTTATTGTTAGTGTAACTGTATGTAACGGTGTATAGTAAGTATTTTTGGAAAAAATCAAATAAATAATATGGGTTAGTTTGCTTTTGGTTTTTAAAGAAGAG
Organism: Pegoplata infirma; assembly: GCA_963921195.1. Taxonomy (NCBI): domain Eukaryota; kingdom Metazoa; phylum Arthropoda; class Insecta; order Diptera; family Anthomyiidae; genus Pegoplata; species Pegoplata infirma. The sequence goes on from OY992537.1 coordinate 194,744,281, forward strand.
GATGGTAAAATAAAAAGAGAGAAATATGTGAAATAGTTTTTTTTGTATTACTTCCTATAGGGCTGCCATATTTGCCGATTTATCCGCATTTTGCCGATTTTTTGCCTCAAAATTATGAAAGTGCCGATTTGCCGATTTTTTCTCCAAAAATGCCGATTTTTTGATCAACTCAAAAACACAGTCGCTTTTAATACTTTTTTTTTGGTTTCCTGCTATACATTGGGTAAATTTACGAAAATTGCGCAGTTATACCTAAAATTATTGGAAATCTACACAATTTACAGTTGTATATTATTTTAATTTGAAGAAATTTACCCAATTTATAGTAGGAACTGGACTATTTTTTCAAAGTGTGTATATAATTTTGTCATTCCGTTGAAATACCTCGAAATATAGGTCTAGAACCCAATAAAGTATATATATTCATGGTCCTATTAAGTCAATCTATCGATATCCGTCCAACTGTCTGTAGAAAACACATTTTTTTCGCTTATAGTTGGGGTAAAAAATTTAGTCTCTTTTTTATACCCTCCACTCTAGTGATAGAGGGTATATATAAGTTTGTCATTCCATTTGTAACACATCGAAATATTGGTCTAGGACCCCATAAAGTATATATATTCATGATCCTTGATCGATTTTAAGTCGATCTAGAGATGTCCGTCCGTCCGTCCGTCTGTCCGTCCGTCTGTCTGTCTGTCTGTCCGTTGAAAACACGCTAACTTTTGAAAGACTTTACGGAGGCTCCTGAAGTTTGACATATATGTTCTGCATTTACCGGGTCAGGTTGGTATTGCAATCCAGCGAAATCGGTCAAGTGGTTCATAAGTTATGAGCAAAAGAGTAAATTTCGGCAAGGGTATTTTTCGAATTTACAAGATTAAAACCACTATAACTTTCGAAAGACAATTCTGAGGGGGCTGAAGCTTAGCGCATATATTTGCCGTTCCCCAAGGCTGTTTGGTTTAGAATTTCAGCGAAATCGGTTAAGTGGTTCAAAAGTTATAAGCAAAGCACTGAATTTCAGATTTGATTCACCTTAAACTGTTGAAAACTCGTTAAACAAGTTTTAACAGCATGGTGAAATACCAGTTTTTTAAAACTTGTTGTTGTTTGTTTTCTTGTCGTGGGGTGCAGTTTAGTTGTTAGACAAGCAAATATTTTTTATTGTTTTGATATTGTTTTTGTAACTGTATGTAACGGAGTATAGTAAGAATTTTTGGAAAATAAATCAAATGAAGTAAAATAAAAAGTGGGAAATATGTGAAATATTTTTTTTTGTATTGCATATATGTAGGTATAAACAACAAAAATATTTTACAAAGTAATTTTGTAACTTAAAGAAATTGTACACTAAAAAAAAAATATTTACACTAAAAAAATTTTACACTCAAAAAAAAAATGTATACATAATTTTTTTTTTAAGAAATGTCACACTCAAAAAAAAGCTGACAGTCAAAAAAATTTTACACTCAAAAAAATTTGATTGATTAAAAAAAAGTTTTACTCAAATTAATATATTTCTAATAAAAAATTTGTGATGCAATTTTTTGAAATTTTTTTAGAAAATTACTATCAGATGACATTGTGGAGGGTATTCATAGATTCGACGAAGTCGAACTTAATTTTTCTACTTGTTTTTTACTCGGAATGCTTTTTGTTTTTGCCGCGTTTAGATTGCCTCAAAAATTAATGTTATAATAGTGTTGAAGAAAATTCTAAATACAAACATACATTATATTGTCATAAGTTTGTATTGGTAACTACCGCGTTTAGACTGCACTTAATTTTTTTTTTCGGTTATTAAAAATGAACATTTTGAAAAACTATTTTCTTTATTAATTTTTATTTATTTTTTTTTTTTTAGCCTGATATCCGAACTGGATATGTCCTTTAATTTTGTTTTCAGCGTTTGGTTTTGTTTTTGATTTTTACATAAACGCGTGTGATTTATTTTTTTTTATGATTCTTATGATAGTTAAATATTTTTCTTTTATTAGTTTTTATTAATTTTAAATTGAATGGAAAATTTTAAATTGAGTTTTATTTCATTTCTAGTATTAGTTTCAAATTTAATATTAAAATTAAATTAATTCTTTTTATGTTAATTTTAAGTCAAACATTTTTTTTCTAACGAATAAAGTTTGTGAAATTATGAATTTCTAATTTTTCGTTGTTTTTGATTTCCGGTGCGAATTAGGCGCAGAGTAGTGGTGTGGCATTTTATGGGATCTCCCCAAAGTATTTTCTCTTTGGGAATTTTAATGATCAAGGTAGGGTGGGATAAAGAGTGCTGATTTACCATCTATCAGCACCAGAATGGCAAGATGCAAGCCCTCATTTACATTATAAGTAGTTTCAGGTCGTTATTTTTTTTATTTTTCCAATTTTTCCCAATTTTTTTTTATTCAGTTTATTTCAAATATTTTTTTTTTATATGCATGCAGTTAATAATTCTGTCAATTGTAGCTTTATGCTAGAAACATTAGTTAGGCAAGAACCCATCCCGTTTGCCGACGAGCCAGAGCCGGAACCAATGCATGCATTGCCTAACTGTGACCGTAATATTGCTAAATCCAATTTAGGGTTATATGCTACACATTGTGGAGGGTATTTATAGATTCGGCAAAGTCGAATTTAACTTTTCTACTTGTTTTTTTTTTTTTTCAATTCAAGAAATTTTTTAAAAAAATCTCCAAATTTTGTTCCGTTGTTTATTTCATAGAGCATGGGACAAACTTTTATTTAAACTTAATGTGAGCCAATCAAACCACTTAAACCATTGCGCACTTCAAAGTTTAGAGCTTTTGGTGAACATTTTCTAAAAAACGCCACGGAAGGGCGCCACGGCGCACCTTTGTTCACGCCATGTAATGTCATCTCATTACTCTTTATTTAGATCTTTAAAAGTCGTTAACACGAAATTCCTTGCTGATCCTGATTTCGAGTTATTAAACGCTTTGTGCCAAAAAAAAGTTTAATTGCAGATATCTGGAGTGCAAAATCTATAAAAAAAAATCAGTTGGATATTTCGCTGGGAGATTTTGGTTGTCAAACAGTGTAATTATTTCGCAATAACTCGGAAACAGGATCAGCTAGGATTTGCGTGTTAATGATTTTTAAAGTTCTAAATATAAAGGAATGATATGCCATTGCTCGATTTTGTCACCATTTTTAAAAAACCTGAACATGCTTGAAAAGATAAAAATTAGCCTGAATTAATTTTTAATAAAAATTTGTATTATGCTCTTTTAAAGGGTCAATGGAAAGAAATTTGGCGATTTTTGTTTAAAAATGTTTAAAAGTAGGAAAACCTCCATTTTTCCATATTTAAATAGCGATTTATCAAAAGCTATTTGACTGATTTATTTTTTTTATGTTTCTCAGCGTATCAAAATTAACAGGTATGATTTTTTTATTTTAATTTTTTAAATTTTCAAAAATCTCAAACTTTGATTAGTTTTTCATTAACTTGTACAATATCGACTCCGGTCCCAATACCAATACTAAAGTTAAATTAGTCTAAAAGTTTTAATAAAATTCAATTGCATTTAACACAATACCCCTTTGTGACTCCTTATGAATATATTTCCTATTTTTTTTTTTTTTTGTGAAAACTTACGAATGTGCAACACGAAATAACTGACACTTTACAAAATGTTTTTCTTTTATGTTCAACAAATGTTTATCAACAATGCAAAACAACAATATCATTGGTACAACTCAATGTATGAATAAATAAATATATAAATTTATATTCAATATTACAAAAACATATAAATTTAATCAGAATTCATAACGATGATGCTACACACATAAATGCATAAGGAGACGACACAATAAATTTATGCAAAAACAGCACAAAACAAAAAAAAAAATATACATATTGCACATAAAACAATATAGACAATGAATAGTTTTTCAAACAAAACATTATGTTTTTATATTATGATCGAAAAGTAGTCAACTTTTTTAGATTTTAAACTATTTGGAGATCAGAGTTGGATGAACGAATCGCTTTCTGTAAAAAATCTTTTACTAAAAATAGAATTTGTAATTTCTTTTCAACTTATTTCTGTAGAAAGTTTTAATTTGTAAACAAAATGTAATATAATACAAAACGAGTATTTGTCAAATTTGTCATATTCTATCAATGTGATGACTGTGACATCTAAGGTGACGACCAACCTGTGTTGTTTATGGTATAAATATGAGAAAAATATTCGTGGTTCGATTCCAGATTGTTGTAATAATAATAAAAATGTACCTATTGACAAAACAAACCCACATTTAAATACCTACTGATAATAACACAATAACTGGAGTTTTTGAAACAGATATGAGAATACCAATTATGTCTATAATTTTAGAAATTTAATTTTCATTTACATTTTTAAACTTAAACCATTTTAAAAAATAGAATTAGAGCCTCTGCTCAATCTGTACTAATTAAGATATTTTATTTTTTTTTTAATAATCTTTTCCTAATTTTCCAACTATGCCGGTAACAAAACAAGATTTTAAAAATATTTTATGACAGTTAGGTCATGGGGTAAATGCATTTACTAAATAAGCCCCTCCATGTGCGGCAACACACATTACACATCACTGGGGTAGACTTATCGTATGTACAAAATATATAAATTTGTTTTGTCTTGTGAACAATAATATCCTACATGTAGCACATTATACAATGTGACGAGACGATAGACACATTGTAAAGCGAAACTTCAAATTTGTATAGTCTCTATCTCAAGCATGAAAAAGGACAAACAAAATAAAAAAACAAAATTGAACCTCTTAATGCAAATTCAATCAATAATATCCAATTATAGAATAACAATATGAATTGATTTGTATTGTTATACCTGGAAAATTTTACAATATTCAATGACAGCAATAGACATATAATGTTTTTAAAACTTATGGTATTGAAAGTAGGTCCCTTAGGTATGTGTAGCCCAGTAAAAAAAGTCGAATAAGGGCAATCTGCTAAGAGTTAAAATTGGACCTCTAAACAAATTTTAGAATAATTTTCTTAATTTAAGTTTATACTGAAAGAAAAATTGACCACGCCCACTTTTCCGCTAACTTTTACGCCCACTTTTTTCGATTTATCAAAAGTCGGAGAACGGTTTAATCGATTTCGCTAATTTTTATACCCTCCACTCTAGTGATAGAGGGTATATAAGTATAAGTTTGTCATTCCGTGTGTAACACCTCGAAATATTGGTATAAGACCCCATAAAGTATATATATTTATGATCCTCGTTCGATTCTAAGACCGTCCGTCCGTCCGTCCGTCTGTCCGTCTGTCTGTCTGTCTGTTGAAAACACGCTAACTTTTGAAAAACTTTACGGAGGCTCCTGAAGTTTGGCATATAGTTTTGGCATTTACCTGGTCAGGTCGGTATTGCAATCCAGCGAAGTCGGTCCATTGGTTCAAAAGTTATGTGCAAAATAGTGAATTTCGGCAAGGGTTTTTCGCGAATTTACGAGATAAAAAACACGATAACTTTCTAAAGGCAATTCTGAGGAAGCTGAAGCTTGGCATATATATTTGTTTCCCTGAGCTGGTTCATATTGAATTTCAGGCAAATCGGTTTAGTGGTTCAAAAGTTATTAGCAAAACCGTAAATTTCACATTCGCTTCACAAAAATATTTTACAACGTATTTTTGTCACTTAAAAATATTTTTACACTAAAAAAGGAATACACTCGAAAAAACTTTTACACTCAAAAAAAATTTTACATTCAAAAAAAAAATTAGTATTTTTTTTTTTTTCAAAAATTAGTAAAAAAAGGTTTTTTACACAAAATAAAATATTTCGAATCAAAAATGTTATTTTTTTTCACGTTAGAAAATTTACTATACTTAAAAAGGGCATTGTGCAGGGTATTCATAGATTCGGCAAAGTCGAATTTAACTTTTCTACTTGTTTTTTTTTTTTTTGTTTTTGAAGTTTTAATGTTAGTTTTTAGCGAAATGAAAAAATGACCACGCCCACTTCTAGGCTCACTTTTTTAGATATATGTATCTAAAATTGCAAAACGGCTGAATTGACGTTTATTTTTTATATTCGTAGTAGTCCAAATAATTTTTTTACGAAAGCAAAACTTTTCACGCCCCTTTTTGGGATGTAAATTTTTTTAAATGTTCGATATAAGTAGCCCAACTTAGGTATTTATGGTGTAGTTATTCAAGGAGGTATAAAAAACTCCACTGGTATATCTACTCCCTTAACAAAAATTTTGAGTTTTTATTTTCAATGAATACATACTTTAATTAGTTGGTCATATTTCTTCCCATAGACTTCACATTAACACGTTTATTGGCATGCAAATTCAATAAAATTTCATATCATTGATGTGGCTTTTCAGTATTATCATGTTGCAACATGATATGAATTTTGCATATTTCTGTAGGTGTACGATGTAGTTAGTTTGTATAAATGTTGTACTATGTTGCAAGATGTTAATTTTAATTGATTTGGCTTTTGTTTAATTAACTTTGTTTGGCATTTCTTAAGACATTTGTTTAAACATTTACTGACAAGAATTGAGACAAATTATTTCATTTGAAATACAAATTTCTTATTTTCACTATGGTAAAGAAAGTGAACATGATAATAACTCCAAATTTTAAAATTTGAATGACCCCCTTTTATTATGCTAAAATATACTGTCTTTTTTTGTATGGAAAAAAGGTTTTTCTTCCGATTTTGAACGTCGTTTGTTGAAGGTTTTTATTTTCTTAGAACTGTAACTTATGTGGTACAAATTTAAGGCCAACTGGATTGAATTAACCCGTGGTGCCCGACTTTTAAAGTTTTGGATTTTTGAAAATTGTTGTTGGGGTCAATTTTAATTTACCCAAACTATGTTTCCTAGTGGGCGCCCGGCGATCAAAGATTTTTGAAATTAGACTTTACCCAAAAAATGTTTGTTACAGGGAAGCTCAAGTTAGATTTGTATTTTCCTTACAGAAATAGTATGATATTCCAAGTAAGTACTATTTCTGAATAATTTTGACTACATACTTTGAAACATTTTTTCTTTTTGAAAAATTTTGGAAAAGGTCGTAATTTCTGAGAAATTTCTTATTAAAAAAATGTCGCAGATTTAAAAGACTTTTTATTGATAATAATGGTCCCAGATTCTGAAAAAAAATTTAATATAAAAATATCAGATTTAAGACATACTTACAAGGGAAGTATCTCAACCCTTATGAACCGATTTGCCTGAAACTTAAAATATATATAAAAGAGACAATTCTAAGGTTGGGGTGTCTTGGCGTATCGGCCATATCGAGGATTTAGGGGTTCAAAACATGGGTAAAAAAATGGCGAAAAAATCATTTTTTGGATTTTTCAGCCATTCCTTTTTAAGAAACTGTATGATGTTTTCATATGAGAAGAAAGGTTTTTTTAATGCCTATCCAATGGTGGCATAACCTTGTAAAACTTCGGCTTCTTTAAATACTTTTTTCAGGAAAATGTGTAAATTTTGGGGGGTATATATGTGAAGACATAGACCTACGATATCCATATGAATAAGAAATAATCTTTATTAAATTTAAGTCGACACGTATTTTTGCCCTAGACGATATTCCTGTTAGTTTGAAAGTTATCAAAATTTTCCCGAAGGTCCACATGATTTCATAAGGGGACAACGAAATTTTTAAACACCGATATGGCCGATAAGCCGAGACTCCCCAACCTTAAAATCGTCTCTTTAATATATATTTTAAGTTTCAGGCAAATCGGTTCATAAGGGTTGAGATACTTCCCTTGTTAGGGTGACCATTTTTTCTCGAACTCAAATCAGTACGCCTAATTTTTTATAATTTTTTTCGCTCAAGAACTCTTTAAAAACTCATATGAAAAGAAAAATTATGACGAATATTTTAACACTCAAAAAGCTTTGGTTAATTAACAGAATTATTGTATGTTGTTACTTGTATTTCAGTAAAAACAACTGGTAAAACAACAGACATGAACAGTTGTAGTAATCTGGCAGAAAATTAAGCTCAGCACAGACAAAATTTTTGAATGGCATTACAAAGACCTAGTTCTTTTGAGAATCGTACCGATTCTAAGGACTTTTTTCTCAAGTTCTGAGATTTCTCTCTCTCTTCCTTTTAGAAAAACTCCCAAATCATGAGCACATATTTTTTAAAACTATTGCAACTTTTTTCCGATAGGAAAAACCTCAGATTTTGTGTCCATTTTTCGGGATAAAACCCCACAAATACCAATGAATTTACCTCATCCACACTTCTTATTTTTATACCCAGCAAAAACTTGGTAATGACACATCATTACCATTCAAATTACTTAGTAATGACAGAAAATTACAATTAGCATTATTTTGAAATGTAAAATGAGGACTTATTAATAATGACTAACATAAGTCATTATAATAAAATAAAAAAAATTCAGAACTAGATTTTCACTTTTTGACTCACTGTACATTATTTTGAATAAAAACAAAATAAAATTAAATATTTTTTTATTTTTTAAAATTTTTTTTTAAAATAATTTTTTCATTACCTATAAGTAATTATGTAATAAGTTATTAATATTGGTTTGATAATCATTACATTTGGCACATTTGCTTGTAAATGTAATGGGAAAGGTAATTCGAATCAGAAGTAGTTATAACTTTTGAATTTCCCATTACACATTTCATTACTTGGTAATGCAAGTTTTTGCTGGGTATGGTCTCATCCAATTACAATTTCTTCCTAAAAATATAGAAAATCTATCATCATGAACTTTTTCCTATAAAAACCCACTCAGGTTCTTTGCGCTTTTTCTTATACAGATTAATTTTCGTTACGAATATTTTTTGGACTCACAAGCTCTAAGATTCCTAGACATTTTTTAATAGAAAGTATTTCAGACTTAGCTTTTATAAAATTTCTCTACTAAATTATTTGATGGAAATAATAGTTTTGGTATAGAATTTTTAAAATAATTTTTTATGTGGAAATGTCCAAAAATCAGTACAATCAGTAAATATTTTAAAAAATCAGTACAAATCAGTTATTTTGATCAGTACACGTGACTAAAAATCAGTACATGTACTGATCAAATCAGTACGAATGGTCAGCCTAGACATATTATAACCAGAAAATTTTTCGGATTTGACATTTTTCCTCCAGAAAAATTCTTAGATTCTGGAAAATTTTTCACAGAGATAACTTCTTTAATTGTAAGATGTTTGCCTTAAAAAATTTAAGATTCCTATAGATTTACCAATAGAAAAATTCTGTTTTTTTTTTCATAGTATTTGAAATATGTCAAACTTTTGCTATAAAAAATGTTTAGATTCTGATACACTTTCATAAAAACAAGTAAGAATGTTACATTCGGCTGTGCCGAATCTTTTATACACTCCAATATGTAAAAAACAATATAAAAAAAAATCAAGGCGCGTTTTGGTTGGTTTGGGTGGTTGGTGAGAGACGTTAGGGCCACCTCCTTCTAACATAAGAATTTTGAATTTGTTAAAGAAAAGTACAAAAAACCCTGCAAAAAATGCGGGTTTTCTTAGGTTGGTTTAGTTTTATAAGGGCGAACTTTTTTCCCCTTGGCCCGATTTTGCCCAACTTAACCTGCCCAAACTTCGGAAGTCTAGATCTTTTATTTTGGACTGGATCGTGTCCTCTACAGGCTGAGATACGGACGGACGGACATCGCTAGAATGTCTCAGAATGGATCACTGATGAATAAAATATATACTTTATAGGGTCCTATACCGATATTTCGATTCGTTACACACGGAATAACAAAGTGAGTATACCCCGATACTGTGGTTGGAGGTAGAGATGGGCGCGTGAGTGGATTTTGACTCACAATTTTTTTATTTACTCACGCTCACTCACTATTCACGTGAGTACTAAAAAGCTTACTCACGCTCACGCGTGACTCACGCCAGATTCAATCACGCGTGATTGAAAATTTAAATATTTTTAAATTTTTAGAGCATTCTTTTCCATTTTTTTTTATGACACCATTTATTTTTAAATTTTTTATCCAACAAGAATTGTGACGATTGATTCCCCTTTGGCCTGTTCTTGCTTCATATCGGTATATGAAACTACGTTTTCTTTAGATTCAGCAACTTGGTAGAAAATATTAAATGTTAATGGTATTTGGAGGGTCTATTTTCTAACAAGTTGTAAAAAACACCGCGAAAAAGGGACATCATTTTTTTTAAGAGCATATTTTTATTGTTTTAAGAACATATTTTCCGTTTTTAAGGGCATTTTTAAGCGCATAAAACGTGTTTTTTAGAGCACATTTGTGGTTTCCCTGGTTATGAGCAAAAATGTAAATGAAAATATGCACTAAAAATCATAAAGATCCACTTGTTTTTTTACCTTTATTAAAAACAACATAACATTTGAATCCACTCTGGCATTGTAAGCTTAGATATACATATATACAGTGTGTATAAAATGTTATTAAAAAATAAAAATGATGTAAAAAAATTTAATAATTGTTTTAAAACAACAAAAAAAAAATATCATAAAAAAAATTAAAAAATTTATAAAAATACTAAAAAAATAGCTGATAAACTAAAATTTGTACAAAATATGACCTGAAAATATGCATTTATAGCGAAATAATAGCAAAATATGCAAAAATATGCACTAACGAATCGATGCCATTTTAATGTAAATTCTTTGATTCGCAAAGATATGCATTTACATGAAAGTCCTCTCATAACCTAAAAATACAAAATGCTCTAATTCTGATGATGGTTAACATATATGAGATGAATTGGATGGCAAAAAATTTTCAAACAAGCACAAACATATTCTTAAACCCCAAAATTTAAATTAATTCCTTTTACCAATTTTCTTATTTCAAACGTTTTTGTCATGATTTTTTTTTTTTGTTTTTAATTTCTCTCAACTACGCGATGGCCAGGAGTCAAAATTTTCTTAAATTGTTTCGTTAGTCTCAGAGTTTTACTTTAGAAAATTTTCTCTTCTTGTTCTCTAGTTATTTCCTTTAATCCCCGTGGATACGCACCTGTTATATCTTCCTATACAGCTATTGCAGGACATCGAAGCATTCGAGGGAAAGCTTCAATGGAATTAACGTTTCCATATTAAACAAATAAAAATTAAAAAAATTTCACGTTCTTAAAATTTGTTGGCCCATTGTGCTTGGTGCTGATTATTACTACTATTCTATTCTTTTATTGCACTTTTATGATTCCATTTGTTAACTTTAATAATAATGATAATATGTAACAGTGTTACAATATCTAGTTGAATTATTTAATTTTGTATTTGTTTTCAGTTGATAAGTAGTTTTGCATTCGGTGCTTTGCCGAAAATAGTTATATGATTTTAAATTTTGTTAGAAAAGATGTGAAACGCAGTGTTTTAGTAAATTTTTCAATAATTTTAAATAGTTTTGAAAAATTTTTCTTGTCCGTTTGAGTTTTAAAAAATAACTCAAAAGGGTTAAATATAAAATATCTTTTGGGTTTCTTAAAAAAAACACTTAGGTATTTTTGACGGAGCAACGACATTATGTATATCTGTTTAAGCATTTAATTAATTGTATTTTACATTTTGGTTTCATTTAATTAAATTCTTTATAAATACTTACTTAAATATCATATTATATTTGTTTGGAATTGTGTTTGTTTTATTTAAAATATTGATCTCAATTAGTATTACATAGTATATTTAAATATTATCATCCCAGCAAAAAAATAAGAAAAGTTGTACTCAACAATCAAAAATCAGTTAATCAGTTCTATTTCCTTAAGTTCTTTTTCCATAATTTTATTAATTGGTTTAAAAAACATTAAAAGAAATCACAGACAAATCTTTTAAAACACTTTCACGCAAAAAAACTCCGATTGTTTGTATAAAATCAAATTTCAGACTTAAGTCCCCGGCAGACTCGTGGAAAAGGAAGAGAGAAAAATTTTAGATAATTTTTAACAAAAAATGTATTAGAGTACTTCTATTTGAAAAACACATGTATTAAAGTTTTTTAAACTAAAAAGTTTTCGGCATCTGAAAACTTTTCAACAGAATAAAAATCTTAAAATTTTTCTATAGGAAAATCTGATGATTTTTCTAAAGCAAAAATCTGAAAATTTTAATGTACGAAAAATCTAATATTTGTATAGAATAAATCAGATAACCTTTTACAGAAAAAAATATCTTACAAGGGAAGTATCTCAAGAGACAATTCTAAGGTTGGGGTGTCTCGGCTTATCGGCCATATCGGGGATTTAGGGATTCAAAACATGGGTGAAGGAATGGCGAAAAAATCGTTTTTTGAATTTTTCAGTCATTTCTTTTTAAGAAACTTTGTGATGTTAACATATGAGAAGAAAGGTTTTTTTAATGCCTATACAACAGTTTGATAACCTTGTAAAAGTTTGGCTTCGTTAAATACTTTTTTCATGAAAATGTGTAAATTTTGGGGGGTATTTATATGAAGACATAAATCCACGAAGTCCATATGAATATGAAATAATCTTTATTAAATTTAAGTCGACACGTATTTTTGCTCTAGAGGATATTCCTGTTAGTTCGGGAGTTATCGAAATTTTTCCGGAGGTCCACATTGTTTCATAAGGGGACAACGAAATTTTGAAACACTAATATGGCCGATAAGTCGAGACACCCCAACCTTAAAATCGTCTCTTTTATATATATTTTAAGTTTTAGGCAAATCGGTTCATAAGTGTTGAGATACTTCCCTTGTTAGAATCAGTGACTGTATTTGTTTCTGAGACATTTTTCACATAGAGAAAATCGCTCAGAGTCTGATACGTTTTCTACATTGGATCAGAGGCATTTCCTTTAGGATAAATCATTCAGAATCTAAGACCATTTCGACAGGAAAATGTATCAGAACCTAAGACTAAAAATCTGAGTCCTTTTCGGTAGGAAAACTGTCACAGAATCTGAAACCTCTCGACAGAAAAAATGTCACAAAATCTAAGACTATTTCAATAAGAAAAATGTCTTAGAACCAGAGAGTTTTCTATAGGAAAAATATATCAGTTTCTGATAGTTTTTTTTTTTTTCATAAATTTTTTGTTTTTAAATATTTATTTAAATTGGAAAGGTCGAATAACAACAACTTTTATTATTTTTTTTCATCAAAACAATTTTTTTTATAAAATTTTCTTTCAAACCAAAAAAAAATGTCATTAGTTTTTTTGTTTATTTATTTCGGTTTGAGTCCATATTAATTATTTCTGAGACATAATAATTGTTGTACAATGAGAAAATCTGAAAAAACTCAAGCGACAACACAGGCTAAGTGGAGATGTCGACATCTTTCGGAAGATGCAACTCCTTCAATTGTCATTGTAAAATTACTGTGTGTCAGATTAAAATTGGTTGCGATTACCGAAATTTATTTGAACGAACAGAAGTTAAATTTTCAAAATGGTTATCGCAACCAAAATTTTCGGTTGTTGTTATTAAATTATGCAGTTGACTCTAAATTCGGCTGGAACAACTAAACTGTTCTCTCTGTGTAAATGCAACTTTTGAACAAATCGAATATACGAATTACTTTTTTATTACGAATAACCCGTATACCCACCATCATTCGTGGTGTATTCATTTGGCAGAAACTTAATCAATCTCAACTTTTTACAGAGTTGTATTTTTCTCATTGTTAACCCTTAGTAGGACTTTTTAGTCTTGGAAATGTCCGTTAGGTTTGAATTTTTGTTTCATATTACTAATTCTTAGAAATACCCAGCAAAATGTTCGATTCAAAAGAATTTACTGTGCAATCAACTTTACTACCGGGAAATCCCGGAACCGGAATTCCCAGGAAAAAACCATAAACTACACCAACATAACTAATTAATATAAAAGAAGATAACAGAATATATTTATGAATCAGAGACGTTTCCATAGAAAAAATGCCGCAGCACCATACTTATTCTTTAGGAAAAATGTCTCGGACTATTTAAATTGTTGTTATGGGGAAAAAATTTTTGTTGTAAAAATTAAAAAATGTCAAATTATTCAACATTTTTGCCATTGAAAAAGTTTCAGATTCTGAAAATTTTTTACTATACACTCAAAAAAAAAAAACTGTAATGTTAGCAAAAAAAGCTTGTAAACCTACAAGAAAATTTGCCGATTTTGAACCCACAATTTTTTTGCTAAAGTTAGCAAAAATGTTTTGCCAATAATTAGTTAACAAAAAAATTTTTTTTTTGACACATTTGAGGACCCCATTGGGTTCGGACCGGATAGATCCAGACCCCGATGGGCCCAGACCTAGTTGGGTTCCTTAAAGATCGTCATAGTTTTTGATCCAAAATTTGTGTCCGTTTCGCTCTACCTTGCTTAGTTTTTGAGATATGTGATTATAGGGGACCACTGGGGTCTTGAGAATTAAAAAACTCGATAACTTCAAAAATATTACTCGGAGAGCTTTTGACTATTTTGCGGTCTTGTTCTACGTATTGAGGGCTACAAAAATGCTTTTGGACTTTTTGTTGTGTCGGCAATATTTACCGAGATATGAGCATTTCAAAATTTTCGGGAATGCTAACTTTTTTGGATCCAAAGTTAGGGCCCATTAGGGTCCACACATGTGAAGAGGATCCGCGAAAGTATGGAGATTCTAAGAACCAAAAATGCCCTCCATTTTGCTCTATCTGGCTTAGTTTCCGAGATAGAGCCATTTTAAGTTTTCTGAAAATAAAAAAAAAATTTACCATTATTTTTGCTAATGTTAGCAAAAAATCTTGTAAAAATGTTGACATTAGCATGTTAGCAAAAAAATCTTGTAAACTTCATTTAGCACAGTAGCAATTTTAAACAAACGTTGAACTAATTTCTTTTGCTAAGATTTGAAATTGAGTTGACTAATGTCAACTCAATTTCAAATCTTAGCAAAAGAAATTAGTTCAACGTTTGTTTAAAATTGCTACTGTGCTAAATGAAGTTTACAAGATTTTTTTGCTAACATGCTAATGTCAACTAAAAATTTGCTAAAAGTTAGCTAACTAGCATTAGCAAAAAAAAAAATTAGTAAATCTACTAACGTATTTTTTTGAGTGTACAAAACGTCTCAAATTCTGACAGTTTTTTCCTGTAGAAAAAGTCTCAGATTCAATGAAATTTATCCTATTGAAGAGGTCTCACATTCTGAATAATTTTGTCATAAAAATTAATATATGTCAGATTCTGAAACATTTTTGCTATTACAAATGTCTCAGATTCTGAAACATTTTTCCTATAGAAAAAGTCTCAGACTCTGATAAAATTTTTTCTATTGAAAAAGTCAAAGATTTTGAGATGTTGTTCCCATAGAAAAAGTATAAGATTTTGAGAGTTGTTTCGTATAGAAAATTCCTATATTCTAAGAAATTTTTATACCCTCCAACCACAGTATGGGGGACCCCCACATGGTCCCCCCGACATGGTATATTTCATATACCCCCCATTGGGGGTATACTCAGTTTGTCATTCCGTGTGTAACGCATTGAAATATCGGTCTAGGACCCCATAAAGTATATATGTATATTATTGATGAGTGATCCATTACAAGACATTCTAGCGATGTCCGTCTGTCCGTCCGTCGGTTCGTCTGTCCGTCTGTGGAAGACACGATACAGTCCAAAGTAAAAGAGCTAGACTCTTGAAACTTGGCACGAATATGTCTTATGGTATTGGGCTGAACATGTTCGAACATCTTCAAAATCGGATTAGGGGGAAATAGTTCCCCTCTTAAGAACTAAACAAACCTCAAAAAAAAAACGATTTTTTTTATAGGTTTTTTGTACTTTTGCTTAGCAAACGAAACATTTTTATGTCAAAAGAAGTTCAAAGTCTTGCAGTTGGATCCAGAAAGTTTGTCTCCCACCGACGTAACCCACCCAAAAACAAAAAAAAATACGCCCCTGTTGTTTTTTTTTTTTTTTTTTTTGTAACGTTTTGTTGGAGGGTAGAAAAGATTCGGCGCAGCCGAGTTTAACGCTCTCACTTGTTTATATAGAAAATGTCACTGATTCTGATGGAAAAATTCTCAGATTTTGATACATTTTTTCTAAAAGAAGGCTCAGATTCTGAGACATTTTCTAAAACATTTTTCTAAAGAAGCCTAAGATTTTTTTTTATTAAGAAATACAATGCAATTACAAATCATATACTAATTTTACCTAACCGAGAACTGGTAACAATGATCTTCGTCTCGCTGTAGCGAAACAGAACAAGGAATCTGTTGGGAATCGAACCCACGACCTCCAGACTCATAGGCTATCACGCTACCAACTAGCCTACTGGGGCGCCTAGAAGCCTCTGATTTTGTATCGAAAAATATCAGATTCTGAGATATTTTTCGTATAGAAAAAGTCTTAGATTCGTATACAAAATCTCAGATTCTGAGACTTATAATAATAATAATAATAATAATAATAATAATAATAATAATAATAATAATAATAATAATAATAATAATAATAATAATAATAATAATAATAATAATAATAATAATAATAATAATAATAATAATAATAATAATAATAATAATAATAATAATAATAATAATAATAATAATAATAATAATAATAATAATAATAATAATAATAATAATAATAATAATAATAATAATAATAATAATAATAATAATAATAATAATAATAATAATAATAATAATAATAATAATAATAATAATAATAATAATAATAATAATAATAATAATAATAATAATAATAATAATAATAATAATAATAATAATAATAATAATAATAATAATAATAATAATAATAATAATAATAATAATAATAATAATAATAATAATAATAATAATAATAATAATAATAATAATAATAATAATAATAATAATAATAATAATAATAATAATAATAATAATAATAATAATAATAATAATAATAATAATAATAATAATAATAATAATAATAATAATAATAATAATAATAATAATAATAATAATAATAATAATAATAATAATAATAATAATAATAATAATAATAATAATAATAATAATAATAATAATAATAATAATAATAATAATAATAATAATAATAATAATAATAATAATAATAATAATAATAATAATAATAATAATAATAATAATAATAATAATAATAATAATAATAATAATAATAATAATAATAATAATAATAATAATAATAATAATAATAATAATAATAATAATAATAATAATAATAATAATAATAATAATAATAATAATAATAATAATAATAATAATAATAATAATAATAATAATAATAATAATAATAATAATAATAATAATAATAATAATAATAATAATAATAATAATAATAATAATAATAATAATAATAATAATAATAATAATAATAATAATAATAATAATAATAATAATAATAATAATAATAATAATAATAATAATAATAATAATAATAATAATAATAATAATAATAATAATAATAATATTATAATCAGTTGATGAAAGCATGTAAGCAAGCGTGGACGTATCAACTCGTTGTTTAATAATTTTAATATTCCAGTGGTTTAAATATCCCTGAGGATGACCAACGACGTTGGTTGAAATATTGGAAGAAGAAAATAATAAAATTAAAATAATAATAAAAAAAATCTGATTTTTTTTTGTTTTTGGAGGACCTTAAGCCTAACTAAACCAACAACACAATAATAATAATAATAATAATAATAATAATAATAATAATAATAATAATAATAATAATAATAATAATAATAATAATAATAATAATAATAATAATAATAATAATAATAATAATAATAATAATAATAATAATAATAATAATAATAATAATAATAATAATAATAATAATAATAATAATAATAATAATAATAATAATAATAATAATAATAATAATAATAATAATAATAATAATAATAATAATAATAATAATAATAATAATAATAATAATAATAATAATAATAATAATAATAATAATAATAATAATAATAATAATAATAATAATAGTTTTGATCACATGATCAATTATTTTATTTATTCTTTCTATTTATTAACAACTCATTTTTAATAATTTTAACCTAACCGAGAACTGGTAACAATGACCGTCGTCTCGTTGTAGCGAAAAAACCGGTTCTGGTGGGAATCGATCCCACGACCCCCATGTTCAAAGGCTAGCACCCTACCAACTAGGCTACGGGGGCCCTCTGAGGCTTTATTTGTATAGAAATAGTTTCAGATTCTGAGACATTTTTCGTAAAGAAAGTCTCAGATTCTGAGATATTTTTCGTATAGAAAAAAGTCTCAGACTCTGAGATTTTTCGGATAGAAAAAGTTTTAAACTCTAAGCCATTTTTTCTACACAATAAGTCTCAGATTCTGAGACATTTTTCGTATACAAAAAGCATCAGATTCTGAGACATTTCGTATACAAAAGTCTCAGTTTCTCATACATTTTTTGTACAGAAAAAGTTTCAGATTCTGAGACATTTTTCGTATAGAAAACGTCTCAGATTCTGAGACAATTTTTGTACAAAAAAAGTATCAGGTTCTGAAATATTTTTCGTATAAAAAAATTCTAAGTTTCTGAGACATTTTTCATATAGAATTATTCCAAGATTACAATACATTTTTCGTATAGAAAAATTATCAGAATCTGAGATATTTTTCGTATACAAAAAGTATATGTTTACTACCATTATGGTAGTGACTTTACACGTAGTTTTTAGAGTGTAAAGAAATAAGTTTTCAAAATTTGGATATGTTTCTACATATTAAAAATATTTAATAAAAAAGTGATATACAATAAAAAAGCTTAATTAAGGATGCAAGAACCACGGCCTATGTTTTCCTGCAAGAAAAATTTTGGATTAGGAATAAAAAAAAATCCCCCCAAACTAAAGAACTGTATCCGCGCCAGGGTTAAACTTTATACAAAGTTTTTTCACTTGGAGGAAAGCTTTGAATAAATAAATTTTGTTTTCCATAATTTAGGGAATCGAAACTCTCAATAGCTTTCTAGCTTCAAAACTAAAATTTTTAGTGTATTAATTATTTTTTTGCTGGACAATTTTACAACGAAAACAAAAAAAAATTTGTATAGCTTGAGTAGATATAATGTATTTGAAATAATTATCTTAAAATTCATAACATACTGTTGTTGTAAGTATTATGACATTGTTTCTTATGAGTAATTAAATATATTTAAATAAACCTACTTAGGATTATGTTATTTAGTAAGTCATTGATTTAATAACTAAATTATTGATTTATTTATGAATGTCATTGATAAGATTATAATACAGATTTATCATTAAATTAACACCTCGTTGCTCAATAATAAAGTATTAATAATATGTTAAGACATTTAAATATAATTAATAAAGATAATTTTGCACATACAAAAATAAAGTTAAATTTTTTAAGGATATGTCTATAGGACTGGGCAGGGTTTTCGCAGAGACCATTTATTGTACTTAGCGTTTTGTAAAAGTAGGAAATGCCAATTAATCAAGAATTTTGTTTTTTAAATACAAATAGGGTTCCACGCGTTTTATATGAAGAAGGCAGACCACGAATCAGTCTATCTTTTTATATTGCTGTTATTTTTTTATTCAATGTTATATTTTAAACATGTGTAATCGGAGGCGTATGATTAATATAAAAATACTATATTAAATGTAAAATAATAATCATACGCCTTATCCCAGCTGGAATTTTAATGTATTCAGATATTGTGCTCGATTTTGGAATACGATTTCACCATTCACTAATTTTTAAAAAATTTATATTCTTTCGAATTTTAAGATTTTTAAATTTGTTTTTGTTTTTATTAAAGATACTAACTAAAAACATTAGGCGAATGGTGAAATCGTATTCCAGAATCGAACACATTAAGGAGTGAGATCATAAAAATGTTAACACACATTTTTGCCTACAAATTTGGTGTAAAGCTTCCAAATTTTTTTTTTTTCGGCAGTTTACATTTTAAAAATATGTCAGTTAATAAATTAATTTACATCATGAGTTTTAATTTGCAATTTTTTACACAATGGACGATGAAAGAAAAGTGCGTTCAAAAATAATTAAATATTTTCAACAAAACCAAACATGGACATACAAAAAAATTGCCAAAGAAACTAATGTATGCCGCCAAACAGTTTCAAAAGTGGTAAAAAGGTATCTGGAACACCTAACAATTGAAAGGAAGCCGGGAACAGGAACAACGACTGGTTATCGTAACATTGGTAAGGCATATAAAGTTAAAAGCATCCTTAAGAGAGCTCCTAACACATCTGGCAGAAAAACAGCTCGGTTAGCCCAATGCTCAGACTTTTTTGTACGTAAAGTGAAACGTAAGGCGGGACTAAAGTCCTACAAAGTTCAAAAAGTTCCCGATAGAAACGCTTTTAAAAATTTGGAGGCCAAAACCAGAGCTAGAAAATTGAAATCAAATTTTATAAAAAAATACAACTGTTGTGTAATGGACGACGAAACTTATGTCCTGGCTAATTTTGCGCAGCTCCCTGGTCAAGAATTTTATGTTTCCGATGTTCGAGGAAATGTTGCGGAAAAATTTCGGTCAAAAAAGCAAACGAAATTCCCCAAAAAATTCCTAGTATGGCAAGCCATATGTAGCTGCGGCCAAAGAAGCCAGTCATTTGTGACATCTGGCTCTATAAACAGCGAAATTTATATCAAGGAGTGTTTGCAGAAGAGACTTCTTCCGTTCTTGAGTCAGCACAATGTATCCACTTACTTTTGGCCCGATTTAGCATCTTGTCACTACAGCAAGAAAGCGCTGGAGTGGTATAATGATAATAATGTGGTTTTTGTACCAAGAGAGGCAAATCCACCAAACTGCCCGGAGCTCAGGCCAGTGGAGAGATATTGGGCTCTTGTTAAAAAAGAATTAAAGGGCACAAAAAAGGTCTCCCAAGACATGCAAGATTTCAAACGCAGATGGACCACCTGCTCTAAAAAGGTGACAGAAACTACCATAAAAGCCTTAATGGGAGGGTTTCCGGAAAAAGTGGATAACTTTGTTCGTAGTGGTTAGAGTTCCATGCGGTTTTTTTGTTATGATTTTGTATTAAATTTTATTTAATAAAAATTTGGTTTGAAGTCTTAAAATTCAGTAGTCTGTTTTTTATTTAACTTTATGTGTGTTAACATTTTTATGATCTCACTCCTTATTTCAAATTTTCATTAACAAAGTAAATTTAGAAATTTAGATATTATTTAAATCGATATATATTTTAAACTATTAACTTTCATTTAGATCAAGTAAATAAAATGCAATTTACCAGAGAATAACGTATTATGTATGGTGTTTTAGTTTTGGTGTTGTGTCTGGTACACTTACCTCGAGTACAAACTCATATGAGGTAAGCAATAGCAAATGTCTGGTAAAAAATATAACTCATTTGCAAAGTAATACTGAAGTACTTGTAAAAGGCAGACAATGATGGGTAACGAAGCACATCATATTTGCCAAATATATATGGTTCATTCCATGTCAAATCGGACAATTTGAATAATTTTTTTTTTAGATTTTCCCAATTTGTTGACAGATTTTAGTACCCTTCAAAAACTCCTTCGTGGTAATTGTTTAAATTTTTGGATGACCCGTTCAGAAGATATCGAATTTTTAAAAATTGGTAGTTTGTTCCCTTACTCAAACTTCTTTTACTCATTCATAACTTCTTCAATAATGGTCCAAAATGCATTTTTATTTTCAAAATTTTTGTTTTTTTATTATTTTTTAACACAAATCCAAAAACATTCTTAAAAGTGATTTAGTATGCGATTTTTAAGTTTTAAAATTTAAATCTCATTTTTGAAAATGTATGTACTCTTTGATTTTTTTGAAATTTTTTTGTGTAAAACTTCTATCGATTCTACAAATTTTTTCCCAGTAGAATCGTGGGATAACGATTATAACTATTTTTTTATAATTTTTTGAAAAAAATTTATTGTAATTTTCCAATATTAAAATCATTTCTACTGCTCCAATGGTGCGTCATAGAGGGGTAATTTCCAAGACCGACCCCCATTAATTTTTACGTCTAAGCATTTCTTCGGAACAAACTAATACCCTATCACCAGTTTCTAAGGGGGCTCCTACACAAAATGACACTTTTTTTAAATTTCCTCCAACCGCTCTAACTGCCCTACACGGTGAGCCTCAGCGATGTTCAGGTTGAACTTTTGTGTCGACGAAAAGTGTAAGCGCAGTTCGATTTCTACAAGATAAAATGTCACAAAACTGTTAACAGCGAAATCGTAGCTGCTCGCATTCGCGTGATAACGCGAAATTAGTGTTTTGTATTTATTTAAAATTTTGACATTGAAGTTTTTTAAATATTTTCAAAAACTGAGTACACAGTTTTAATTGTACTTATTTAAAGGTCACAAAACAGCAAACATCAAAATCCTATCTTCTTTAGTTTGCGAGAAATCGCGAAATTAATTTTTTGCTGTTTTTGTTTTCGTCTTTTATCTTTAGATAGGTTTCTTTAAAATTTCGTAAAAACATGGTATGCAATTTTACTTGTGATTGATCAAAGGTCACACAGCTTTTGACATCGAAATTGTAAGTGTTAAATTTTGCGAGTTATCGCGTAATTATATAATTTTTCTTTTATTATTTATTTATATTTTAAAACCAGTTCTTTAGAAATAATAAAAATAAGTGGTATGCAGTTTGATTTGAGCATGTTGAAAGAAATTAAAACTGCCCACAAAAAATTGCAGCTGCTTACTTTCGCGAGAAATAGCGAAAAACAGCTTTTTGGGAGTATTTCTTGCTTTGATTAATAAAATAAGTTTCTTTAACCTTGTTGAAAAACACGAAATGCAGTTTGATTTGCTATTGATTAAATGTGATAAGGCGGTTAACATTTAAAGTCTAGCTACTCAATTCTTCGAGATATCGCTAAAAAACTCGCTAAACTACTATTTATTCATTACTTTGTGTTATTTTTGGTTTGTAACAACATTTACTTCAATTAACGACAAAAATGTTGTATGCAGTTTGAATTCGAGGTTATTAAAGTTCACAAAACTGCAAGCATAAAAATTATAGATGATCAATTTCCCGAGAAATTACAAAATTACTGTTCAAGCTTTTATATTAATTAATTAATTTTTTCTTTAGTGTCTAAAATAAAGGTAAACAAATCAAGAAACGTCAAATATATTGTATGCAGTTTAAATTTTATGCGGCTAAAGGTGGTAAAACTGCTTAAATCAATATCTTGAATGCTAATTTACGCAAAAAATAATTTTTTTTACAATTTTTTATTTTTTAATGTTCAATTTTGCGATTTTTCGCGAAATTTAGAAGATATGATTTCGCGAAATTGAGAAGATATGATTTTTGTGACCTGAAAATAAAAACAATTTAATATTCGTACTCAGTTTTTGAAGTTATTTAAAAAACTTCATTGTCAACATTTTAGAAAATACAAAAACACTAATTTCGCGATATCTCGCGAATGCGAGCAGTAAGGGAACAAACTACCAATTTTGAAAAATTCGATATCTTTTGAACGGGCCATCAAAAAAATCTGCAAATTTAGCACGAATGAGATTTCAAAGGCTACTAAAAACTTTCAACAAATTGGGAAAATCTAAAAAAAAAAAATTTTCAAAGTGTCCGATATGACATTGAATGCCACATATACAGTTTTTATTTGTATCTCACCGCAGACGAACTTTAATAGAACCTTCGAAGTCTAAGTACCAACTACACTAAAAAAAACCTTGCAAATTACTATAAAAAAATCTCGTAATCATTTTACCAATATTTGATAGTTTCTCTTTTTTTTTTAACAAAAAGTTGTTGATCGAAATTTACATTTTTTTTTTGTAATTTTACAATTTATTTAGTAAGCATCCAAATTTCCAAAAAAAAAAAATAAAAAAATAATCAAGTCACGAGTTCCTATTAAGTTTTATTGCGAAAATTTTTTCAAATTTACAATTTTATTGGTAAAAATCCTGTTAAATTACAAAAATGCTCGTAATTTTCACTAGAATTTCTCTTAACATAAGAGGAAGCAAAAAATTAAAATTACAAGCATTTCTTGTCATTTTACAAATAGGGAAGACTGGGCGGAAAACTTTGTTATGGCAGAGAATGCGATCTAAATTTTTACGGGCGGATCAAAGATGGAGATGGGTACGGGTTCGGGAATATATTCTGATAGCCTTGAAAGTGACAAGTGTAGTGTTGTCCAGATAGAGATTTGAACTTTTCTAAATTGTAGTTAACAGGGGAGAGCTCTACAGAAATTAAATTCCACATACGGATAGTTCGGCTTATACACTCAAAAAAAAAAAAACTGTAATGTTAGCAAAAAAAGCTTGTAAACCTACAAGAAAATTTGCTGATTTTGAACCCACAATTTTTTTGCTAAAGTTAGCAAAAATGTTTTGCCAATAATTAGTTAACAACAAATTTTTTTTTTTGACATATTTGAGGACCCCATTGGATTCGGACCCGATAGGTCCAGACCCCGATGGGCCTAGGCCTAGTTAGGTTGCTTAAAAATCGTCATAGTTTTTGATCCAAAATTTATGTCCGGTTCGCTCTACCTTGCTTAGTTTTTGAGATACGTGAGTATAGGGGACCACTGGGGTCTTGAGAATTAAAAAACTCGATAACTTCAAAAATATTACTCGGAGAGCTTTTGACTATTTTGCGGTCTTGTTCTACGTATTGAGGGCTACAAAAAAGCTTTTGGACTTTTTGTTGTGTCGGCAATATTTACCGAGATATGGGCATTTTAAAATTTTCGGGAATGCTAACTTTTTTGGATCCAAAGTTAGGGCCTATTAGGGTCCACACATGTGAAGAGGACCCGCGAAAGTATGGAGATCCTAAGAACCAAAAATGGTCTCCATTTTGCTCTATCTGGCTTAGTTTCCGAGATAGAGCCATTTTAAGTTTTCTGAAAATAAAAAAAAATTTACCATTTATTTTTGCTAATGTTAGCAAAAAATCTTGTAAAAATGTTGTCAACTCAATTTCAAATCTTAGCAAAAGAAATTAGTTCAACGTTTGTTTAAAATTGCTAATGTGCTAAATGAAGTTTACAAGAATTTTTTGCTAACATGCTAATCTCAACTAAAAATTTGCTAAAAGTTAGCTAACTAGCATTAGCAAAAAAAAAAATTAGTAAATCTACTAACGTATTATTTTGAGTGTAAATGAATTTTCTCTGTAATGCATTGTGCGGTACTCTGGGCAATCGACAACAAATGGATGGATGACGTGGGTTAAGTTCGCTTATCTCACTTACCATGATAATATCGATAGAATAGTGTCAAACAATTTATATTCCGACGATGCACCAAAGAGTCAATAGTGTTTGATACCCTACTGTCATTTGTCATTAATTAACTTCGACCCCTTCCTTTGAACACGGTCCAGAAACGGGAATCATTTTGAACTGTATACAATCCCTTCTCAAAATCCGTCAGCACATAATCAAGCTTTTATGCGTTTCATGGACATAGTGGGGTCGCAAGTGAAAAATTATGAGTGTGGGAGAAATGGCTCTGAGTCAGTGGGAGGGACGAAGAATAACGGGAACCTTGTAGTAACTGCCAAATCATGAGAGAACGGATGATTAGTATACGAGTAAAATTAACAAATGGTGGACACCCATCCAACCTAACCTAAAAATGTTATTTTTGCGTAACAAACGCGTAGTTTTCTGTCCCAAATGTTGATCGTGAATTTTCAATCAATTTTGAGTGTGATGCCTTATATATGTGTATGTTATATCTTCCTCAACTCAAAAAATAAAATCATCTATCAAGAAGCAATTCATATACCTTGTAATATAATCATCTTAAATAAATCACCAACAATAACAACAAGAAGTTTAACAATAGAACACAATTCTCTAACGACCCTTAGGCAATCTAGGGAAAACATAACCTAAGTAAACAGACAACAACAAATGATGATGAAATAAATACGTACAAAAAAAAAGAATTGTAGGATACGTTGAAGGAAAAATAAACGGATTTTACGTAAAAAAAAAAAAAAATACGAATAAAAATGAAACCTATAAAAAAGAGGGCCTCTAAAGCAAACGGCACAAATGTATGCAGGAGATCAGACCAGTAAATTGTAATACAACCATCATAGATGATTTGTAAGAGTACAAATGTTTTTATAGGAAAAAAAACATAAGAAGCAATAAAAATGACGATGTATTTGTGATAAATACATACGTATGGAATAATAATAAAAAAAAACATAAGTGTAATATCAACGTTAGACATAGGTAGGACAGACATATAACAATCAAGAAACAGAGATGTGGTTAATTGAAACAAGGAATTTTTTTGTAACTCTGTGTGCATCAGAAATTGCTTTGGAGATAAATAAATATGCCAATATTAAACTGGGCGATTAGAAGTTTCAGGCCTTATAAATCCCCTGGGCCTGATGATGTAATTCCTTCTGAGATGCTTATAGTGTTGGATTATATAGCCCATTGGTTGTATAATTCCTATACTTGCATAACTTCTCGTTTATTTCTTTAAAATGGCGGAATACCAGACCTTTTTTTATTCCGAAGACCCACAGTGTGATATTCGTGCGAATTTGGGTCAGGAAAAAAATTATTGGATTAGTTTCTTTTAGTTGCATATTTAATTTAGACACTCTGGAGAATAAAAATCCATTTCCGTTATGTCACTGTCACTCTTAGTTTGGCTGGGGCACAACTGCAAAGTCTAGAGTTTTTCAGATTTTTTTTAATTTATTTTTTTTTTTTTGTAAAGGACAATTTTTGAAAAATTTTTAAAAATTCATCTTGTAAAGCATCAATCCAAATTTTTTGCAAAATGTTCTCAAGATACGTTATTTCTTTATTCTGTTTTGTTTATAACAAAAAAGTAACCCAAACAAAAGTTATATTAAGTTAAAATCCATGTTTTTTTAAAAATATATTTGAAAATCCACTTAAGTAATGGACTGCATCTTTTGCAGATAATGATGGATAATGCAAAACGCTATTGTGGGTTAAACAAGAGTTATTTCTTAAAAGTTCATATGCTATAACTTTTGCCCGGAAGTGCCCTTTCTGTGTCAAATCGAGGTTAAAGTTAAGATTAAAAACAAAAATATTAAAATAAATTTGTTTAAATGTTGTACAATTTGATTGGTTTACGCAGCATAATTTTTATTTCTCTTGCGTTCTTCTGAAAGATAGATGCCAGGTCCACACTGTAATGTCCACAGAATAAATTTTTCGCGGTGAAACTTTTCGCCTCGCGAAAATGGATACAAAGTCAATTTCAATGTGATTTTTGTTTGTTTTAATAAATGTTCAAATATCGAATAGGCAAATAAATATATTAAACTTTCTTCTGTTTTTTTTTTTTCATAATTCAATTTGTATTGGCTATTTTTTGTATTTTTGTTTGTATTTGTATAAATTTCCTGAGGGCAAACAAGGTTCAATTGCCAGTTTTTTTTAATATAGGGTGGATTGTTTGTATGCAGATAAATAATCCAGTTTTAAAATATGTAAAAGTTAGTAAAATGTAGTGATAAAATCATTATTTCTAAATCGTAATTCGTCATATAAAGTATTATTTTTGAGAAAATCTGTATTTTTTAACTTTTTTTTTTGGTTAGTTAACCGACTTTACCTCCCCGTTTTGAGTAGGATATTGACAGTAAGTACATCCTTGAAACAGCATCAAAGAAATTCTCTAAGTTCCTTTTTTCCAAAACTGTACCAAACTTTAAAAAAGGTCTATCCGTTCAAGAGTTATAATAAAAAAACTTCGATGCGCGCCTTTTCCAAACAAAGGTTACAGTGTGAGACTAGGAAGATAACATACAATGTACCGAAAGATTTGAGACAAAATTGCATTACATCGTTTTTGTTAAAGGCAATGGAACGAATGAAAAACTCATATTAGCGTAGAGTGGTTGACCCGTGGTTGCTTTCGACTAGGCACATGCATACGACAAGGTTAGATCAACGGAAGCAGCTCTTTATGAGCTCGTTTTTACTATCGAGAAATCGCTTTCGGTGCATGGTTGCTTTTAATAATATTATTCCAGACTGGATAATTATGGCAATATCTGGTCTTGGAGTGAAGCATGGGATCGTTTAATGGTGCTAAATCTACTTGAAAATAGTCCCATAAAGTCTGCATTGGGAGCTTTTGTCATATCTTTATTTGTCAATAGAGGCACACCACAGAGAGGTGGTCTTTTGAAACCTTGCAGTGAATTCAATGCTGCTCTCTTGAAGCACGTGGTTCTCATGTTGTCGCATATGCTGACGATGTCGAGATAGCGGTGAAGGGAAAGCACCTGCCAACATTAAGGGACATTCTACAGGGTTCTCTAAAAGATCTGTCCAAATGAGCTAGAGACTGTGGTCTGGCAGCTAATCCAAGTAAAGCGGAACTTGTCTTGTTTGCAATGAAAAACAAGATTCCTGTTTTTGAACCTATTTCTCTGGACGGTACTAAAATCGCCTTCTCAGATGGAGCCAAGTATCTTGGAGTATTTCTAGATAGAAAATTGAATTTCAGGCGTAAGATTGAGGAATGGGTGAGAAAATCAAAGATTGTCTTATATTCCTGTAAAATGAAAAATAGGATTCCAGCTTTTGATCCTATTTCTCTGGACGGTACTTTGATCGCCTTCTCAGATGGAGCCAAGTATCTTGAAGTGTTTTTAGATCGAAAATTGAATTGCATGCGTAGCATTGAGGAACAGGTGAGAAAATCAAAGATTGTCTTATATGGGGGTTTGGTTCTAGAGGCGCGCACTGGATTTATACATATCACGAAGGTGCAAAGAATGGATTAGATGTGCATTACTGGAGATCTTCGTACTTCACCTACGGCTCCATTAGAAATCCTACTTCACCTAATATCATTGGACATATTGGGTAGGTACACTGACAGAAAAACGCTTCATATCACTAATGAATGGAACGTTGGTTCATTACAGCAATGAAATATTTCATATGCTGAATGGAATTTCATACATATTGTGCAAGATTGTCATTCATTTTGATTCATTAGATTTCGTAGTTTCATTAAAAAATTTCATTAAGTTTTGTTTACAAAACTTGCTGTTTTTTGCACCTGCCGTGTTGCGTCTGTTTAGTCTCTTAGTTTACGCGCGCAAAGAATTTTTTTACGAAATTTAAAATGAAATGTTATCATTATAGTAACGAAAAATTTTCATAAAATACAATTTATATTCTGTATGAACAATTTTCATTAATTTAATGAAACTTGAAAAAGTTTAATTAAATTAAGTTTCATTAAAGAGTGGACTGTGCTCTTTCTATCAGAATTTTTGAGCGCCACTTTACCGCAAAGATATCATACAGGGAGTCTTGGATAACGAGTATTCCGGGTAGTGGAGCCCCTATAATTTTTTACACAGATGGATCGATGCTACACCAACAAGTGGGCTTCGATGTCTATTTGGAAGAACTTAGGTGAAGCCTGGCTCAAAGATTTCTGGATCATTGCAGTGTTTACCAGGCGGATATGCTGGCAATAAAGAAGGTTCCTGACTGGTTGAGCTGCAATGTATTGTCTACAACACATCTATTGGGCCAATAAAGTATTCTTTGCCAAAGTTTGTTGTCGCGTTTTGAAGACTTGCCAATGTAAGTCCCACCGCATTTTTTTGCCTGGGCGATTTCGCAAAAGAAGCTACGCCTTTGTTTCTTTCGTGATTGGTTTCCTTACCATTTTAATTTTCTCTTAAATAAAAGAAATAAAAAAATCCATCATACATATTTTGTTTCCTATTATTCGATGTTAATAATATGTGTGTAGTTAGTTGTATATGTATGTGTTCGTGTATTTTACCGTTTGATTGTATCATAAATGAGCCTCCAATTTATTTCGTATGACTATAAATTTTCTATATGTTGTGCCTATGTTTGATATGAGCATTTGTATTATTATATACTCACGTGTAAGATATTAAAATGCAATTTTATACAGAGATTGTGATATATTCATCATACATATATACATAAGGGTGGAGCAAATTTTTGTTTTTTCGAATAACTGAAGTTTTTTTTATTTATTTCGGTTTGAGTCCATATTAATTATTTCTGAGAAATAATTATTTTTGTTGTACAATGAGAAAATCTGAAAAAAATTAATTGACAACACAGGCTAAGTGGAGATGTCGACAGCTTTCGGAAGAAGCCTCCCTTCCTTCGTCAGCACTCTTCGATTGTCACTGTAGGTGTGTAAGATTAAGATCAGCTATTTAAACGTACATTAAGGTGAAAAAGCGAACGGGAATTATATCACATTTCATTACCCATATGTTACGTTTAGCACGAACTTAATGAATCTATTTTTAACTTTTTCCAACACAGTTGTAATTTCTTACACTGTAGTAGATTTTCTCAGAGTTGCAACCCTTAGTAGGACTTTTCAAGTCTTGAAAAATGTCCGTTAGGTTTGAATTTATATTTCGTATTTCTAATTCTTAGAAATATTACTAAATTGTATTGTACCGTATGAGTTGAGTTTTAATTCTGTTTTATATATTGTTGGACTTTATATTTTATAACTGAAGTTTTTTTATTTATTTCGGTTTGGGTCCATATTAATTATTTCTGAGAAATAATTATTTTTGTTGTACAATGAGAAAATCTGAAAAAAATTAATTGACAACACAGGCTAAGTGGAGATGTCGACAGCTTTCGGAGAAGCCACCCTTCCTTCGTCAGCACTTCTTCAAACCTAACGGACATTTTTCAAGACTTGAAAAGTCCTACTAAGGGTTGCAACTCTGAGAAAATCTACTACAGTGTAAGAAATTACAACTGTGTTGGAAAAAGTTAAAAATAGATTCATTAAGTTCGTGCTAAACGTAACATATGGGTAATGAAATGTGATATAATTCCCGTTCGCTTTTTCACCTTAATGTACGTTTAAATAGCTGATCTTAATCTTACACACCTACAGTGACAATCGAAGAGTGCTGACGAAGGAAGGGTGGCTTCTTCCGAAAGCTGTCGACATCTCCACTTAGCCTGTGTTGTCAATTAAAATTTTTTTCAGATTTTCTCATTGTACAACAAAAATAATTATTTCTCAGAAATAATTAATATGGACTCAAACCGAAATAAATAAAAAAACTTCAGTTATAAAACATAAAGTCCAACAATATATAAAACGTTTTTTCGAATTTCAAAATCGTCGGGGTCGGAAAAATTGTCTTAAAGGGTCAATATTAACACAAACAACTGAGAGTGTTAAATTTGGATGTGCCAAATTTTTATACCCTCCAAAATATAAAAAAAAAATTAATTGCGGGGAAAAAGCTTGGCGGGGGTAGTTGGGGCACCCCTTCCCTGACATGAAAAATATTAGTAACTCATTTATTATGCTTTTTGCTCTAAAATAATATAATTAAATAATTTTTTAAATTAGTTTGTAATATCCACACCTTCAAAAGGGGCGGAATCCCATAGGATCAATTGTAGGACTTTGATTTTTTAAGCAATAAAAATGTTTAAATTTTTTTACAAAAACGCATTAAAAAATGCGGTTTTTCAAAAAAGGAAAGTTGCTGGTGCAATATATGTTTGTCTTAATATTGACCCAAAAAGGCTACTTTTCCGACACAGAGGAATTTTAAATTCGAAAAAAGCAAAATTGATCCACCCTAATATACACACACACATGGTTATTTATTCGTCATCAGCATTGTCATCATCAAAAAATAATAGAATAAATGTTGAGTACTTGTACGGATGTACGATTGTATGAATTGGGATGTGTAATACAAAAAACACACACGCTATAAAGTAGCTAAATACATACACACATAAGTATTTGAGTATGTCATTAAAATCCATAAACAATACCCTGCAAACATTTGGAAGAAATATCGCCTAAGAGAAATTGCGGAGATTTCTTCTTTTTATCGTATTTACAAATCATCAAAGTACTTAGTATATTTTTAAAATCTTCCTTTTATCATTTTGAGGATATTTTAGCAATATTTAAAAAAAATATTTTTTTTTTGTCAATTAAAAAATAGATAAAATCGCCAAATTATCGAAAATGTATCTTCCAGGTGATTTTTCACCTGCGCGATTCATATACGATATCTTCCTTTTATCATACGGATGAAAAAAAAACGAATTCAAAATATTTTATTTGTTGTCAAAAATAAATTTCCATATTATAACATCGTTTTTCTTCGTTTTTTCGCAATAAATGTGAAATAAATCAAACAAAAATTCTCGAAAAGTGGTTTTAAGAGGTAAGTAATGCATTTGCAACAAATAAATTAAAAATGATTAACTGCATTTCGTTTCTCCATTAGGACCAGCAAATTTGTGGCCAATTTTTGACGCTCAACATTTATCAAGATCATGGAACCAATCAAGAAAAAATCATTCAAGACAATTTTTTGTAGTGTGGTATCTTTTAAATTATATCGAACAATAAAAACCATAATTTTGAAACAAAAACGGCGACATCTTTTTATCTTTCAAGAACAACATTGGGGATATCGTTTAGGGGATTATCTGGCAATATTTTCTAGGTAAAATTTTAGTAAAATCATAAATTTATCTTCAAAACGATTATCTGGCAATATTGCCCATTTATCTTCCAGAGGAATTGCTTTCGAATCTCTTGGGCGTATTGCTTTCGGGACACGATTTCTACCAAAGGGTGTTTCTTCCGCAATACGAAGAAGATATCCCCCGCAACACAATTTATCTTCCAGGCGATACGCTTGGGTATCTTCTTCGTATCGAAATGCTTGCAGGGTATGGATGTTAAAATACATACACTAGGGTGGGTCGATGATTTTTATTTACCAAAAGTGATCAGGTGATTTTTTTTTTTTTTTTTGACAAACATTTTTTTTTTAAATTAAATATTATTTTTTCAAAAACCACGAACTAGAACCGCTTAAAAGTGCTTTATAATAGATTTTTTTTTTAAAAATAAGTGGGCCATTCAGTAAGTACTAGTAAGTACTACTTATCTCCACACTTTAAAGGGGCCCCAATACAAAATGGCATTTTTATGACATTTCCTCCTACCGCGTTAACTGTTCTACAATATTTTTTTTCAAAATCAGAAAGATTTCGACCAAATCTTCATATGTAAATTTTCAGTATGCAATAAAATGTTTGTTTTTGAGCATATTGTAATGAAGTTTTACTTTAATATAGGGGTTACTATAGCAAATGTTAACTCAAAACCAAATATAATGATTAGTTGAAAGGAATCTTCCAATTCCCAATTTGTTTGTTAAAATTTTGCAAAAAACTTGATTTTTTGCTAATTTTTGCTGCCATGGTAAACAGACGGGTGCATTTTTCTCGCAAGGAGGTAAAGTTGAAATTTGTGTTAAAAATGGGTCAACTTTCGATGAGGCTGGGGACAACAAATCGACCCACTCTAACATACACTTACATGTATATTGTTTTAAATATCGATTGTTGAATGACAAAAAAAATAAATAACTAGGAATGTTGCTGCAGCTTCTGTTTTTATTAACGTTTTTTCTTTACCTGGAGATACTTTACTTGAAGAGAAATCTCATCGTTGTCAAAAACAGTGTGAAACATAAATTTTTTGACATTTGAACGCATTTTTTTAAAAACGGTTCTGACGAAAATTTTGCATTTTTTTGTCGAACTAAAGTAGCGGGGCACCCCAGATTCATAATCAAGAAAGAAGTTAAAGTATATTTTAACGCGTCACAAAAAAATGAAAGTATACCAATAAAAGACAAAAACCCACGAAGGGTTTAAAAAACTTAGCTCGAGCTCTTTTTATGACCCACTGAAGTTTTTAAATTTTTTTTCAAAGGCGTTAATAAGTCAGAAAAAAAAGTATTAAATATAATTCTGAGGTAAATAGTGTTAAGACATGTTTTCAGTAAAATTTGATGCCGGTTCTTTTCTTAGAACATATTAACCCTGTATCATCCATTTTTATACCCTACAACTACAGTATGGGGATAAACTAACTTTGTCATTCCGTGTGTAACGCATCAAAATATCGGTCTAGGACCCAATAATGTATATGTGGCATTCCAGGTCAAATCACTCACTTTTATACCCGACCCCTTTCGATTTATTTTTTAAATTATTTTTGGATATGTTTCAGTACTTATTAAATGCAACTTGTACACCAATTTTCAGATTTTTATTCCAAAATGGTGTAGAGTAATCAATTTTCCAAAATGGCGATTTTTTCAAAGAAATTAAAAACTTGAAAATTTTAATTAATTTTGACCAGTTAAAAATATAGATATCTTAAAAAAGTTGGACAACGTTTTGTTGGTATTTAAATGTAGTTTTAGAAAAAAAATAATAAAAAATTATTCGAAGTAATTATCACTTATTTTTTAGCGTTTAAACTAGAGTTTGCAAAACGATTAAAATCGTAATCGTAATCGCGATTAATCGCACCAATTAATCGTAATCGTAATCGACAAAAAAATCATGCGATTACGATTAAAATGTTTCTATGAAAAACACTGGTTTTATAACGAATTAAAATCAGTTCCAAAATTTTTTGAAACCCATTTTTAAATTTTTTATTAAAATTATTTGTCAAAAAAAATAAATTAGTGTTAAAAACGATTACTTTCTGGACAATTTCAAACAAAAATCATTGATTCTGGAATGTTAAGTAGACCGGAAAGTTTTGATGGGTTGGCCCATGATTCATTTAACTTGTTTGCGATTTTTCTTTCCTTTTCTCGTAAAAGTCATTCAAATTTAAAATAAAATTTAAATTCTGATCTGAGTAAATTTTAAAGAGTTTTGTTTTTAAAATATACTCAAAAGGCTTTGGTCAAAAAATTTGGACATGAAATTTTGTCAAAAAACTTAATTTTTTCATACTCTGACCGCTAGTTGACTAATGATGCCTTGTAAATTTTTTAAATAAATTTCCTCACAAGAGCTAACTGGCCATCGGCAGGTATTCTGACACGACCCCGCAGAAGGATTGGTAAACTGGAAGCAGCTTTTGAAAAGAAATCATGATCCGAAGAGCGAATCCAATTCAGTCACTGCTTACAAGGGAAGTATCTCAACCCTTATGAACCGATTTTCCTGAAACTTAAAATATATATTAAAGAGACGAATTTAAGGTTGGGGTGTCTCGGCTTATCGGCCATATCGGTGTTTAAAAATTTCGTTGTCCCCTTATGAAACCATGTGGACCTTCGGGAAAATTTTGATAACTTCCGAACTAGCAGGAATATCATCTAGTGCAAAAATACGGGTCGACTTAGATTTAATAAAGATTATTTCTTATCCATATGGATATCGTAGGTCTATGTCTTCACATAAGTACCCCCCAAAATTTACACATTTTCTTGAAAAAAATATTTAAAGAAGCCGAATTTTTACAAGATTATGCCACCGTTGGATAGGCATTAAAAAAACCTTTCTTCTCATATGAAATCATCATATAGTTTCTTAAAAAGAAATGGCTGAAAAATCCAAAAAACAATTTTTTCGCCATTTTTTGACCCATGTTTTGAACCCCTAAATCCCCGATATGGCCGATAAGCCGAGACACCCCAACCTAAAAATTGTCTCTTTGATATATATTTTAAGTTTCAGGCAAATCGGTTTATAAGGGTTAAGATACTTCCCTTGTTAGAGTACTTTTTAGTAGCAAAGATAAAAAGCTATTATGACCAAGTAAAATCATGTATCTATTTAGCACTGATTGAAGCACTCTTTGTAGAGTTTATTATCTTTATTTTATCAAGCGCAATAAAGATGTACGAAAATCTAGTATTTTTCTCCAAAAATCTATTTGATCATTTAAAAAGTGTTGAAGATGTCAAAAATTAAAGTATGTGTGAAATTTTATCAACAAAGAATTTTAATTATAAGTTTTAAAAAAGTCTTAACAAAAAATTCTCAAGGGCGCTCTAGCGCAATGACATACTAAAAAAAAACCGTGGTGCCAAAATCTCGAATAATTTTTACTGGGAAAGTTTCAAAGCTTTAAATTTCTTTCTTAAAAATAATAGTTTTTGTTCTTAAAAATACATTCTAAAATGTCAATTTCAAAAGATTTTTTAAAAGATATTCCAACTCAAATTATTTAAAAATTTCGATTAATCGTAATCGCGATTAACGGCAATTTTTTTAATCGTAATCGCGATTATGAAATATCTCGATTATTTGCAAACTCTAGTTTAAACTATAAAATCGACTTTTTGAAAAAGTCCGAAACCTTCGATTTTTTTAAAAAAAGTCTAAAATTTCTACTCTAAATTACGCAACTTTTAAGCCATAATTCGAGATGTGATCGCAATTCGTTCTATTTTTTTTTTTCAAATTTTGAAAATGGTCCCTTATATTTTTTGACCCTGATTTATTTTAGATGTTGCTCCAAAAATATTAAATTGGTAGATGCTGACCCTAACTTACCCTAGATATATTCATTTCGATGTAAAAATACGTCTCACAAAAATTAAGAACGATCGGACATGGGTTAGGCGTTCCGCATGGGCCTTGAAGTTTAGAAATCGGATTACAAGGAGTTATACATTTGTTTTTTTGTTTTCTCTCTCATTTTTTTTTTTGTATTTTAAGTTAAGTTTAAATTCAAGTGGTTACAGAATTATGATGTGGAGTAAACTCTTTTCTAATAAGGTACCAAAAACTAAAATCGGTTGAAAATCAGCCAAGTTATTACAGCTTCCCCAGGCATCTAGCGTGTGTAATACCACTTGATTAAAGAATACGAGTCCCTTTTTTTTAATTTATTTAAATTAAGAAATGTCCAGTTTCGTCATCAGTTCCCCTATATTAAAAAGAAATATTCTAACTCTGACAATTCTAACTTGCTGACAATAAAACCCAGAAACGCAAATTAAAATTAAAGTTTTCTTCATTCGGCTTAGATGTATTTTTTACGTTTATGTAAAATCATTGTATTCCATCAAATGAATATCTGTTATAGATGTATTGTTATGCTCTCTAATGGTTTATTTTTTCTGCTGGTGCCATTACACTGTGGAACAAATTCAGGTTAGCAAAAGTTAGGTCGATTCTGTGAGTGTGGGGTGAAAATAGAGGCTAAGCAAGAAGACCCGTATCGCGGCGTTTGTTTATGTAAGTTCGATTTTTTTTAATAGACCTTCGAACTTTGCAGTCAAATGCCGATTTTCAGCATATTGTTTATATGGTTTTTGTGGCTATAACTTGTCGACGAATTGATATTTTTTCAATATGTAAAAGCCAAATTATTGCTAGAGACCTGGCCAACAATTAAATTTTTTTTAAAAATTGATTTAGAAAATTTTTGTGGTGCTTATGAAGCAAAATATTTTCAAAAAGCATGAAAAAAAAATTATTTTTCCAACATTTTGCTTCATAAGCACCACAAAAGTTTTCTAAATCAATTTTCTAAAAAAATTTAGTTGTTGAGCAGGCAATAATTTGGCTCTAGTAATAATTTGGCTCTAGCAATAAATTGGCTTTTACAGATTGAAAAAATATCAATTAGTCGACGAGTTATAGCCAAAAAGCCTTATAAGCAATATGCTGAAAATCGGCATTTGATTGCAAAGTTCGAAGATCGATTAAAAAAAAATTTGAACAAACATTAACAAACGCCGCGATACGGGTCTTCTAATTTAGCCTTTATTTTCACCCTTCACTCTCAGACTCGATCAAACTTTTGCTAACCTGAATTTGTTCTACAGTATTATTGGACGTTTGGTTGGTAAAAGTATCCATTAAAAATGATATTTATGTTCAATACCCATGCATATCCCACGTACACATAAACAAACATAAATAAATATAAAAATTATAATTGGTTATGTTATACATTCGTTTATACATTTTGATTTCATTTTCATTTTAAATAACTTAATGATGATAAATACTTGCAGTTACTGTAATATTATTGATGATCAAAATTCATTGACAATGTTTATATAACACCATTGTTAACCATATATTAAATGGGATAGAAAATCAGTTTTCTGTTAATATTTTCGACCACCTGATCAGTAGGTCCGCAGATTTGCTATGTAGTTTCAGAGAATTTCGATATTATAAATTTAGAGATTTTTTTTATAAGAAAAATATTTCAGAATCTGAGAATTTTTTATAAGAAAAATGTTTCAGAATTTTTTCTTTAACAAAAAGTCTCAGAATCTAAGAGTGTGTCTATAAAAATAAATGTTTCAGAATCTGAGAGTTTTTCTATAAAAAAAATGTCTCAGAAGCTGAGATTTTTTAATAATGTCTTAGAATCTGAGAATTAAAAAAAAAAATGTCACAGAATCTGAGAATTTTTCTTAAAAAATAATGTCACAGAATCTGAGAATTTTTCTAAATGAAAAATATGTCTGTATCTGAGATTTTTTTATATAAGAAAAATGTCTCAGAATCTGAGAATTTTTCTATAAGAAAAATGTCTTAGAATCTGAGAATGTTTCTATAACAAAAACGTCTTATTAAGAAAAATTTCTCAGAATCTGAGAATTTTTCTTCAAGAAAAATTTCTCAGAATCTGAGAATTTTTCTATAAGAAAAATTTTTCAAAATATGAGAATTTTTCTACAAGGAAAATGTCTCAGAATGAATTCGAAAAATAAACTGGTATTTATTACAATTGTTTTTCAGATACCAAAAAATCTGATAATATCAAAAAACAAAATATATTTCAATCCAGTCTTCCATTTGTCTGTTTATGCATTTCTGACCGACCTGAATTCTATAAATAATCAAAATCTGTTGTATCATTTTGCCATAATTGTTTAGTATGCAGTTAAATCATCATATTTTGCATTTGTATTTCTATTATTTGTAAAATGGTCAATCATTCTGTATTATGTACATTAATATTTTTAAAGCCAATTATAACGACTTTTGCAAATTTTCTATTGTTATAATAAGGCACGTTGTATGTTGTACGTAGAATGCAATTATTGTAATTGTAGAGTTTTTAGTATTTAAATAAGATTATGGTTGCAAGTGAAATATTCTAAATATTGATGATTATTAACGAGTTGTTTTATAATGAAGGTATTTTTACACAAATTATTTCTTTAAAAATGGCAAAATCTCGAAATCTTATCGACATAGATCACAACGGATGAAATTTAAAAAAAAACAATACTTTTAAGAAAAATATAAGGAAGCTTATCTCCTCACATCTGTGGTAAGCAGCATTTTTGCTACTCGTGAACTACGACAGAAAAATTTCCAAAAGTCCTCCTAGAAATGAAATTCCTAGTAAAAATTGTACCATAGCATCTTATTCCACTAGAACAAATTTTCTCATGCATTTTTTTTGCTACTTCCGCTTATTTGTTTTTAATGAAATTTTGTACATAGATGCATATGGTCCATGTTCGTCGAGCTGCAAAAAGAAATTTCAAAAAATCATTTTTTTTACTTGACTTATTTCGTTTTTTGCTTCTCCTAAACAATTTGGTTTTTGGATTATACTTAGCACCTTGTTCCACACCTACATTCATTTAATAAAAAAAGTCTAAAAAAAGTTTAAAAAAAGCTAAAAAAAAAATTAAAAAGCAATAGAAAAAGTATCAAATTCTGCGACATTTTTCCTATAGAAAAACTCTCAGATTCTGGGACATTTTTCCTATAGAAAAATACTCAAAGTCTAAGACATTTTTCCTATAGAAAAAGTCTCAAATTGTGAGACAATTTTCCTATAGAAAAAGTCGCAGATTGCGAAACATTTTTCTTATAGAAAAAGTCTCAGAGTCCGAAACATTTTTCCTATAGAAAAAGTGTCAGATTCTGAGACATTTTTCCTTAGAAAAAGTCCCAGATTCTGATATATTTTTCCTATAGAAAAAGTCTCAGATTCTAAAAAAATTTTTCCTATAGAAAAATCTAAGATTCCGAGACATTTTTCCAATAGAAAAACTCTCAGATCCTGAGACATTTTTCTTATAGAAAAGCTCTCAGATTCTGAGACATATTTCCTATAGAAAAAGTCTCAGATTCTGAGAACGTTTTTCTATAGAAAAAGTCTCAGATTCTGAGACAGTTTTTCTATAGAAAAAGTCTCAGATTCTGAGACAGTTTTTCTATAGAAAAGTCTCAGATTCTGAGACAGTTTTTCCTATAGAAAAAGTCTTAAGATTCTGACACAGTTTTTCTATAAAAAAAGTCTCAGATTCTGAGACAGTTTTTCAATAAAAAAAGTCTCAGATTCTGAGACAGTTTTTCTATAGAAAAAGTC
Organism: Pegoplata infirma; assembly: GCA_963921195.1. NCBI lineage: Eukaryota > Metazoa > Arthropoda > Insecta > Diptera > Anthomyiidae > Pegoplata > Pegoplata infirma. The sequence goes on from OY992537.1 coordinate 194,784,537, forward strand.
TCAGATTCTGAGACAGTTTTTCTATAGAAAAAGTCTCAGATTCTGAGACAGTTTTTCTATAGAAAAAGTCTCAGATTCTGAGACAGTTTTTCTATAGAAAAAGTCTCAGATTCTGAGACAGTTTTTCTATAGAAAAAGTCTCAGATTCTGAGACAGTTTTTCTATAGAAAAAGACTCAGATTCGGAGACAGTTTTTCTATAGAAAAAGACTCAGATTCTGAGACAGTTTTTCTATAGAAAAAGACTCAGATTCTGAGACAGTTTTTCTATAGAAAAAGTCTCAGATTCTGAGACAGTTTTTCTATAGAAAAAGTCTCAGATTCTGAGACAGTTTTTCTATAGAAAAAGTCTCAGATTCTGAGACAGTTTTTCTATAGAAAAAGTCTCAGATTCTGAGACAGTTTTTCTATAGAAAAAGTCTCAGATTCTGAGACAGTTTTTCTATAGAAAAAGTCTCAGATTCTGAGACGGGTTTTCTATAGAAAAAGTCTCAGATTCTGAGACAGTTTTTCTATAGAAAAAGTCTCAGATTCTGAGACAGTTTTTCTATAGAAAAAGTCTCAGATTCTGAGACAGTTTTTCTATAGAAAAAGTCTCAGATTCTGAGACAGTTTTTCTATAGAAAAAGTCTCAGATTCTGAGACAGTTTTTCTATAGAAAAAGTCTCAGATTCTGAGACAGTTTTTCTATAGAAAAAGTCTCAGATTCTGAGACAGTTTTTCTATAGAAAAAGTCTCAGATTCTGAGACAGTTTTTCTATAGAAAAAGTCTCAGATTCTGAGACAGTTTTTCTATAGAAAAAGTCTCAGATTCTGAGACAGTTTTTCTATAGAAAAAGTCTCAGATTCTGAGACAGTTTTTCTATAGAAAAAGTCTCAGATTCTGAGACAGTTTTTCTATAGAAAAAGTCTCAGATTCTGAGACAGTTTTTCTATAGAAAAAGTCTCAGATTCTGAGACAGGTTTTCTATAGAAAAAGTCTCAGATTCTGAGACAGTTTTTCTATAGAAAAAGTCTCAGATTCTGAGACAGTTTTTCTATAGAAAAAGTCTCAGATTCTGAGACAGTTTTTCTATAGCAAAAGTCTCAGATTCTGAGACAGTTTTTCTATAGAAAAAGTCTCAGATTCTGAGAAAGTTTTTCTATAGAAAAAGTCTCAGATTCTGAGACAGTTTTTCTATAGAAAAAGTCTCAGATTCTGAGACAGTTTTTCTATAGAAAAAGTCTCAGATTCTGAGACAGTTTTTCTATAGAAAAAGTCTCAGATTCTGAGACAGTTTTTCTATAGAAAAAGTCTCAGATTCTGAGACAGTTTTTCTATAGAAAAAGTCTCAGATTCTGTGACATTTTTCCTATAGAAAAAGTCTCAGATTCTGTGACATTTTGCCTATAGAAAAAGTCTCAGAATCTGAGACATTTTTCCTATAGAAAAAGTCTCAGATTCTGAGACATTTTTCCTATAGAAAAAGTCTCAGATTCTGGGACATTTTTCTTATAGAAAAAGTCTCAGATTCTGAGATATTTCCCCTTAGATATAATAAGATGGCAAATTTGTGCCAATATTGACCAAATTCGAGATATAAATAGGTCTCGATTTTGGTCATTTCAGATATAATTATATGCAATCAGATATAAATGTATATGAATAGATATAGACAGATCAGATAAGATCTTATTTATTTTTACTTGGGTATCGAAGATTTTGGTTTTTGTTGCCAAATTTTTGTTAGACATCTCAAATACATATTAAAAAAATATATGGTGGTTGCAGTTGGTTTAGACCACCCGGCACGTGCACCTCTGAACCTAGTTGTCCCATCCCGAGTAAAAAAGTTCCTATATAATTGTATATAATTTTATAAACATCATATATGATTAAATAGAATTATATAGAATTTGATGCGAAAAATGAGTCGATAAAACAATATAAAATTTGATCAATGGGTACGTTCAGCAGAGAAAGCTGCTACTCAGCTGCTCCCCAACATTCTGCTGAACGGTTTAATTTTTGACATTTCAGTCAACATGTTGAGTGAGCGCTTCTCATCACTGGTAGCGTACAAAAATTATGCTACATTTGATCACAAACTGATAAATAAGCTGTTTTATTGAAATTATTTTTTTTTTTTGACGTTATTCCAGAAAATAAACAAAAAAATAATAAAAAAGTATTTTCCACAGAAAAAATAAGTGAAAATATAAAAAAATAATAATTTATTATAATATTTTAAAACATTCATAAAAAAATGCGTTCAGCAGAGTCAACTAATCACAACATGCTACATCTCAACTGTTGAGTAGCAGGTTTCTCTGCTGAACACGCTCAATGTTTCATATATTTTGATAAATTTTTTATATAATTTTATGCGAAATTTGGACCCCTATTTTTATATACCCGAGTAAAAAAATTGATATGACACAATATATAATTTAATATGGGTTCGTGTCTATTTTGATATAATCTTATACGAAAAATGGTTTCACAAGATTTGATCGAATAATATCTAATAATATCAGTTTATATAACTTTATATCGACTTTGATACGAGTTTTGGCCTAATCCAATGATATAAAATTATATCCAATTATATTAAAATTTATACAATTTTACAAATCGGATGTTTTTTTTTTTTAGTTTTTAATAAAAAGTTGAAAAATTAAAATAATAAAAATAAGTTGTTCTTGAAAAAAAAAACTTAGAAAAATTTCAAAAATTGGAGTTTTGTTAAATTTTATATAAAACACTTAGAAAATATTTTCCAAAAAATTTGTCTTTGGAAAAACTTAAAAAAATTTACAAAAATGGAGTCATATAAAATTTTATATAAAACACTTAGAAAATATTAGCGATAAAAAAATGTTCCTTGAAAAAAAAACTTAGAAAAAATTTAAAAGATGGAGTCATATAAAATTTTATATAAAAAACTTAGAAAATATTCGTAATAAAAAAGTGGTGCTTGGAAAAAATCTTAAAAAAATAAAAAAATATGAAGTCATATGAAATTTTATATGAAACACGATGCAAATATTTGCGATAAAAATATGTTCTTCGAATAAACTTAGAAAAATTAAAAAATAATGGAGGCATATAAAATTGTATATAAAACACTTAGAAATTTGGAATGATGCATGGTACAAGATGTTACAACATATAGTTATGTATGGCGATATCTTAAAAAAATCCCACATCAAAATTTATTATATAAATTTATCTTGCAATACATAGTGTCACACATGATCATATATGAAATAATATGACTATATAAAAGTATATAAGATCATATTAAATTATTTTTACTCGGGTAATAATAGCAAAATTATATAATTAGATATAATTATATAAAAATATATAAAATTGTATAAAACTGCATAAAACTATATAAAGTTACATAAAATTATATATAATTATATATAATTAAAACAAAATTTTATGATTTATATAAAACTTGATATAATTTTATATAACTTTATAAAATTATATATTGTTTTATATAATTTGATATAGTTGTATATAATTATATCTGATTATATAAATTTGCTTTTGTTATATAAAAATAGGGGTCCAAATTTCGCATAAAATTATATAAAAAATTTATCAAAACACAAGTAACATTGATAAAATTTTATATGGTTTTATCGACTCATTTTTCGCATCAAATTCAATACAATTATATAGGAACTTTTTTACTCGGGATTTTTTAGTTATTTTTTTAGCATAAGGAGGGTGCACAAATTGTATTATATATTTTGTTTAAAATATCCTTACAATTAGCCTCATTTTGCATAAAAAATAACTTCAAATGTCAAATAATTTAAAGGAAAATGTCACCTTATGGCCTTGAAAGAAAAGAAAATTTCTGAGAAAATTTTTGTGTAACCAATAAACCAATTGTAAAATTAACTAAATTATTCATATGAAAAATTTTAGCAAACAAAATTGTGAGCAACATTTATTGCCATTGACCTAAGATAAAATGGTTAAATATTTTCTATCAAATTGTGACATTAGAAAAGAAAAGACCTTTTTTTGCTAACAAGATAATTACATTTTCAAATATGTATCAAAAAAAAGAGAAAACCTACTTTTAAACTTTTGCTAGTTTAACAAACACATAGAATTTGTCCAAACACACACACACACACATTTAAATACAATACTCAACATGCAATTCGTATGCGTATGGATAAACTTGACCTACCATAAAACGTGACACAAACCTAATTATAAGTGTTGAAGTTAAAAGAAATACAAATACAATAGCAACAACAAAGCTGAAATAAAACTATGATAGAAAAAATCATATAAATGGAACGAGGAATACAAAAAAACGAAGGAATAATTCAACATAGAAGACAGTTAAGAGTATTCTCTTAGTTTGAGTACACTGAAAGAAATACCTTGTCAAATTACTAGGAAAAGTTCTAGTAATCTTGATTTAACATTATTTAAGAGTTTTACTTATTTTTAACAAAAAAATCTTGTATTATGGTACAATTTTTTTTTTAATTTCACAAATTTATTTTCGTAAATGTATTTTACTAACTTCCAAGGTAATTCGTTTTTTAGTAAAGAGTTGTATTGAAAACGATTTTAGAAAAACTAATATTTTGAAAAATTTTCTGAGTCATAAAATTTTTTTGGAAAATGTTCTATGTCACGGATACACTTTGTAGCCTTCACTTTTAATGTTAGAGGATATATACTAGAGTTGTCAATTATTCAACTTTAACTTTGTTCGAATAATTCAAGTAATTGTTTTTGTTCGTTCGATCAAACGTTTAAATCTAAAAAATTATTCGATTAATCGATAAGAATAACGAATAAAATAAGTAGCTATAAAATATTTTTTTATTAAGTTTGAAGTTTTTTAAGTTAGGGGGATTTGGCGGGGGACGTTGGAGGGCACCTTTTCTCTCTTCACACAAATGTTTACAAATTCATTTATTACGATATTTACGCCTAAAAACACACTTTTGTCATTATTTTGTATTATTTTCTATAACCACGCCCTTAAAAAGAGGCGGGCCGGAAAATATCATTTCCTAATCATCTTGGTTCAAATGTAGGCCAATGAACTTTATATGGCATAAAATATTTAATTTGTTGAACAAATATAGAAAAAAAATGTAAAAAAAAAGTTTTTTTGGTGGTGTTTTAGTTCATTAAGGGGAACATTTTTCCCATCGTCCGATTTTGTCTCGGAACTTCACCAGCCTATGACCAGAAGACATAAACGTGCCTAACTTCACGAGTATAGCTCTTTTATTTTTGACTGTATCGAGCCCTCCACAGACGGACGGACAAACGGACATCGCAAGAATGCCTTATAATCGATTACTGTTCAAAAATATATTTACTTTATGGGGTTCTAGACCGATATTTCGATACTGTAGTTGGAGGGAATAAAAAAATAATTGTTCGATTAATTGACATAAATTAATTGATTTATTCGTTATTCGAAAATCGTAATTTTTTAATTAATCGAACAAGAGTTTGGTTTTGTTTGATCGATTAATCGAATTATTCTTAATCTAGTATATACACAGAAAAAAATATGGGGGAAACATTTTTGAATGAGGTGTTACAAACGGAACGACAAACTTATATATACCCTCTATCACTAGAGTGGAGGGTATAAAAACGGAAAAATTTTAGTACAGTTTTAATTGTGTCAATTAAAAATTTACACAAATTTTTTGGCATACATTTTATAAATTTTTATTAAAAGTTTACTCAGTACAATTAAATCGTTAAATGGTGCAAAATTTAGTAGTTTTTTACTCAAAAGTACATATTAAAAATTTATTAAATTTGTTTATACCCTCCAACTATAGTATGGGGGTATACTCACTTTGTCATTCCGTGTGCAACGCATCAAAATATCGGTCTAGGACCCCATAAAGTATATATATTCATAATCAGTGATCGATTCTAAGACATTCTAGCGATGTCCGTCAGTCTGTCTGTCCGTCCGTCTGTCCGTCTGTCCGTCTGTAGTTAACACGATGCAGTACAAATTAAAAGAGCTAGACTCCCGACACTTGGCACAAATGTGTCTTATGTTCCTAGGCAGGTTAAGTTCGTAAATGAGCAAAATCGGACCCCCCTTGAAGAACTAAACCAACCTCTTAAAAACACATTTTTTACATGATTTTTTTGTGTTTTTGTTTAACACATGCAACATTTTTATATTACAAGAAGTTCAAAGTCCTGCATTTCGTCCCAAAGAATTAGAAAACGTCGTTTTTTTTTTGGTCCGCCCCCCTTTTCTGGGCCTGGAATAATATTTTTTTTAAATATTGATAAACTTGTATTTCAAAGCATAATAATGACTTTTTAAACACATATGCGACAGGAAATTAGGTTTAGTAATTGATTTTGTACAAAAATCTTCTTATAAAATACCAATTTAAGTATCTTCAAAGTACTAATATTAGTAATTTTTACTGGTTTTGAATAATATTAGTAAAATATTTTAGTATTGGTTACCAATTCTTGCACCAGGTCCTTTTGGACTAAAATTAAGTTAAATTTTAAGTATTGAATACCCACGTTTTTTTGGGGTGTTGCTTGTGCTACAAAAAAAAATCGAATATACTTGTCAAATGAGCTTGTGAAGGTCTCGTCGAAAAGTTACAAAATTGTCCATCAAACTTGCCAGACACTTGCAAATTTTAAAGTTATTGTCAAAAAACGTTTTTTGGGGACTTTTCTCACAAAAACACTCAGAAACTTTTCAACCGATTTTTAATTTTTTAACGGTTTTGGATAGAAGAAGGATAGGGATTTTGATATATGTGAATTGTTTTGTACATATGAACAACATATGTATTGATTTTTTCAATAATTTCTAATTTTTTTGTTATTTTTTGAAAGTTTTGCGAGTTTCCAATTTTTATACCCTCCACTTACAATTAGTGATAGAGGGTATATATAAGTTTGTCATTTCGTTTGTAACTCATCGAAATATCGGTCTGGGACCCCATAAAGTATATATATTCATGATCCCCGATCGATTTTAAGACATTCTAGCGATTTCCGTCTGTCTGTCCGTCCGTATGTCTGTCTGTGGTAATGGCCGAAATATTTCACGGAAATGACTGAAGCTTAACACACTTATTGTAAGTTCTCCCGAGAAGTTTGGTGTTGCATTTGAGCGATATCGGTTCAGCGGTTCAAATGTTATGAACGAAAATGTAAGCACACCTCAAAAATTTCAGTACATTCATCATAACCTAAATATACAAAATCCCAGCAAAACTTAGATTACCAAATAAGGTATAAAATAAGGTATAGGATCTCTTATTTTATACATTGCAGCATTGATGAATTTAACAGGCGATGAGACTCAAAGTAATACATCCACATTATCACAAAGAATACCAGTAAGGTATAAAATAAGTCATAAATTTATAACGAAGAATACGAGTAAGGTGTAAAATAAATGATATTTTATAGGTTACTACTTAGAAATGAAATAATATAGCATACCAGAAGATGATATATAAGGTGTTACGAGTAGTGAAAAAGTAATTTTGTATTAAATTTCCTCACGTGATTGTTAGTGAGTGTAAGTAGATAAAATATATTCGTGAGTGTGTGTCGTTAGAAATTTCCTGTCGTGAGCCCATCTCTAGTTTAAACTTATGCTAATTTTTTTTTTAAATAATAATTTTTTATGTTATTGTAATGCATTATGCATCCAATTATAAAAAATACATTATTTCAATCTGTCAAATAATACATAATGTAACCAAATATAAGTCATCCGTGATTTAATGTTTAGAAATAACAAATATGAAATATATTTTATCCAATAATCATGCATTACGTAGCAAATTATTAGTAATGCATTATTTTTCACTTGAAAATAATACGTTGTGGAACAAATGTTTGGTAAGACATCATAAAATAATGCTACAAATAAGTTATATGCATTACCTGGTTATGTGTTATATAATCACTACCCATTACCAAAGTTTTGCTGGGATGCTTTAATTCGGCTTCTGGTTGACATATGTGAACATAATTGAACACCAAATGGTATTTAAACAAGTACGAACATATTTTTTGACAAAAAAAATCGCGAATTTTTTTTTTACCAAAAGCGGAAAGCGGGATTCATTTTTAAATTTACCGGGATCCCGGGAATTCCCGCAATAACTAAAAAACCCAAATTTTTGGTCAAAAAAATATATAAAAACCTTATGGATGCGATTGCACTAGTTATAATGTTTATTAACACCATAAAAATCTTGTTTAGTACCTTTAAAACAAAAAACAAATAAGTTTCGAGAAAAAAGAAAAATTTTTGTTACACAGTTTTTATAAAAAAAGCGGACCAAATATGTCAAAGTCTTTTAAAAGTATTTTTAAGGAAATATGTTATTTCACATCGCTTCTGTTTTAATATTAAAAATTCATCATTTATTCTAATTCATCTCAGTTCATTTTTACAATTGGTTTTCAACGCTTTGCCTCTAAAACAGAACGAAACTGATTCATAGGAATTTCGCAATTATGTCTCTGAAACTGAATGTAACTGTTTCAGAGAAATGAAATTACATATAAGAAAATTTATCTCAAAAAACTAGTAAAAATTAAAAAATTCTGTTTTCTAAAAGAAAAACCCGTTAATTTCAGAGTCATTCCTTACATTATCTAAATCGATAATTTGATATAAAATCTGTGTAAGGAATGACTCTGAAATTAACATGATTAAAAGAATCAGAAATAAATATTTTTTATAGAAACAAATAATCATACTGCAAATTTTTCTAATGCAGGTCTCAGAAAGAAAATTTTTCAGCTTCTGAAAAAAAGTATCAGGTTCTGATAAATATATCCTATCGAAGATTTAAATATTTTAAGACTTTTTCCATTGCGTAAGTCTCAGATTTTATGACATTTTTTAGTTAGAAGGTCTCTCTTGGAATACTTTTTGGGCCCTCCTAGTTCCTGCGTTTCTGCCATCAATTATCAAGAATTTTAATAAAATCTCTAAAAAATCACATGCAAAATAATCAATAGAAGTCGAAAAATCCACAATTTCAAAGAAAAGAAAATTCCCGGGAATTCCCGCTTATTTCTCGGGATCGAAAATTTACGTGTAGCGACTAGAGTTTTTCACGGGAAATCCCGTCCCGGGATCGCTACCCCAATTTTACGAGAATTCCAATTAAAAATTAAGAATTTTTCTTGCAATTTTTCATGATTTTTTAAATTTGAGTTTTTTTTTTGTAAATTTACAATTTTGCTCTTAACATATATCCCAGCAGAAATAAATCGAGATTTTGGCGACACAGCATCTGTTTATAGCATACCGTAGCGCATCCAAAGAGCGCTCTTAGGGATGCAGTAAAAGGAAGGGGAAAAAATTTTATTTTTTTTTTAAGATTTTTTATAAAAAACTTATAATGTGTAATTATTTTTTGATAAAATTTCACACTTGCTTTCCTTTTTAATATTTTTAACACTTTTTGAATAAAAAAACATGAGTTTTAGACAAAGACACATGATTTGACTGCATCATTATTGCGCATTAATCAGCGCTGTAAAGAGCGCTTCAATCATAGCATCTTTGACCGCTGTTCCCAAAAAAAATCACATAAAAAATGTGAAAATGAAAATTTCCGATATTTTTGATGTTCACTTCCGATTTTTTTTTTTCATTTTGTTTCACATAAATAAAGTTTTGTAAAGTAAAACGAATGAATTTTTTTGTTATATTTTTTTAAATTTTAGTTATTTGATTTAAACTAGGGATGGGCGATTAATCGATTAATTAATCATTCTGATTAATCAATTTCTCGATTAATCAATTAATCGATTAATCAAAGTTTCTGATTAATCGGAACTATGATTAATCAATTAATTTGAGTTTTGATTAATCAAAAACGAATAATTTTATTCAAAAACAAAATATATTCAAAATTTCAAACAAACCAAATGTTACAATAAAAAAATATATGAAAAATTTAGAATGAATGAAATATAAAAAAAACATTCAACGGGAGAATGTCCAACAAAATACTATAATATGGATAATGAAAAATGTAATCTTCGCGAAGACTTAGGAGATGAATAAATTGCGTGACATGCCATGAAAATGGATACAATTAGAACAATGCTTTTAATGTGCTCATATTTACATACATCCACCGGTACAAACCCTTCCAGCTTCTTGCGTTATTTTGTGTAACAAAACTTTCAGATTTGTGTTGGTTTTAGAACTCTTTCCTAAAATTTTGTGTATCTTTAATAAAAACTGAAAAATGGATCATTTAACAATAAAAATAGCCATGGGAAATAAAAATTTTAGGCGCATTACAATGTGTCTTAAAGAAATTTCAAAGAAATTGTTAATTTAATTGGCCAATGGATGGCCGGTTCATGATAAGATCTAGCCCTTACAACCGTATCTGCCTAGTTACGCTTATATGACCATTCTTTGCAAACGTGTTTTTATGTTTATCTGTTAATGGCCAAATATGGTCCAAGCCCCTATACAAACCACTACCCGATATTTTAGTCTCTCTAAATATTTATAAACGCCGGGTAACATATTGGGATTTCAAATGTTAAAGGAAAATTAAAAACGGGAAAAATAAACAAACAAATTGTTCAAATATTCAAATTTTGAATATTCAATTTCCTGATTAATCAATTAATCATGCATTTTGATTATTCAAAATTTAAATTATTCGATTAATCATGATTTTGATTAATCAAAATTTATGATTAATCGGTTAACTGATTAATCAAGATTTCGATTAATCAAAATGATTAATTAATCGATTAATCGCACATCCCTAATTTAAACTTTGAACAGACAAGGAAAAAATTCGAATTTTATTTAAAATTCATAAGGTATTTGAAATAAAATTTTTGTTTAAATAAAATTCTCAAAAACATTTGAATTTTATTATTTCCAAAAATAAAATTCTCAAAAAAAAAAAGAATTTTATTTTTGGTTTGAATTTTATTTTTGAATTTTATTTTTGGTTTAATTTTATTTTACTTTTGGTTTGAATATTTATTTGTTCAAAATATATTTGTTATTATGGAAATAAAATTCTTTTTTTTTATTAATAAAATTCTTTAAAGAATTTAAAAAAAATTTTTTTGAATTTTATTTCTTCTAAGAATTTAAAATAAAATTTTTAAGAATTATATTTAAAATTCTTTCTTGAATTTTTTGAAAAATTCAAAATTGAATTTTATCAATAACGAATTTTAAATTTTATTGTTTTTCCTTGTCTGACTTTGAATGAACCCGAAAACAAACACCAAACTCGATTTCATGTGATTCGGAAAATATCATGTGATTTGAAAAGTTTTGAAAGACATAACAGAGGCCTTTAACACATTTTAAATGATGATAAATAGGCCAACCAAAAAACAGCCAATGCTTATTTGTTATTTCGATGAATAAACCGATTTGGATTAAACACAAATTCTAATCACGAAAAAACAGAAAAACTAAGATACATTTGTTATAACTTCTTTTGAATATTTTTTCATTTATTGGTAAATTTTTTGTTTTTTATCTCATTTTTACATTTTAATTTTAGAACTTTAATTTTAGAAAATACAAATTTTATTACAAAATCAGCGCTAAAAAGATACATGAATTTACAGCATCTTTATTCTGCTTAAATCAGCTCTACAAAGATACATGAATTCACTGCATCTTTAATCTGCTTAAATCAGCGCTAAAAAGATACATGAATTTACAGCATCTTTATTCTGCTTAAATCAGCGCTCTAAAGACACATGATTTCAGTGCATCTAAAGAGCGCTGTTTCTGTGTATCCAACTAGCGCTCTAAAGTGGGACATCGCCTTAGAGAATCATGCATGAATTCAGCGCAATTGGATGCGCTCCTTTACTCAAGTTCCCCTTCCAAAAGCTGCTGAACGTTCAGCAAAATTTCTGCTGGGATATTACCAATGTTAGAAATTATGCAAAATTGCAATTTTTATTTTAAATTAAATTTTTTTTACATTTTATTCTTAAAAATTTTGAAAATGTTGAAGAAACATTTTACCAAAAACATTGCAAAATAACAATTTTTTTTTATAAATTTGCAGCATTTCTTGTTTACTTACAAATTTGTTTTGAAATTTTGGCGGCTGATAACAAACATTTTACAAATATAAATGTAAATTTGTAACTTTTTAATGTAAAACATCTTACAATGAATTCTCGTAATTTTGTTAGATTTTAAGAAATTTCCTAATAAAAATTAGGAATTTTTCTTGTTATTTTATAGGATTTTTTATTTCTATTTTTTTTTTTTTTGTAAATTTATATTTTTTTTTTGTAAATTTACATTTTTTTTTTTAATTTACATTTTTTTTTGTAAATTTACAATTTTCCTGAAATTTTGCGGCTGATAACAAGTTTTTTTCTAATATTAACACTTAAGTAAAATTACAACTTTTCTTTTTAAATTTACATTTTGTTTTGGTAAATTTACAACTCTTCTTTTAAATTTACATTTTATTTTTGAAAATTTTGAAGCTGATCAGATATTTTAGCGGGCGATAACAAACAAATTACCAATTAAATTGTTTATGTATAACTTTTTAATGGTAAATTATACAAGAAAGTCTCATGATTTTAAGAATTTTTTTGTAACCTCATATATTACGAGAAATCCTAGTAAAAATTAAGAGTTTTTATTGAAACTTCACAACATTTTCAAATTAAATTTTTTTTGATACATTTAATTTTTTGTAAATTTATTTTTTTTTTTGTGTAAATTACATTTTTTTTGATGAATTTAAAAATTTTTCCTAAAATTGTTGGGGCTGATAACAAACATTTTACTAATAAAAATTCAAAATTACAACTGTTCTTTGTAATTTTACAGTTTTTTTTTGTGAATTTACATCTCTTCTTGTAAATTTAAAATTTTTTCCTCATAACAAAAATTTTACCAATAACATTGCAAACTTAAAAAATTTCTATGTAAATATTTTTTTTTTTTTGTTAACTTACAACATTTTTATAAATTTAAAATTTTTTTAGCATTTTTACTAATAAAACTGTAATTTTACAACTTTTTGACGCAAAAAAACTAACAGGGAATTCCCGTGATATTACGAAAAGTTGTGCTATTTACTTTTTTAAGAGAGTTCCTATTAAAAATTAAGAGTTTGTCTTGTAATTTTACAAGATTTTTAAAATTTTTTGATAAATTTAAATTTTTTTGTTAATTTACGTTTTTCCTAAAATTTTTGCGGCTGATAAAAAACATTTTACAAATAACATTGCTAAATTTCAACTCTTCTTTGTAAATGTACATTTTGTTTTATTTTACGGGATTTTTCAAGTTTAATATTTTTTTTTTTGGTAAATTTAAATGCAAATTTACAACTTTTTGACTTAAACAAACTTACAAGGTATTCTGGTGATTTTATGAGATTTTTTGTTGCCTCCAATTTTTGGAGAATTCCCTATAAAAATTAAGAGTTTTTCTTATAATTTTACAGGATTTTTTAAATTTAATTTTTTATTTAGTAAATTTACAATCATTTTTTTTTTTGGAAATTTGCATTTGTTTTAGTATTTTTTTTTTTTGTAAATTTTCATTTGTTTAGGTATTTTTTTTTTATAAATTTACATTTTTTTAGTAAATTTACATTTTTTTTAGTAAATTTACTTTTTTTTGTTTATTTTATTTTTTTGGATTTACAAAGTTTTATGTAAATTTACAATTTTTTTAAAAATTAAAGCTGATAACAAAAACTATAGCAAAAACATTGCAAAATTGCTTAAGTCTGTGTAAAATTAATTATTGTTTGTGAATTTAAATTTTTTACTGATATTTTTTGTCTTTGTAATTGTAATTTTACAACTTTTTTTTTGTAAATTTACATTTGTTTTGGTATTTTTTTCTTTTGTAAATTTACATTTTTTTGTATTTTTTTTTTTAAATTTACATTTTTTTGTAAATTACATTTTTTTTTGGTAAATTTACTTTTTTTTGTTTATTTTAATTTTTTTGGTGAATTTACAAAAATTTATTTAAATTTACAATTTTTAAGAAAATTTTGAAGCTATACCAAACTATACCAAAAATATTGCAAAATTGCACAAATGTAAATGTTTTTTTTTTTTTGGAATTTAAATTTTTTTGCGGATATTTTTCGTGTGATAACAAACATTTTAGCAATAAAATTTTAATTTTACAACTTTTTGGCCGAAAAGAACTCATAAGGAATTCCTGTGATTTTAAGAAACTTTATGCTACCTTCTGTACTTGTCATTTTACAAGGTTTATTTTTTGAGAGTAATATACTCTTAAAATAGGAAATTGTTTGTGTTAAACAGAAACTCACCACTAAATGTTCGAAAATTCGAATATACGAAGTTGATGAAAATATATAACTTCGTTTGTAGGTTGTTGGCATGATAAAACGAATGGAAAAAATATTGTTTGTGTTTTTATTTATGGAAATTTACACACACACAATGAAAAAAAAAAAAACAACGAGGAAAAACATATTTTCCAACCAATCGTTTAAGTTTAGTCTTGTGTCGGTATTTGTATTGGACGGTATAACGATAACGGAATGTTGTTAAATTGTTCGTAAAACATAATTAATATATCAAAAAAAAAAAAATAAAAGAAAATTTTAATAGAAAAAAATCAAGAAAAAATTTAAAAATAATTTAAAAAAAAAAAAATTATAAAATTGTAGTGAAAATTATTTAAAAATTAGAAAAAAAAAATATTTCAAATTTGTGCTAAAAATAATGTAAGAAGAAAATTTTATGTTTTAAATATAGTGCGCGCCAATTTGTCAAACGGAAATGGAAACAAATGTTACTGCATACTTTGTTCCATTTACTTGTGTTAGTGTGTGTGTATGTGTTTAGTTTTTTCTTTTTTAAAAATATTACCATGTTTTAACCTGCCATAACATGCTTGTTTTTGGAAACTACCATAAATAAAGTGTTATTTTTTTTGTCCAGTTTTTTTGTTATTCCTTCACATACAATCGTTAGTAAAATTTGTTTTATGTAATTGTATAATTTGTTACAAACAAATTGTTAAATTTTTCATCAAAAACAGCAGCAAAAAAAATTTTTAAGAGTTTAACAAAAAATATATATAACAATGAATAATGTTTTTCTTCACGTCATGTCTTTTTCATTCAGTAAATTTTTTTTTTTTGTTGTATTGCAAATGTCATTTTCCACTACTTTAACAATGTGCTAACCTACTCCATTCCCAACTTATTGCCATAGTATAAAAAAAGAAAGAAATATAATACAAGTTGCAACAGGAATACGGAATACAACAATATGAACAGCAGCAACAAAAAAATAACTGTATGTAAGCTGCCTACAATGTTGTCGAAAATTGTATAAAAACGTTTTTCTGTCCTGTTTAACCGAATGAAAAACAACAAACACTTTTGCAGCAAGTACTAAATATAGAACGTTTCTACCCTACTATAGAATTGTCCTACCCTATACACCATACTTGGGGTACATGCTTTTTAAGTTTGTTTTGATGATTGCATTATTGCAGATAAGGGAGTGAAAGACCCAATTTTGATGATGATAATAATAGTTTGCTGAATCAATAAATTATTAAATAAAATCTACAAAATTTAAAAACAATTTATTTATGCATCGGAATTTTAAATATGTTTACCTAGAGCGGGATTTTATGTATGGCAAAAAATGTATCTTCCGATTTTTACATAAAAACTTATGCGGTACAAGTTTGAGGCTAATTGGACTCAATTTGATAGGGCTGTCAATCCCGAAATCCCGGGATTTTTGTTATAAAATGAATCCTGAATCCCGGGATTTGTTAGCTCAAATCCCGGGATTTTTGAAATGTTAAAAATGTATGAGAATTTATTTTTAAAAATACAACTTTGTTCAATTATTGTTATATTTACATAAACAAATTAAAACTAAAACTTTTTTTTTTAATTTTGGCCACGAATTTGGCTGACAATGAGCTGAGAATTCTACCCAGGCTTGCAGAGTAAAAGTCTACTAACCATTAAGCCACAGTCACGGAGCCCTTTGACCAAAGTTTGAAGGTTTTGGGGAAAGTTTTCTAAAAAATCGAAACTTTGATCGACGGGCGCCACGGGTAAATTTAATTCGATTGGCCTGAAATTTGTACCACATATGGTTTAGGCGTAGGAGAATAAAAAATTTCCCGGACGTTTAAAATTAGAAGAAAAACTTTTTTTATACAAAAAAAAAGGAAATCTAATGTATTATATTATTACTTTTCTCCTTAAAGTGTTTTTATTATTTTAGATTTTCTTTAAATTAGTAGTTTTAAAATTATACAGTGCAACAACCAAAATCGGAATGGGATGAAACCAAGAGCAAATAAAAGTTGTAATTTTCCATAACAAACCCCTCATGGCTTTTTTAGTTCCTTGCTAAATATTTAATAATAATAATTACTTGAAAACTGCATAAATGGCGTATTCTTAATTTGTTAATTGCCTTTAAAAAACAATCAGAATATTTAGAAATCATTTTTTTAATAATTTCGTTGTAGCGAAATCGACCCAAGGGTTTTCGTGAGAATCACTCCCTGCTTAATAGGCTAGTACGCTACCAACTAACCCACAGTTGCACAGTATGCGCAATAAAATTGAAACATAAAGAGTCTACTATTTTTTTACTTTTATAATCAAAGAAATTTAATCCCGAAAAATCCCGGAATCCCGAAAACTCCCGCGATCCCGAAAAATCCCGGGATCCCGGGATTTTGATTTTCAAATCCCGAATCCCGGGATTTAAAAAAACCGATCCCGTTTGACAGCCCTGCGATCAAAGTTTTGAATTTTTGAATAAATTAAAAAAAAAAAAAACAAGTAGAAAAGTTAAATTCGATTTGGCCGAATCTATGAATGCCCTCCACAATGCCCATTTTAAGTGATAGTAAATTTTCTAACGTAAAAAATAACAGTTTTGATTAGAAATATTTTATTTTGTTTAAATTTTTTTTTTTTTTTAGTAATTTTTGAAAAAAAAAAAAAAAATAATTTACTTATTTTTTTTTTTTTTGAGTGTAAAATTTTTTTTGAGTGTAAAATTTTTTTCGAGTGTATTTTTTTTTTTTGTTTTGGTATAAAAATATTTTTGAGTGACAAAAATACGTTGTAAAATATTTTTGTGACTTACCAATGTTTTTAAAACAGGTTTAACGGGTTTTCAACACGTGAATTTTAGGTGAAGCTAATCTGAAATTCACGGTTTTGCTAATAACTTTTGAACCACTGGACCGCTTTGGCTGAAATTCAATACGAATGAGGCTGGAGGAACGCAAAATATATACGCCAAGCTTCAGCATCCTCAGAATTGCTTTTCGAAAGTTATAGTGCTTTTTATCTCAAAAATTCACGAAAAACCCTTGCCGAAATTCAGTCTTTTGCTCATAACTTTTGAACCACTGGACCGATTTTGCTGGATTGCAACACCAACCTGACCAGGTAAATGCCCAAGATATATGCCAAACTTCAGGAGCCTCTGTTAAGTCTTTCAAAAGTTAGCGTGTTTTCAACAGACAGACAGACAGACGGACAGACGGACAGACGGACAGACGGACAGACGGACGGACGGACGGACATCGCTAGATCGTCTTAAAATCGATCGAGGATCATGAATATATATACTTTATGGGGTCCTGGACCAATATTTCGAGGTGTTACAAACGGAATGACAAACTTATATATACCCTCTATATATAGGCTCTATCTCTAGAGTGGACGGTATAAAAATTGATGAGCTGAACACTTATATTGAAAAAAAAACAGTAATAGTGTTAAATTCGGCTGTGCCGAATCTTTTATTCCCACCAACACGTTAAAAAATAAAAAAAAGCAGGGGCGTTTTTTTTTGGGGGGGGATCGGCGGAGTCGGTGGGGTACACCACCGAGTTTTCTAGTCCCCTTTGTCCAAAGGCAAGGTCTATGAACATAATATGGCATGAAAATGTTATGTTTTGAGCAATAAGTAATTAAAAAAACCCGTAATAAAATTGTGTTTTTCATGGGTTTTTTTAGTTTTTCAAGGGGGAACTTTTTTCCCCCTTGTCCGATTATGCACATCTTCGAACTTAAATTTACCAGTAACAAAAGAGACATTCTTGCCAAATTTCAGGAATCTTGCTCTTTTAGTTTGGAATGCATCGTGGTTTCTACAGACGGACGGACATCGCAATAATGTCTTAGATTCTATCAAGGATCAATAATATATGGGGCATTCCAGGCCAAATCACTCACTTCTAGACCCGTCCCCTTTCGATTAATTTTATTTTTGCATATGTTTTAGTACTTATTAAATGCAACTTGCATACCAATTTTCAAAAAAATTCTCAAAAAATTCGCCAAAAATGGCGATTTATTGAAAAAAAATTAAAAAATTTAAATTTTAAATTAATTTTGACAAGTAAACAATATAGATATTTTAAAAAAAAGTTGGACAACGTTTTGTTGGTATTTAAATGTAGTTTTAGAAAAAAATATTAAAAAAATTATTCGAAATAATTATCACTTATTATTAAAAATTAAAATCGACTTTTTGAAAAAGTTCGAAACCTTCGATTTTTTTTTAAACGTCGAAAGTTCTACTCTAAATTACGCAATTTTTAAGCCATAATTCGAGATGTGATCGAAATTTGTTTTATTTTTTTTTTTTAAATTTTGAAAATTGCACCTTTTATTTTTTGACTCTTATTTATTTTATATGTTGCTCCAAAAAAATTAAATTTGTATTGAGGTAAAAATACGTCTTACAAAATTTAAGAACGGTCGGACAAAGGTAAGGCATGGGCCTTGATGTTTAGAAAACGGATTACAATGAAAAACATGATTTTTTTTTCTGTTTTCTCAATTTTTTTAATATTTTAAGCTAAGTTTTAATTCAAGTAGTTGAAGAATTATAATACGGAGTAAAATGTCTCTCTAATAAGGTACGAAAAACTAAAATCGGTTGAAAATCAGCTAAGTTATTACAACTTCCCCAGGCATCTAACATGTGGCAGACCACTTGACTAAAGAATACGAGTCCCTCTTTTTAAATTTATTGAAATTTTCTACTGTAATAACATTTTCTTTAAGTTCAAATGTATTTACATGACAAGTATTTTTCATATTGTGTTTGCTAACATGTTTAAAATTAATGGTAAAAATACCTGCATTTTATTTTCAACACCCTTTTGAAATCTCAGTTTAATTTTTTTTTGTTTTAAAATTTGGAAAAACCAAAAAAATATTGCACTAAAACTTAAATAATAAAAAATTGTTATTAAAGTAGATAATTTCAATAAATTTAAAAAATTGGACTCGAATTCATTAATCAAGTGGTCTTACACACGCTAGATGCATTGGGAAGTTGTAATAACTTGGCTGATTTTCAACCGATTTTAGTTTTTAGTACCTTATTAGAAAGAAATTTTACCTTACATCATAGTTCTGTTATGGCATATATGATCAGACATTTTCAGATATGTTCATATATGTAAAATTGTCAGATAAACTCAATTTACGGATCAAAACATATCTGAAGCAGATATGAATATGTATGGAGTAGATCTGATTACATCCATTTATATATGATCCATATATGTTTTTATCAAAGGAGATATGTTTTGATATACTTATTTTTTACACGGGTAGTTTTTTATGGGCTATCGATTAATTTTTTTTGGGAAAAAGTCAATTTATCAAAAATCCGCCCACTTTTTTTTAATTTTTTTAAGTTTAGATGTGTGTCCATCCACTAAAAAAATTCAGAAACAGAAATGGTAGAAATGGTAGAAAAAAAAAAAATCTCGGACAATCAACTTCTGAAGAAAAACTATTTTGTCATAGAAAAAAAATCCGATATAATGTAACTTGGACATAAATGACCTATCACAAATCCTTTGTGAGGCAACACAGGCAGAAAAAGACGGACGGTAGATAAAAAAAAAAATAAAAAATTTAAAAAAAGTTTCCGCGTTTTTTTTGTAAAAAAAAAACATATTTGATCCTCTTTAAAAACCATTTATCATCTCATTCCGTACACAGTAGTCAACCAGCAGTCGAAAAAAATCATTTTGTATTTTTAGGTTATGTCGAATGTACCAGAGGTTTTGGGGTGTCCATACTTTTTCGTTCACAACTTTCGAAGCGCTGAACCGATTTCGCTCAAATGCAATACCAAACTGCTATATCTGTAAAATATTTTGCGTGATTGTCATTTCAACAGACAGACGGGCGAACATATGAACATCGCTAGAATGTCTTAGAATCGATAACTGATCAATAATATATATTCCTTTTTCAAATTTATATATAATAATCTCCATTAAGTTTAGTGGCATCCCTTTTCAAAATCACCGGAATATCTGATAAACAATTGGAGGTTAAACTTACGTTTTCCGTTCTTATTAACATATCGCTCATTTACTTGTACGGTGTCATAACTCAAAATATGTCGTTTTTTGGGTAAACAATATGGAATTATTTGTTATATCCTGCTTTATATTGTATCAAAAATTCGTATTCATATCTTTTAAACTCACAGTTTCGGAAGAGAACACGCCATTACAACATTTTCTAGGCCCGTGCCTTTTGCAACGTAAACCAAGTTTTAATTGTAAACTTTAAAGAGGTTTTCTGTAAAATCAAACATTTTGAGTTAAGACACTATACAAGTAAATGAGCGATATGTATATAAATTGCAGAGCAATCAGAGTGTAATCTATGGGATACCTTCCTTGTAAGTGGAGGGTATAAAATCTTTTGAAAAAATTCTGAAAGATTTAAACATTTCTTTGAGTTTCGAGTAATTTATGGAAGTGCAAATTCAGAGAAATTTGTACTTCAATGAATTTTATAGATTTTCATCTCCTAATTCCAAATATGCCTTCAAAATTTTTCTATTACGTTCCGATTTTATGTAATTCACGTTAAATTATTTCAAAAACGGTACGTGTGTTAAAAAGTGTATGGAGTTATTTTATCGCTTTGAACCTAATGTCATTAAAACTTGCCTTCATATGCATATGTTCGCATATATTTTTTTTTATTTCCCACAATATTTTTTTCTTTTATCTGTATGTTTTCGCCTGTTAAACTCTTTGTTTTATTTTTAACTTGAGTTTTTAATAATAAAACCATACAGTTTTACAGGATTTTCCCTATTTATAAAATACGTATATCCCTGCTTTACAATATTGCAGTTGTTGCTGTTACTTTTACCACAGAAGTCGTAGGGTTTTTTTTAGTTGTTGCTGCTGTTTTTTCTATACTTGTTTTATAAGGTTATTAATGTATGTATATGATGCGGTCGTCTCTGCCATGACTGTTTATAAAAATAAAATTAAAAAAAAAAATCAACTTTTTTCGTTGTTGAAGGTACAATCTACTGCATTTATGTTTCATTTACAACAAAAAGTATGTGTAACGTTTTGTACTCCAAAACACTGTTGCTTCTTTATGCAGTTGTGGCATGCAGTTTTTTTTTCTTGTTGTATGTTCATATTGTTGCTTAAACATGCACATTTTATAAAAACTGAAATTTTTTTTGACTTTCGAAAGGGGTTACCTTATGGAGATATTTTTTTTATATTTTATGGATTCCAAAATATTTCTTGCGAAGAAAAAATTTCAAGCTATTGGTCAGAAGAACGGCATTTTTTTGTATTGCAAAAAATTTTTTCATCTGATTTTGAGCATTTAGGCAAATTTTTATTTTATTCGGCCTAAAACTTTTGTGCACAAATTTAAGGGCAATCAGATTAAATTAACCCATGGCGCACGGGGATCAAAGTTTTGGATTTTTCGAAATTTTAAAAATTAATGTATTTTTACACTTCATGTTTGTTACTTTTGCTGCGGTGGACACGAATATCAAAAATTTTTTAAAATCGCATTTTATCAAGTTTTGAATTGACGCCAAAAATTTCGTTTTTTAAAAAATTAAAATAAAAAAAAATGATCTTGCGTCATAAAATTTGTATACCCTCCAACCACAGTATGGGGGTATACTCATTTTGTCATTCCGTTTGTAATGCATCGAAGTATCGATCGGGGACCCCATAAAGTATATATATTATTGATCCATGATCGATTCTAAGACATTCTATGAATGTCCGTCTGTCTGTCTGTCCGTCCGTCCGTCTGTCTGTAGGATACACAATGCAGTCCAAAATAATAAAGCTAGACTCCTGAAGTTAGGCACAAATATTTCTCATGTTCATAGGCAGGTTAAGTTAGTGAATGGGCAAAATCGGGCAAGGGGGAAAAAGTTCCCCCTTGAAGAACTTAACCAACCTCTGGAAAAATACACTTTTTGTTAAATAAATGAGACATTTGGTATATTTATCGCAATGGGAAGGTGTTCTCAACGTCCCCCACTGACCCCATCACCCACCCCCCCCCCCCCCCACCCTCCAAAAAAAACGCCACTGACAATTATTTTTTTTTTACATTTTGGAGGGTATAAAAGATTCTGCACAGCCGAATTTAACACTCTCACTTGTTTTTATTAATTTTGGCTTACTGAACACGAATATCAAAAAATTCTATGAAAGGTCGAACGGTTTTTGAAATATAACCATTTAAAACTTGCACAAATATTTCCAAAAATGGCGTTTTTTCCTACGTTCAAGAATTTTTTAAAATTTTTTTTTTTTTTAATTGAGCCTTTCATACATCTTGGGACTAACTTTATCAAAACTTAATTTGAGACAAATCCGTACTGCCTTTCGATAAAATTTTTAAATTTTCTAAAAGTTTAGCAAAAATCCAAAATTTTGATCGTTGCACGATACGAGTTAAAATTACCGTATTTAATTATATAAAGTTAAAATGAAAGTTCGTCTCAAGCTCTAGATTGAGGCCTTCTAGAACTTGAGACAAATTTTTAAATTTTTTTTAAACAATTTTATGAACCTAGCAAAAAACCTCCATTTAGCAAACTTTATGAGTCTCATGAGGCGTATGATTAATAACACAGTGATACAAAATCGAACTTTCGGAATCGGAATGGGATGAAACCAAAAGCAAATGAAAGCTGACGTTTTCCATAACAAAACCCTCAAGGCCTTTTTTTTAGGTCAGAGCTAGATTTTATTTTTCACGCATTTAAAGTTGGTGATTTTAAAGCATTTAAAGTTTTTGTGTACTAAACGTGTCCAACTTTAAAGACCCCTGGTGGTGCCCTTATTGGACATGTAGGGTCAGTTTCCAAACTTAAGCTCAAAATTACTTCAGCTATGACTGGTACGAATTTTGCTGCAATCGGACCAGTACCCACTTACTGAATAGCCAAATTATTAAAATAAACCATGTACACCGTTGCGTATGATTGTTATTTAAAGGCAATTATTAATATAAATCACTGGACACCGTTGCGTATGATTGTTATTTAAAGGCAATTACAATATTAATCATTCGCCACTAAAACAGTTTTCAAGCATTTATTATTGTAATTATAATAAAAGTGTACTAACTTCAAATGCGTGTAAAACAAAATCTAGCTCTGCACTAGAAAAAAGCCTTGAGGGTTTGTTATGGAATATGTCAACTTTCATTTGCTTTTGGTTTCATCCCATTCCGATTTTGGGTGTTGCACTGTGTAATTATTTCGTTGAAATTAAATATTGCTCATAAGCTTCATATTTAAAATTCTTGATCGATTTCCATCACATACCAGAAATGTTTGTTTTTTATGTTATTTATAAGTTTTAGCAAAAATTTTGTAAATATTTGAATATTTTTCCGCTAGAAAAATTTAAGTTCTTAAATTCTGAATATTCTTTTTCTTAGTCAAAATTTTAGTTTCTAATTTTTTTTTTGTGTAGAAAAATTTTCAGAATCTGAAAGTTTATTTTCTATAGAAAAATTTTTAGACTCTTAAATATTTTGCTATAGAAAATTTTTTCAGATTCTGAGACATTTTTCTAAAAAAAATCCCTAGGATCTGAGACATTTTCTTTTCGGAAAATGCTCATGCTCTCAGATATTCTTTTCCAGAAAAAATCTCAGATTCTGTGAAATTTTTCTATGGAAAAAACATTTTTTTACATAAAACATCTTAGACACTGATGCATTTTATCTACACAAAAAAGTTATAATTCTAAGACATTTTTTCTAAAGAAAAATTCTCAGATTCTAAAAAATTTTTGCAATAAAAAAATTCTCAGATTCTAAGAATTTTTGCAATAGACAAATTCTCAGATTCTGGAATTTTTTTTATAGAAAAATTCTCAGGTTTTAAGACTTTTTTATATAGAAAAATTACACTGTAAGTAGGTGAAAATGACACACCAAAACGCCGAGACACGTCAACCTAATTTTGGGTCGTAGAATCCAGTGGTGTACCCCGTTTTAAAAAGTTAGCTCAAAATCCCGAGATATTTCGATTTTAAATTTGTAGTAGATTTAAGGCGATTTTTCATTTTATTTGAATGAAAAAACTTAAAAAAAATTGTTAAAAACTTGTTATTTATCAAAATTTATATCTAGGAAATAATGGACGTCCATTTTCAATCGGACATGCAGCAATACTTGCTCCTATTTTGATGAATTTTATATTTTTTTTGGATTTATTCAATTTTTACTCTTAAATTTGCAAATTTAAAATCGAAATATCTCGTTATTTTGAGCTAACTTTTTAAAACGGAGTATACCACTGGATTCTATGACCCAAAAATAAGTTGGGGTGTCTCGGCGTTTTTGTGTGTCATTTCAAAAGTTTTAATTTTACTTACAGTGTTATCAGATTCTGAGACATTTTTTCTATCAAAAAATTCTAATTCTGAATTATTTTCAGATTCTGAGATATTTTTTTTTTTTTGTATTTAGTACATAAATTCTCATTATGTCTATTTACATGCGAATATAGGACTTTATGTTTTGCCACTAACGATTGTCAATTTGCTAAATACTTTTGACAATGGAATTTGGCAAATTTCGAAACACGCATCGAGTAAGTCTTGCAAAATGACCATTTTAATCAATTTAAAACAAACAAACTTTATAAATAGATTCTCGAAAATTGTAACTTTGACAATATCATTGTAATAATTAGTTAAGAAACGTGACCTCGAGCTGAAGTAACCTTTCTCAATAGAATTTATAGGTCACATAATCAATAATTTTTATAATTTCAAATTTAACACAGAAATTAAATTGTAATAAAAGATTTTTTTTTTAAATATAACAAAAAATTATTTTTTGAAATTTTGGATAGTAATCACCAGTTTTGTTATTTCCGCAATATCACCTTTAGTTTTAACAATTTAAGTTTAAAAAAAAAATTATAAAAATTGTTTAATTAAAATTTTTATGTGACCACCTGATTTTGCACCTTTAAACTCGTTTTTTAGAAATACTTAATTAGGAATTCGATTTTTGGATTTTTTTTTATTTTTTGTTAGTTAAAGAAATAATACCAATTTAAGTTTTTTATACCCTCCACTCTAGTGACATATAAGTTTCTCATTCCGTTTGCAACACCTCGAAATATTGGTCTAAGACCCCATATAGTGTATATGGGGCATTCCAAGCCAAATCGCTCACTTTTAGACCCGACCCCTTTCGATTTATCTTATTTTTGGATATGTTTTAGTACTTATTAAATGCAACATGGACACCAATTTTCAGCCTTTTATTTCAAGATGGTGTTGAGTAATCAATTTTTCAAAATGGCGATTTTCTCAAAAAAATTAAAAAATTTAAATTTTTAATTAATTTTGAGCATTAAAAAATATATATATTTTAAAAAAAGTTGGACGACGTTTTGTTGGTATTTAAATGTAGTTTTAGAAAAAAAATATGAAAAAATTATTCGAAGTAATTATCACTTATTTTTTGACGTTTAAAAATTAAAATCGACTTTTTGAAAAAGTCCGAAACCTTCGATTTTTTGTAAAAAACTACAAAAAATTCTACTCTAAATTACGCAACTTTTAGGCCATAATTCGAGATGTGATAATAATTCTTTCTATTTTTTTTTTTAAATTTTTAAAATTGCACCCTTTATTTTTTGGCTTTGATTTATTTTATATGGTGCTCCAAAAAAATTAAATTGGTAGATACTGACCGTAACTTACCCTAGATATATTCATTTCGAGGTAAAAATACGCCTCACAAAAATTAAGAACGATCGGACATGGGTAAGGCGTTTCGCATGGGCCTTGAAATTTAGAAAACGGATTACAAGGAAAAATATGATTTTTTTTACTGTTTTCTCAATTTTTTTGGTATTTTAAGTTAACCCTGCTGTTAGGTTAGAAAAAACTTACGGATGTTAGGTTAGTGGACCATTTGGTCCATACATAATATTCAAACAAAATAACAATTTAATATTATATTTGTATATATTTTGGATCATTTCTACCTAAATACGATTATTTTAAGCTTAACTCAACGTTAGAGATGGGTGCGTGAGTGAATTTTGGGTCACGCTCACGCAAGAAATATTATAATCGCTCATGAATCACTCACTCGATTTTTTTCTTTACTCACGCTCACTTACAACTCACGTCAGTAAAACTAAAATAAGTTACGATCATGCGTGACTCACGTGATTCATAATTACACTCACCCCAATTCACGCAATATTCACTTACAAATACACAATTTTAAGGAAATTAAAAAAAAAAAAAAATTCATATATTAGCAGACCGTTAATTTGAATTTTAACTGATTGCTAAACGAAAAATAAAAATAAAACTATAAATAAAACTGAAAACAATACAAAAAAATATATTGAATCACGCAAGTAAAACGGCACTCACGCAAAAATTAGGCTCGATTTCTAATCACTCACACATAAAAGTATTGGAATCACACTCACTCAAGCATGATTCTCGTAATTAACTAGACTTTCGCTCGAGCGTGAGTCACGCGTGATTCACGAGAACCACGCAAATCACGTGACCAGCACCCATCTCTACTCAACACAGCTAATGTAAACATTTGTTGAAGGATTCCCTTTTTTCATATTCTTTACTTTAGAGATTGTTGTGTATTACAATTCAACAAAAGGCACATATGTAAGTTTTCTTTTTTCCTATAATTTCTAATGATTCATCTCATTTAGGTGGCGTGGATATTGCTGATCAAATGGTTGGTTCCTACAGCACGAAACGCGCAAGAAATCGATGGCCTAACGTTGTATTTGCAAACATACTTGATATCCCAGCAAAACATAAAACATGGTAACGGTTATGTAATGCATTACCGTGTAATGCATAGCCCAATAAAAATTAAAATAAGGTGCATTAATATTCGCCTACCGCTTACCATAGCCATTCACTGTATTTATTTTTCATGCATTATGTAAAACTGATGCATTACTTTGAGTGACATCCCAAACAAAAAGAATCAATCAAGTATAGGGTATTGTAAGGTTGCCTTATTCTTTACTGGATTAATGATTTTTGTTTGGGATAAGACTCAAAGTAGCGCATGAGTTTTACATAATGCGTGAAAAATACAAAAAAGTTATGCCTATGGTAACCGATAGGAAAAAAATGCATATTTTTGTTTTTTTTTTCTGTGCATTACATGGTAATGCATTACATGGCCGTCACCATTTTAAAAGTTTTTCCGGAATACCTGCTTTGAATGCGTGCATCCTATTTTCTAAAATCGACGTTTCATGGGCTCCGGCTATCGAAATCGCAGGGGAAAATATTCTATGGACCAAATGGTCCCTTAACCTAAGATACGTAACTTTTTATTTTTCTCAGTCCTGGTTTAAGTCAGAACCTAGATTTTTTGTAAATAACATTGTTTTATAAAAAGACCCCATGAGCAAAAAATCTAAGCCAGTATATATCACCGGTCAAAAGTTACAAAGGAAACAATCCAAAAATTGGACCAAATGGGCTTAACCTAACAGCAGGGTTAAGTTTAAATTCAAGTGGTTACAGAATTATAATACGGAGTAAAATGCCTTTCAAATAAGGTACCAAAAACTAAAATCGGTTGAAAATCAGCCAAGTTATTACAACTAACGTATGGCAGACCACTTGATTAAGCAATACAATCCAATTTTTGAAATTTATTGAAATTTTCTACTGTAACAAATTTTTTTTATTCTTTAAGTTCAAAAGTATTTACATGACAAGTATTTTTCATATTGTGTTTTGCTAACATGTTTTAAATTAATGCTAAAAATGCCTGCATTTTCAACACCCTTTTGAAATCTCTATTTAAAATGTTGTTTTTTTTTTTTGTTTTAAAATTTGGAAAAACCAAAAAAATATTACACTGAAACATGAGTAATGAAAAAATGTTATTACAGTAGAAAATTTCAATAAATAAACTTGAAATAAACTTGAAATACCAAAAAATTGCGAAAACAGAAAAAAATTCATATTTTTCCTTGTAATCCGTTTTTTAAACTTCAAGGATCCAAAAAATAAAAAGTGCAATTTTAAAAATTTAAAAAAAATAGAAAGAATTGTGATCACATCTCAAATTATGGCTTAAAAGTTGCGTAATTTAGATTAGAATTTTTATAGTTTTTTACAAAAAAATCGAAGGTTTCGGACTTTTTCAAAAAGTAGATTTTTTTTTAAATTTTTTCATATTTGTTTTCTAAAACTTCATTTAAATACCAAAAAAACGTTGTCCAAATTTTTTTAAAATATCTATATTTTTAAATGGTCAAAATTAATTAAAAATTTCAATTTTTTTGAGAAAATCGCCATTTTGAAAAATTGATTACTCAACACCATCTTGAAATAAAAGGCTGAAAAATGGTGTCCAAGTTGCATTTAATAAGTACTAAAACATATCCAAAAATAAAATAAATCGAAATGGGTCGGGTCTAAAAGTGAGTGATTTTGCTTGGAATGCCCCATATACTCATGATCCTCGATCGATTTTAGGACGATCTAGCGATGTCCGTCCGTCCGTCAATCCGTCTGTCTGTTTGTTGAAAACACTTTAACTTTTGACGGACTCTACGGAGGCTCCTGAAGTTTGGCATATATGTTGGTCATTTACCTGGTCAGGTTGGTATTGCAATCCAGTGAAATCGCTCCATTGGTTCAAAAGTTATGAGCAAAAGACTGAATTTCGGCAAGAGTTTTTCGTGAATTTACGAGATAAAAAACACGGTAACTTTCGAAAGGCAACCCTGACAAATCAAAAGATTGACATATATATTTGTCGTTTCCCTGGCCTAGTTCGTAATGAATTTCAGCCAAATCGGTCTAGTGGTTCAAAAGTTATTAGCAAAACCGTGAATTTAGGATTAGTTTCACCTTAAATTCACGTGTTGAAAACCCGTTAAACATGTTTTAAAACATTGGTAAGACACAAAAATATTTTACAACGTATTTTTGTCACTCAAAAACATTTTTAGACTAAAAAAAATACACTCGAAAAAAATTTTATACTCAAAAAAAATTTAGTAAATTATTTTTTTTTTTTTCAAAAATTACTTAAAAAACAGATTTTTACACAAAATAAAATATTTCTAATCAAAAATGTTATTTTTTTCATGTTAGAAAGTTTACTATTACTTAAAAAGGGCACAATGCCCTCCACAATGGAGGATATTCATAGAATCGGCCAAGTCGAATTTAACTTTTGTACTTGTTTTTTAATTTTTTTATTAAGATGCTTAATTTCTAAGCTTTGTTGGTGATCACTAGATTTCAAAATGTTTGCTTTATAGCCGTTATTTCAAAAAATAATTGCAATTTAGGTTTAAAAAAAGAAAAAAAAAATATAGATATTTGTTAATTTTTGATGGTGATCTCAATTTCTATGTAATGGCTTTTTTCAATGGAACCCAGATTTAATTTTAAACTTTTTTTTAGGGCAAAATCGGTTGCAGTTGTACACCAAAAACTACTGAACCGATTTTGATGATTTTTTTTTTTTTTTTGATTTGTAGATTATGAAATTCTCAAGCACTTATTTTGGCCAGTCCTTTTTTAAAAATATGATTTTTGCTGAAGTACTGCTTATGAAAACTTTAAAAATGGAAACGTTTACTTATCTTTTTTCATTAAAACATAATTAGGTCAAAATTTAAAAAAATTAAAAAATGGCCACGATTAGTACTAGAGAATTTAATAATCTACAAATCAAAAAAAAAAAATCATCAAACTCGGTCCAGTACTTTTAACTGTGCAACTGCAGCCGATGTTGTCCTTTAAAAACCCATTTTACAATCGAGTGGAAATTTTAGTTCACCAAATTTTGTGTTATAAAATTTTAAAAATTGTTCATTTGAAGGCTGTTTTATTTTCTTTTAACCCCTCTTTAAGCTAAGTACTCTGTTCGATTTCACGGGAAAAAATCTGTCAAACTCCATATAAAAAAATAAATTTTGGCAACGCGAGGAATTATAGGGAAATTGTAAAAAAAGTTTTCACGCATTTTTATTATACAAGACAATTTAAATTGTCGTGAAAAAGTGACATTTCAGTTTTGTTATGATCGTTTCTTTCTTATAATTGTCAAAAGTTGTTGATTTTTAAATATTTTATTGCGATTTGAGGCGTTTAAAGTTTAAGTCAAATTTTCACTGCAAGAAACAGAGTACTTAGCTTTAGTTAAGAAATTTTCGATTTTTGGTACAGATGCGAATGATTAATATTTTTTGTCTAATTTAAATATTGCTCATACGCTCCATATTTAAATGCTAAACACCAATGGTTCCCAACCTTTTTTACGTCACGCCCCACTTTTAAGTTAAAAAAATTGCCTTGTCCCCCTACACTAAAGAAAAATTTAATAAATTTTCTAATTTTTGTTTCTAATGAAAAATTACTACTGGTTTAGCAAAGTTTTTGTAAAATAAGCATTTAAACTAAGTTTTTAGTAAAACTTTTTAACAATTAACAAGATTTTTGCAGTTAATTTTGCTAAGACAAATAGTTTTTGTTGTTTATTTGACTAAGAAAAATCTTGAAAATTTGCTCGTTGCCCCCCTGGAACCTTCAAATTGCCCCCCAGTGGGGCGAGAATCAAAGGTTTTGAACCATTGCTGTACACCGACAAGCTTTCAGATTATCTAGAAATTTAATACTTTAAACTTTTAATATTTTTTATTGTAAATATTGTACAAAACTAATTTGTTTTTCAACAATAAATATCCTGTTCAAATAAAAGCTTAATTTAAATTTGAAGTTTTGTTGTTTTAACAGCAATATAAACTGTACTGAGCTTAAAATAGAAGTCAACTTTTATATAATTTAAATTTTTTTGTTGGACCCTTTTACTTTAATATTAAAATTTTCTCTGCATAAAAACTTTACTTGGCAAGCCTTTTTATGATTGTTGAAAGAATTTTTTCATTTAATTTTATATATTTTTTTTTTTTTTCATTATTTTATTACAAAGTATCTTCAGCATTAGCAACATTTTACAACTGTTTATGTCAACCTTATAAAAAAAAAATATTTAATAATAGTGGAAGTAACACGCAACAACAATAAAATAAATTTAACAATAACTTTTGTAGTTTTTTTTCTGGGCACATATAAAAAGGAAGCGGAAATGAAAGCGTTTAAATAAAAATGAAATAAATAATATTATTATGTAAAAAAATAAATAAATTAAATTACGAACTTTTATATAAAAAATTCATGAAATAAATTATTTTAAATATTACATTAAAATCAAATTAATTTTAACACTAATCGGCATATTTTGTTCAGATCGAGATTCCTAAAACCAAAAAGAAGAATAATTTATAGAAAAACTAAACTGACACAAATTTGTTTTAAAATTTTCTGAAAATTTGAATTTTTTCTCAGTTGCAATTAACTAAAATTTCTTTCAGTATTGATTTAAATAATAAAATAAGTAGATTTCAAAATAATCAAAATAATATATATTCTAAAAATAATATATGCTCGCCGATTAGTGTTATATAATAATGCAATAAAATTAATGTGGTTTTTCAAAAATATTTTTTCAAATACTTAAAAAATTCATCATAATTTAAACATAATTTTACACCCAAAATGTAAAAATTATTTTTTTTAATTAAATAAAATTTTATTAAATAAAATGAGATTTTTAAACTTTAATAAAAGATTAATTTTAAACGATGGATTCGAGTGCGTTTAATCCTCTTATGCACAATTTAAGTTTTCTAGCTTTAGAAAGAAAACCCTTTTTAAAATGCTAAATAGCTGCCCTTTGCCTATAGAGGGTTAAGCATATTACAAACCCATTCAAGTTGTTATTTATTAACGGCTATTGTTTGAGTTTGACAATCACGGTAATTTTGTCAAAATTATTATATTACATTGACATAATAGGAATTCAAATTAAATGAAGGGGAGGTACTCATAACAAAAAGGGTTTAATAATAAGCTTCTAGTTAAAGGTATTATTAAAAAAACACATATTGTTTTTCACTGAAATATTTTAGGAACACAATTCAGCAGAAAATACCGTACTACACAAAGGAATACATATGAAATATTTATTAGAATTCAGAAGAATTTTACAAAGTTAATAATTGCGTATAAATTTAAGTTTAAACATAAATTAACTTTATCAGCTTTGTATAAGTAATATGTAATGTAGTGCAGCCTGCAGAGTAATCAAAAAGTGAGCATTCTTAAATTAAATTCCATTGAAGTCAAATAGTTTTTGTGAAATTCAAAGTGATTGTGTGTAATTCATACTATATATAAAACAACTTCAAAAAACGTCCTTTACTTTTTTTATTATATGATGTAAAACAAATAGTTGAAAAAACAATATGATAAAAAATTATGGAAAAAACAAGTAGAAAAGTTATATTCGACTTGGCCGAATCTATGAATACCCTCCACAATGTCCATTTTAAGTGATAGTAAATTTTCTAACGTGAAAAATAACAGTTTTGATTAGAAATATTTTATTTGTGTAAAAAATTTTTTTAGTAATTTTTGAAAAAAAAAAATAATTTACTAAGTTTTTTTTTTTGAGTGTAAAATTTTTTTTGAGTGTAAAATTTTTTCCGAGTGTATTTTTTTTTTTTTTGTTTTGGTATAAAAATATTTTTGAGTGACAAAAATACGTTGTAAAATATTTTTGTGACTTACCAATGTTTTTACAACAGGTTTAACGGGTTTTCAACACATGAATTTAAGGTAAAGCTAATCTGAAATTCACGGTTTTGCTAATAACTTTTGAACCACTGTACCGATTTGGGCGAAATTCAATACGAACTAGGCTGGAGGAACGAAAAATATATATGCCTAGCTTCAGCATCTTCAGAATTGCTTTTCGAAAGTTATAGTGCTTTTTATCTCATAAATTCATGAAAAACCCTTGCCGAAATTCAAATTTCAAAATTTTTTGCTCATAACTTTTGAACCACTGGACCGATTTCGCTGGATAACAATACCAACCTGACCAGGTAAATGCCCAACATATATGCCAAACTTCAGGAGCCTCCGTAAAGTCTTTCAAAAGTAAGCGTGTTTTCAATAGACAGACAGACGGACGGACGGACGGACATCACTAGATCGTCTTAAAATCGATCGAGGATCATGAATATATATACTTTATGGGGTTTTAGACCAATATTTCGAGGTGTTACAAACGGAATGACAAACTTATATATACCCTCTATCACTAGAGTGGAGGGTATAAAAATATTTGGTTGAAAATAGATTTTTTATTTGAAAACTAATTGTTAGAAAAAGAAAAAAATGTTAATGAAAACAAGTAAGAGAGTTAAATTCGGCTGTGCCGAATCTTTTATACCCTCCAACATGCATAAAAAATAAAAAAAACAGGGGCGTTTTTTTTTTGGTGGGTCGGTATTGGTGTTTGGGTGGGGGGGGGGTGAAAATTTCCTCTCGAATATGAGGCATTCCACACCAAATGTCCAGCGAAAAAAAACACGTGTACCATAAACTTCTGAATAGCTTGTATGGATAGCCCTATATGGAACTTAGAAAATTGCGTTTTCGGTTTTTCAATTTTTCAAAAACTGGGCTTAGGAGACGTCGTCAAATATTGGAAAAATGGTCAAATTTGTGGCGAGTTGCCTTGATTAAATGTTTATCACATTAAAACGAAATGCACCACAATCTTAAAAATTAACATTCTTATATAGTTTCGTATGGGCTATCGAATAAAATTTTTTTCCAAGAAAAATTTTCAGAACCCGTTCTGAAATTTTCCATTTTTTAAAAAAGTCAATTTATCAAAAATCCGACCACTTTTTTTTCTTTTTTTTAATTTTTTTTTTAAAGTTTAGATGTTTGTCCATCCATACAAAAAAAATCAGAAATGTATTTTTCGTTTTTTTCGAGAAAATCGCGTTTGAATTTTAAATTTCATAACAATATTGTAATTTGCTTGTATTTTCTTGTGTCAACAGAGCGTATGACGAATATTTATGCAATTAATATTACTCATTCGCAACTTTAAAACAAAGAAATACAAGCAAATATCAAAATTGTTATGAAATTTAAAGTTCAAATGCGATTTTCTCGAAAAAAAAAGATGAACGTGTTTCTGATTTTTTTTGTGTGGATGGACAAACATCTAAACTTTTAAAAAAATAAATAAAAAAGAAAAAAAAAAGTGGCCGGATTTTTGATAACTTACTTTTTTAAAAAATGGGAAATTTCAGAAAAAAAAAAATTATCGATAGCCCATACAAAACTATATAAGAATGTAAATTTTTGTCATTGTGGTGTATTGCGTTTTAATGTGATAAATATTTAATCAAGGCAACTCGCCACAAATTTTACCATTTTTCCAATATATGACCACACCTGGATATCCCTATATATACCCAGTCAGAAAAATACAATCGCAAAAGCGTTGTAGACGGTTGACGAGCGTTCTGTATACCAACTTCAAAGCGCCTTCAGATGATCCGAATGATAACATCGATCTACGCTAGGTTTAAAGCGTTTTAAAAGCGATGTAAAAAAGTGCTTTAAGAACGTTTTTTTTTAAGTCATCAAAGCGCTTAAAAAACCCAAAGTAAAGAATTTCTGTTTTAGTTCGGTTATAATAATTTGTTTGATACAAAGTGAAATCCGAAAAAAAAGTTTTTGTAATCAAAAAAACTTAAAAAAATTTTCCAAAAAATTTTCGAAACTTAGAAAATTAAAAAAAAAAAAATCTAAAAACATTTTTTATGATTTTTTTTACTTAAAGAAAAGAAAAAAATTGACAAAAAATTGTTATTCAAAAATAGTTTTGGAACTTAGAAATTTTTTCAAAAAAAAAAAAAAAAATAAATATAAAGAACTCTTAAAACGCTTTTCGAATACGCTCGCAAAGCGTTCCAAAAAAACGTTTTGAGATTGCTTTTTTTTTGTTATAGAGCTTTCAGAACACTTTTCAAAATCGCTCGCAAAGCGTTTAAAAATAGCGTTTTGAGAATGCTTTTTTTTGTTACAGAGCTTTCAGAACGCTTTTTTTTTAGAACCGTCGTCAATTTCTGCTTGGGTAGTTTCATATAGGGCTATCCAAACAACCTATTCAGAAATTTACGGGACATATGTTTTTCTGTAGCGGGACATTTGGTGTGGAATGCCTCTTATAAGTTTAACATTTGAAAAATTATTAATTTGTTTCTATATAGAAAATTATTTATTATATTCGTCTGCTGCGAGATTCGAACCTGCGGTCCGAAAATCATGTTACTCAATGTTAGTAAAAAACTTATTCGAAAAAACTCCCTAATAGGACATACTTTTCGAAAAATTATTTGTATTAAATTTTTATACTTACTTTACTTTCTCAGCTTTCCAGTCCAGGGTGGACCATTGCTTCTGTTGCAAGCCTTCTCCAGCTATTTCTGTCCGTTGCTCTAAGTGTCCAGTTTGTTTCATTTAATATTCTTAAGTCATTCAGCACATCTGTCTTCCATCTCTTTCTAGGTCTTCCTCTTTTACGAATACCATCCGGGGTTTGTATGTAAATTTTCTTGACTACCTTTTCTTCTGACATTCTGATAACGTGCCCCAACCAACGAATTCTCTGTGCCTTTATATACCTAATGATGCTTTGGTTTTCGTTCAGTTTATCTAACTCATCATTAAAACGTATTCGGTAATTTTCTTCATCGATTCTAATTGGGCCAAATATTTTTCTTAAAATTCTTCGTTCAAAACACAGGAGTTGGTTCACGTCAAATGTTTTCAAAGTCCATATTTCACATCCGTATGTGAGAACTGGTCTTATTAGAGATCTGTATAAACTAACTTTTGCTGAACGGGATAGTAGTTTTGATTTAAAAAGTTTTAAGTGAACAAACCACGCTTTATTTGCTGCTTGAATTCGGTCTTGAATTGCTGCTGATGTGTCGCTGTGGGAACTTAAAATCATTCCAAGATATTTAAATTTATTGACGGTATCAAATGTATATGTGTCAACTGTAAGATTTGTTGCATTCATGTAGTTAGGAGATCTTAACATGTATTTTGTTTTGTCCCTGTTGACTTCTAGTCCAGTTAGACGAGCTGAATTTTCGAGTTGTCTAAAGGTATTTTCAAGGCTAGATTTGTTTCTTGATATAATTAGAATATCGTCTGCGTATGCACATATCTGAGTTGTCCTATTGAATATTGTACCACCTTGATCAATTTCTTCTACTATGGAGTGTAGAAGAAGGTTGAATACAAGGGAGGATAGAGCATCTCCCTGTTTGACTCCAGATATAACGTTAAAAGGTTCAGAAAGTTCACCTTGTATCACTACTTTTGCGATTGTGTTGGTAAGTGTCATATTGATTAGGTTTACCAGTTTACCTGGAATTCCAAGTTTAAGTAATCGAATACCAATTTGTTTTCTATTCAAGCTATCAAAGGCTTGTTTAAAGTCAATGAAAAGGCAGTGTATATCTATGTTGTATTCATAGAATTTCTCAAAGATCTGGGCGATAATGAAACCCTGATCGATTGTTGATCTATCTCTCCGAAATCCGCATTGATAGTCTCCTATAATAGTTTCTGCATATGAGTTTAGACGTTGATATTATATGTTGGTAAATATTTTGTAGCCGCAGTTAAGTAGGGGGGGTGAAATAAAGCCATAGGCAATAAGGCCATATGGCCTTATTTCTCAATTCAATGGGAAATAAGGCCATATGGCTTTATTACCAACACGATTGAGCAATAAAGTCATATTGATTTTGCAACCAAAGTGGAAATAAAGCCATATCAGTTGAAAATGGTGAAATATATTTCCCCGTAAATCCTGCTACCCAAAAAAAAAAACTATTTAGCGAAGCCGCTAAATTAATTTATTGAGTTTGTAATCCCTAAGCCCGGCCGAAGGCCTGTAACGCAGAAAATTTTTTTTTTGAGTATCTTTAAATTAAAAAACCACATATACCACGAACCTCGGAACTTAGAGGGGTCCAGAGGCACCAATTTTTTATTGGCATGGTTTTTAATTTAAAGATTGTTTAACAAAAAAAGTTTTTCTGTGTAGCCGGCCTTCGGCCGGGCTTAGGGATTACAAAATCCATGCATTAAACCCACCCTATCCGCAAAGTAAAGTTTTCTAGGCTAGCAGGCCTTTGCGCTATTAAATTTGTTATGCCTCAAAAAGGCCTGCTAACCAAAATAGCTTTGGTTTACAGAGAGGGTGGGTTTAATGCATGGAGTTTGTAATCCCTAAGCCCGGCCGAAGGCCGGCTACGCAAAAAACCTTTATTACAAAATAACAAATCATAGAAGTCGTAGCAGGATTTTAGTGGAAAAAATGTTCCACATTTTTCCCTACACTCTCCGGAAATTAATGACGAATACTTTTATAAATTTTCAAATGAGTAATAAAGCCATATATGGCTTTATTTCCAACAGTGGTTGGTAATAAGGCCATATGGCTTTATTTCTCAACTCATTGGGAAATAAGGCCATATGGCCTTATTGCCTATGGCTTTATTTCACCCCCCCGTTAAGTAGAGATATACCTCTAAAATTGTTACAATCAGTCTTGTCACCTTTTTTGTGGATTGGTGTTATTAAACTCGTGAGCCAATCATCTGGCAAGGATTCGTTCCTCCATATGTTAATATTTATTCGGTGGAGATATTCGTGACATTTGGATCCGCTATATTTTAACAGTTCGGATACAATGCCATCTTCCCCGCTACTTTTATGATTCTTTAGTTAGTTTGTTACACGATGCTATTGTGTCTTCTATACTAGGTTCCTCAACGTAGTTTTCTGCTGTAAAATATTCTTCCTCAATTGTATTTAAGCTATCATGCCTATTCAGAACTTCGTAAAAATATTCTCTCCATCTTCTTAATATTTTAGATTTATCGCTGATTAAATTACCATTTCTGTCTTTGCAAATGTTTGATCTTAATTGAAACGTTCTAGTTTGGTTATTAATATTTGCATACATGTCTTTGACCTTGTTTAGCATAAAGTTGTCTTGTATCTCGCTAACTTTACCCTTCATGTATAATTTCTTTTTGGACCTAATGATTTTCTTCGCTATTTTTTGTTTGTCCTTATAGATTTCCAAATTTGCTTGTGTATTATTAGCAAGGTATTGATTTCTTGCTTGGTGTTTTATTTATTTCTTCATCATACCATTCAGTTACTGTTTGTTTCTTTTCTCCTATGGTTTCGAAGGCAGTTTCTTTCATACCATCTTTTAAGTTCTTCCACATATTGGAGATATCGGCTTCATCGTATTGCATATTATTAATCTTTTGCTCGAAATTGTTTCTATATGCTCTGCTAACTTCATTATCGGTTGTAATAGCCTCACTGTTCCAGAATATTTTCTTCTGGCGATTTTTCGTGTTAACCATTGCTATACGCTGTCGTAATTTTGTAATAACTAGAAATTTTAAATTAAATTTTTATATTAAAACAAAATCGGGTACAAGAAATTATCAATCTTGAAAACATTTCGTGATGTGATTTCGTATTAATACTTAAATATTTTTACTCATTAGCATACGTCCCTGTCAATAACCTTTAATTATTTTATTTAAATCCAATAATGACTAAAAAACAAAAGTCCATTAACACATTTTGTCGTCATTTTAATCACAATACTACCACATAAAAACAATAAAAATTTGTTTTATTAAAAAAAAAAAAATCTAAATATAAAATCAATAAAATATTATTTTACCTTCCCGCAACAGAAAAAAAAACAGAAACAGACAATAAACAATGATGTTAAAAATTCAATTAACATACAATTTTTGACACCGCACACACTTACCAACACAGGAAAACGAACAACAAAAAACAACAACCTACAAAATAAAATTAAAATACAACGTCAATCATTATTACAACAATCAACCGCCAACAAAAAAAAAACTGACACAATTTACCAACACAAAAACGCAGGCTTTTCTTATTAAAATGTGTGTGTGTCTGTGTGTTTATCAATATTTTTTGTTTAAAACAATTAATTTTCACACGAAAAATAACAATTTAAGCCCCCTTTTTAAGTCAAATTAACATCAAAAATGTCTTTAAAAAAATAACGCGAGTAAAAATGTGTTGATATAATCATATCAATCATTTGATACCAATGAAGGAGGATCCAAAAATATATGATTATATCGTGTTAGATCAAATTTGATATAATGAGATCCCAAAAATGAAACGGTCAATTTCATCTAATTTGATATTAAAGATCATATTTGATCTAATATGATACAATTGTATATTATTATATCTTATTAGATCTTATTTTTTATAATATCAAATTAGATAATATTTGCCGTTCCATTTTTTTGATCTAATTGTATCAAATTTGATTTAATAATCATATATTTTTGGATCCTCCATTTTTGGAATCAAATGATACTGACGCTGCATTACTTTTTTTTAGTCGGGAACACAGAAATGATTGAATTTCACTATTCACTTTTAGGAAAATAAAATGAAAATTAATACCCTTCGTATAAATATGTCTGTGTGTGTATGTGTGGGAATGTTTTCACTTAAACACTCTTCCATGTACTCTAAAACACTTATAGAACGTACGAACATACAATTTGTGTTAAAATACCATAATCATGGTGTAAACGAAGAAGTCGACAGAACAGTATAAAAACAAAAAAATAGAAAAAAAATCACTGCTTAGAAGTTAATCGATGTTGATGGTGTAAATTGGTACCTTTTAACTTAACAGTCAGTTAGGAGGGTTTTATATGGTGCGAGTATGAAATAAAAAACCCTACAAGTCAAATATACCATACGCCTTGTTTTACATGTTGTAAATTGTTAAGCAGAGTTGCTGTGAGAATTTTAAAAGAAATGAGATTATGATTTAACTGGAAACAGATAAGGGGCAAATTCATGGAAAATTTAACTGAAGGTTAACCAATTTTGATAGCAGTAGTTTAAAGAGACTTTGACCCATGACATTTTGCATTTATTTTCCATGCAAAATCTTACGCTGAATCCGAACATCCACACTAAAGTTTCAAAAGTAAAACAGTTTTCGAGATATTGCTAAATTGTCAAATTTTCATCTTGGGTTTACTTAAATTAAAATATCTCCGGAACAGATTGATGAAATTCATTGTTTTTGGTTCTAAATTAAAGGTAATTTAGTTATCCATCAACCCTACATACAACATATGGATTAATATCTAAGAAGTTGTTAACCGATACATCGACAATTTTCCTTTTTATTTTTAGCGAAATTTGGGGAAAAAAGTAAATTCTATTGTAAACACCGCTCAACAAATCGAAGGTTTTTGGATCCGGTTTGTAGTTTCATATTAAATTTTAAAAGATTTTGACTCGCTGATTCCAAATCTGTGCTCCAAATTTTTCCATCACGTCTAGAATTTTAATTATTCGCGGTTGAAAATGCGAACAATCGCGACTTTTGCCTTTTTTGAAACCGTGCACAGCAGTCACTGGGTGGAATAAAAATCTGGTAGAAAGCGTTAGAGTAGAATTGAACTATGATCTCAAATATATGATCAAAAAAATTTGAAGTTGTTGCACTATTATTGGCCAAACATGTATTAAAAAAAAAACACTGTGAAAAAAAAGAAAAAGCACCATTTTTAAAAGGCTCTAAAACAAAACCAGATGATCAATCTTTACTGTGATGAGCTCAAAATTTAGGCAAAATTTCATTCTTTCTTATAGACTTTAAAACCCAGTTAAGATATCTTCCGGTTTATACGAAAAATAACACAGAATTCTTAAATTTGTAAAATATTTTTTTTTTTTTTTGTTTTTCTTTGAAAAATATAAAAAAAAATATCAAAAAAAAACCTTTTTTAAAAAAAAATATTTAAAAATTTATTTCTCTCTTTAGAGTTCAAGTCTGATCTATTACAAGGACAATGAGATAATTTTTAAGAAAAGCCGTTAAAAATTGTATAAGTTATATACATTTGAGTAAAAATGCGAAATTTTGTTTTTATACATTTTTAGTTTATTGAGTGTAACTCAAGTTTACAAATTTTGAAATATTCGATTCACGATATTTGGCAGTTGTTCTCCATGCGAAATTGCGCGGTGAATCCGAAAATGAAGTCAAAAAGTAGAAAAGTTTTTAAGATATTGACAAAATTCAAATTTTAAAAAGTGGTTTTATATAAATAAAAATATCTTTGGACAAAATCGGAGGATTTGATTTTTTTTTTTAATTTTAAATTAAAGCATATTAAATACTTTACAAATTCTCTATACAATAGTTTTGAATCTGATAATCGCCTCAGAATCTATTCATCGATATATCGACAATTTTACTTCAATTGAAACGAAATTTAGGAGAAAAAAGATTCTATTGTAATTTTAACTTACAAGATAAATCTCCCTGGTGTCACCCGCCGATCTTAATGGAGTTAGTTTTATTTTG
Source organism: Pegoplata infirma (assembly GCA_963921195.1). Classification (NCBI taxonomy): domain Eukaryota; kingdom Metazoa; phylum Arthropoda; class Insecta; order Diptera; family Anthomyiidae; genus Pegoplata; species Pegoplata infirma. The sequence goes on from OY992537.1 coordinate 194,826,338, forward strand.
TAGAGCAGTAAAAATAAAGGGACACGTATTTTTTTTAGCGGGCCAAATTCATATTTAGGGAGTGCAAATGAGGGTGGAAGAAACGGTAATTTTTCAGCTTTTTGACTATATTATACAAAGAAACCTAGTCATGTGATATACCAAATGAAAGATATTTGGAAAACCTATCTTCGTGTGAAAAGAAAGTGTGCAAACATGTACAACTTTTCGTCATATTGAGTGAAATGCCAACATTTTCGGACATTTTTGTTAATAAGTCGAAAAATATTAACTTCTTTGGGCCGTTGTTAGCACCACTAGATAGGTATTTTTAAAACTTTTAGTCTGATACCAAATTTGCATATACTTATTTTTAAGTAAGTAGGTGTAAATCGTATGAAACTGAAAAAGATCAACTTCCCCATATAAATCCACCCCCTAAAAATAAGTTTGGGCCGCTAAAAAAAATACGTGTCGAATTAATTTTCGTTCTGAACAACATATCCAAATTTCATAAAGATCGGGAGTGACACCAAGGAGACTCTCCTTGTTAGTAACAAATTTTTTAAATTATATTTTTGTGTGTAAATTTCAAGACCGATTATTTGAGAAAAAAATTAAAGGTCTTAGAATAAAACCCTTTAAAAATTGCAAATGTTACATGCATTTAAAAAAAATAAGCATAAATTCAATTTTATACTACAAAAAGAATTTTTTGTTTATTTCGTGCGTGCCGAATATAAAAACTGACAATATGGCTGTGTTTGTATACAAAATTAATTTTTACTGCATTTTTATTCAAATGAGTGCCGTATATAAAAACACACAAATATAACTGTATTTCTATAAAAACTAAATTTCTTGGTTTTTGCTCAAATGCATAAAACATTTTCAATTTTCAACTGATTTTTTTTTTAAACCGTCTTAATTTCTTCATATTAAATCAGACTTGAACGTCAAATAAAAAACCAAATTTAAAAAAAAAAATTCTTTGTGAAATTTACAATGAAATTTTATTTTTTTGTCTAATTTAGGTAAAATTGAAGAAAAATTGACTATTTATCGATTCTAAGGTGATAATCAAATTGAAAAATGTTGAGTGTATAATTGATGGATTACACAGCTCCACAAAAATATAAAAATGTTCTGACCCAGTAACTAGACCCACTAATCCTTATGTATTTTGACCTCCTGAGTTCAATTCCGTTAACAGAATTGAATTCTATCGTTGAGTTTTCCTGTAATTTGCAAGGACAGTCAGCAAAGTGAACCTAACTAATTTGTAAATTTGCCCAAGTTAAAGAATTTTCAAATTTTATTTTTGTATGTACATTTCAAGTGTTGCTTATTACAGAGAAAATAAGGGGTTTTTTAATAATATCCGTCAAAAATTTTAGAAGTTACATGCATTTGTACTAAAATGCATAAATTCAGTTTTATTTCGGGTGTGCCGAATATGGCAAATGCAACTGTTGTATAAAACTGAAATTTTTTTTAAAACCTCTTATTTTCTTCACAGAAAGAATTGAAAACGAAAGTCAATCAACAAAAACGCGGATTCAATTAATTTTTAAATTGAAACTCCTCCGATAAATAAAATTGTTATATCAATCATCAAATTGTAGGTGATTAATTGATTTTTATTTCAATTAATCATTTTTCGATTTTGATCAAAAATTTTTCAATTTAAAGTCAAATAAAATAATGATTGGTTTAACAAATGAATTTCAAGCTTATGGAAAAATTATGAAGAAATTCATATTTTTTGCTTTCCAATATGTTGCCGACAATGAGAAAAGTAAAACCCTAGTACAAAGTATATTTTTAAATTAATGTATTCAAATAAATTAAAGCGAAAAAAAATCTGATATGTTGAAAATTTGTAATTTGATAGTAAAAGAAAATAACAAAAATGTTGATCAAAACAATTATTGACTCATTTAAATTTTGTTGATCAATAGATTTGATTGAAATTTTTTAGCCAATAATTTTTTATGTGTTCGTAATAAATCGAACTTGATTCTAACATTCAGGTGTGCCGAATGTAACAAATACAACTGTTTTTGTATAAAACTGAATTGATGTATTTTTATTCAAATGCATGTGACTTTTACAATTTTTGATGGATTTTATTAAAAACCTCTTATTTTCTTCGTAATAAATCGGACTTGATTCTAACATACAGAAATAAAATTTAAAAAATTTATAATTTATTGTTATTCAAAAGGACTTTCCTTGTAAATTACAGGAAATCCCAACGATAGAATTTAATTCTGATGACGGGATCGAATTGAGAAGGTTAAAATATATATATATATGGGGGTTTTCGTGTCAACTGACACAACTTTTGAAACCGATGTCTTCCGATCGGGATGAAATTTGCACCAAGGTTAGTCCTATTGGATAGTAGTTCAGACACAATTTATCAACGACATAGGTCAAGGACTTTCTGAGTTAGAGGGGGTCGAAATTTTACATTTTGGCCAAAGCGGTGTTTATTCTCATCCATGTAACTTCTTACCTATTGTTTTTAGCAAAATGTGTCCCAAATAGTATAGATAGCTATTTCTTCAGTCTTTTGAAAAAAATTATAAAAAATTAAAAAAAAAAATTTTTTGATTTTTTTTTTAAAATCCAAAACTTTTTTGACCTTTTCCTCAAATTGGGCCCTTTTTTTTTTTTTTTTTTTTGATTCTAAAAAAAGCTTATTTTATTTCCTTTAAGACCTATGGGGTCGCTTAGTGGGATGCGAGTGGGATATCTATGAAAAATTTTTTTTTTTAACTTTGGACCACAAAAAACGGTTCTTAAATTTGCACTATTAGGCGTGGGAAAGCTAACCAGTTTTTGATTTTCATTCGCGATACCCTCTAATTTTTATAGGTTCGAAAAAGAAAGCATGAGCCAAAAAACGAGGGCGGTGGGTTGGGGTCATATGGCCCCACATCGGGGTCAAAGTTAGGCGTTAAGTGGTAAAATACCTTAAAAAGCCCCACAACTGCCCTACACACGCCCCTGGAGGGGTGCAATGTGAGACGAACCCCCAATAATTTTCAGCCCCCAACATTTTTCTTGAACATACCTAACCCCTATTTCCAACTCCTAAGGGGGCTCCCATACAAAATGACATTTTTAAAAATTTGCTCCTACCGCTCTAACTGTCCATAGGGTGCCCCTAGAGAAGTAAAATGTATGACCGACCCCCAATATTTCTTCAACTCCAACATTTTCTCAGAATATACCTACCCTTTATTTTCAACTCTTAAGGGGGTCCCCATACATTTTTTTTTATTTTTTTATTAGTTTTTAAAGATACATGTTTTTATAATGTATGGGAGCCCCCTTAGGGAGTGGAGATAGGGTGCTATTTTGTTCGGACAAAATGTTGGTAACTAAAAATTAATGGGGGTTGGTCGTAATTTTTACCTCTCTAGGAGGCACGGTAGGGGCGGTAGGAGCTGGTTAAATAAAACAAATTTATAAAAAAATAAAAAAATGTATGGGGACCACCTTAAGGGTTAAAGATACATTGTAGGTATGTTCGGAAAAAATGTCGGAATTAATAAAATAATGGAGGTCCGTCATACATTTGGCTCCACTAGGGGCACTTTAGGGTAAGTTAGAATGGTAGGAACAATTTTTTCGAAAAAGAAAGCATGAGCTAAAAAACGAGGGCGGTGGGTTGGGGTCATATGGCCCCACATCGGGGTCAAAGTTAGGCGTTAAGTGGAAAAATACCTTAAAAAGCCCCACAACTGCCCTACACACGCCCCTGGAGGGGTGCAATGTGAGACGAACCCCCAATTATTTTCAGCCCCCAACATTTTTCTTGAACATACCTAACCCCTATTTCCAACTCCTAAGGGGGCTCCCATACAAAATGACATTTTTAAAAATTTGCTCCTACCGCTCTAACTGTCCATAGGGTGCCCCTAGAGAAGTAAAATGTATGACCGACCCCCAATATTTCTTCAACTCCAACATTTTCTCAGAATATACCTACCCTTTATTTTCAACTCTTAAGGGGGTCCCCATACATTTTTTTTTTATTTTTTTATTAGTTTTTAAAGATACATGTTTTTATAATGTATGGGAGCCCCCTTAGGGAGTGGAGATAGGGTGCTATTTTGTTCGGACAAAATGTTGGTAACTAAAAATTAATGGGGGTTGGTCGTAATTTTTACCTCTCTAGGAGGCACGGTAGGGGCGGTAGGAGCTGGTTAAATAAAACAAATTTATAAAAAAATAAAAAAATGTATGGGGACCACCTTAAGGGTTAAAGATACATTGTAGGTATGTTCGGAAAAAATGTCGGAATTAATAAAATAATGGAGGTCCGTCATACATTTGGCTCCACTAGGGGCACTTTAGGGTAAGTTAGAATGGTAGGAACAATTTTTTTTTAAATGTTTTGTATGGGAGCCCCCTTAGGAATTGGAAATAGGGGTTAGGTATGTTCAAGAAAAATGTTGGGGGCTGAAAATTATTGGGGGTTCGTCTCACATTGCACCCCTCCAGGGGCGTGGCTAGGGTAGTTTTGGGGCTTTTTAATGATTTTACCACTTAACGCCCAACTTTAACCCCGATGTGGGGCCATATGGGCCCACCCCACCGCCCTCATTTTTTGGCTCATGCTTTCTTTTTCGAATCTATAAAAATTAGAGGGTATCGCGAATGAAAATCGAAAACTGGTTAGCTTTCCCACGCCTAATAGTGCAAATTTAAGAACCGTTTTTTGTGGTCCAAAGTTAAAAAAAAAAATTTTTCATAGATATCCCACTCGCATCCCACTAAGCGACCCCATAGGTCTTAAAGGAAATAAAATAAGCTTTTTTTAGAATCAAAAAAAAAAAAAAAAAAAAGGGCCCAATTTGAGGAAAAGGTCAAAAAAGTTTTGGATTTAAAAAAAAAAAAATCAAAAATTTTTTTTTTAATTTTTTATAATTTTTTTTCAAAAGACTGAAGAAATAGCTATCTATACTGTTTGGGAAACATTTTGCTAAAAACAATAGGTAAGAAGTTACATGGATGATAATAAACACCTCTTTGGCCAAAATGTAAAATTTCGACCCCCTCTAACTCAGAGAGTCCTTGACCGATGTCGTTGAAAAATTGTGTCTGAACTACCATCCAATAGGACTAACTTTGGTGCAAATTTCATCCCGATCGGAAGACATCGGTTTCAAAAGTTGTGTCAGTTGACACGAAAACCCCCATATATATATGTCCTTTATTTATTTAAATATGTACACTACTTATACTTTAGTATAACTAATATAATTTTGGTATAACTAGTAAATACTTAAATATAATGTTCACGAGGAACATAGGGCGATAACAAACTCTCTCCAACTATTTCTATCTCTTGCAAGTAACTTGATTTGATTCCATGTTGTTTGAGCTGATTCGAGTTCTTTTCTTGTGCAACGTGTCCATGTGTTACGAGGTCGCCCTGGTCGGCGTTGACCTTGGGGGTTCCAATCAAGGGCTTCTCTAGCAATATCGTTCTGTGGTCTTCTGAGGATATGACCGATCCATGTCCATTTACGTCTTCGTATATCGAATTCGATTGAACAACAACCAGCCTGCTGCCAAAGATCTTCATTGGATATCCAATTTGGCCAGAAAATATTTAATATTTGCCTTAAACATCGATTTACAAATGTCTGGATCTTCTTTAGGGTGAGTTGCGTGTAGCTCCATGTAGTACATCCGTAAAGCAAAACTGATTTTACGCTGCAGTTAAATATCCGCAATTTGGTTTTTTTCGAGATGTTTCTAGCACGCCAAACTTTATAAAGCTTATGGAAGGCGGTACGTGCTTTATTAATACGGTCGTAAATATCAGCTTCCGATCCACCATCTTTGGTTATTTTACACCCAAGATAGTTGAAGGTTTCTACATCTTCGATCACAGTGTCATTTACTATTAATGGCGTTGTTATATGAGTACCAATGCGCATAAGTTTCGTCTTCTTGAAATTTATTCTCAATCCAACTTTTTTAGCGTTTTCGGAGAGTCTCTTTATTTTTTCTTCAATATCCGCGAAGCGATGAGCCATTAAACATATGTCATCCGCATAGTCTATATCGTTTAAAAACTCGGACATGTTCCATCGTATGCCCACAGGGGCCTCCCTGTTGGTTTCCTCCATTACACAGTCCAGGAGTAAAAGAAACAATGTGGGGGATAGGACACAACCTTGCCTTACACCAGTAGCAGTAGAAAAAGGCTGACTATCCTTCCCATTAAAATGCACTTTACATGACGCATCTCTGTAAAGCTCGCTTATTAGGGTGACGATTTTTTCTGGAATGCCTTTGTTTATTAGAGCAGACCACATAGATGTTCGAGATATTGTGTCGAAAGCACGTTCAAAATCTACAAAAAGCAAGTAAAGATGTGTGTTGTATTCTGCCGATTGTTCTATTACTATCCGAAGAGTGTTTACGTGATCTACACACGATCTTCCAGGCCTAAAACCAGATTGTTCCCTTATTAAAATTTGTTCAACTGCTGGCGAAATACGTTGCAGAATTAAAGTGGCCATTACCTTACCAATCGCATTTAAGACAGTAATGCCACGCCAGTTTCTGCAAAGCGTTAAATCACCTTTTTTGGGAATTGTAACAACAACTCCTTCTTTCCAATCTGCGGGAATTTTGTTGTTAAGCCACGCATTCCTGACGAGTGGGGTAAGAAACTCTGCTAACGTATCAGCACCACATTTCAACAGCTCTGCAGGAATGTTATCGGGACCGGGTGATTTACAGTTTTTCATTTTATTTAATGCAGTTGCAACTTCAGTACAGGATGGTGGATCTGTTGAAATATCCCTTCTTGGATTACGCCTTGTAGAACTGGTTGCAGTTACGGCCTGGGTTTCAGTCAAGGACTGAGTAACGAAAAATTCACGCATTTTTTAAAATACATAAGGATTAAAAAAAAACACTTTTTTAAAATAATAAAAACTTGAAAAGTTGACAACATCTCGAAAACTGTTCCATTTACAAAATTTTGGAGTCGATTTTGGGATTCAGCGTCATATTTTACATAAAAAATGAATGCACAATGTCATGGATCGCAATTTTTTTTAACTAGTGTAATTTTTAGATAGAGCTTAATAAATGATGTATTTTTTTTTTTTGCAATACTGACTTTTTGGCAGTATTTAAGGTTTTTTTGCTCGGACTCCTTAAAATGTACGAAAAACTTTCAATGATCATGTTTTATGAAACATTTCCATTAAAAAAATTATGAAAATTTAATAAAAAAAATCTTAGAATGCAATTTTTTCTGGCAGAAGCATCATCAAAACCAAGTTTTTTGTTAATGCTTGGAATATCCTCTTAAATATGCCAAATTTTCAGAGAGCTATTTTCGTATTTCTGAGCAATACATTTTATTTTTGGCTCTTCAACAAAATATTCGGTTTTTTTAATTCTTGAAAATTGAATCTTATTTATTATTAATTCTGAGCAATTATAATACAGTGATAAAAAATCGAAGTTTACAAATAGTAATGGGATGAAACCAAAAGCAAATGAAAGTTGAAATTTTCCATAACAAAACACTCAAGGTTAACTTTATTTACACGCAGTTGAAGTTGGTTATTTTAAGACATTTAAAGTTTGTATACCAAATATGCCCTACTTAAGGGGCGCCCTTATTGGACATGTGGGGGGGGGGGCGTGTCTATCGACCAAACTAAAGCTCGAAATTACGTTAGCCAGTACTTACAGAATTATAAAAAAAAAACACTATGCAGCCTTGCTTACGATTGTCATTTCAAGGCAATTACAAAATTAAGTATACGCCTCCTATACAGTTTTCAAGTAATTACAATTTTAATAATAGTTTACTAACTTCAAATGCGGTAAAAAAATCTCGCACTGAAGGGGTTTGATATGGAAATGTCAATTTTATTTTTTTTTGTTTTTGTTTCATCCAATTCCGATTTTTGTTGTTGCACTGTGTAATTATTGTTGTACAATGGGAAAATCTGAATGAGAAAATTTAACCATTCACCTTGTGCTCTATTCGGGAGTACTGTTTCACTATTAATATAATTATTAAAGATATAAACTACATCCTTAACTGTCACAAGAAAAAAAATTTAAAATATTTAAATTCGATTCGTCCGACAAAAAATTTTAAACACGAACTGGATAATATACGTTTGAAACTAGAGACTAAATGTTGTAAAACTGAATATACAGTTTTTCTTTTCGTTATCCTGTTTCCTTTTAAAAGGACTTCAAAGTTTTAGAGTATTAAATTTTATTTTTTTAATATTTGTACTTGTCCTGAATACCACTAGTGATAGCAAATTAAAGAGGGGATCTCCCATAATTTTTCTATTTTACTATTTTCACATATCAGGAAAAAGTAGGTAAGTTACGTCCTTTCAAAACTTTAACTTGAATATCATTAAACATTTTCAAAAAAATATTTTGATAAAGTTTTCAAATGACTTCATCCTTTTATCCTGATATTGCAAAATAAAAAAATGGAAAAATTAGGGGAGATCCTCTTCTTTCATTTGGGACAAGTACAAATATTTCAGAAATATTTCTCAAAATGTATCCTTTAAAACTTTGAAGTCCTTTTAAAAGGAAACAGGATCACGAAATGAAAAACAGTAAATGCAGTTTTACTCCATTTGATCTCTACTTTTCGACGTATACCATCCGGTTTATGTTTAATATTGGCTGTCGGACGGTGATATACAATTTTTTAAAACTATGTGAATAATGAAAGAGTACTCCCAGATAGAGCACGGGGCTTTTCTTTTTATATTCAAGAATAGTGTTGGAAAGTGTGTTTTTACAAAACTGATTTAAAATAGCCCTATTATATTATAGTTTTTTATCTGTTTTTTAAGATAAAAGGTTTTAAAAGTTTTTGAAAAAAACTCTAAAAATCTATTATTAATTTTTGATCCAGTCTATAGAAAAGTAAAAATAATGTGTCAGTGAATTTCAGTATTCACCCAATATGTTTTTTCTAAACTTTAAACTTTCATATTCTTTTCTGCAAGACCTTCAACATGGTAATTTGAAACTAAAATTCAAATAGAAAATCCCACACACATCATTAAAGCACGTTCGTTTCATGTCGTGTTGAGTTTCGCCAATAAAAGTAAAATTGCTATAACAAGCCACAAATCATTGTATGCCTTTTAGCAGCAAATTAAAGTGATTTAAAAGGTGAAAAATTCTAGACAACAGCAAAAAAAAAAAACACAAGGAAGAAGGAAACAACAAAATTTGTGAAGAACACTTGTGATAACAAAAAAAAGCCTAAAAAGAGCTTATACAAAACGTTAGAAAAAAAAAAATAACAAGAAATTATATACTCGTACATAAAAGAATCCATATGTTTCAATGTTAAAGACGCGAACAAATACAGTAGCAGACTAGAAAAATGTAACAAGTTTTGGAGTTTTAATTTTTGCTTATAACACCGTCCGACAGCCAATATTAAATATGGCACTGGTGATGGAATATTTATTTTTCAATTTTTTTATTTTTCCATATCAGAATAAAAGGATGTAAATAAAGACATTTAAAAACTTTATCAAAATATTGTGTTAAAAATTTTGAACGATACACAGTGGGTTCGATGGTACCTAAAATGGCGATTAATTCAGATAAGCAGTAGTTTTAGAATATTATATTTTTTTATTGAGGAACTAATATAAACACGTAAAAATACACATTTTGGAACAAAAAAATTGTAAAAAAAAAAAAATTTTAACCTGTTAGGCGGTTTTTTGTTTTTCGGAAAAAAGGATTATAGTTCACAATTTTTGCTGTAACTTTGGAATGAAAAGTGATAAATTAATAAAAAAAAAAATGGAAATTAAAGTGTACATAATGTGCTATCAAAGTAATTAAAGAAAGAACGCATAATATGTATTTATATTATTTTAATTTTTTTTTAAATCCAATTTTTGTTTTTCACAAAATCTCATAAATGTACAAATTTATCTGAAAAAAATGATTTATGGGAATATTATAGTTTTTTATTAACGAATTATCATAAATACATAAAAACACAGCGTTTTTTATGTTTTTGGGAAAAAACACGAAACCCTTGAACTTGTAATAAAGCTACAAAAAACAACTGGAGGGGACGTTTTATTGGCTTAGGGGGGAGGGTTAACCGGGAGACTATGGGGGACACCTTCCCCTCGCGATAAACGTTGCCAAAAAAATAGATGTCAGTTTTTGCACCTAATTAATAAAAATGTATCATTATTTAAATTATTTTTTCTATACACGCCCCCAAAAAGGGGCGGACCGAAAAAATTGGCATTCCTGATCCCCCTTGGTTCAAATTCAGGTCTATGAACTTCATATGGCATTAAAAAGTTTCATTTATTGAACAAATATACAAATAAAACTTGTAAAAAAAATATTTTTCTGGGGTAGTTTTAGTTCTTCAAGGGGGAACTTTTCCCCCCTGGTCCGATTTTGCACGTTCAAGAACTTAACTAGCCTATGATCATTATACATATTTGTGACAAACTTCAGGATTCTAGCTCTTGTTTTTCGCACTTTATGGTGTGCTGAACAACAGACGGACGGACGGACACACGGTTAGTCACAGAATGTCTTAGAATCGATCAGTGATCAATAATATACACTTTAAGGGGACCTAGACCCATATTTCGATGCGTTACATAGGTACTGACAAAGTGAGTGTAAGCCCATACAGTAGTTGAAGGGTATAAACACACATATAATGATATTGTTTAATAAATGATGCCCAGTCTGGGCATCACAAAAATGGGAATAAAAAAAAAGAGCCGGGCATTGTCTGTACTTTTTTTTTCTTTTAAATAAAAGCTGATATCCTATACTTTTCAAAAATCCACAAAACTAAATCCAACTATTACTAACTTAATATGTGTGGCCCATTAAATATGGAAAATATACCAATTTCGGACCCTTTTTAAAAAAATTATGAAAAACGTTAAGATACTATTTTTATAAACAAAAAAAATTTTAGAATTTAGTTTAATACCTGGTGTTTAAGGTTCCATTATAAAAGATTTTCTTTTAAAAGACTTAATACTACTAATAATCGCTTGAATTGTAAATAATTTCAATATTTTTACTTTTTTCAAAGACTGCAATAATTTGCTAACTTTGACAGCTCACCGAAAAAAAAGCAAACAACTTAGTTGATTGATTTGGTAACTAGTGTTGCAGAATTTTATCTACTTTTACCCCATACCAAATTTTATAACAAAAACTAATTTATAAATTTGGTACCATTTGAACCCAATGTGCGATATTGAAGGATAAATTTTTGAAAGGACGTAATTTACCTCCTATTTCCTGATATGAAAAAGTGATAAAATAGAAAATCCTCGTTCATTTGCCATCATTAGTGGCAAGTACAAATATTAAAAAAATATTTTAAAAAATGTAATCTTCTAAAAGTTTAAAGTCCTTTTAAAAGGAATCATGATCAAGAAAAGGAAAACTGTAAATGCAGTTTTACTACATTTAGTCTCTATTTTCAAATGTATTTTATCCAGTTCGTGTTTAACGATTTTTTTCATTTTTGTCGGACGGTGTAATCTTTAGCACTTTTTTAGTTACAACTTACACTTTTTTTGGCAAAAAAATCTATAATAGATTTTTAATCTGTAATTGTTCTAAAATGTCTCTATCTTCCGTGGTTTGGTCTGTGCAATGATAAAATAGTCAGTTTATTATATAGATTTTTCTGGTTTGCTACTGTAAATTAAACAGGATATGAGTTTCTTAATGTATGAGTGTATGTGATTTAAAAAAAAAAAAAAAAACGCTAATTTGATGCCTTTGTAGATAATTGAGTAAAGAAAAGAACGACAAAAAATACAAGGAAAAAGAAAGAAAAAAAAGAAAAATCAAAAGTTTAAGAGGGAAATGAAAATCACTTTGTTCTCTATATAAAAAAAATAAATAAACAAAAAAGAAAATAAAAAAAAAAATTCCATTCCCCTTAAAATTTTAAAGACTTAAAATATCAAAAAAAGAAAATGCTGTATTTAAAAAATCACATACAAATGTTGTTGGTGTTGCTACAATAATACATATAAACATATTGTAATATGTGTGTGTGTGTGTGTGCATATTATTATATATGTGTGTGTACAAGTGAATGTTTCCGCTTTTTTATGTTCATTTAAAACTCAATAACGTGCGCGTTATAATTTGCATTGCGGAAGTCTTTGCCATATTAAGGTATTTTCCAAAAGCCAAAAACTACAACAAAAAACAACAAACAATAAGAGCAACAACAACTACAACAACATAACCAGCAACCGCACCAACATTTACATTCAACAGCAAGAATCAACAGCTACAACAACAACAAAAATATTAATATTACCGGCAACATTTTACAACCATCATTATTACCACAAATAACAACCGCAATATGGAAGTCGTGCATGTCGTCAGTTGTATAATTTTCCTTTTAACCGTTACGGCTTCACCAGAAATACCATCAAAAGGTAAGTTAACATTTTTTTTTTTATATTTCATGTTGTTGGTTTTTTACAACTTTTTTTTTATATTTTTAATTTAACATGATTTTTTTCAAAAAATAACTATAAATTCATTTTTAAAAAAGTATATTATTAAAGTGTTTCTTTATCCATCGTTCGTTCGTGTGATTATAATTTATGATTTTTAAAAGAAAATTTTATTAAATGAAATACAAGTAAAATGCCATAAGGTGTTGTTTGTGTTTCTTAATCAGTAAATTCTTTAATAGTTTAATAAAAATTGTTAAAATATTACATATATATTTTTTTAATTGGTTGAAAAATGTGCAATGTACATTGCACACAATATAATGAAAGTAATTTGTTCATTATTGAAAAAAATTTTGAACGGGTGGGTGTTTACCAAAAATACGTTTACTTTTGATGATATTTTTTTTGGGAGAATGAGTGATCGGTAACAATTTTATAGGGAAATATGTAAATAAGATGTCTTTGTCTGAAGCTGGTATGATTCAAGGGCGTATCCAGGAATTTTTCTCGCGGAGGGCCCGAACATTTTTTTAATTTTTTTTAACAAAAAAAGTACATTACAGCTCACGGCTTGTCTAAACCAGTTGTAACCTAAAAAAGCGACCACCATAATTTTTTTTAATATGTATTTGGGACATCGCGTTTAAAATTTAAAAATGCGATTTATTAGCGTTTTTGTGGTTCCAATGCTTAATATTATTGCGTTAATACCAAAAATTTGGGGTCGATTTTATATAAAATGGACCTGTAGAATAGCGCGTCCCGAATTCGGCTCTTTTTCGAATTTGAAAATGCTTGCCCCCTCAAAAGATGGGGATTTAGGACCCTTTTACGGGAAAAATAACAAAAAAAGTTTTGGACAAAAAACCAGTTGGCTACCAGCGGCTAAAGATTGCAATCTTAGTGCATTTTGAAAAAAAAAATTTTTTTTTGTTTTTTAAAAAATGTATGCCAAAAGTTGCGCAATATAGAGTACATTCCTGGAAAAATATTAATAAAATTTCCATGGAGTAATTTTGGTGCAGCGTTGCATCTTAAAGATGAAAAGTGTGACTTAAAATTTTTTTATTTTTTCTTTTAAGCTAAATTGGTCTCAAAACCTGCGCAAAAAATATCACATTCGTTAAAACTGTGTCAAAGCAGATTTTGAGACTAATTTAGCTTAAAAGAAAGAAAAAGTAAAAATTAAGTACACCTTTTGATCTTTGAGATGCAACGCTGTACCAAAATTACTCCATGGAAATTTTATTAATATTTTTCTTCAAATGTACTCTGTATTGCGCAACTTTTGTCGTCAAAATTTTGGACAACAAAAAAAAAAAGTTTTTTCAAAATGCACTAAGATTGCAATCTTTAGCTGCTGGTAGCCAACTGGTTTTTTGTCCAAACATTTTTTTGTTATTTTTCCCGTAAAAGGGTCCTAAATCCCCATCGTTTAAGGGGGCAAGCTAAAAAAATTTCAATTCGGGACGCGCTACTGTAGAATCCAAAACTGTCAACTTAAATGATGTCGCTTGTTTCGTGTTTTCATATCTCTCGTGCAGAAAATTCGAAAATTTTATTTTTTTAAATTCAAACGCGATTTTTGCAAAAAGTACTCGATCGAAGATTTTGATTTTTGTTGCTAAACTTTTCATATACATCCCAAATACATATTAAAAACAAAAATATGTTGGTCGCACGTTTAGGTTATAGATGGTTTAGGCCACCAGTGAGCATATATTTGGAATTCGTTCACGACCGCCTTTCCCTAGAACTAAATATAACTAAACATAACTAAATTAGGTTCTGATAAATTTTCTCTAAATATTCAATTAAAAAATTCTTAATCTTTATGTAAGTCGGGAAATTTTGACAACATAAATCTTAAAAATTTTTATACTTTAAAAAAATGTTGAGATATAAAAGATATATGTGTGAATTGTATCAGATGCCTATACATTTTTCTAAAGACTGTTTTACTGGTTAAAAAAAAATACTTCTGATTATGACCATTCCCTACGACAGTTTAAGTGAAATTTTTGTTATAGAAAAAGTCTTCTTGGAAAAAATTTCAATTAGAAAATAATTCAATGATTATAATTATTAAATACTATAATTAAAGAAAAGACTCCGATGGTGAGAATATTCTATATAGAGGAATTCCAAAGTTTTTGACTACAAAAAAAAACACTTTTTCGGCCTTACCTATTTTAATTGTCTTAAAAATTGGTATATATCCCAGCAAAACTTTGGTAATGGGTGGTGATTATATAACACATTACCAGGTAATGTATATACCTTATTTGTAGCATTATTTTAGGATGTCTTACCAAACATTTGTTCCACAACGTATTATTTTAAAGTGAAAAATAATGCTTTACTAATAATTTGTTACGTAATGCATGATTATTGGAAAAAATGTATTTAACATTTATTATTTCTAAACATTAAATCATGGATGACTTATATTTGGTTACATTATGTATTATTTCAAAGTTTGAAATAATGCATTATTTATAATTGGATGCATATTGCATTACAATAACATAAAAAATAAATATTTTACAACAAAATGCATAAGTTTAAACTAGAGATGGGCTCACGACAGGAATTTTCTAATGACACACACTCACTCACGAGCATATTTCATCTACTTACACTCACTTACAATCACGTGAGTAAATTTAATACAAAATTACTTTTTCGCTACTCGTAACACCTTATATATTACGTTCTGGTATGCTATATTATATACCTTACTCGTATGCATTACTTTGAGTCTCATCCCCTGTTAAAATCATCAATGCTGCAATGTATAAAATAAGCAATCCTATACCTTATTTGGTAATCTAAGTTTTGCTGGGATGTTCTTGTTTAATTATTTTTTTAGCGTTTTTTGAAGGTATTTTTACTATTTTGCTTATATCTTAAGTTCTGTTTATCTGATCTTCTCGCAATAAAAACCAAACTAAAGACAATCAAATTTCCAACAAATCCTACATGCATCATTTTCTCGTCAGTTCAAAGCTTTACGCGCAAATAATTTTTTTAGCGTTATTTGAAGGTATTTTGACTATTTTTCTTATATCTTGAGTTCTGTTTATCTGATCCTTCCGAAATAAGAACCAAATTAAAGACAATCAAATTTCCAACAAATCCTACATTCATCATTTATCCATCAATTCAAAGCTATCCGTTCAATTGGCAAACATATGAACAAAATAAGTTTTTTGATTAACAAATCATTTAAAAAAAGTTTAAGAAATATAAATCTTTGCAATTAGTTACGTCTTTTTATTTATCTGCAAAGCCTGAACATTAAGAAATATAATAAAGTTGATTTGATGAAAATCTATAAGTTTAGTCCGAAGTTATCACAAATTATGTGTATATACATGATAAAATACAACAAAAATTGGTAATTTTTTACGATTTATGTTTTTAAAATTTTTAAAAAATGAGCTTTGTTAATAAAAAAATAGTTTTTCCTTGTTTGCCTATTGCGCGTAAAGTTATGAACTGATATAGAAATAATGTATGAAGGATTTGTTGGAAATTTGATTGTCTCTAATTTGTTTCTTATTGCGAAAAGATCAGATGAACGGAACTTAAGATATAAGAAAAATAGTCAAAATACCTCCAAATAACGCTAAAAAATTTATTTGCGCGTAAAGCTATGAACTGATGAAAACATGATGAATGTAGAATTTGTTGGAAATTCTATTATCTTTAGTTTGGTTTTATTGCGAGAAGATCTGATAAACAGAACTTAAGATATAAGCAAAATAGTTAAAATACCTCCAAAAAACGCTAAACAATTCATTTAACAAAAATGTATTTGCGAAATGTTGTTTTAATGAAATTTTTTAGTTAAGCGATCAAAAATAAATATAAAAAAAATATTCGCAGTTAGTGCGCACAAATTGTTTTTCTTTTGTAAACGAGAGTTATTAACAATAATCAATAAGGCGTTTCATGAAACCGCGTTTACAATTATCACCCCAATTTGGGATTTGCATATGTTGTTAAGTACATTTTGGGCTATATGTGCAAAAAAATAAAGGAAAATTAAAGATATGCGTTTTGAGATATTTGCAAATTAAGGATATTTTGTTAATTTTAATATCCTTTTTGCTAAGCATCCTATCCTTTTTCAAAATTTTATTTTAAGTACAGGACATAACCCATATTTTGCGCTTTATTTCGTGATAATCGGATGATGCGTTCCAAAGATACGATCATTTAAACATTGTGTATTTATCATAAAATTGTGGCAAAATACCAATTTTGAACAGCGATAAAACGCGAACCATTCACAATTTCGACTAAATAACAAAAACCGAAATTAAATAAAAATCAGAAGAATGGATATGTTAATTTTTGGATAAATTGAACCACCATCGGCTGATTGCCTATGCTATTTTAAATGGAACCAGTCTATAATCTTCAATTTTTTTAAGGAAAAATTATTCAGATTCTGGGACATTTTATCTTAAGAAAAAAGCTCAGATTCGGAGATAATTTTCCTGTTGAAAAAGTCTTACACATTTTTCCTATAGAAGACATTTTACATTTATTTTACATTTATAGAAAAGAATTTTTCTATAAAAAAGTTTCAGATTCTGAGACATTTTTCGTATAGAAGAAATCTCAGATACTACAGAAAAATATCGGATTCTGAGACATTTTTCCAGCAGAAAGTCTCAATTTCTGACAAATTTTTGCTGTAGCAAAAGTGTCAGAATTTGAGATATTTTTCCTATAGAAAAAATACCCAAATTCCGAAACAATTTTCCTAAAGAAAAAGTTTTAGATTCGGAGACATTTTTCCTATGGAAAAATATCAGATTCCCAGACATTTTTTTATAGAAAAAGCCTGCGCTTCTGAGTCATAGAAATTAAAAAAAAATAATATAGAAAAAGTCTCCGGCTCTGAGAAATTTTCCAATACAAAAAGTCTCAGATTTTGAGAAATTATTTCTATAGAAAACATTTTTCTTAAAGAAAAAGTCCCAGATTCTGAGACATTCTGGATAGATCAAAAAAGATTATGTCTCAGACTTTGAGATTTTTTTTCTTAAGAAAAAACTGAACAAATATCCAAGGTTGGCAATCGATACCCACCCAGAATAACGGATTTGGCCGCAACCAATAAAGATATGAACATTTCTAATAGCGATTATAAAAGTCGATGAAATTTCTAGTTTTTTTGATGTATTACTTCGTGTTTGTACCGATTGCTTTTCGAAATATAGGCCAATACCTTTATTATACCGTTTGAAACGGTATTTTAAAGGTATTGGCCTATATAACGAAAATGAATAGGTACAAACACGAAGTAACACATCAAAAATACTAGAAATTTCATTGACTTTCATAATCGCTTTTAGAAATGTCCATATCTTTATTGGTTTCGGTACAATAGCCAAATACCGTTATGCTGGGTGGGTATCGATTGCCAAATATCAGATTCTAAAATGATGTAATTTGAAATAAAAAATTTCAAAGATTTTACTACATTTTACTTAGAATAAGATTTATTTTTTGTGGATCAAAGCTTCAGGTTCTAAGACTTTTTTCCGTCCGGATCTTAAGTTAAAAAGTTTTAAATTCTGAGAGAAAAATTTGCAGGTTTTGAGACATTTTCTGACAGAAAAATTTTTAAATTCTAAACATTTTCCTTCATAAAAATTTTCAGATTCTGAAATGTTTTCGTTTTTTTTTAAGAAATATTTTTAAGTTGTACTTGTTATTGGATATAAAATCCTGAAATTTGTGAAATTTGTGAAATCCTTTCTTCAAAAATTTTCATCACATCAGGTTTCTTAGAAAATTGAGGTCAAAGTTAAAAAAAACACTGTTTTGGGAATTTTTGGAATCTTATAGCGGATGAACCCGATGTGATGCCGACTTGACAACAAGGCGGGAGTAAAGATATATATTACTCTTTAAGATGCATTACTCATTTGGTAAGTCACCTAAACTTTTTGGGCACCAATTGTCTTTCAATGATGTCTTATCAAAAAAAAAACGTTTTTGGGGAAAATACCTTATTAAAAGAGAATTGGTGCTCCAGCGGACAAGAAAAAGGAAAAGAAAAAGGAAGAGCAAAAAAGACAACAAAAATGTCTTTTTACAGTGTGAAAAAAATTTTCAGAATCTAACAAATTTTCATAATCTAAAAAATTTTC
Organism: Pegoplata infirma; assembly: GCA_963921195.1. NCBI lineage: Eukaryota > Metazoa > Arthropoda > Insecta > Diptera > Anthomyiidae > Pegoplata > Pegoplata infirma. The sequence continues at coordinate 194,845,029 of OY992537.1, forward strand.
AGAATTTAAAAAAATTTCTGTTATTTGCCTAAGAAATTATTTTTACCAAAAATATTACAGATTTTTTGGTAAGACCTTTTTTTAAATCGGAGATTAATTTCGGAAATTATATAACATAATCAGAATTCTTTCAAAGATTTTTTTAATGGAAATCTGAAATTTTTGCTAAAAGACAAATGTTTTTTCAGTATGTAAAAAAATTTTGTACACTCAGGAAAAAACTAACTTAAAAACTGGAAAATTAACTAAATCCAAGGAAAATTGATAATAATTTAGCTCCATTGCCATGTATTCATTCTTTTTAGTCCATATTTTTCTTAAAAATAAGGACAAATGTTAACTAGAAAGTGGGAAAAAATTTTCCATTTTTTAGTTAAAAAAATGCCTGCGAATTTTGTACTCTTGCCCAAAGCATTAAATCATGATAATGTTTTACGGAAGATTTGGGTGAACTTGCCAAAGCAAAGTTTTTTTAGAAAAAATAATGTTATATAACTTTGCTATTCCATGCAAGACGAATTGAAATATCAGTCGAGTACCCCATTAAAAAACCAAAAGAGCTGTACATTTCGTAAGTGAGTGCAAAAATAAGTGCAAAAAAGTGTTTTAACATTTTGGAGAGTATAAAAGATTCGGCACTAAAAAATACAACACTCTCACTTGTTTTATGTAAATTTGAAAAACAAATGGAAAATTTTTATGTAAAAAGCTTAGACTTGGTGAAAAAGTAGTTTTGGTAAAAAAATTTACAAAAAATTATTTTTTTCCCGAAAAAACAAAATTATGATAAAAAAAAAATTAATGAAAACAAAATTTTTGGCGAAAAAAGTTTTAATGAAAAACAGTTTTAATGAAAAACAGTTTTTTATGAAGAAAAAAAAATTTGATAAAAACAACATTTTTTTTTTTTAATAAAAAAAAATTTCATAAAAAAAAAATTAATGAAATTTTTTTTTTTGATGAAAAGAATTTTTTTTTCATGTAAAAAATTGCTGAAAAAAAAATATGATAATTTTTTTTTTGATGAGAAAAAAATTTATAAGGGTATTCATTTCAGTTTTTTTTTTCGGTTGTAAAAATGTAAAATTATAAAAATGTAACTTTTTATTACAACAAACACATGAATATATCTTCCACTTAAAAGTTGCATTTTAAACAACCTTTAATCAAGTGTAAAATTATCAGAGTAAAAAGTTACATTTTTCCAATTACTTAAAGCGTTGGCATTCAATACTAGTCAAAGTAAAATACACCAATGCCCCGGTTTGCGTCGCTTCGGTTTGCGTCGCACAGTGCCACATTTGGCCAATCTAGGACGACAAAAATCCAATTTTATTTATAGGGTAATTCCAAAAATTTTCGCCCCACTGTTCGGAAACATGCCTTTGGACGCCACTGAGAATTTGGCTCATAGATATCCACATTTATATGAGATATGTTGCATTTTTGGATTTTCAAAATTTGGTGTAGTTTTCAAATTATCGCGGGTCAAAGTTCGACTTTTTTAGCAAAAGTCAGAAAAATACATGACGTTTAACGTGCTCTAACTTTTTAACTAGTAATCCGATTATCACAAGTAATGGCTCATATGAAAGCTTAATTCTTCTTCTTTTAGGAAATATTTTCAAAAGCATAAGGTTTTTTTTCAGAAGTGTTGCAAAAATTCAAAAACATTTTTTTTTTGCGAATATTTAAAAAAACACATCTTCGATTTTTTTTAAAAAAAGTTTGGTGATAAACAATACTGTTTTGTACAACATATCCAAAATTCAGAGTGGGATCCCAATGGGATCAAAAAATATTCTGGTTTTAGTACGAAGTTTTTAAATTTTACCTTAGAAAATTAAAATTTTATGTTTCTTCAATATAAAAATTTAAATTTTCAAAGAAAATTATACTATTAAAATTTTGAAAAACATTCAAAACATTAGAAATTTAAATTTTCTAAGGGAAAAATATGAGAATCTCGTACTTAAAACAGAATAGTTTTTGATCCCATGGAGATCCCACTCTGAATTTTGAATATGTTATACAATACATTGTTATTTTTCACCAGAATTTTTTTAAAAAAAATCGAAGATGTGTTTTTTTAAATATTCGAAAAGAAAAAATGTTTTTGCATTTTTGCATCATTTCTGTAAAAAAAACTGTGTTATTTTAAAAATATTTTCTAAAAAAAAAACCCCCAGCTTTCACATGAGCCTAAATTTGTAAAAATCGGGTCATTGGTTAAGAAGTTACAGCTCTTTAAACGTGATGTATTTTTCTTACTTTTGCTTAAAAAGTCAATCTTTGACCCGCCATAATTCGTTAAATACACCAAATGTAAAAAAACGATATATGGTACATATATCATATTTATGAGGGCTATCTATGTGTCAAGGTTCAAATTAATCTGAGACACCATTTCCAAAAATGACTAAAATTTGAGCTAAATTTTCTGGAATGGCCCTATATTGACTGGAAATTCGGTATACATGTTCGTTTTGACTTCAAAAACAACATTATGAAAAATATGGGAGGACAGTTAACGACCACGCCCACTTTTTAAAAAAATTTAAATTTTGCTTGAAATTTCTTTAAACTTGGTATATATGGGGCATTCCATGTGAAATCGGACACTTTGAAAAACTTTTTTTTTTAGATTTTCCCAATTTGTTTACAGTTTTTAGTACCCTTCGAAATCTCCTTCGTGGTAAATTTTCAGATTTTTTTGATGACCCGTTCAAAAGATATCGAATTTTTAAAAATTTGTAGTTTGTTCCTTTACTCAAACTTCTTTTAATCATAACTTCTTCAATAATGGTCCAAATTTCAAATTTTTTTTTTCAAAATTTTTGGTTTTTTACGTACTTTCTAAAAAAAATCCCAAAAAATTCATAAAAGCGCTCTAGTATGCGATTTTTAAGTTTTAAAATTTTAATCTCATTTTTGAAAACGTTTGTACTCTTCGATTTTTTTGAAATTTTTTTGTGTAAAACTTCTATCAATTCTACAAATTTTTTGCCCCGGAAGATCGTGGGATAACGATTATTACTATTTTTTAAAATTTTTTGAAAAAATTTTATTGTAATTTTCCAATCTTTAAATCATTTCTACTGCTCCAATGGTGCGTCATAGAGGGGTCCTTTATAAGACCGACCACCATTAATTTTTACGTCTTAACATTTCTTTGGAACAAACTAATACCCTATCTCCAATTTCTAAGGGGGCTGCCACACAAAACGAAATTTTTTAAAATTTGCTCCAACCGCTCTAACTGCCCTAATAGTGCCCTTAGGGCAACAAAATTTAAAACCGACCCACAATATTTCTTTAGTCCAAACATTTTCTCTGAACACACCTACCCTCAATCTTTAACTGTTAAGGCGGTCCCCATACAATTTTTTTTTTCCTCCTGCGACTTCCGAAAATTGGCTGACTGATATCCGCCATATTTTAAATTTTTCTTCCCCAGGTAATGAATTCAGAAAAAAATTATATAGTGTAATTTTTTTTTTTAATAAAATTTTCAAATTTTGGAAAAAAGTTTTTTGAGGGTTGGTCCCCTTATGGGACCAACACTTTTGGCGGGTATTAGAATTTGATCACAGAGAAAAGCTTAAAAAATAAACCTCCCTAGTGGGATCAGCTCAAAAAAGTAACAATAAGTATTTTTTTAACATGCATTAAATCATAAGATAGGTCTTGAAAATGCCTTTTATTCCTTATGAAACGCTTAATCTGTTTCTGTTCATTAATGTACACAATAAGCCATTGAATAAAAAAAGGCAGAAAGTGCAACACATTTTTTCAGAAAAGGAAACTCCATAAATATCCTCTTTATTGGGCTTCTGACCGCTTAGAAAAATTCCGAAATTAAGCTTATATTACACCGTCCTTCACTGATAGAAAAACGCTTATATCACTAATGAATGGAATTCATTAACGTTGATTCATTGCAACAATGAAATTTTTTATATGCTGAATGAAATTTCATACATATTGTGCAAGATATTCATTAATTTTGATTCATTAGATTTCGTAGTTTCATTAAAAAATTTCATTAATTTTTGTTTACAAAATTTTCTGTTTTTTGACACTTGTCGTGTCGTGTCTGTTTAGTCTGTTAGTTTACGCGCGCAAAAAACCGCTGATCAGAGCGTGATTTTTTCTAAGATTTTATTTAAGAAATTTAAAATGAAATGTTGTTGATTAATTTTAAGTATTAACTAAACTTCGGGGTTTTACTTTAATAAAAGTAAACGTTTATAGTAAAATTTTGTGTGAGAAAACTGAGTGAAATCTATAGATAAAATAAAAAATATGAGAAAATGTTTTTTTAACTTGGTTATTTTGTGATTTTTTCAGATTTTTTACGAAATTTTAAATAAAAACTAAATTATTAATTAACTAATTTTCGTGATGTTTTACATTAGTTCGTGGTTTTAATTATGTATTACAAGTTAAGGTTGGAGTAAAATTTTGTGCGAGAAAACTAAGTGGAAACATAGAACATAACATATAAAAAGATCTTTACAATTTCATACATATATTTCATTTTAAAAATAAAAGTAACATTTATTCAATAAAAGCATTTCATTTCAAAAATAAAAAGTAGGATTTATTCAATGAAAGTATTTCATAAGAATTAAATACTATTTTCATTAAAGTTATAAAACATTTCATAAAATACAATTTATATTTTGTATGAACAATTTTCATTAATTTAATGAAACTTGTTCTTGCAATTACATTTTATGATACCCATTTCATTAATTCAATGAAACCCTACATGGGTTCCTTTTCAACGTCATTTTTCATAATATTAATGTAGATTTTCATTATTGTCATGTACAAATTTCTATCAGTGTACAGCCAATATTAAACAAGAACCGGATGATATGCGTCTGAAAGTAGAAATCTAATGGAGTGAAACTGCATTTGCAGTTTTTCATTTCGTGATCCTGTTTCCATTTAAAAGGACTTCAAAGTTTTTTATTTTGTCATATCGGGATAAACGGATGTGAATAAATTCCTTTGAAAACCTAGTCCAAATATTTTGTTGAAAATTTTGAATGATATTGAAGGATAAGGTTTTGAAAGGGCGTTACTTACCTCCTTTTTCCTGATATATAAAAGCAATAAAAAAGAAAAATTAAGGGAGGTCCTCCTCTTTCATTTGCTATCACTAGTGGCATCCTAAGACAATTACGAATATTAAAAATATATTTTATAAAATTTACTCCTCTAAAACTTTAAAGTCCTTTTAAAAAATAACGGGATCACGAAATGCAAAATTGTAAATGCATTTTTTCTACATTTACATCTACATTTCTACGTTTCAAACGTATTTTATCCAGTTCGTGTTTAACGACTTTTTTAATTTTGTCGGACGGTGTTATCTCACTACAACTATTCCAACCCGGTCTACTATAAACTTCCACTTTTTAGCTAGCGATTAAAAAAACAATTGCAAAAAGTTTTAAATACTGCAATATTTTATTTATAAAATCCTTTAATTCGAACATTTTAAATGTAATTTAAACTTATCATATTTTTTATAAAACAAAAAATAACCCGAAGTAACATATATAAATCAAATAATGACATTTTTTATCAGTATAAATTATTTTAACAAAAATTTTAGGGGTTGTGCAATTTTTGTAAGCAAATTCCTGGATTTTAATATTAATAAAAATAAAAGAAGAAAAAATAAGCCATTTTTTACTGTTATCAAAGTTAACACTTTTCGAAACATTTTTATTTATGAACAATATTACGGAAACATTTTTATAAAATAAAAAAATATATTTTTTTTTAAAAAAATATATTACAGTAGTTATAACAATACTACAATACAGATCAAATACAATAATAAAAATATATACAAACAGTTGTGATCGAAATAATAGGGACACCAAATATTAAAATTTAAAAAAAAAAATGTACATTTAAAAGAAAATTTAGTATCACAAAACATATTAGCTTATAACTATAAATACAAAATTGTGAACTTAAAAAAAATAAATATATTCGGGTCACTGCACTACTAGACCGTTGTTTTTCCTCCTATTTAAAATCTCAAGGCAAATCTATATTCTAATAGGTCTTACACTTATGTAATACAAATTTAAGGTTGATCGGATTTCACTAGCCCGGTATTCAAAGTTTTGCATTTTTAAATATTTTTAATTTTTTTAATATTCATATTCAACATGCCAAAATTAAAATTTAAATAATGTGTCGAAAGATATTTATTATTCATTTTTTAATTGTTCAAAAATCCAAATATCGCTGGAAATTTCCTAAAACTGATCGGATTTGGATCAAATTAAGTTTAAATGAAAGACTGTCTCAAGCTCTACGAAAAGTCAAGGGAAAAATTTTGAGATATCAAAAATTTTTTGATCGTAGGAAAATTCCGTAATTTTTCAAATTTCAAATAGCCGTATTTCGAAAACTGTTCAACCGATTTTATTTTTTTTAAGTTCGGGTTCAGCGCATCAAAATTAACAAAACTCAAAAATTTAAGAAAACTGCTGTTTGTGTATACAAATGCTCAGTAACGCTTATCTTGTGTGATGGTTTGTTTATTTTTAAACCGAGATGGTATGGTCGGGCATTTCGCTTTAAATTTGCTGCTGTATTATTTTGTGTATTTAGAATATAATTCTCATTATGTCTACTTGCATACAATTATAAGACTGTATGTTTTCCCACTTACTATTGTCAATTTTCTAAAAACTCTTGATAAGATCCCGACAAAATCAAAACACGAGTCGAGTAAGTCTTGCAAAAAAACCTGCTTAAAACAAATAACTTTATAAATTTTTTTCCTCAATATTGTTACTTTGACAATATCATCGTAATAATTAGTGATGGAATGTGACCTCGAGCTGGTTTTATCTTTCTCAATAGAATTTATAGGTCGAATAATAAATAATTTGTATTAGCTATAAAAATTTTTTCACTGATGTTACACCACAAGAATCTTTAAAATAATGGTAATTTTGTAAGATGTCGCTCTTAAAATTATTAAAAACTCATTTTATTAATGTTTATGATCAAAATAAAAATTTGTGTCATGGCATCATCCTTAAATGTTTAATTAAAAAATATGTAATTTCAAAATAAGGACCGAAACACAATTAAATTTATAAAATTCAACTTCAATATCGAAATTATTTTTAAAAAAATTTTGATTTTTTTTTAAATATGAAAATGTTTGATTTGACTACAATTTTTTCCCTTAGTCTAGAGCCCAAGTTTTTGTTCGCAGAACTCGGTTGTGTAGTACATTGTAAACAAAGGAGTCCAGTTTCCTACTATAAATTGGGTAAATTTCAACAAATTCAAATAATATACTACTATAAATGTGTAAATTTCCAATAATTTGTTGGTAAAACTACACATTTTGTGTAAATTTACCCAATTTATAGTAGGAAACCGAAATCATTTTAATTAGAGTGTAGATTACACCCATTTGTTATCGATTGTCTAACTTATCGCAAACACTTCTGAACATTTAAAAAAACTTGATACGGCTGGAAATTGTTGCAATTGTTCTAATTATTACAAATGTGGTCTCTAAACTTTTCCGTCACATCAGGTTTTTGAGGAAATTGAGGTCAAAGTTAAAAAAATCTCCGTTTAAAGCATCTAACACAACTCGTAGCGGATGAAACTGATGTGATAGCGGCTTTAAAATAAGTCGAGGGTAAAGTTTAAACATTGTTCGTAGGGATGCAAAACTCATTTGGTCAGGCGCCTTAACCCTTTATTCGCCAATTGTCTTTCAATATGATGTCTTATTCCCTAAAAGCGATTTTTCCGCTACTAATCATATAAAAAAATCTTTTTGTGAATGAAACGCCAACTTATGCACATGATTACCATTATTGTTCTGGTCATTAACCCGGTATCCAAACTTTTCTGATCCGGTATCCAAACTTTTCTATTACCTCAGGTTTTTGAAAAACTTTAAATTCAAAAAAATCGCAATTTTTGACATAATTGACAACTCATAGCGGATGAACCCGATGTGCTGACGACTTAAAAATTAGTCAAGGTAAAAGTTTAAATATTTCTCTTTGAGATTTATAACTCATTCGATCAGTCGTTTTAACTGTTGGAGCGCAAATTGTCTTTTTTTCGAATACTGGGGAATAAGATATCATTGAAAGACAATTGGTGCCCTAAGGTTTAAACCGACTGATCAAATGATTTCTGCATCTTTAAGAGTAACAATAAAGCATTACCCGCAACTCATTTTTAAGTCGCTATCATATCGGGTTCATCCACTATGACTTTTCACAAATGCTCAAAAGGCGATTTTTGGAACTTTGACCTTAATGTTGTCAAAAAACTGATGTGATGGAAAAGTTTAGAGACCGTATTTTTTACCAGCAGATTATTCGATGTTTAGTAGTGATATGTTTCCGAGAAGGTTCGTTTATCAGTTGAATAAGTCGTTTTGGAATAAACTTTCCGCAGAAGTCTTCCGAGACCTTACGTGAGTGTTGGTTTAACGTAAAAAATCCAAATTATTCACATTTATTACTCGATTTCGGCTTAAAAATACTTATTGCCCTTTGAATTTAAATATCAGGTGTCCCCAATGCTGCCAACTACTTTGTGTGAAATATCGTCAGTTTTGGTTTAAAAAATCGTCTAAATTTAAAAAAAAACAAGTGAGAGTGTTACATTCGGCTGTGCCGAATCTTTTATACCCTCCAAAATGTACAAAAACTATATTTAAAAAATCCAGGGGCGTCTTTTTTTTTTTTCGGGGGGGGGGGGTGGTTTGGGGGAGACGTTAGGGGGCACCTTCTCTTCTTCTGAGATAAGAATGTTGCATTTGCTTAGCAAAAGTACAAAAAACCCTGTAAAAAATGCGGTTTTTCTTGGGTTGGTTTAGTTCTCCAAGGGGTAACTTTTTTCCCCTTGGTCCGATTTTGCCCATTTCCGAACTTAACCTGCCTAGAAATATATGACATATTCGTGCCAAACTTCGGAAGTCTAGCTCTTTTAGTTTGGACTGTATCGTGTCTTCTACAGACGGACAGACGGACGGACGGACAGACAGATGGACGGACGGACGGACATCACTAGAATGTCTTAGAATCGATCACTGATCAATAATAAACATACTTTATGGAGTCCTAGACCGATATTTCGATGCGTTACACACGGAATGACAAAGTGAGTATACCCCCATACTGTGGTTGGAGGGTATAAAAATCAAAAAAAAATTATTGCTAGAAATTTGTTAAATGTTGAATTATTCACGGCGCAGTGTTTTATTACGAATGTGATTATTATTTTCTTATATCAAAATCGTAAACGATAAAAATATGAACTTGTCGAATTTTAGTTAAAGTTCGTCTGGTCAAAATTGGATTGAGACCGTTTGTAACGTGCAATGGGAAATATTAACAGTTTCCGCTTAAAAGATTAAATGTGAAATCTTTGGAAAATTTACAATAAACAAGTGAGAGTGTTAAATTCGGCTGTGCCGAATCTTGTATACCCTCCAACGTTTAAAAACAAAAAATAAAAAAAAAATTGCAGGGGCGTTTTTTTGGGGGGGGGGGCTTGTCGGGGATGCTTGGGACACCTTCTCTCTGGTCAAAAATGTTTACAAATTTAATTACTACGCTTTTTGTACATAAGATATACAATTTCATCATTATATAAATTATTTGCTAATATCCACGCCCACAAAAGGGGGCGGACCAAAAAAAAAATTCAAATCCCCTAAGTCCAAGTCCAAGACTTTGAACTCTTTCAAGCATAAAAATGGTTCATTTGTTTAACAAAAATACAAAAAATCCTATAGAAAGTTACCTTTTTTCATTGGTTGGTTTACTTCGTCAAGGGGGAACTTTTTTCCCCCTCGTCCGATTTTGTCAATCTCCGAACTTAACCAGCCTATAAACATAAGACATATATGTGCCAAATTTCAGGAGTCTAGCACTTTTATTTTGGACTGTATCGTGTCTTCCATAGACGGACGGACGGACGGACAGACAGACAGACGGACGGACGGACGGACGGACGGACGGACAGACGGACATCGCTAGAATGTCTTAGAATCGATCACTGTTCAATAATATATATACTTTATGGGGTCCTAGACCGATATTTCGATGCGTTACAAACGGAATGACAAAGTGAGTATACCCCCATACTGTAGTTGGAGGGTATAAAAATACTTAATTAAAAATATTGGGGGTTTTATAAAAATCTCATTGTTTTTGTTTAAATATTTCTGGGGAACAAATTTTTAATACTGCTCCAATTTTCATCACAAGTTATTTCAACAAGTTTTGGCGATTATTTTTTTTTAAATAAAAATAAAATAAAATTATCGAAAATCTTTCTAAAAACTGTCTAATTTTTTAATAAAATTGTGATTTACAAAAAGTTTTAATAGAAAATTTTTTTAAAAAAATTTTGTCAATCATTTGATTCTACTCTAAAATTCTACTCTAAAAATCGTCAAAATAACGATAATTCGTCAAAGTTGTCTGCGTTGGGTGTCCCTATTATTTCGAACACTATTATATTAAAAAAAGTATTCAACAATTTTACTACCAGAGGGTAATAAGAATAAAACAAAACAAGCTTGTTTGTTATTGCAATAACTGAAATATTTATAACTTTACATTTATAAAAAAGGGGTTGGCCGAGCTAAGAGATACAATATTTTTTTTCAAAATCTTAAAAATATATTTTTTTTTAAATTGTTAAGGATTATTCTATTTTATACTTTTTTTCAGTAAAAAGGATGTACTTGGTTTTAAAAATTTGTTTTACACCCTTCTAACTGATCAACCCCTGTTTATGTATTTGTTTTACTTATTTCAAAACACTTTATCATTATGTTTAACATTTATACAATATTTTTTGTTTTACTTTTTTATGTTTCAAAATATCGTTACCAGATATAAGAACTTTTAATAGTAATATTTTCTTTATACTCTTATGTTATTTTTCAGATTTTTCCTTATATTTTTTCTTACCACTTTTTGGTTTTTCTTAAACTTACTTTTTTTCATTCATAATGCTCTAGGGATTTTGATTCATATCGAAATTCTGAATATACCAGAGTTTTTTGTTTTATTATTCATTCTATTTTTTTTTTTAAATAAATGACATACAAATTCAACACGGTGACTGGTGTAAAGAATATGTTTGGGAATTCATAACATATGCAGATGTGAAGTGATTTTTCAATGTGTGAGCAGTAACAGATTAAATTTTTTTTGTTGTTGTTATGTAGTTGAATGAAAATTAATATTTTATAAAAAATGCAAAAATTTAAATAACAATATTTTGGGGAATACGTGAGTATTTAAAATGTTTTTAGAAAAAACTGGTGGAGTTTATTATATTAAATCGGTAAAAAGTAGACCAAAGCGCCACAAACTGAAAAGAGAAAAATATAAGATATTGAAAAATTATTCTTGAGTTAATTTTAAGGAAAAAAATATTTCGTGATACATTGGCCCGTATCAAAGAAAAATAAAAAGTCTATTTTAACAAAAGTTTTATCTTAAATTTCAAATTTTCTAAACAATTTTTGAAAGTCGATTTTAAAAACAAAAACAATTTGTATGGAAATGAATATAAAAGCCGATTTTAAATATATTTTATTTTTCTGTGGTGTGGCTGATTACACTGCGGAACACTAAAAAATAAACAAGAGTTACGACCATCATTTCTATATATTTCGGACATGCTGAATCGAATGGCGTACTCCGTTTTTCGATGTATGGTACAGTTTTCTTGTAAAATGTCATTAAAGATTGGCTGATTTTCAGCTGCTTTTTTAACAAAAAAAATTCCAAAGCTAATGATTTTTAAATTTTATGACATGGAAAACAAAGATATAACTTGTAGCAAAATTTCTTATATAAATTTGGTTTAAAGCTTTTCATCTTAACCCCTTTAATTCGCGGATTTCTTCATTTTTTTAAGTTTTCGCGAAATTAACCGCTAAATTGGCCTCTGATAAAAAACTTGCATTTTGTGGATCATAAAGGCGTCCATGACACTACGAATAGTGGACAAAAAACATCTATGTTATATGGACCATCATGAAGAAAATCGCGAAAAACCGTTTTTTTTGTATATGGCAGCATCACTATGGGAGATGATTTGAGGCTTCATCTTTTAGTATATAATGTGGGAACCTTAAACAATGAACTGACCCAAATTTTGTCCAAAAAAGTTTTCATTTGCAAAAGTTATCTTAACAAAAACTATAATTATTGTATCGCAAACACTGAAATAACAGTTTTTGTTAAGATAACTTTTGCAAATGAAAACTTTTTTGGACAAATTTTGGGTCAGTTCATTGTTTAGGGTTCCCACATTATATACTTAAAGATGAAGCCTCAAATCATCTCCTAAAGTGATGCTGCCATATACAAAAAAACGGTTTTTCGCGATTTTCTTCATGATGGTCCATATAACATAGATGTTTTTTGTCCACTATTCGTAGTGTCATGGACGCCTTTATGATCCACAAAATGCAAGTTTTTTATCAGAGACCAATTAAGCGGTTAATTTCGCGAAAACTTAAAAAAATGAAGAAATCCGCGAATTAAAGGGGTTAAGATGAAAAGCTTTAAACTAAATTTATATTACAAATATTGCTACAAGTTATATCTTTGTTTTCTATGCCATAAAATTTAAAAATCATTAGCTTTGGAATTTTTTTTGTTAAAAAAGCAGCTGAAAATCAGCCGATCTTTAATGACATTTTACAAGAAAACTGTACCATACATCGAAAAACGGAGTACGCCATTCGATTCAGCATGTCCGAAATATATTGAAATGATGGTCGTACCTCTTGTTTTCTAAAATAGTGGTTAGTTTTGTCACGCAGTGTTATTTTTCTGAATAAATGTAAATATCAAAAAACTCTGATTAATTTTTATTAAAAATTAAAAATTGTTTTATTCGACCTTTAAAATATAATATTTTGAGGATATTTATTCTGGCTCGAGGTCATTATTTTCTTTACTAATTAAAACCATGATATTCTCATTGTATAATTTTCAAGAAAATTATTTATTTGTTTTAAATTTATTTATGTTGGTCATTTTTGCAAGACTTAATCGACACATGTTTCGGAATTTGTCAAGATTCCATTGTCAAGATTATTTAGCAAAAATAGAAACGATTTACTACAAAGTAGCAAAAATGACCAACATAAATAAATTTAAAACAAAAAAATAATTTTCTTGAAAATTATGCTATGAGAATATCATGGTTTTAATTAGTAAAGAAAATGATGACCTCGAGCCTGAATAAACATCCTCAAAATAATATCAAAAAACTTTTGAAATCAGTAGAGCGGTATTCGAAATATAGGTATTTGAAATTTTTAAAACAAATTTTTAAAAATGGCTTTTTTTCTCACGTTTAAGAAATTAAAAAAATCAATTTGTTTGTCCATTTACTTCTTTATTAGAACGTTTTAATCCACCCCGCCCTTCGATCTTATTTTACAGTTTTTAGTGAAAATTTTCTAAAAAAAACAAAAATTTTGATCTAAGAGCGTCACGGGTTAAAATTATCGGATTTGGCTCAAATTAATTTTAAGTAAATGGTTTGACAACGGAAAGAAATTTAATTTTTTGTTTTAATTTCTTGAACGTAAGATAAAACCGCAATTCCTCTAAAATTTTACTAGCAATGTCTCGAAAAATTTTAACTCGTGGCGCCATTAGATCAAAATTTCGGATTTTTGGAAAACTTCAACCAAATTTTGGATTTTTGCTATTTGAAATTTGACAAAAAGTTTCTAAAAATGGCGATTTTTTTCCTACTTTCAAGAAATTAAAAAAAAAATATCTTGAAATTTTTTTCGACTGCCTATTTCAAAGAGCTTGAATCAAACCTTTATTTAAACTTAATTTGAGCCAAATCAGAACCTTGTAACCCATGTTGCCTTAGATCAAAGTTTACAGATTTTTGTAAAAATTTTATTAATAACAAAAATTTTGGTCGAAGAGCGCCACGGCTTGAAATGATCGGATCTGGCTCAAATTAATTTTAAGTAAGAGTTTGTCAACGGAAAAAATTTTTTAGATTTTTTTTTTTTTAATTTCGTGAACATAAGATAAAACCGCCATTGTTCCAAAATTTTAAAAAGCGAAGTCTCGAAAACCGTTCGACTAATTTTATTTATATTTATATTCGTGTTAAGCGTAATATATATTTTTAAATTTTTTTTAATTTTCAAAAATCCAAAACCTCGATCGCCGGGCGTGACGGTTTAATTTAATCCGATTGACCTAAAATGTGTAACACAGAACTTTTAGGTCTACACCATTTGCAATCGTATTTCAGAAATTATCAATTGTATTTCAGAACTTATCAAATATATTTCAGAATTTACCAATTGTACTTCAGAAATTATCAATTGTATTTCAGAACTTATCAAATGTATTTTAAAAATGATCAATTATATTTCAGAAATTATCAATTATATTTAAAAAGTTATCAATTGTATTTCAAAAGTTATCAATTGTATCTCGAATTTATCAATTGTATTTTGGAAATTATCAATTGTATTTCAGAATTTTTTAATTGTATTTCAGAAATTTTCAATCTATACTTCTATACTAATATTATAAAGAGGTAATGTTTGTATGTTTTTTTATTTGTTTGTTTGTAGAAAGTAATCTCCGGAACTACTCATCCGATTTCAAAAAAGTTTTCAGCAATATTTAGAGTGTTCTTTCAGGACGAACATAGGGTAGGTTTCATCGACCACGCCCACTTCTACGCCCACTTTTTGCCAAAAAACGTAAAATTTTAAAATCTTCAAATCTCGAAAACTACTAAACCGATTTCAATTTTTTTTTTACCAATGCATACTTGGAATGTTCCTTCATGATAGACATGCTCGGTTCAATTGGCCACGCCCACTTCTACGCCCACTTTTTGCCAAAAAACGTAAAATTTAAAAATCTCCAAAACTACTAAACCGATTTAATTTTTTTTTTACCTATGCATACTTGGAATGGTCCTTCATGATAGACATGCTGGGTTCAATCGACTACGCCCACTTCTACGCCCACTTTTGGCAAAAAACTTAAAATTGAAATATCTTTGAAACTACTCATGCGATTTAAAAAATGTTTTTACCAATATTTAAAGTGCTCCTCCAGGGTGGACTTAGGTTAGGATTCATCGACCACGCCCACTTTTAGCGAAAAACCTTAAACTTAAATATCTATGAAACTACTCATCCGATTTCAAAAAGGGGTTCACCAATATTTAGAGTGGTTCCCCAGGTTGGACATAGGCTAGGACTCATCCACCACGCCCACTTTTTGGCCAAGAAACCTAAAATTTAAAAATCTCCAAAATTGCTCATCCGATTTCCAAAATTTTTCCACCAACGCTTGGAATTTCACAATGGACCTCAGAGTCTACGTGTGTTGACGTAAAACGTCAGCAGCCACTTACAACCTAACGCTTGGAATGTTTCTTCAGAGTGGAAATATGCTGGGTTTCATTGACCATGCCCATTTCTACGACCACTTTTAACAAGAAAAACGTAAAATTTCTAAATCTCCGAAACTATTCATTCGATTTAAAACAAGTGAGAGTGTTAAATTCGGCTGTGCCGAATCTATTATACCCTCCAACACGTAAAAAAAAAAAACAGGGGCGTCTTTTTTTTTTTTTTTTGGGGGGGGGGGGGGGGTTATGTCGGTGGGAGACAACCTTCCTGGATCCAACATCAAGACTTTGAACTTCTTTTGACATAAAATGTTTCGTTTGCTAAGCAAAAGTACAAAAAACCTATAAAAAATGGTTTTTTTTAGAGGTTTGTTTAGTTCTTAAGAGGGGAACTTTTTTCCCCCTGATCCGATTTTGCCCATGTTCAAACTTAACCAGCCCAATACCATAAGAAATATTCGTGCCAAATTTCAGGAGCCTAGCTCTTTTACTTTGGACTGTATCGTGTCTTCCACAGACGGACGGACGGACGGACGGACGGACGGACAGACGGACGGACAGACGGACATCGCCAGAATGTCTTAGAATGGATCACTGATCAATAATATATATACTTTAGGGGTCCCAGACCGATATTTCGATGCGTTACACACGGAATGACAAAGTGAGTATACCCCCATACTGTGGTTGGAGGGTATAAAAAAAAATGTTCTCCAATATTAAGAATGGTCCTTCAGGTTAGACATAGGCTACGGTTCATCGAAGTAAAATTTTAAAACATTTGAAACTTTTTATGAGGTTGCAAAAATGATTTCACCAATATTTAGAATTCTCCTTCAGAGTGAGTTAGGGTAGGTTTCATTGACCGCGCCCATTTTAAAGATCAATTTGGGTCTAAAACTTAAAATTTAATACTCCGAAACTACTCATCCGATTTCAAAACATTCTGAAAAATATTCATATTTGTAAATTCCGATTTTAATGGAGCAAATAGGTGAAAAGTAGTGAACATT
The DNA here is from genome assembly GCA_963921195.1 of Pegoplata infirma. Taxonomy (NCBI): domain Eukaryota; kingdom Metazoa; phylum Arthropoda; class Insecta; order Diptera; family Anthomyiidae; genus Pegoplata; species Pegoplata infirma. The sequence continues at coordinate 194,861,510 of OY992537.1, forward strand.
GAAACCTTTTCTATCTCCTGAAATAATGGTGATAGAAACTTGAAATGTGGAATCCTCCAGCTCAAAAAATTATTCTGAAAAAGAACCTTCTCGAAGTTTAGATTTTAATGGGGTTATAAGGGTAAATTATTGTACTGTGGTACTTTTACTATTCCCTGAAACCTTCCAGCAGAGTTAACAATGAAGAGAAGGACATAAATATTTTTAAATTAACATTTTTAAGGGTTAAAAGTAGTAAACAATTGGTTGAGGTAAGGTAATATGGTACTTTTTATATCAATTGGGATAACGACTCTAAAATGTTTTTTTTTTCTTAACACATGTTATACAGAAAGGAGTGAAGCCTACGTGGAATGGAATGAATTGGAATTCAATGAATTGGTATGATTAGAACAGGGAACGAAATGGAATAGAACGGAGAACGAAATGAAACGATACGGGGAATGACATGATTTCAATAATTACGATATAAGGGCTTGCAATTTTTTAAGCAAATTGTTTACCGAAACGAACATGATTCCGGGCTAAACGGGGGGTTGTTTTAATTTTATTGTTTATTCTAAATAGTTTTTATGAAAGACTAACGACCAAAATTTAATAAAATAAAGATTCTGCAGGTGAGAATTTTAGAAATGGGGAATTTAATCCTGATGCTTCTTTAATACTTTATTTAATATTACCGGTGACAAAGTTCCGGGCGGGCCTGCTAGTTGTTTTATAAATTCTGATAAATTCTGAAACACAATTGATTAATTCCGAAATACAATTGACTATTTCGAATAAACAATTGATAACTTCTGAAATACAATTGATAATATCTCAAATACAATTAATAATTTCTGAAATACAATTGATAGCTTCTGAACTAAACTTCATTTTTCCTGAAATACAAATTAAAAATTTCTCTAATACAATTGATAATTTCTGAAATACAATTGAAAGTTTCTAAAATACAACAAATTTTTTTTTGAAATACAATTGATAACTGAAAAAATTGATAATTTCTGAAATACAATTGATAGATTCTGAAATAGAGTTGATTACTTCTGAAATACAGTTGATAATTACTAGGGTGTTCAATTAATCGGGTTTTTTAATTGTTCGATTAAACGATTAATCGATATTTGCCATTTTTAAATTATTCGATTAAACGAATCAAATTTTAAAATTGTTCGATTAATCGAATAATTACAAATTCAGAAAAAATTGGTACTTGAGTAAATAAACAACGGTAGTTACAAGTATTTTAACATTTTATTAACAACAAGAAAATAAAATTATAAAATTCTGCTAATTTGTTTGAGAAAATTAAAAAAAAAATCATTTTGGAGATTTGAAAAATGTGTAGAATTAATTTCTACACATTTTTCAACAATTTATTTGAAAAATTTATATGGATAACCGATATCACAAAAAAATCTTAAATTTGTAATTTTTTTTTTTTTTTATAATTTAGTGCGTTTTTGCCCAAAACTCGAAAATTTTGCCGATTTTAGCGCGGTCATGCAGTTAACCGATTTGGACCAAAATTGTATCAGGTACTTATTTAGGTCGTTTAACAAATCCAAGCTTCAGGAGTAGCGAAAATCCGAAAACAAATTTGAAATAAGTACCACTCAAGTAAACATGACTGTTTTTTTGTAATTCCAACGGTAACATACATTTGGTTTGTTTATTGGACTTAAAACTTTTTAAAAATTATACATATTTCCATAAAAACCATATATTATTATTATTCGATTAATCGACATAAATTCTTCGATTAATCCTTTAATCGAAATTAGCAATTTTAAATTAATCGAACAATTATTCGTCTAAAATTGTTCGATTAATCGAACAAGAATTAATCGACTGAACACCCTAATAATTACTGAAATAGAATTGTTAATTTCTGAAACACAATTGGAAATGGTGTACTAGAAGTATAATTTTACCGAACACTTCGGAAAATCGAAAGGTGGAAGAAAAGATTGTCAATTTAATGAACATTATTTGACTAACAAGGGAAGTCTTCCTGGTGTCACCCTCCGATCTTCATGACATTTGGATATGTTGTTAAGAACGAAAATTAATTCGACACGTATTTTTTTTTAGCGGCCCAAACTTATTTTTAGGGGATGTCGATTTGTATGGGGGAAATTGACCTATTTCAGTTTTTTACGATTTACGCCTATTTAAACAAAATTAATATAGGCATATGAAGTATCAGATTAAAGGTATTAAAAATACCTATCTCGTGGTGCTAACAACGGCCCAAAGAAGTTAATATTTTTCGACTTATTACCAAAAAGTTCCTAACATTTTGGTATTTTACTCAATATGACCAAAAGTTGTTCATGTTTGGACACGTTCTTAGCACACGTAGATAGGTTTTCCGAAGACCTTTCATTTGGTATGTAACATGACTAGGTTTTTTTGCATAATATAGGAGATAAACGAAAAAATGGGCTTGTCTTCCCCCTCCTTTTTACACCCTAAATATAAATTTGGGCCGCAAAAAAAATACGTGTCCCTTTATTTTTTCTGATCTACAATATAAAACCAATTCCATAAAGATCCGCGGGTGACACTAGGGAGACTTCCCATGTAAGAACCTCCAAACGTTTCTTTTACTTTTTAGATTTTTTTTTAAATCTAAAAATTTATTTTCCTTGACCCTTTGAGCCAAATCCAATATTTTTTACTCGCGGTGCCATTCGATCAAAATTTCGGATTTTTGGAAAATTTCTACCAAAATTTTGAATTTTTGACATGCCAGTTTTTTCCTACGTTCCAGAAATTTATAAAAAGTTTTAATATTTTTTTTTACTGACTATTTTATAGGTCAAGAATAAAAATTTTTAGATTTTTTTTTTTTAAATTTCTTGAACTTGTTCTACTAGAAAAAAAATTTTCCCGGACACTTTGGAAAATCAAAAGTTAAAGAAAAAAATGGCACTCTACATGGTATACCATATTTGATTAAGCACCTCCAAAATTTTTTCAAGGTGATGGTGACAAATTAGTCATAACAAAAATTATAAGTTCCTCGTTCTATTCCATTTCGTTCTCTGTTCTATTTCTTTTCGTTCTATGTAGGTTTCATTCTCTCCGTGCAACACACGTTAAGGGTATAAAAATAATCCAGATCAAAAAATCCAGATCAAAAAATCAACCATAAAAGATGTTCGAATAAAAAAAGTTTGAGTGAAAAAAATGTTTTGTGAAAAAAGTGAAAAAAACATATGTAGAAGTTTTTATATAATTATGTAATTTTACAAGCTTTTTACAAACAAAATTGTAAATATACAATTTTTTTGACGCGATAAAACTTACAAGGAGGTCTCGTGATTTTACTAAATTTTTTGCTACCTCCTATTTTACGAGAATTCCTAGTAAAATTTACGAGCGTTTTTGTAAGTTTACAAGCTTTTTACCAATAAAATTGTAAATTTACACGTTTTTTGGCGCAATAAAACTTACAAGAAATTCTCGTGAATTGACTAGCTTTTTTTTTGTAAAAAGAAGTTGGAAATTTATAAAATTACAAAAAAAAAAATTGTAAAATTACAAAAAAATAAATGGAAAACTGTCAAATATTGGTAAAATGGGATTACGAGACATTTTCTAGCAATTTAACAAGGTTTTTTTTCTGTGTAGAAAAACTCTTAAATTCTTAAAGTCCTTTTCTAAAGGAAATCTATCCGTTTTTGAAAAAAGTTTCTCTGTAGAAACATTTTTAGAATTCGAGATTCGAAAAAAAATTCTACCACCTCTCTTTGATTTTAAAACATTGTTTTCAATCAAATTTTTAATATTCTCTCCTTACCTTGACCTTCCCTAAATTTTTTGTTTTTGTTTTATTTATCTAATTCGTGTTTGTTCCTACACACAAAAAATTATTGGCTAAAAAATTCCAATTAAATCTATTGATCAACAAAATGAGTCAATTATTAAATGAGTCAATTATTGTGTTGATCAACATTTTTGTTATTTTCTTTAACTATAAAATTACAAATTTTCAACATACTAGATTTTTTTCGCTTCTATTTATTTGAATACATTAATTCAAAAATATACTTTTTACTACGTTTTTACTTTTTTTATTGTCGGCAACATATTGGAAAACAAAAAATATGAATTTCTTCATAATTTTTCCATAAGCGTGAAATTCATTTGTTAAATCAATAATTATTTTAATTGACTTTAAATAAAAAATCAATCAAATTTTTGATCAAAATCGAAAATATGATTAGTTGAAATAAAAATCAATTAATCACCTACAATTTGATGATTGATATAACAATTTTCTTTATCGGAGGAGTTTCAATTAAAAAATTAATTGAATCCGCGTTTTTGTTGATTGACTTTCGTTTTCAATTCTTTCTGTGTAACGATAATCTTATATTTATATACTAAACGATAGAGTTTTTTATAAAAAATATTATCACTCACCCAACATTGAACATGTTACTATAGCAAATATTCCATTACAATATGGTTCCAACATGCCCGCTATTAAATTAGAGGCCACAATAACACCAAGTCTTCCTAAAGTCATGCCCAAACTGACAGCTTTGCCTCTGTGAAAAAAATTAACATTCTTAAGCTTTTGTATTTGTAACAAAATATTGCACTCACCTTAAATGTGTTGGCACCAAATCCACCATAGCACCACACATTATGGAAATCGATAGACCCGGCAGTAAAATATATAAACAAAACAATATTAAAATTCCAGTGGTATTTGTAACAATATGTAATAGAATTCCACTTAAAACACCAACAGCTAAAGCGGCTAATAAAACATTTTTTCTACCCAAAGGATTAAGTAATGTGCCTTGTATGGAGAAGCCTATAAGGAAAGCGAAACCCATGATCATATTGTCAACATAGGTTTTGGTAGAGATGGTGTTGTCGCAGATCTGAAAACAAAAAATAAAATAAAAATTTAAATTGGTTGTAATATGACTTCGCGGGAAAATTTTGATAGTTGGTTCAATTTCAATAAAAACGTTGTTGTATTAAAAAACAGTTTAATTGTATTAACAAAGCAAATAACTGATTTATTATCCAACAACACAATTTGTGAAAACAATTAAATTTTTTGTTTACACAACAAAAAAAATCCATTTTTTCTGTGTATTTTAAAATTTTGTTTTGCAATAAAAAAGTGGTCGAGGCCATTTTTATGTTTTAATTATTATAACAAATTGGTACTTTTTTCTGTTTTAAATTTATTTATGTTGGTCATTTTTGCAAGATTTAATCTATACTTGTTTGGGAATTTGTCAGATTATTTAGAAATATAAAAACCCTATACTAAAAGTAGCAAAGGAATTTTAATAACAAATCGTTAATGATGAAGTGATTAATATTTTAGATTGATCGTTAACGATTTGTCATTAAAATTCCTTTGCTACTTGTGTAGAGTTTTTATATTTGCTAAATAGTCTTGACAATGGAATCTGACAAATTCCGAAACACGTGTCGATTAAGTCTTGCAAAATTGACCAACATAAATAAATTTAAAACAGAAAAATTGTTTTCTTCAAAATTATTCTAAGAGAATATCATAGTTTTAATTAGTAAAGAAAATAATGACCTCGTGCTAGAATAAACCTACTCCAAATATAAGTAATTTATTGTTTTTTAAAAAATTAAACAAAATCAATGATTTACAGGAACAAAAAGTTTAAATTCATGAATTTAAATGAACTTTCATTGCGTTTTGAAAACTTTTATGAACTTACCAAACTTGTTGACTCTGTTGAATTGTCCACCACCCGGTGAAATGATTCTTCTAAAATTGTACATACTGTTGAACTATTGCCAGATAATGAACCACCAGCTGAACGATTTACTATCTCTGGATACCATATTTGCATACCATTTGAAGAGAAAAATAAGCCAAACATTGCAATAATTGCAATTGTAACATTTAAACCATGAGGCTTGTAAAACAAAGGTACAGTAGCTTTCCATATGTTAGATATTATACTACAACCTCCAGCAGAAGTTATCAGACCCGCATCGGATAATTCTTCAGGTTTTAAATAAATATTAGAAGATTTTAGTATAGTTTCCACACTCGAACCTGTGTTATATTTAGCCACCCAATTAAGAGCTTTCAAAGCTTCTGCTTGTTTATTTTGTGCTAACAAAAGCTTAGGACTTTCCGGAAAGGGTAGTAACATTAAGCTGCCAATAAATCCAGGCAAAAGACTAAACAGTATTATTAAACGCCATGGTTTAAAAGAAAATGATTCTGTTATATCTAAAGACCAGTCAGAGGATAAAACTAACCAAGAAATGGCTATAAATAAAATGAGATGAAATTGTTAAAGTTTTTATATTGCATTTAGTTTTTAATAACTCGAGTAAAAAAGTTGATACAAAATTTTATATAATTTGATAAAAATTATATATAGTTTGATAAAATTATATATAATTATATAAAATTCAGTTTTCAAAAAATTTTATGAAATAGGACAAAATTATATATAATTTTATATTATTTGATCCGAAATTTGGTTTTATACAATTTTATAAAATTAGATCAAACTATATCTAATTCGATACAATTTTTTTACACTTTAACAAAATTTGATAAATTTTTATAAAATTTTATCGAATTAGATATAATTTGATATAAAATTCATATTTAAGATACAATTATATATAATTTAATAAAATTTTATATATTTTTTATAAAATTTTATATAATTTTATCTAATTTTCTAAAAAAACAGAAGCCTGTATATAATCGTATATAATCATACATAATTTGATCAAATTATATATATTTATATATAAACTTTTTTACTCGGCAAATATATATTTACCTGGCACATATATTGCTGTTATGCTAACAAACATCGTGGAATAATTTATGACTATGGCACGATATTTACTGGTATTAAATTCACTAAGGTATGGATAAACTGCTCCAGACATGCCACCCAAGCTGTGTGGTAAAAATATATAATATGTATTTTAAAAAATGCATTTAAATTTATTAGAAAAGAAAAAACTTTTAATGCTTTTTAATATTTTACCTGATGCCCATTATAAGATTTATAAAATTAAATAACCATATGTTTGTAACGAACATTGTTATAAATTGTAAAAAGTTGGTAACAAGCATGGTCCATATTAAAACAGTGCGTCGTCCCCAAGCATCACTTAAGTAACCCCAAATGTAGGTGGAAAATACAATGCCTGGAATTTAAAATGAAACAAAATGTAATTAAAAATAAAATGTTGATAAACATATTGATACCCTCCGTAATGTAAAAACGATTATTAAAAAACTTAACTTGAAAAAGAAAATTGGAGTAAAACTTTAAGCGAATTTCATAACTTTAATATATATATGGGGCATTCCATGGGAAATCAGACACTTTGAAAATTTTTTTTTAGATTTTCCCAATTTGTTTACAGTTTTTAGTACCCTTCGAAAGCTCCTTCGTGGTAAATTTTCAGATTTTTTGGATGACCCGTTCAAAAGATATCGAATTTTAAAAATTGTTAGTTTGTTCCTTTACTCAAACTTCTTTTAATCATAACTTCTTCAATAATGGTCCAAATTTCAATTTTTTTTTTTTCAAAATATTTGTTTTTTTACGTACTTTCTAAAAAAAAATCCCAAAAAATTCTTAAAAATTCTTAAAATTTAAATCTCATTTTTGAAAATGTATGTACTCCTCCATTTTTTTGCAATTTTTTTGTGTAAAACTTCTATCGATTCTACAAACTTTTTGCCCAGGAGAATCGTGGGATAACAATTATTACTATTTTTTTAAATTTTTTGCAAAAAATTTATTGTAATTTTCCAATCTTAAAATCATTTGTACTGCTCCAATGGAGCGTCATAGATCGTTCATTTCCAAGACCGACCCCTATTAATTTTTAAGTCTTAACATTTCTTCCGAATAAATTAATACCCAATCTCCAATTTCTAAGGGGGCTCCCACACAAAACGAAATTTTTTAAAATTTGCTCAAACTGCTCTAACTGCCCTAAGAGTGCCCTTAGAGCAATCAAATGTATGACCTACCCACAATGCTTTTTTAGTCCAAACATTTTCTCCAAACACACCTACCCTCTATCTTTAACTGTTAAGGTGGTCCCCATACAATTTTTTTTATTTTTTGTAAATTTGTTTTATTTAATCAGCTTCTACCAGTCCAATGGTGCGTCCGAGAGGGGTCATTATTGAGACCGACCCCCATTCATGTTTACCCTACAACATTTTTTTAAAACATACCTACACACAAAATATTTTGTAGGCAAAAACATATGAAAAACACACTTAAAACCAGTGAATAAACAACTGAAAACCATCACAGTAATTATTCATTTGTTTTAACAAACATCAACATTTATTTTTTACTGTTGACAAAATATTCTAAAATAACTAACATTAAACATTAAAAAATTACGGTTTCTTCATTCTTTTTTACCAACAAATTCGAAAAAATAACCTACGAAAACATTAAAAATTAATGATAATTCTGTTATTTTTACCAACAAATTCCAAAAAAATAACCTACGAAAACATTAAAAATTAATGACTTCGTAGGTTATTTTTTACAATTTTCTATTGAAATATTTTTTTAAAAATTTTTAATAAAATTTTGGGGAATCGATCCCGCAATCAACTACATTCTGGCCAGACACTCTTTCCACCGTGCCAAAGTCACTTGATACAAACATGTTTTTATATTTCTATAAATAATTTTTTGAATTTTTTTCTACAAAAAAATTACCTACTTGTGTAGGTAAAAACTAATGATATCTAATTAAAAAATACCAACAATTTAAAAAAATTTACTTACAGAAATCATTAAAAATTTAAAGAATAATCAGTAGTTTTTACTTACAGAATATAAATAACTTACTTTAAAAATTAAATGTTAATGAAAGTCCTTATTTTTTATTTAGTGTGTTATTTTTGAAACAAATGACAGAAGTAGTCAATTATTAAAACTTAACATCAAACAAATGTTTTTTCTTTTAAAAACGACTAAAGGTAAAACTTTTTAAATAAACTACAAACAGTTAATGACATAATTTTTTGAGTGTATGAAAGCGTCAAAGGAAAGAAATTTTGAAATTTTTAAATTCCCTGAACGTAGGAAAAACACAATTTTTCTACAAATTTCAAAAAGCGATATCTCGAAAACCGTTCGACCGATTTTAATTTTTAACATGACAATGTTTTTGTGCTGTCTAATTTTAAAAAAAGTTACAGGACGCCACCTCAGTTTGACTAGAAAAGCTTACAATTAATAAAAAAGAAAATAAGAATTACTATTTTCATTTTCTTAAAACAAAAAATTTTAGTAACTTGGGTTTGTAACTTTGAAAACAATTCACCTCGTGGTAAATAAGACCGTTTTTCAGCAGCTGGTGAATAAAAAGTAACATAATTATTTTCAACAAAAAAAAAAATTTTTTTTTCATTTTTTTTTTTCATATATTTATTTTTTTTTTTTCATCAATTTTTTTTTTTTCATTAATTTTCTTTTTCATAAAATTTTTATTTTTCATCAATTTTTTTTTTAATCAAATTTTTTTTTGTTTTTATAATGTTCTTTTTCATCAAATATTTGTTTTTAATCAAATTTTTTCCATCAATTTTTTTCATCAAAAATTTTGTTACTTCAATGTTTTTTTTGCAATTTTTTTTAATAAATTTTGTTTTGTAATATTTTTTATTTTTTTCATTTTTTTTTTTATTTATCAAATTTTTTTTTATCAATTTTTTTTTCATAAATTTTTTTTATCAAATTTTTCGTCATAAATATTTATTTTCATTAATTTTTATACCCTCCACTCTAGTGATAGAGGGTATATATAAGTTTGTCATTCCGTTTGAAACACCTCGAAATATTGGTCTAGGACCCCATAAAGTATATATATTTATGATCCTCGATCGATTTTAAGTCGATCTAGCGATGTCCGTCCGTCCGTCCGTCTGTCTGTCTGTCTGTCCGTAGAAAACACGCTAACTTTTGAAAGACTTAACAGAGGCTACTAAAGTTTGGCATATATGTTTGTCATTTACCTGGTCAGGTTGGTATTGCAATCCAGCCAAATCGGTCCAGTGATTCAAAAGTTATGAGCAAAAGAGTAAATTTCGGCAAGGGTGTTTCGCGAATTTACGAGATAAAAACACGATAACTTTCGGAAGACAATAATGAGACTACTGAAGCTTGGCATCTTGAATCTTTGCCGTTCCCCGGGCCTGTTTGGTTTTAAATTTCAGCTCAATCGGTCCAGTGGTTCAAAAGTTATAAGCAAAACCCTGAATTTCAGATTAGTTTCATCTAAAATGCCACGTGTTTTAACAAGTTTTAAAAGCATAGTGGTAACTAAACAATGCTTTTCAAACTTGTTTAATTTTAAAGCAATGCTTTTTAAACTTGTTTAGTTTTAAAAGCATTGGCATCTTAAAAATTACACTAGGAAAAAATTTTACACTCAAAAAAATTTTTACACTCAAAAAAAATTTTACACTCAAAAAAAATTTACACAAAAAACAATTTAGTTTTTTTTTTACAAAAATTACAATATTTTGTGTACATACGTACGTGCATTCACTCAGAAATATTTTTACAGTAAAAAAAACATTACACTCGAAAAAAATCTTACACTAAAAAAAAAATTAGTAATTTTTCTTTTTTTAAAAAAAAATGACAAAAAAAGAGTTTTTTACTCAAAATAAAATATTTCTAATCAAAATTGTTAATTTTTTCACGTTAAAAAATGAACAACACTTTAAAAAAATGCACTATGGAGGGTATTCATAGATTCGGCAAAGTCGAATTTAACTTTTCTACTTGTTTTTAATTGTTTTTTATAATATTGTTAAATTTTTTTTAAATTTGTTTTTATAAAACATTTTTTTTTATATATTTTTTCATTAAAAATTTTTTTCACCAACAATTTTGTTATCATCAAATTTTTTTATCATATTTTGTTTTTCGCGAAAAAAATATTTTTTTTCCATTTTTTTTTACCAAAACTAATTTTTCACCAAGTCTAAACTTGTGACATACAAATGTTCCATTTGTTTAACAAATGTACAAAAATCAAGTGAGGGTGTAAAAAAAAAGTTTTTAAAAAAAAATTATGGAAAAAAAGAAAATTATTTTTTTAAAAAAACTTTTCAGTTAGTAAATTTTTTTTTGTCAATTTTTTTATTTTTTCATCAAATTTTTTTTTATCAAATTTTTCGTCGTAAAATTTTTTTTGCATTAATTTTTTTTTCATGAAATTTTTTTTTATAATTTTCTTCAATTTTTTTTTTAAATTGTTTTTGATCAAAAATTTTTTTTTTCATCAAAATTTTTTTTCACCAAAAATTTTGTTTTCATCAAAATTTTTTTATCATTTTTGTTTTTCCCGAAAAAAAAAATATTTTTTTTTCCATTTCTTTTACCAAAACTACTTTTTCACCAAGTCTAAACTTTTGACATAAAAATGTTCAATTTGTGTAACAAATGTACAAAAAATCAAGTGAGAGTGTTAAATTCTTCGGTGCCCAATCTTTTATATACGGTATTTACACCAACGAAAACAACTTGTTTTTGAATATTTTTTTGGTTTTTGGCAAAAACTATGTAGTTTTCCCATACAATTTAAAAACTGCGTTGCCAACCAAAACTAAACAAAAACTAGAGTTTTGGCTGTGTTCACTACTAGCTAATCATTCTGTGTGAATATTTTTTTCAGTTTTGTTTTGCTTAACTCGAATGTCAAAAATAAAATATTTGTTTTTTGTGAAATTATTATTCCAATCTGTTAAAAAGTTAATAAATATGCAATTTATTTTTTTATTAATGTGTGGCTATTGTTATTTTGTATTTTTGGTGAGTTTATAAAATAATTAATTTGATTTGACAAACAAAAACTCTATTTATTTGGTGTAAATGGTTTGGTTTTCAAAAATCAGTTTTGGTCAAAAAGAAGTTAGTTTTTGTTTGGTCTAAACATAGTAATACTCTCCAAAATTTAAAAACACTTTTTTGCATTTAGGTAATTCACTCATTTATCAAATTTACATCTCTTTTGGTTTGGTCTGCATCTTGCTTTTCACAGACAGGTGGACGGATGTATGTATATAGCTGAAGTGTCTTGGAAATGGAACGATGATATATAAACTTAATGTGGTCCTCGATCAATATTTCAATTCGTTATGCATGGAATGGCAAATGACTATAACATCCTTTTTTCTAAAAAAAACTTTGCTTTGGCAAGTACACCCAAATCTTCTTCTTCTTCTTCTTCGGTGGTGTAGCAATGCTACACCTTGTCCACGAATGGACGAATAAAAAGGTGACCGAGACACGAAGTCTATATGCCACCTTTGTGGGGATAAAGTTTTGTGGGGTTTTAACACGTGGGAAACTCCGGACACAATACGACCATTGCCCTCACAATGGAAGAGTGAAACGACGCTTCCTTAACACGTGCGTGTGTTTGAGTATGGTTAGACACCGTTGTCTAACGGTACTCGCGGAGAAATAACCAATACTAGCGACCGACAAACACAAACACGTTTCTAAATTTATAAAATAATTTCAGCGACGAATAGATGCTTCCCCGACGCGATCTCGATTAAGACTCACACCCAAATCTTGAGAAAAATATTATCATGATTTAATGTTTTGGGCAAGAGTACAAAATTCGCAGTTATTTTTGCTCTCCTGAACACTTAATAAAAAGCACTTACAAAGCTGTTCTGGTCGGAGAACCTACGATTTGCTTTTATTTGGTTGGCCTAATCATGAATATAAATACTTTATGGGGCCCTAGACCAATATTTCACTGAGTTACACACAGAATGACAAACTAATGTATACCCTCTATGAGAAGAGAGGAGGGTATAAAAATATCTGTGGTTCGATACCAGACAGGGTTATTGATGTTAATAAAGAAATTACACATGTTTGAAAAGCAATTACCATTAACAAAGCAAACTAACATTCAGATTCCTACTGATGATAACAGTAGTAGTGTTTGAAACCGGTATAAGAATATCAGAAATGTTTATAATTTTTAAAAATTAAATTTTTTCAAAACTTTTTAACTTCCGCCCTCATAACTAAAACTGCTCTTTTAAAGAAAACTAAATAGAAATCTCTAAGATTCTGTAAGATTCAGAATCTGAAATTACTTACCTAAAACACAAGCCGCCATCATAACACCCTTTTCACTTTGGTTCATCTGAAATTCACATTGTGAAGATATGGCTATGATACCCACCGACAATTGGGCCGCCATTGATGTTATGGTCAATAGACCACTGATTAATAATAAAATCCATTGCGTTTTGCCAAAACCTTAAAAAAGTAATTAAAAAAATTATAAATTTATATTTAAATATTATAAATCTGTAAATAAATTCAAAAATGTAAAAAAACACATACCTAAAACACCTAAAATCTCTTCATAATCCCATACATTACTAACTGCACCTGCTTCAAGTCTTTGTTGAGCTTCAACACCCTCAACTCCTGCACGATTTACGTCTTCATCATCCCCATCATCATGATATTGTATTGTGCCTTCTCTGTTATTAGATGGTCGTGACTGTTGGTCATCGGAGAACTGCATTTTTAAATATTACTTATATTGATTGTTCGATGTTGCCTCGTTCAGTAATAAATATATTATGATAAACAATTCTGTAAAAACATTAACTTATATTTATGCATTTTTTTGCATTTTTTGAAATTGTTTTAATTATACTCACAATTACAATTACTTAGTTAAGAAAATTACACAAAGAGCACAAATTGACATAAACAAAAAAAAAATGTTGTAAAAATTCTTGTTTAGCAACTTTGTGTGGCGCATGCATATTTGTGACGTAGAGCCTTTTGGTAATGTGTTAAGTTGTATTCTAAGGGGGTCAGTCACTTAAAACTGATTTTTTAAAAAACAGTCATAATTTTCTTGTATATTAAAATAATGTTTTATGATATTTAAAGTATTTTTAAACATTTTTTGTACCCGAGTAAAAAGTTTTAATTTAGTTATTTACTCAAAAAATAATTTTTACTAACTCGTTTTCAAAAATCGGTTAAGTTAAAATTTAGTAATTTACTACAAAAAAAAAGTAATTAAGTCACTTGTTCAGTAAATTATTTGTAATAAAATTTCGTTTTACAACATATTTACTGTATCAATTACTAATTAATTTACTACCTTTTTAGTAAATTAAGATTACCAATGTTTGACAAAGGTTTAGTACACACAAAAAAACCCAGTTAAATTACTACAAAAAAAAAGTCTCGTAGTCCCATTTTACCAATATTTGACAGTTTTCCTTGTTTTTTAACAAAAAATTTTCGTTCGAATTTTTTTTTTGTAATTTTACATTTTTGTTTTTGTAATTTTACAAATTTCCAAGATTTGGTTACAAAAAAAAAATCTAGTAAATTTACGAGATTTCCTTGTAAGTTTAATCGCCTCTAAAAAGTTGTAAATTTACAATTTTATTGGTAAAAATTTTGTAAAATTACAAAAATGCTCGTAATTTTTACTAGGAATTCTTGTAAAATTGGAGGTAGCAAAAAATCTAGTAAAAACACAAAACTTCCTTGTCAGTTTTATCCCGTCAAAAAATTTGTAAATTTTCAATTTCATTAGTAAAAAGCTTGTAAAATTACAAAATTATTGGTAAAATGCTAGTAAAATTACAAGCAATTGTTGTCAAATAGGAGGTAGCAAAAAAAAATTACAAACTTATCTTGTCTTTTTACAAGTTTTTTTTTTTTTTTTTTTGAGTGTAAGAGTCAGTAAAAAATTTATAAAGCTTTTTTACTAAAGAATTTCTTTGAGTGTTCAATAGACTGGTTCCTAAATACAAGAGTACTTTTTAAAATGTCTTTTTTAACATTTGCACAAAATTTTGCACAAAAATGCATACAACTGATTTTATGCATTTTTTATACAAATGAGTGTAACTTCTACAATTTTGTCTCTTTTTAATATAGATGGTCTTAATTTTGCATAAAACTGATTTTATGCACTTTTTTTATACAAATGCGTGTTGCTTCCACAATTTTTAACAAATTTTATAAAAAACATCTTATTTTCTTCGTTATAGATAAGACTTGAACTGTAAAAAAATTTCTGATAACACTACAAAACATCGAAAATGCAACTGGGAATTGATCTTATTCACTTGATTACAATAGTTCTGCTGGTCAAAAATTCTGTCTCCAAACTTTTTTATCACATCAGATTTTACAGAAAATTTAGGTAAAAGTTAAAAAAATCGCTGTTTTGTGCATTTTTGAAAACTCATAGCGGATGAAGGCGATGTGATGGTGACTTCAAAATAAGTCGAGGTTAAAGCTTAAACATTACTCTTTAAGATCGAGAACTCATTTGGTCAGTCGCCTTAACCCTTTGTCCACCAATTGTCCTTCAATTATGTATTATCGAAAAAAAAGTTTTTGGGGAACAATATACATATATTAAAAGACAATTGGTGATCCAACTGTTTAAGCAGCTGATCAAATGAGTTATGCATCTTAAAGAGCAACTTTTCAGCTTTACCTTTAACTTATTTTTAAGTCGTCAGCACATAGGGTCCATCCGCTTTGAGTTGTCAAATACATATGTCTGAAAACACGATTTTTTTTTTATATTTGAGGGTTTTCGTGTCAACTGACACAACTTTTGAAACCGATGTCTTCCGATCGGGATGCACCAAGGTTAGTCCTATTGTGACTTCTTACTATGGCTGTCAATCCCGAAATCCCGAATCCCGAAATCCCGGGATTTTGTCATAAAATGAATCATGAATCCCGGGATTTTTAAGCTCAAATTCCGGGATTTTTGAAACATTAAAAATGTATGAGCATTTATTTTTAAAAATACAACTTTGTTCAATTATTGTTACATTTACATCAACAAATTAAAACTAAAACTTTTTTTGAATTTTCAACGTAGCTGGCCACGAATTTTGCTGAGCTGAGAATTCAATCCAGGCTTGCTGCATAATAGTCCAACGCACTAACCATTAAGCCACAGTCACGGAGCCCTTTGACCAAAGTTGGCAGATTTTGGCGAAAATTTTCTAAAAAACCAAAACATTGATCAAAGAGCGCCACGCGTAAATTTAATCCGATTGGCCTCAAATTTGTACCACATAAGTTTTAGGTCTAGGAGAATAAAACTTTTCCGGAACGTTCAAAATTGGAAGAAAAACTTTTTTTATACAAAAAAATACAAGTCTAATGTATTATATTATTACATTTCCCCTTTAAATGTTTTTATAATTTTAAATTTTCTTTAAATTAGTTTTAAAATTATACAGTGCAACACCAAAATCGGAATGGGATGAAACAAAAAGCAAATAGAAGTTGTCATTTACCATAACAAACCCCTTATGGCTTTTTTTAGTTCATTGCTAAATATTTAATATTAATAATTACTTGAAAACTGCATAAGTGGCGTATACTTAACTTGTTAATTACCTTTAAATAACAATAAGAATAATTAGAAATCATTTTTTTTTTTTTAGTAATTTCGTTGTAGCGAAATCGACCCAAGGGTTTTCGTGGGAATCAAACCCACGACTCCCTGCTTAATAGGCTAGCACGCTACCAACTAACACACAGTTGCCCCTTAATATGCACAATAAAATTGAAACATAAAGAGTCTACTATTTTTTTACTTTTATAATCAAAGAAATTTAATCCTAAAAAATCCCGGAATCCCGACAAATCCCGGCATCCCGAAAAATCCCGTAATCCCGAAAAATCCCGGTATCCCGGGATTTCGATTTTCAAATCCCGAATCCCGGGATTTTAAAAAACCGATCCCGTTTGACAGCCCTACTACTTACCTATTGTTTTAAGCAAAATATATCCCAAATAGTTTAGATAGCTATTTCTTCAGTTTTTCGAAAAAAAAATTATAAAAAAAATAAAAAAAAATTTTTTGATATTGTTCTTAAAAATCCAAAAATTTTTTGACTTTTTCCTCAAATTGGGCCCTTTTTTTGATTCAAAAGAAAGCTTAGGTGATTTCCTTTAAGATTTATAGGGTCGCTTAGTGGGATGCGAATGAAATTTTTTTTTTAACTTTGGAACACAAAAAACGGTTCTTCAATTTGCACTATTAGGCGTTGGATAGCTCACCAGTTTTCGATTTCGATCCGGGACACCCTCTAATTTTTATAGGTTCGAAAAAGAAAGCATGAGGTAAAAAATAAGGACGGTGGGGTCAAAATTGGGTGTTAAGAGGTTAAAATTCTCAAAAAGCCCCACAACTGCCCATGGAGGGGTGCAATGTGAGACCGACCTGCATTAATTTTCTTCTTAAGGGGGCTCCCATACAAAATGACATTTTTATAGAATTTGCTCCCACCGCTCTAACTGTCCATAGGGTGCCCCTAGAGAAGTAAAATGGATGACCGACCCCCAATATATTTTCAACTCCAACATTTTCTCAGAATATACCTACCCTATATTTTCAACTCTTAAGGGGGTCCCCATACATTTTTTTTATTTTTTTTATTAGTTTTTAAAAATAAATGTTTTTATAATGTATGGGAGCCCCTAAGAGAGTGGAGATAGGGTGTTATTATGTTCTGACAAAATGTTGGTAACTAAAAAATCCCAGCAAAATTTTCGGTTGCAAAGAACCGATTGTGGAACAACTTTTACTTCCCTAGAACCTGTTCTAATTCTTGTGCAACACCGATTCTTTTAACAAAGGGATTGTCCCAAAAGCAACAGGTGTTTGTAAGCAGAATTAGAACATATTTTTGTTCCCCGGAATCGGTTCTAGAAGTAAAATTTGGAACAGAAATAAGAATTAAAAAAATATATTGAATTGCATTAATTTATTTAACAAAGATAAAGACAATCATATATAAATGAAATATTTACATTTTTTAACACACATTTATCCTTTTTCGCCTCCAAAGTTGCATTTTGGGCCTTACAATAATGACATACCAAAACATGGATTTTCTGCAAAAAAAAAATAAAAAACGTAATATTATTAGTATTTGACCCGACCCAGACAATGAAAATTTAATTTACTCACCTTTGTTTCTTCAAATTTCACGATTATATCCTACTATTTTAATAGAATTTCGTGTTTTTTCATGGATAACAAAAAAAAAATGTATATTTATTTTTTAATTTTTTTGACACATTATTTTTTTTTAATTCCTGAGAACCAAAATGTTATGAAACTTTGATTGCTGAGAACAAGCTTTACAAAAAAAATCGCTTAACTTGTTCTGAATAATTAAAGTGTAATAGTGTATGGTTACCGAAGAACCTGTTCTAGAACAAGTGTTGTCAGAATCGGTTCTGAAAAATTTTCCTGGGATAATGGGGGTTGGTCGTAATTTTTGCCTCTCTAGGAGGCACGGTAGGGGCGGTAGGAGCTGGTTTAATAAAACAAATTTATAAAAAATAATATAAATGTATGGGGACCACCTTAAGGGTTAAAGATACATTGCAGGTATGTTTGCAAAAAATGTTGGAATTAATAAAATAATGGAGGTCGGTCATACATTTGGCTCCACTAGGGGAAATTTAGGGTAAGTTAGAATGGTTGGATCAAATTTTTTAAAAATCTTTTGTATGGGAGCCCCCTTGGGAAGTGGAAATAGGGGTAAGGTATGTTCAAGAAAAATGTTGGAGGCAGAAAATTATTGGAGGTTCGTCTCACATTGCACCCCTCCAGGGGCGTTTTTATGGCACTTTTGGGGCTTTTTGAGGATTTTTACCTCTTTACGCCTAACTTTGACCCCGATGAGGGGCCATTTGGCCCCACCCCACCGCCCTTATTTTTTTTCATAGATATCCCACTTGCATCCCACTTAGCGATCCAATAGCTCGTAAAGGAAAGCACCAAAGCTTTCTTTTGAATCAAAAAAAAACAAACAGCTCAATTTGAAGAAAAAGTCAAAAAAATTTTGGATTTTTAAGAAAAAATATCAAAAAAATATTTTTTTTTTTTTTATAATTTTTTTTCGAAAGACTTAGGTATGTTTGAAAAAAATATTTTTAAGGCCAGACTTCAACCTAAAAGAACGAACAGAAGATATTGACCGATAAAAATAAAATTAACAGGTATGTTTTTGTAGGACGCTTGTAATGGAAAGCAGTTCCCGATTAAAGAAAAAAGTGTAGAAATGGCCCAGCCTAGGGAAAATAAAAGGCTTCAAAACTCAAAACCAGTAAAATTTTAATAATTTGCCGATATATTGGAATATGTAAAAAATAGAAATGAATTTTTTTTTTTTTTTTTAATTTTTAAGATAATTTATTTTTTTTTTTTAAAGTAGGACTTAACTTAATTGTGATCATTTCATATTATATCGGTAAAAAGTATAGCAAAATACCACAAGCTGCAAAGAAAAAAAAATCATCAACACTATTGGTAGCAACTGAACTTCCCGTTCAAAGGAAATCACGGCTGACATACTGCTGGCCCTCCCTTTATGAAATCGCTGACTTCGTCTTACAATTTTTCCAAATGTTCCCAAGAACATGTCAGCAATTGGTCAGAAGTGCCCACCAGTATCTGTGACCACCAATAATGCATTTAGACAACCGTTAAGCAACTGCTGAATTGTCCTTAGGGAAATTTATAAAAATTTTATGAAGTTTTCAGCAGTCTTTTAAAGGAAGAGTCAGAAGTATAACAAAGGTGATTTTTTACCGACTGGGTTTTTACATTAATAAAATTCTTAACAGTGTTTTTCTTTAAAACGTATTATTACATACAATTTTAAAAACATTTAATTCCATTACACTTACCTAACATTGAACTTGTCACTGTGGCAAATGTTCCATTACAATATGGTTCCAACATAGCTGCTATTAAATTAGAAGCCACAATAACACCAAGTCTTCCTAAAGTCAAACCTAAACTAACAACTTTACCTCTGAAAATAGCAAAACAAAACTGATATCTTAAATTATTTTATAAAATTAATTATTTACCCTTACCTCAAATGTGTCGGCACTAAATCCACCAGAGCACCACACATAATGGAAATCGATAGACCCGGCAATAATATGTACAAACAAAACAATATTAAAATTCCAATGGTATTTGTAACAATATGTAACAGAACTCCACATAAAACTCCTACGGCTAAAGCGGCTACTAAAACATTTTTTCTTCCCAACGGATTGAGCAAAGTTCCTTGTATGGAAAATCCTATAAAGAAAGCAGCACCCATGATCATGCTGTCCACATAGGTTTTTGTGGAGATAGTATTATCGCAAGTCTAAAAATGAAAAACAAAAACGATAAATATTGTGAATATTATATACTATGTTCAAAAAATATGTTAGCACCAAAGTAACCGCTGAGACTTTTTCTATAGGAAAAATGACACAAAAACTGAAACGTTTTCTATAGGAAAAATGTCTTAGAATCTTAGACTTTTTCTATGGAAAAAATGTCACAGAATCTGATACTTCTCCTTTAAGAAAAATGTCTCATAATTTGAACCTGAGATTTTTTCTATAGAAAAAACGTCTCAGAATCTGAAATCAGTACACTTGTATTCCGCTTTTTAAACATGTTTTTAGGCTGGTATATAATTTTAAAAATGATGCAGTTTGACTATAGAAGCTACCGACTAACAAAAAAGAAATTAAGAATTACTGTTTTCGTTTTTGTTAAAACAAAAAAGGTTTGTAACTTCGATTTGTAACTTGGATAATAATTCACATGCTGGTGAATAAAACCTCTTTTCACCAGCTGGTTAATAAAACATAACATAATTATTTTTCAACAACTTTTTTGTTTTACATATTTTTTTTATAAATTTTTTTTACGTGTTTTTTTATAGGCTGGTGTCTAATTTTAAAAAAGTTGCAGGACGCCACCTCAGTTTGACTGTATAAGCTAACAATTAACGAAAAATAAAACAAGAATTACTATTTTCATTTTCTTAAAACCAAAAATTTTAATAACTTGGGTTTGTAACTTGGATAATAATTCAACTCGTGGTGAATAAAACCGTTTTTCACCAGTTGGTGAATAAAAAGTAACATAATTATTTTTCAACAAAAAACATTTTTTTTTCATCAATTTTTTTTTTCATAATTTTTTTTTTTATCAAATTTTTTTTTTTTAATTTTTTTTTTCATAAATTTTTTTTGCATCATTTTTTTTTTTTTTCATCAAACTTTTTTTTTTCATAATTTTTTTTTTTTTCATAAATTTTTTTTTTCATAAAATTTTTTTTTTTCATTTTTTTTTATCAAATTTTTTTTCATCAAATTTTTTTTTATCACATTTTTTTTTCATCAATTTTTATTTTCATAAATTTTTTTTTATCAAATTTATTTTTTTCATCAAAATTTTTTTTTTCATCTACATTTTTTTCCATCATTTTTTTGTTTTTTCATTAAATTTTTTTTTTTCATCAAATTTTTTTTTTTTATCGAAATTTTTTTTTCATAA
Organism: Pegoplata infirma; assembly: GCA_963921195.1. NCBI lineage: Eukaryota > Metazoa > Arthropoda > Insecta > Diptera > Anthomyiidae > Pegoplata > Pegoplata infirma. The sequence goes on from OY992537.1 coordinate 194,882,963, forward strand.
TTTTTTTTTTTATCAAATTTTTTTTCATCAATTTTTTTTCATAAAATTTTTTATTATAAATTTTTTTCTCACCAAAAAAACATTTTTTTCATATTTTTTTTTATAAATTTTTTTACATCAAAATTTTTTTCTTTTCATCAAAAAAATTTATCAAAAACTTTTTTTCATCAAAATTTTTTTTCACCAAAAATTTTGAGTTCATTCAATTTTTTTTAACATAACTTTGTTTTTCGTGAAAAAAAAAATCTTTTTTACCAAAACTACTTTTTCACCAAGTCTAAGCTTTTCGCATACAAATTTTCCACTTGTTTATCAAATGTACATAAAACAAGTGAGAGTGGTATATTCTTTGGTGCCGAATCTTTTATACTCTCCAAAATGTAAAAACACTTTTTTGCACTTATTTTTGCAATCACTTACGAAATGTACAGCTCTTTTGGTTTTTTAATGGGGTCCTCGACTGATATTTCAATTCGTTTTGCATGGAATAGCAAAGTAATATAACATTATTTTTTCTAAAAAAACTTTGCTTTGGCAAGTACACCCAAATCTTCCGCAAAACATAATCATGATTTAATGTTTTGGGCAAGAGTACAAAATTCGCAGGCATTCTTATCAGAACGTTTTCAGAAATATAACAAGAACCAAATTTAAAATTTTTTACCACTGCATAGAAAAAATTAACTACGAAATTCGTTGATTCAATTACAAAATTATTTGATCACGAAAATTTGCATATTAATCACGGATTTTGTTTGAAAATAGTTTTAACATTAAAAGTTTTGATTGCTAGTTTTGCATGTTTATACGTATTCGTTTGCCTGGCAGCTAACAAAAATGCATACAAAAACGATGTTTTTAGTTTTTCAAAGTTAGAAATTCAGTTAATAATATAATTAAATCAATTACAATGTTTAATTGAAGTTATATTTAATATCAAATAAAAATGTAATTGAAAAACATTTACGATATTTCTTTCTGTGTGGCTGATTTAAAAATTACAAATAAGTAACTGTGAAACCATAAAAAACTTATTAACTTTCAAATGCAAAGATCTGAAAAATATTATGGGCCGATTTGAAATCGGAAGAAAGGCGGTGCAGATTTATAATCAGAAAAGCAAAATCTTTATAGTTCAAATACCTTGAAATCAAAATCCATTTTTTTTTTAATTGCTCGATCGATGAAATGTCGTTAAAAAAAAATGTATTTCTGGTGGTCAAACTAGAGTTACTTCTGATCAAAAATTTTAAAATTGTTATATAATTTCCTAACTTACCAAACTTATTGACTCCGTTGAATTTCCCACCTCGTGACGAAAAGAATCATCCAAAAGCTCACATACCGTATAGCCTTTACCAGACAATGAACTACCAGAATAACGATTAACTATCTCTGGATACCATATTTGCATACCATTCGAAGAGAAAAATAAGCCAAACATTGCAGTTATAGCAATTGTAACATTTAAACCATGTGGCTTGTAAAACAAAGGTACGGTAGCTTTCCATAAGTTGGATATTATACTGCAACCACCAGTGGTGGTTATTAGACTAGCATCGGCTAATTCTTCGGGTTTTAAATAAATATTAGAAGAATTTAGTAAAGTTTTTACATTAGAACAAGTATTAAACTTAGCCACCCAATTAAGAGCTTTTAAAGCTTCTGTTTGTTTTTCCTGTGCCAACAAAAGCTTGGGACTTTCCGGAAAGGCAAGTAACATTAAAGTGCCAATCAAACCAGGTAAAAGATTTACAAGTATTATTAAACGCCAGGGTTTAAATGAAAATGTGTCGCTTATATCTAAAGACCAGTCATAGGATAACACTAACCAAGAAATGGCTGTAAAATAAAAGGAGATGAAAAGTTATTTATATAATATTTTTTTTAAGTGTTCTTATTATTACTAACCTGGAACAAAAATTGCTGTTATGCTGACAAACATGGTGGAATAATTTATGACTATGGCACGATATTTACTAGTATTAAATTCACCTAGATAGGGATAGATTGCTGCTGATGTGCCACCCAAGCTGTAGGGTAAAGAAAAGATAATTTGAGGTTTTAATATTGTTGCATTATTAAAAATTTTTTTTTCAGTTTTACCTGATGCCCATTAAAAGATTTAGTAAATTAAATAACCAAACATTTGTTACAAACATACTTATAAACTGTAAAATATTTGTAACAAACATGGTCCATACTAAAACGGTTCGTCGTCCCCAAGTATCACTAAGGTAACCCCAAATATAGGTTGATAAAACAATGCCTGCAATTGGAAATGAAAGACTTTAGTTAATATTTAAAAAAATATTTTAAAATTCTTTTTTTGAGAGTTTTTAACTTAAAATTTGTATAAATTTTTTGGCAAAAATTTTCCAAAAATATCTACAAAATATGCTTTAAAAAGTTGTAAATATGCAATAATATGCATTTAGAATCAAAATAACCATTTAGACATAAATATCTTATTTCACGTCATTTTATGCAGTCTACAGACTCCTTACCCGCAGCGGTAAATGTTTAAAAGTTAATTTATTTTGGATTTATTTTTATATACCCTCCACTTACAAGGAAGGTCCCAGTTGGAAAATGTGTCACTGAGGAAATATCCACAGTGATTCCTTGAGGAAATGTCTTCAGGTCCTGACAAATCATAGGTAATCCTTGAGAACATGTCCTTACATTGTCAGCTCTGAATGTTTGCTTTTATAGTGTGGACAATTCCTCTAAGACGTCTGAAAGAAAATGTCTTCAGAATAGCAGTATATTAAATTAAAATTTGAAATCTGGGCAACTCTTTAATTTCCAAGAAAAAGATGGCAATATTATCAATTTATTTAAAATAAATTCAAAATCTAATAAGTAGAATAAAAGTAATAAATAGACAAACAATTTTCAAAATAAAGTTTGGAACAAGTAGTAAGGTGTGGGACTAATAAACTGGAGGTTCCAGGTTCAAATCCAGTTGGAACTAAAAAAGGCGAAAAGTTTTTTCTAAATATGAGAAAGATAATTTATAAAGGAAAATGGATAAAAGTAAAAACTAAAGGAAATACGAAAATTTTTTGTATTTTCGAATGACCTACGTCAGACATTTCCCCAAAGAAGTCATAGGTGACATGTCCCCAGAAGGGCAGCCCTGACCACTGCTAACTTTGAGTGAGGACATTTTGAAAATTTGCATGAAACTGTCCTCAACCCAGTACATAGAGATGTCTTGTGTATGTCAGCATACATGCTCCGTCACTGAGGATGGCTCGAAGACGTTGTCAACTGGGGTCTTTCACAGGGCACCCACCGATTGTCCTGAAACTTGCATATAGGAAAGAGGGGAGCAAAACAAAACTTACGTGTTTTTTTAACTGCCCATTCTCACATTTAGCGGATTAAAGAGGAGGGAAAAAAGGGATTATTTTCGTTTGTTGGCGATTTTTCCCATTTCTTAAAAAAAAAAAAATAAATGAACATTTTGTACAGGTCGAAAGGTTTTGTGAAGGCCTATCCAATGGTGTATCGGTCGTGTCCAAATTCTTCGTTCGTTATTGTCAAAAATTAATAATCGTTGGTGTAGTTTCTATGGAGATGTATATACGTCGGTTCAGCGGTTCAAAAGTTATGAAAGAAAATGTAATGACGCCTAGAAAATTTTAGTACATTCAACATAACCTTAAAATACAAAATGCTTTAGTTAGGCTGCTGGTTGGCACATGAGAACAGAATTGATCACCAAATGGTATTTTAACAAGTACAAACATATTTTTTTACAAAAACAAAATTTTCGCCGATTTTTTTTTTTTCACCAAAAATTTTTTTTCGCGGATTTTTTTTTTTGTTTTTTTTTTTTTACAAACAAACTTTTTTACATTGTGGAGGGTATCAATACATTGGGCAAGGTCAAATTTATATTTTTTACTTGTTTATATTAATGCACCTAAACTCAGAAAATTATGTAAGTTACTACATGTTAGTTGTTTGTATATTTTACAGTAGTTAGTTGTTTTTAACTACAAAGTCAAAGTTTTTTGAATTACTAACAAAAAAGTACTGTAATATAGTAACAGTTATTTTAAGTAGTTAATTTTATTTTTTATCTGAAAAATTTTCAGTTTTTTTTTTTCTAAAAAATAAAAATAAATTTTGTTTTTTTTTATTTTTCACAACTTTAAAAAAAAAACTTGGAAAAAATTTGGTCTTTAATTTTTTTTTTCTGAAAAATTAAAAAAAAAATATATATTGATTATTTTATTTTTACTGCATGTTAGTTGTTTTGACTTAAAATGTAAGTAGTTTTTACTATATAAGTCAGTTGTTTTTTGTCAGTTAAAATAATAAACATTGTTAGTTGATTTAACTAAAAAACTAGTTGACCCCAAAACAACTTACAAAGAAGTTATTTTATTTCAGTTGATTTGACTAACATAATTTTTTGAGTGTAACAGGGGACGGGCCGAAAAAAAAAAAATTCTAAAACCTCGGATCCAAGTGATGGTGATTAATCTTGTGTAGCACAAAAGTGTTTCATTCGCATAACAAATTTCAGGAGTCTAACTCTTTTATGGATTTCAAGTATGTAAGATAATTATAGTCGGTCAAGACCGACCATATGATACCCTACACCAGCGTTTTCCGGAAAATGGGTCCCAAGCCATACTTAATTTTGCTCCAGTAAAGGATTTAATAGTATTGAGTAAACTTTCAATAAAAAATTATTAAAAGCTTACTAAAAATTTTGACTAAACTTTTAATTTACACAATAAAAATTTTTCGATTTTTTAAGTAACTTTTAAATTGTGTCAATTAAAAAAGTATTAAAAATTTACCAATTTATTTTTTTAAAAAAGTTTCACATTTCTTTTTCAAAAAAAAAATGTTTTTTCAAACCTTACCAAATATACAGGGTGGTCCAATAACAAGTATCTTTTTAAAACATGCAATGAAATGAACAATTTATGGCAAACGACTTCATTCATGCGGCTGCCTGGGTTAGCTCCGCAGTAACTCATTCTCGGCACCCATTTTTCTAATGTTTCTGGTTCTATCTCACGAATGGCTTGAACGATATTCGTCGAAAGGGCCTAGAACATTTCTGGATTTCCCATGTTGCATGAATCTTTAACGAGACCCCTTAAAAAAATGTCTAAAGGTTTTAATCGGCAGCTATGAAGTGATCAATTGTCACCGCGAATACGGCTAAAACACGATTTCCGAACTAAGTGCGCAAAATTTCGATTTTTTGATGGACTGTGGGACATATTGCGACATCCTTCTGAAAATAAATGTCATCCAAGTTGATATATTCTATTGCGGGCAACAAAAAGTCGGTAATCATGGCTCTGTAGCGCTCATCTTTGACGAAAATGGGGTTTTCAGCTATATTTTTGAAAATATTGTGTAATGATGCTGATACTCAAATCTGTTGCTTCCAATAGATGAATTGGATTCTTTACAATACCGTGCGAGTTTTACGATCCCAAGATGTAGCAATTTGTTTGTTAACATAACCTCATTTGAGTGCCTTATTTCGGTTAAAAACTCGTTTTCGAAAAACGTGCAGTTTGGCAGCGCAGTACTGCGCTACAACGCGATACAGCGGAGCAAGCCGAGGACGCATCAATGAAGTCGTTTGCCATAAAAAACGGGAATGTTTGCTCTTTCAAATAAAGCCATAACCTTCCAGAAAAAGTTGAGTATTGATCATTTTATTGCATTTTTAAAAAGATACTTGTTATTGGACCACCCCTTATTTATGTCAAATTTCAGAAAGATGATTTCAAACTTTCATATATATAGAAAAAAAAAACTATAAACTAATTGAGAATTCAAAACACCATGAGAATAAAATAAAAATTAAAAAAAATATTAAATTTTGTATTAAACTGTTTACTCAATTTTTTTTTTTTTTTGTTAATTTTCGAGTAAATTTTTAATCAATTTTTAGTCAATTAAAAAATTACTCATTTTTTTAAAATTTAAAGAAGTGATTACTCAAATTGTTTTTCTCAATATTATTTTCTGTGTGATTTAAAAAATGTCGGCAAAATTTTTACATGGGTACTAACAAGGAAGGTCTTTTAGGGATTGTTCTGAATATTGAATATTGGAATGGGGGCAGAAAAATAAGAGTAACCTGTTTTTTTAGCTGCCCAATCTCAAATTTAAAAAAGGTTTGCAAAAAATGTTTTTGCATTTTCGCATTTCTTGAACAGGCAGAAATAAATGGGAGTTGGGTGTATCCAACAGTGCATCTCGTAAAATTAATATTTTACAGCTAATAAATCTGAGGAAAACTTAAAAAAAATAAGAAATGACTTAATCATAAAAAATTAAAAAAAAAATATTTTAGGTATTTTTTTTTTTTTCTTTTTTAAATTTGGAAAATTAAAAAAAAAAAAAATTTAGATAATTTTTTTTTTTGTTTTTTTTTTTATACTGGTAAAATTTTTTTTTAATTTTTTTAAATTTTATTCTAATTTTTGCTCTGTAAAATCTCAATTTTATGAGATTCGAAACTGTTGGACACTGTTATGAGATGCGAAACTGTTGTTCTATGACCAATAGCCAAGAAAGTTATATCACCTTTTCCATCAAACAGCACGAGAAAAATGGTATTTTTTGACCTAGTGTATTCATTTTTTTTTCATATTGTGTATAAAGATACCCTATGGACCAACCCAGCAGAAAATTTGCTGAACTGGCAGCAGCTTTTGGAAAGGAAACTCGAGTCAAGGAGCGCATACAAACCTGCTGAATTCATGCATGATTCTCTAAGGCGATGTCACACTTTAGTTGGATACACCAAAAAAGCGCTCTTAAGACGCAGTGAATTCATGTATATTTTTAGAGCTGATTTAAGCAGAATAAAGATGATGCACATTTGACTATTTCTGAAATACAAATTACAAAATCTGGAATACAATTGCTATTTCTGAATGCAATTGGAAAATCTTAAATACAATTGACTAATTCTGAAAATCAGTTGACTGCCTGAAAGCATTTGGAAGAAATATCGCCTAAATCGCTTAAAAAATTGGAATTTTTTGAAATATAATTGGACATTTTTAAATATAATTGGAGATTCTAAAATAGAATTGGACATTTTTTGTAATATAATTTGTATTTTCTGAAACTAAAGTGGAAATGGTGTACTCAATTTTTTTTTGTTCATTTAAAATGTGAGGTGTTATGATTGAAGCACTCTGTGAAATCATGTGTCTTTGCCTAAAACTCATGGTTTTTTATTCAAGATGTGTTAAATGTATTCAAAAGGAAAGCATGTATGAAATTTTATCAAAATATAATTTTATATTTTGAGTTTTATATAAAAATCTTAACAAAAAATTTTAATTTTTTCCCCTTACTTTTACTGCATCCTCAAGAGCGCTCTTTGGATGCGCTTCGGTATGCTATAAAAAGATGCTGTGTCGCCAAAATCTCGATTTATTTTTGCTGGGCATTTAGACATTCCCATTTACAGATTAATTGAATTCCAAATACTCGCGATTTTAATATTTTAAAAATCACAAAAAATTCAAAAAGTTGTGTATTTTTACAAACAAAATCAGTCATCAATTTCATGGGACACAAGGGTGCATTTTAAATGCAAATTTTTAATGCATTAAAATGCATTTTTTTATTGACACAATTTTTTTTAACTTTTTCGTCGAAAGAAGAGGACTCTAGCATTCCATTTCAATTTTTATTATAGAAATCCGATATTTACTTAAGGAGTTATGGCTCTTTAAAAATACATTGAAAAACAATTTAGAATTGCATTTGCATTTAGAATACATTTTTTTAATGACACGATTTTTTTTGAACTTTAAATTTAAAGAAGAGGACTTAAGCTTTTAATTTCAATTTCGATTTTAAAAATCCGATATTTACTTAAGAAGTTATAGCTCTTCCAACTACACAACTTTTTGAATTTTTTGTGATTTTTAAAAAATGGAAATCGCGAATAAAATCGCGAGTTTTTGGAATTTAATTAAACTGGAAATGGGAATGTCTAAATGGCTCCATAGAGTATCTGTGTTAATAATATAAAAGAAATCTGAAGACCAACGTCCAGATTTGTGGTTTTGTATGGTAATTTTGACCGATATAGCAGAAACTCATTATACCCTACCACAGAGTGGTGTAGGATTCGTACTCCACCAAGTCGAATCTTTAAATTTGTTTTTAAACAAAATTGTGAAAAAAATACTTGTTATTACACGTAGAATAGCGTGTCCCGAAAATGAAAAATTTTAGGGCATACCCCTAGAATGATTCTTAGTAAAGACCTGATTACGGGAAAAAATATTAAAAAAATTTTAGAGGTCATCTTCAGGGCGCAACCAGCGCTTAAAGTTTGCATCCGTAGTGCATTTGGTGAAAAAAAATATTTTTGTTTTAATTTTTCAAATTGGTGCCAAAAGTTTCGTTAGGTAGAGTACATTCTGGAAAAAATATTTATAAAGTTTTCATGGAACAATTTAGGTCCAGCACAACGTTTTGAAATTTTGAAAAGGTGTAATTTATTATATATTTTTTTAAGTTTTTTCAAAAACCGGAATTTGTAAGAGTTCTTTAAAGATTTTGTATAAAATGGAGTTTATGTTCAAGCCTTTGTATAAAAAACTGTTTTTTACAAAATCTTAAAAAAATATGTAATAAATTAAGCATCTTTGAAGTTTCAAAACGTTGCGGTGGACCAAAATTGCTCCACGAAAACTTTATAAATATTTTTTCCTGAATGTACTCTACCCAACGAAACTTTTGGCACAAATTTTAAAAATAAAAAAAAAAAATTTTTTTGACCAAATGCACCACGGATGAAATCTTTAAGCGCTGGTTGCGCCCTGAAGATGATCTCCAACAATTTTTTAATTATTTTTCCCGTAATCAGCTCTTCAATAAGCATCGTTCTGGGGGTATGCCCTAAAGAAATTCCAAAATTTCCTGATTTCGGGACATGCTAACGTAGAATTAGTTTAGGTAAAAAATTTTTGGTTGTGCTGAAAATTTTGTATTTTGCAGACAGCATTATTTGAATATACTTCTCCGATATTCACATTTGAAATATTTTTAAAAGTTATTTTAAAATTATTTTAAACTCTATTTAATCATTTTAAATTATTTTTAATAAACTTACCTAATGGACATGCCGCCATCATTATGCCCTTTTCACTTTGTGTCATCTGAAATTCACATTGTGCTGATATGGCTATAATACCTATCGATAATTGATCAGCCATTGATGTAATAGTCATTAAGCCACTTATTAACAATAGAATCCATTGTGTTTTGCCAAATCCTTAAAATTAATCAAAAAATAATAATTAAAATACACAGTGCAACAAATTTAAGGTCTTCGGTTGTATCTTGAATGAAACCAAACAAAGTTAAAATATTATTTTTGTCTTCATTGAAGATTCATGAGACATTTTTAATATAGAGAAATTCCCAGGTTCTGAAACACTTTTCTAAATGAAAATTCTTAGATTCTGAGACATTTTTCGTAAAGAAAAATTTTCAGATTCTAAGACAATTTTCGTAAAGAAAAATTCTCTGATTCTGAGACATTTTTCATATAGAAAAATTAAAGATTTTGTGACATTTTTCGTTTAGAAAAATTTTTATTCTACGACATTTTTCGTATAAAAAAGTTCTTGGATTCTAAGACATTTTTCATATCGAAAAATTCTCAAACTCTGAGACATTTTTTGTATAGAAAAATTTTAGACTCAGTAACATTTTTCGTATAGAAAAATTCTCAGACTCTGAGACATTTTTCATGTAGAAAAATACTCAAATGCTGATACTTTTTTCGTAAAGAAAAATTCTTAGATTCTGAGACATTTTTCGTATTCTCAGATATTGAGATATTTTTCATAAAAAGTGTTTTAGAAAAAAAAAAATTAATCAAAACGATGTGTTGTTAAATCTAGTGTTTAAAGATAAACAAAAAAACACAAGAATACAAACCTATAACATTTAAAATCTCCTCATAATCCCAAACATCACTTACTGCACCCGCTTCAACTCTTTGTATATTTTCATCACTCTTTACTTTTGTACCATTATTGATGTTTTCATCATTATTTTGTGTAATGCCTTCTCTGGTAGTAGATGGCTGCGACTGTTTGCCATCTGATAACTGCATGTTTTTAACGATGAAGTTACCTCCTTCAATAAAAATTTGTATATAAAAATCATTTTAATAAAATTATAGCTTATATTTATGTCTTTTTATTAAAATTGATTAGATTTAGATTTAAAATAACCCAGCAAAAAAATATATTTTTTTTCATTTCTTCATCAAATATAACATAAATAACAAATAAATCAGATTAGAAACAGTTGGAAATACTGAAAAAAAATTTATAATTTTCTGACTAAAAATTTGTATTTAAGTAAAAAACTTTTTTTTAATAGGTTTAATCCAGCTCGAGGTTATTATTTCCTTTACTAATTAAAACTATGATATTCTCATAGAATAATTTAAAAAAAGAAAGTTATTTTTCTGTTTTAAATTTATTTATGCTGGTAATTTTTACAAGACTTAGTCGATGCGTTTTTGGAAATTTGTCAGATTCCATTGTCAAGACTATTTAGCAAATATAAAAACCCAGTAACAAAGAGAATTTAAATAACAAATCGCTTATGTTCAAACTAAAATATTAATATATATTCAATTCTACATTCACTGAGAATTATAAGAAGAAAAAAAATGTTTGTGGGTTAATATCGATCCCAAAAGGCAATTTTCCTGACCCCGACGTTTTCGAAATTCTAAAAAAGGGAAAATTTCTCCATCTAATTGAATATGTATTAAAATTTTTGTTTCAACATTAGCGATCTGTCATTTAAATTCCCTTTGCTACTTGTAGTATAGGGTCTTTATATATTCTAAATGCTTTTGGCCTTTAAAAATTACCATCATAAATAGATTTTAAACAGAAAAATGCCTGCGAATTTTGTACTCTTACCGAAAACATTAAATCATGATAATGTTTTGCGGAAGATTTGGGTGTACTTGCCAACGCAAAGTTTTTTTTAGAAAAAAGAATGTTATATTACTTTGCTACTCCATGCAAAACGAATTGAAATATCAGTCGAGGACCCCATTAAAAAACCAAAAGTGAGTGCAAAAAGTGTTTTTACATTTTAGAGAGTATAATAGATTCGGCTCCAAAGAATATAACACTCTCACTCGTTTTATGTACATTTCATAAACAAATGGAAAAAAATTGATAAAAAAAATATGATAAAAAAAAATTTATGAAAAAAACTTTTGACGAAAAAAAAAAAAATTTATAAAAAAAAAAAAAATTAATGAAAAAAAATGTTAAAAAAAAACATTTTTTTTCATTAAATTTATAAAAAAAAAAAAATTTGATGAAAAAAAATTTGATGAAAAAAAATTTGATGAAAAAAAATTTATGAAAAAAAAATTTGATAAAAAAAAGTGATGGAAAAAAAAGTTTTAAGAAAAAAAAAATTTTATGAAAAAAAAATATGATAAAAAAAAGGTTTGATAAAAAAAAAATGATGAAAAAAAAAGTTGATGAAAAAAAAGTTTTATGAAAAAAAAAATGTATGACCCGGTGAAAAATGGTCGTATATGGAAACATATACGAAAATATATGGCTACATATATGAAGATATATGACCATATATGAACCATATATGGACACATATGTACATATATGAACATATGTGTGGGCATACATAATTATGTATGAATCATATACGTCCATATACGTAAAGTGAACCCATATGTTCGTGTGTGACGTATGCAGAAAAGCTTTTTCATTTTTTTTTTAACACACTGTTCTCGAATTTGACATTTTTTTAACAAGCTGGGCACCCTACTGGTAAAGTTTATTCTTTTGTTCGCGATTTAAAATTTTGATGCTCAAGTACAATAAAAAACGATATTTTTAAACTTTTGCGATCATTTTTAAATTAAAAACCATTCAAGTCTGTTAAACTAGCATAACAAACCGTTAAACAGTGAATTTTTTTTCGCGAAAAACATTCATATACATTAAATCCCACTGTAATATAAGCTTTTTGAAAGTATGTATTAGCGATATACGCGATTATTTTTTTTTTTTAAGTAACAAAAATATTTTTTATATTATTTAGACAATTTCTGAATTTATATCATCTAAACTCTATTTAATATACAAAAAAAAATTATTCGCGATATTTTTTTTTGCGAATTTTTTTTTCAAATTTTTTTTTATTTTGCATTTATTAATGAAAATGTGTAGAATACGATATATTGCAATCACAATTTTTTTCGCGAATTTTTTTTTCTTTTTCGCGAAAAAAAATTTTTTCGCGAAAAAAAAATGCATTTATTAAATTTATATTTAAAAACTATCCTTAAAGCATAAAAATTTAATTTTTGTTGTACTTTAGCTTTACAATTTTAAATCGCAATACGAGCGCTAACTTCAAAAAACGGCTAGCACCATTGAATTCAGCGTACCCGAATTAGCTTTACCAGCAGGGTGACCAGCTTGTTAATTTTTGCGACTATCACAGTGAAATTACTCAGAATGTGTTCAAACTATTTTTTTTTAGTGAAAAAGTTTTTTTTGTTTTAAATTTTTTTTGAGTGTAAAAATTTATATTAAGGGCGGATTACTCAATGAAAAGTTAGCTGCTAACTGCCGATTTAACGGAGCCTTATATCAAAATTTGTATGAAAAAGTTAAATTTAACGGAGAGTTATTTTATAACGGAGCATTGAGTAATCCAGCCTGAGAGTAAAATTTTTTTTAATGACAAAACAATTTTGAAATATTTTTGTGGCGTTTAAATGTCATTCAAAGCGCTAAAAGTGTGGTTTTAAGCACATAAACTAGCGAGAATTTCAATCAATTTTGAAGTAATAGTGTTTTTAAGAGATAGACAGACGGACAGATATCGCTAGATCGAAATAACATCGATAAAGAATTATTAATATATAAAATTAACTGGGTGTTTGAGCGATATATCGAGGTGTAGCAAGCGGAATGTCTAACTTTTATATCACTGAAGTAGAGGGCAAAAACTACCAGCACTATTTTTTAAAAAATAACTAAAAAAATACGGTAAAACTATTAAAATTACCCGATTTTTATATTTGTTGTATTTTCTAAGCATTCTCTTAGCAGTAATGTTAATTTTTTTGCTGGGTATTTAACAAGACGCAAAAAAGTAAATAAACTGAAATTCTTAAAATTCTTGTTTAGCAACTTTGTGCCGCAAACATGTTTGTGACGTTAAAGTTTTGTTTGAACAAGTTTTTTTTTGCTACAATTTTTTTTTTGTGTGTTTATACGAAAATAAAACGTTAGTCGAAATGTTACTATCAAAGCTTAACAATTTTTGTGTATTTGTTAGAACAGGTTTAAATTTTATTAAAATCTCTTAATAACTGTATTTATCAATACTTTAAATTTGGCTAGTATGTAAGTCTTTAATAAAACAAACAATTTAAATATTTTTCAAGGTCAAGTTTAGTTGGGATGAATACATTTAATAACACTTGTTTACAGAGGTTTTATCAAAACAATTTAATAAATTTTTTTTTAATCAATATTTATACCCTACACCACACCGTGGTACAGGGTATAATGAGTTTGTGCTGATGTTTGTAACTACCCGAAATATTGGTCCTAGACCCACTTTTAAGTATACCGATCACTTTTTGAGTCGATTTAGCGATGTCCGTCCATCCGTCCGTCTGTCCATGTAAACGGTGTAAACACGATACAGGTCGCAATTCTTAATCAATTGACTTGAAATTTGAAACTTAAGCCTCTTTTGGCCCAAGGACGAAGCCTATTGAAATTGGAAAAAGTCGGTCTATATGTAGACCTAGCCCCCATACAAAGGTCCTCTTTAATTTTGGCTAAAATGACTCAATAGCCGCATTTTAAAAGGCATCCTTTCTAAATTTCGCAGGTAATCATGTTTTATCGACACAAATCACCATTAAGAATTTTAAAGAAATCTGACCAGTTCTTCTTGTAGCCCCATACAAACCACGTTCCCGATTTTCACATAAATCTCTTAAATTTCAAGAAAATAGAAAATGTTTAATTAAAATTCTGTTTGTGTATGTTAAACGCGTACTTTAATAACCTTATCAAATCTGATTATCATCGGACCATTTTTGGACTTAGGTCCCATGTGGAAATTTCGTCCGATATTCAGTTGAAGCGATTTATTGTCAACAAAAAGAAGCCTATTCCACTCAAATTTGATTAGTGAGTGCTTTTAACACTTATTAAAGATTTGACAAAATATAGATCCAATCAGTCCATGTTTGAACTTGGGACCCATTGTCTGGAAACTCTGGTGTAGGGTATTATATGGTCGGTCTTAACCGACTATAACTTTCTTACTTGTTTTTAAATCAATTTTTTTTTTCATCAATATTTTTTTTTTTTCATCAATATTTTTTTTTCTCAATATTTTTTTGTTTTCATCAATATTTTTTTTTTTCCTTCAATATTTGTTTTCATTGTTTTCATCACTACTTTTCTTTAATACTACTATTTTTTTTTTCATCAATATTTATTTTTTAAAAAAAAAAAAAAAATGAATCAAATATTTATTTTTACCAATAATCTTTTTTTATTAAAAACTTTTTTTCATCGACAAACACAGACAAACAGATAGATGCAAATTACTAGAATGTCTTAGAAACCTTTACGGATCAATAAAAGTGTGCTCGAATTTGACACTTTTTTTTAACAAGCACCCTACTGGTAAAGTTATTTCGGACACGCGGAATTAAATGGTGCTAGCCGTTTTTCGAAGTTACCGCTCGTATTCGCGATATTTGCGATTTAAAATTTTGATTCTTAAGTACAATAAAAAGGATATTTGTAAACTTTTGCGATAATTTTTAAATTTTAAACCATTCAAGTCTGTTAAACTAACACAACGAACCATAATACCGTGAATATTTTTCGTTTGATTTGAATTTACTACAGCCATCTAGTAAAGCTAGTTCGTCTACACTAAATCCCATTGTAATATCAGTTTTTTTAAAGTTAGCGTATGTATTAGCGATATTCGCGATTATTTTTTTTTTTAGTAAAAAAAAATATTTTTTTTTAGATAATTTAGACAATTGGTGAATTTTTATCATCAAAAATCTATCGAATATACAAAAAAAAATTATTCGCGTAAATTTTTTGTTCGCAAATTTTTTTTTCGCGAAATTTTTTTCCAATTTTTTACAAATAATCAAGTTTTAAAAATTTTTTTTTTTTGCGCGGAAAAATTTTTTTTCGCGAAAAATTTCTAATTATTTATAAATTTAAATTTAAAAACTATCCCAAAAGCATACAATTTTAAATCGCGAATATCGCGAATACGAGTGCTAACTTCGAAAAACGGCTAACACCATTGAATTCAGCGTAGCCGAATTAGCTTGTTAATTTTTGCGACTAGTACAGTACAGTACCGACATCTCCGGACCAAATCAGTGGATTTAATTTTGTTTGGCTTTAAATTAATGGAAATTAAATGCTTTTTAAGTAGGTTTATTCTAGCTCGAGGTCATTAATTCCTTTAATTATTAAAACTATGATATTCTCATAAAATAATTTTCAAGCAAATTGAATATCGGTTCCAAATTTATTTATTTATTTTTGCAATACTTAATTGACGCGTGTTTCGGAATTTGGCAGATTCAATTGTCAAGATTATTTAGCAAATATAAAAACCCTAAACAACAAGTTTCAAAGGCGATTTATATGACAAATACCGAAACACATGTCGATTAAGTCTTACAAAAATGACCAACATAAATATATTTAAAACAGAAAAATTATATTCTTGAAAATTATTCTATGAGAATATCAAGGATTTAATTAATAAAGGAAATAATGCCCTCGATCTAGAATAAACCTACTCAAAATATAATATTTTAAATGTCAAATATAATTTTTAGAAATTCAATTTTTCTTCTGCATTTTTTCAACTTGAACCCTTATAACAAATATAATTAGAGCCCGTGCTCGATCTGTACTTACAGAAAAAATCAAATAAAATTACTGACAAAATATGTCGCCATTAGGCACGTCTCCGAAACAGAAAATGCAAATTCCTTCAAAGTGTCTGCAATTCCAGATCATGTTGGTAACCCTTGCGAAATAATGTAAGAGACAAAAAAGTTGAAAGAAAGTATGAAGTGAGGTTGAGATTGCTAGAAATAGAATTGTAGTGTTGGAAACTGTCAAAATTTATTCTGTAGAAACTATAAATATTCACATATATAAAAAACAGTTTTCATTAACAAGACAAACCGACATTTAAAATACTACTGATGATGACACTAACTGGGGTGTTTGAAACCGGTATGGGAAATACCAGATTTCCCATACCTTATAACAAATATAATTAGAGCCCGTGCTCGATCTGTACTTACAGAAAAAATCAAATAAAACAATTTTTATTTTTTAATAAAAGTTAATTAGAACTTGGAAATAAAATGCTTTATGAATTGCATACACAAAATTTTTCAATCTTATTACCGCCTTTAAGCAATTAAGAAATCCATTTTCAACAATTTTGCTTCAATTTTACATAAATTTTGAAAAAAAAAAATAAATTCAGTTATAAATTTTAGAAAGAATTAATTTTAAATTCGTTTCTCTTTCTTGAGCGTAAGTCGAGTCTATTACGAAGAAAATAAGAGGATTTCTAAAAAAATACTTTGAAAAATACTTTTAAAAATTTTTGAATACATGTAGTATTTGTCTAAAAAATTTGTTCGATTCACAATATTTGACATTTATTTTCCATTTAAAATCGCACGCTGAATTCGAAAGTAAAACCAAAAATTTTAAAAGTAGAACATTTCTCTTTTTGGAGTTTAGGTCGGATCTATTACGAAGAAAATAAGAGGGTTTCTCAGAAAATATATTGAAAATTGTTAAAGTTACATGCATTTGGCCAAAAATAAAGAAATTCAATTTTTTACACGCTGAATTCGAAGATAAAGTCAAAAAGTTTACAAGTAGAACAGTTTTTAGGATTTTGTCAAATTATATATTTAAAATAAGTGATTTTTGCTAAATAAAGATATCTCCGAACAAAATAAGAGGATTTTTTTAAATTATTTTTTTTTTTACTTTTAATGTTAAGCTAATTTACACTCAAAAAAAAAAATAGTAATTTTTTTTGTCAAAAATTACTAAATAAAAGTTTTTACTCAAAATTAAATAATTCTAATCAAAACTGATTTTTTTTTTCACGTTAGAAAATTTACTACCACTTCAAAAGGGCATTGTGGAGGGTATTCATGGATTCATACAAGTCGAATTTAACTTTTCTACTCCAAAAATATCGAAAAAAGATAAATGTATTAAAATAAACAGAAAAACTTTGTTCTTAGTTATTTTACAAACATTTTATTAAGATTAGAAACATATTGGCTAAGGGCTATTTTCTAATTGCGAACGTAGTAGGGTATCTATTGATTCCACTAAGAAAAACAAAATTATCTTCTTTCTTCTTTAACATTTAATTTTGTTTATATGTATATTATAGTTAATTATTTTTTTAAGTTTTTCAATTTTATACCAACAATTTTTTTTAGTTAAACAAATTACTCTCTTTTACTCCCTTGCTGCCTCTCACTCTTTAGGTTTCTATATATTTATTCATTATACTGATTTTAGTAACAAGATTTATATTTAATTTGATTTTTATAATTAGTTTGGTGCTGCATAAAATCTATTGTTATTGTAACCAATAAAAAAATCGATAACCAGATTTCCTATGTATATGTGATACAGTTAGTCCCAAACTGTTTTGCTTAAGTTTTTCCAATTATAAGTTAAACAAGTAAAACAATTATATTTGGCTTGGCCTAATCCAACAATGCCCAAAATATTTTAAATTCACGCAGAAACCCCCTTTTTTGGTGATTGTAAATCTTTTTAACTTAAATAAACAAGGAAAAATGTAAAATTCGTATATGCCGAATCTATAAATCTACACCACGATGCCAAAAGCATTTGAAATACATTTTAGTGATTGTATAAAATAAAGTTAAAAAAATTTTGAATAGAAAACTTTAATTTTGATAAAAAAAATGTTTTTGTCGCTTATGTAATAAAACATTTTTTTTTTTGAATCAAAATTGATTTTTAAGTAAAAAATTTTAGCTTTTTTTTTAACAAAAATTAAAATTTTAAATTAATTAAAAACAAGTAAAAAAGTTGAATTTGGCCTTTCCGAATGTATTGATACCATCCACAAAGTAAAAAAGATTATTTGAAAAAATTATAGGCAAAATTTTTTTTTTTTGGTGAACGTACTTTTTAATAATTTAATAAAAAAAAATTATGCTCGTTGTCTACAGACAGACTTACTGACGGACATCGCAAGATCGACATAAAACAGATCAAGGATAGACCAATATTTCGAGGTGTTACCAACGGAATGACATACTTATATATGTATACCCTCTATCACTAAAGTGGAGGGTATACAAATATATATATTATAAATAGATCAGAAAAAATTAAAACACAATACAAAATACAACCGGTTATGTTATTTTTAAACCAATAATTCGCTATAAATTCGCTTTGAATGATATCACAATTACTTTAAAAAGAGCTTGTGGAGGGCATTCATGAATTCGGCAAAGTCGAATTTAACTTTTTGT
Organism: Pegoplata infirma; assembly: GCA_963921195.1. Lineage (NCBI taxonomy): Eukaryota > Metazoa > Arthropoda > Insecta > Diptera > Anthomyiidae > Pegoplata > Pegoplata infirma. The sequence goes on from OY992537.1 coordinate 194,901,639, forward strand.
CTCGTTTTTATTTCCCAAGTATTTGACTCAAATTTGTATGTCAACAACAACAAACAATTTTAAATAACAGTTTTTATGGGCAAGATAAAATATTTTTTTTATTAACAAACAATGGAGAGTGTTAATTTCAGCTGTGACGAATCTCTTACACCCTCCAAAATGTAAAATAATAAAACTTAAAAAAATTTCCAGAGTATTTTTTTAATGGAGGTGGGGAGGGATTTGGTGTGCTAGGACTGTTTGGGGGAACTTTCCCGCCCACGAAAATTTATTTATTATGATTTTGTATTAAAATAATACGTAATATAAATTAATATTCATATCTATGCTCACAAAAAAAGAAAGGCCGAAAAAAAAACATTTTCTTATCCCCTGGGCTTATGTGCAGGATTTTAAACTTCTTCTGACTTTATAATGTTTCATTGGTTATATATGGTTTGAATTGAGAAAGGTGTGAAAGAAAAATTTATTTTTCTAAAAATTTAAGACATCCTGGTTCGTTTTTTACTGGTTTCATATAATCCAGTTATTATAATCATCAGAAAAACTTTTAATGTCAAATTTATTCAGTTAATAGTCAATTTTATTCTATATGTGAAAATTGTTAACAGATCGCAGCCGCCAGGGATTGAACCCATGATCTGTAATGTTTTTGCTATTAACTGCCTCTTAGGTACGATCACTCTAGACCGATACGCTAAGTTGGCTGTTAAGCAAGTATCAACTAAATCATGGTTTTTCAATTCATGTGTGGTTGTTGCTGTTGTTTTTTCGTACAGAAGAAGGTGAAATTGCATTATGGTGAATAAATTCAATTTTTTAGTAATCATCATTCGTCCTCCCCTCCTTCATCAACTCTGATCTAAGTACTTATTTTGCAACCTTGCCAGAACATGGTCTATATTTTGTAGACACAAATGTTAGGTGTTGCCATTTTCCAAAGATACTATATTGCCACTTAGGCCGACTTAAAGTCGTTATTTTCAAATTTTTGTTTTTCTGTAAAGACAGTTGAGCTCAGGCTCTAATTATAATTGTGTATTATAATTTTTTAATCATGTTATATATGGTTTGAATTGAGAAAGGTTTGAAAGAAAAATTTATTTTTCTAAAAATTTAAGACATCCTGGTTCGTTTTTTACTAGTTTCATATTATATATATAAGTGACAATTATTAACAGATCGCAGCCGCCAGGGATTGAACCCATGATCTGTAATGTTTTTGCTATTAACTGCCTCTTTCATTGGTTTAATACAAAAATTATGACATTTTTTAGAGCTTGTTTTTTCACGGGGAAACTTTTTACCGCCTGTCCCAAATTTGCCAATTTACGAAAGCATTCTAGCTCCATTATTTAAAACTTCATTGTGTGTTCCACAGACGGACTGCAGACTGACATCAGTGGATATATTCATTTAGTTTTTATGCGCTACATACGAAATGACAAAGTGAGTATACCTCCTATTCTATGGTTGGAAGGTATAAAAATATATTGCGCTTTAAATCGTATTTTAAAAGAAGACAAATTTTTCTAAACTATAACAAAAAAAAAAACAAGATATGTTAGAGTAATAAATTAAGTTATAGATAAAATTTAGTTTATTGCTTTTAAGCAGAATACTCTGATTATTGTCTGTAGTTTGGAGATTACGTTTTTTCTGAACAATGTTCATATACCTGGTTTTGCTTTTTCGTTAAATAAATGGTTAAGAAAAAAACCGAATAACCGATTATTCAAACCAATTTGGGTTAACTTTTTGCACAAAAATTTGTGGCAGTTTTTTAAAGTATTCGAAAATCGTTTTTTGAAATAGATCAAATATTTGACAATTTAACTGAATATCGGGCGATAGTTTGTGTCCTCTGAACGAATTCTTTTCATTATTGTCATGAAAATGTTCAGACAATCTATAACAAAATTCAGTGTTTTTTTTTTGGATAAATGAATTTTCATAAAATTGACGAAAAATTGCATTATGAAAATGTTCATACACAACAAACAAAGAAAATAAGTATTAATGCAATAAAACGTAACATAATTATTTTTCATTAATTTTTTTTTTCGCCAATTTTATTTATCATAATTTTTTTTTTCATAGCTTTTTTTCATATTTTTTTTCAACACAATTTTTTTTTCCACAAATTTTTTTTTTTTGTTTTTTATTATTTTTCTTTTTGTAACAATTTTTTTTTCCAATGAAAAATTAGTTTTTTCAAAACTTCTTTTTTGTCATCAATTTTAATAATATAACAGAGCGTTCTTCTCAATCATACCCAGTAAAGATAATTATCAAAATAAGAAAAAATAAAATGGGCTTTTGTCCAGCTAGTTTATCAAATACTTACACTGTGCGTTGCAAACACGATTCAGCAATTATCAATCGATTTGGCTGAAATTTAAAACTTAAGCTTATTTTGACCTAAGGACGAAGCCCTAATGAAATTGGAAAAATCGGTCCATGTTCAGACCTAGCCCTTGTATTGTGTGTGTGTTTTGTATTCAACAATAACTGTTCCGAATTTTAAAGGAATTGGACAAGTTCTTCTTGTAGCCCCCATACAAACTACATTCCCGATATTCATATAAATCTATCAAATTTCATGAAAGCGAAAAATATTTTATTAAAATTTTGTTTGTGTGTGCTTAACGCGTACTTTAAAGACCTAACCAAATCTGATTATAATCGGACCGTTTTTGGACTTAGACCCCATATGAAATTAAAGTGGTTTTTGAGTGTTTTTACATATAAAAATAGATTTGACAAATGATAGATCCAATCGATCCATGTATTAACTTGGGACAAATTTTCCGGAAAACACAGGTGTAGAGTATTATATAGTCGGTCTAAACCGACTATAATCTTCTTACTTGATTTTTTCAAAAATTATTTTTCATCAACATTCTTTGTTAAAAATTTTCATACACAACCACTTAAAAACAGAAACATTTCTTTAAAACAAAACGGTTTAGAACTTTTTTATATCAGAAGAAGTTCATAGTCTTAAAGTTCAATCTAAGGGACAAGAAAATATCATATGTTTTAGTCCGCCCCCTTTTGTGGGCGTGGATAAATAAAAATAATTAAAATAATCATAAAATTGTATAACTATAGTGAAAAAGCATAATCAATGCATTGGTAAACATTTATTGCCAGGGAAAAGGGGTTCCTCACGGACTCCGCCGACAACCCATTAAAAAAAACAACCCCTGCCATTTATTTTTTGTGTTTAACGTATTGGAGGGTATAAAAAATTTAACACTCTTACATGCTTTTAATTTATTTTTTTATAATAAAAATTTCTTATACTTTTGTTGCATGGTGTTAATAGATATTGTATTGTTTTATCAAACTTAAACTTTTTTTTTTGGTTTTATAGTTTGTTTAATAAAGTTTTGTGAATATTATAACACCTATAAAAAATACTTATTGTTGCCTAGTTAAAAAACTAAAACTTTTTAGTAATAACTAACAAAAAAATAGTTGAACAAAAACTTTTTAATTTTACATATACTTAAAATTTGTACAGAAATCAGCCTCCAGAGTGACAAAAAAAATTATAGTTTTTATTTTTTACATGCTCACACTCGAGTTAACACAAAAAATTTAATATGAAAAGAAAAAAATTTAATATGAAAAGAATTTAAAAAAATAATTTTCTAAAATAGATATTTAAAAATATTAAGAAATTATTATTATATACATAAAATATGACGATTTATTGTGATTTATTGTGGCATATAAAATAAAAATTCTCCGCAACTTAGGATTTTTTATACGAAAATTGTGTCAGAATTTTAGAATTTTTATTTTCATAATTTTTTAAAGAATTCTGATGATGGAAAAATTGGAAAATCCCCGAAAAGATCGTCAATTCATTTCTAAGAGACAATAATCTTGAAAGAAAGTATGAAGTAAGGTTGTGATTGCTAGATATAGAATTGTAGTGTTGGAAACTGTCAAAATTTTTTTAGTAGAAACTATAATTAGTTACATTATATCATGCGCGGGTACAAGGAGGGGAAGGGGAAATTCCCCCCCCCCCTCCCCAGACCAAATTTTGAAAAGAAAAAAAGAAGAAAAAAAAAGAAAAAAAGAAGAAAAAAGAAAGAAAAGGAAAGAAAAAGAAGAAAAAAGAAAGAAGGAAATTTTCTAAAAAAATTTCCGAAGGAAAAAAATCTCGAAGTCCAAAAATTTTTCATAGAAAAAAATCTGAAAATTTTAATAAGAATCTGAGGCTTTTTTTGTTAAAAAGGTATCAAAACTTAATTATAGGAAAGAGGTCGCAGAAGAATTTTTCTATGGGAAAAAGGTCTCAGAATTTCTGAATTTTAGATTTACATATATAAAGTAAAAAGGTCTCAGAATCTGAGTCTTTTAAAAAAAAAAATTCTCAAAGTCTGAGACTTTTAATTGTTGAAAAATAGTCTCAGAAGTTGAAACTTACTGAATTGGCAGAAGCTCGCAGAATCTGAGACTTTTTCTACGGGAAAAAGTCTTAGAATCAAAGACTTTGTTTTTAGGAATAAGGTCTCAGAATCTCAGAATCTCAGACTTTTTCTATAGGAAACAGGTCTCAGATTCTATGACCTTTCTATAAGAAAAAAGGTCTTAAAGTCTGACACGTTTTCTAAAGAAAAATATTTCCGAATCTGGGACTTTTTCTTTAATAAAGGGTCACAGAATCTCCGACTTTTTCTATAGGAAAGTGTCTTAGGACCTTATTTTGTAAAACGCAACGCGCCTCTTTATCTCGCGTTGGACAATTTTCGATTTTGTAAAACGCGAGCACTGAACAGCTGTTTTTTTCGTGTTGACTTACGTGTTTGTAGAACAAATTGTATGGAAAATGGAATTTTGTAAAACGCAAGAGAGTGTTTTTTCATCACTTGAAGTGTCAAAATGATCACTTGAAATTTTGGGGCGTTGATGTAACAAATGTGCTTTTAAATAGCAAAAAATAAATAAATAATGTTGGAATATGTAAATATACAACAAAAAAGTAATAAATGTGTAAAAAAAACGTCTCCGGCAGAAGAAAAACATCGAAAATAGCAAAGCGTCTCGTTGTGATTTTTATTGATTTTTTCAACTAATTTATGTTACTTTTTTTTATACCCTCCACTCTAGTGATAGAGGGTATATATAAGTTTGTCATTCCGTTTGTAACACATCGAAATATTGGTCTAGGACCCCATAAAGTATATATATTCATGATCCTTGATCGATTTTAAGTCGATCTAGCGATGTCCGTCCGTCCGTCCGTCCGTCCGTCCGTCTGTCTGTCTGTCCGTTGAAAACACGCTAACTTTTGAAAGACTTTACGGAGGCTCCTGAAGTTTGACATATATGTTCTCCATTTACCGGGTCAGGTTGGTATTGCAATCCAGCGAAATCGGTCCAGTGGTTCAAAAGTTATGAGCAAAATAGTAAATTTCGGCAAGGGTATTTTTCGAATTTACAAGATTAAAACCACTATAACTTTCGAAAGACAATTCTGAGGGGGCTGAAGCTCAGCATATATATTTGTCGTTCCCCAAGGCTATTTGGTTTTGAATTTCAGCAAAATCGGTTCAGTGGTTCAAAAGTTATAAGCATAGCAGTGAATTTCAGATTTGTTTCACCTTAAACTGTTGAAAACTCGTTAAACAAGTTTTAAAAGCATGGTGAAATACCAGTTTTGTAAAACTTGTTGTTGTTTGTTTTCTTGTGGTGGGGTGCAGTTTAGTTGTTAGACAAGTAAATATTTGTTATTGTTTTGTTATTGTTAGTGTAACTGTATGTAACGGGAAAAAATCAAATAAAGTATGTGTATGATTGAATGTTAATTTGTTTTTGGTTTTTAAAGAAGAGGATGGTTATATAAAAAGAGAAAAATATGTGAAATAGTTTTTTCTGTATTACATATAGGTATAAAACAACAAAAATATTTTACAAAGTAATTTGTTACTCAAAGAAATTGTACACTAAAAAAATATTTACACTCAAAAAAAATGTTACACTAAAAAAAAAAATGTACACATTATTAATATTTTTTTTTTGAATGAAATTGCAGACTCAAAAAAATTTTGACAGTCAAAAAACTTTTACACTCAAAAAAATTTGATTGATTAAAAGAAAGTTTGACTCAAAATTATATACATATTTCTAATAAAAAATTTGTAATGAAATTTTTTTAAATTTTTTTTAGAAAATTACTATCAGATAACATTGTGGAGGGTATTCATAGATTCGACCAAGTCGAATTTAATTTTTCTACTTGTTTTAAATTAATTTTTATTTATTAAGAATAAATTTTATAAATATTATTTTTACAAATCAAATCGAATTCAGTATTTTATGTATGCCAATTGTGGGAAAACGTCAAAAATATTGTGCATAATATTGCGTCGTCTGTAGGTACCTTAATAAGCTAATTTTATCAATATTTCATCGAAAATGTGTAATATTTTACAAAACTATTCCGAACGGTGCTAAATTAAATTGAGAAATTAATGGAAGTTAACATTTCGTTTCGTTTTTTTTTTTTTGTTTTGATGAATGTTAACAAATTGGAGCGGAAAGCGTTTTTCCGCAATTGTCCTCATAAAAATGGAATTGAATTAAAAACTTAAAAATTGCCTTGTCTTCCCCCTCCTTTTTACCCCCTAAATATGAATTTGGGCCGCTAAAAAAAATATGTGTCCCTTTATTTTTTCTGATCTACAAAATAAAACCAATTCCATAAAGATCCGCGGGTGACAATAGGGAGACGTTTTAATTAATAGTTAAAAACAACAACGTAGACGTCTAAACAACAACAAATGTAGTTGTTTTAACTGTCTTTTGTAGTGGAATCTACCGTTATAATTTTTTGAGTGTAGCAATTTTGATATACATATTCATATAAATTTAAAAAAAAAACACGCTATTTTAACAGAAACGGTGTTTACAGATTTTCCAGCCCTGGTAATGGACAAAAAAAATATTTTCTAAACACCATAGACACAGACTAGACAGTAGAGTTGTAAAACAAAAATGGGTAAAAACTTAGCGATTTTAGAAGATACAGATCGGTTTTTAGCTGGTTTAAAGCATGGCAACACTTTCTACTAGTTAGAAGTGAGTAAAACAATAAAAGCCGTTCTACCTTTTTTTTTTTTTTCGTATGGCGTGTTATATTGGTTTTCTCTCTCTAACCTAATTAGTAGAATAATTTAAAAAAAATAACCATATGGTTAAAGACTACTTTTTTGACACTTGTTATAATTGTCGAGTCTGTATTAATCTGTGCCATTGATATTAAATTTTTAAAGAACGTGCATTAGAAAATCGTATTAATTTATAAATACTGGGATACAGATGGAGGGTATTTAAAATTCGGCACGGCCGAATTTAACTTTTTTATTTGTTTTTTTTCAAAATTACTAAAAAAAAGTTTTTTTTACACTAAATCATAAATTTCTAATCAAAATTGTTATTTTTTACACGTTAGAAAATTTCACTTAAAAAGTGCATTGTGGAGGGTATTCATAGATTCGGAAAAGTCGAATTTTACTTTTCTACTTGTTTTGTTCTCTTTTTTCTCAAATATTCTCTTTGCAGGTGTTGCCTTATCATACATATGTGTTTCCCCACGATAATGGGTGTGTATTAGACCGGGTCGAAAAAAAAAGTTCCCATTGTGCGGGCTTAATTTTAAAGCTTACCTCGAAAAAGTTCCATAGCCAAAATATAAGATTTTTAGGTCGCGATTTGGTACCGCCGAAATCGTTATTTGTTCATAACTTTATCATTTGATGTCCGATCGTTTTAAAAAAAAATTTGTTTGAAAGTCCTCCGCGAGTACTAAATTTGACCCATATCTGGTTTTGACCTCTGAGCTCATCTTCGTGTCATGAGTGTTAGTTTCTCAGCTTTCTACCCACCTAAATGATTTTTATTTTTCCATTAAATTATAGCATTAAAAAATTCATGAAATTCTTCCCTTAGAAGTACCCTCTTAAATTAATTAACAAAAAAGTTACATTCAATTTTAAATTTCCATACAAAAAGATTTAAAACACTTGTTCGTATGTATTTAAATACAAACTAAAAAAATTAAATATAGTTTAAAGGCATAATAACAAGTGTTTTTTCTAGTTTTCTTTATATTGTATATGAAAATCTTAAATCAAATGTAACTTTTTTGTTAATAAATTTAACTGGATACTTCCAAGGGAAGAATTTTATGAATTTTTTAGTGCTATAATTTAATGGAAAAATGAAAATCATTTAAGTGGGTAGAAAGATGAGAAACTAACAATCATAACAAGAAGATGACCTCTGAGGTTAAAACCAGATATGAGTCAACTTTAGTACTCGCTGAGGACTTTCTAACAATTTTTTTTTAAAACGATCGGACATCAACTGACAAAGCTATGAACAAAAAACGATTTCGGCGGTACCAAATCGCGACCTAAAAATCTAATATTTTGGCTATGGAACTTTTTCGAGGTAAGCTTTAAAATTAAGCCCGCACAATGGGAACTTTTTTTTTCTCCTTTATGGTCGACCCAGTCTAGTGTGTATCCCCTACAAAATGGGTGGCCAATTTTATTAATTTTAGAATGTCTGGCAACACTGATTCAAATATAATTGACATTTCAAGTGATGACGTAAAAATTGAACGCAATAACGTAGTGATTTACAAAATTTCACTTTTTGAGCCTCGCGTTCACGTTAACGTTGGTGATGCGTTCAACGCGAGTGATTTACAAAATTAGGACCTTAGAATAGGAAAAAATTTCAGAATCAGAAAAAGGTCTCAGAATCTTGTCACTTCTTCTTTAGAGAAAAAGTATTAGAATTTTAATTTTATTAATTAATTTTTTCTATATAAGAAAAAGCTCTCAGAATCTAAGACTTTTTCTTTAGGAAAAAGTTCTGAGAATCTGAGCCTTTGTCTTTAGGAATAAGACCTCAGAATTTGAAACTTTTTCTTTAGGAAAAAGGTCTTAGAATCTGAGACATTTTCTATTGGAAAAAGGTCGAAAAATCTAAGACTTTTCTATAGAAAAAAGGTCTCAGAATCTAAAATACTGAAAAGCAATACGAAACAAATCTAATAATCAGAGACCCCTCTAAAGGAAAAATGTCTCAATAATGCTTTAAAGTATGAGACTTTTTCTATAGTAAAATGTCTCAGAATCTGATACCTTTTCTGTGGAAAAAAAAAAATCTTAGAATCTGAAAATTTTTCTTTACGAAAAATGTCTCAAAATCTGATATTTTCTATGTAGAAAGGATTTCTTCTATTATTTTTCTATACGAAAAAAGTCTCAGATTCTGAGACATTTTTCGTAAAAAAGAAGTTTTATATTCTTAGACATTTTCCCTATAAAAAAAAATTCACGAAAAATGTCTCAAAATCTGATATTTTCTATGTAGAAGAATTTTTTCTATTAAAAAATTCTCAGATTTAGACTCTTCTATTGTATACGAAAAATATACAATTTTTTTTAAATTTCTTTTAAGAACCTAAAAATTTTTCTATAGGAACGAAAAGTCTCAGATTCTGAGACATTTTTTGTAAAGAAAAGTCTTATATTTTGAGACACTTTCCCTATAAAAAATAGTTTTTCACGAAAAATGTCTCCACATCACTTTTTTGAAAAAAACGTATCCCTTTCTTCGCTCGTCAACATAGGTGAATTAATGATTTTTTTTTCGAAGTAAAAAAAAATTTCCCCCCCCCCCCAAACCCAAAAGCTGTACCCGCCACTGCATTACATATATAAAAAACAATATCAATTAACAAGACAAACCGACATTTAAAATTCTGCTGATGATAACACTAACTGGAGTGTTTGAAACCGGTATTGGAAAGAAATGTCTATAATTTTAGAAATTAAAATTTTCTTCCTAATTTTTTCAACTTAAACCCTTATTACAAATATAATTAGAGCCCGAGCTCGATCTGTACTTACAAAAAAACTATTTCTAAAAATAACCAAATTTTTTGAAAGCAGTATTTATTTTGAGAAAGTAGAGTTAACAAAGGCATTTTTTATGTTGGTTCATAATGGGGAACATTAAATAGGCTCGAACTACTTAGAATAAACTTATTTTCAATACTAAAAATTTGTCAGAAACTTCGAATTTTTCTCTTGGACAATTAATTTTATTAACAGGTTGTAGTTGTATATTTGTTTTGATATTACAAAATTCAAATTTTATAACTTTTTAAAATATAAATGATTTCAATATATTTTGTATTCCTAGTTAGGTACCTTTAGTAACACATAAATTCAAATTTTTATAAACGAAAAATGTCTGATTTCAAAAAAAAAAAAAAAAAAAATACAAGAGAAAAACAACATCCCAGCTGCAACAAAATTCAACATTATGTTACAAAAAAAAATCTTTGTAGATTTTGAAAATAATTCATAGATTTTCTATATGTACGTATGTATAAAACTTCATGTATTTCCCATATGGAAGCATATTTTTCAATGTATGTTTTAATACTTCATTTCTAACAAATATTTTCATATTTTTTGTTTCCTTCTGAAACACATGGCTCGTAGTAAATGTATTTTTTAGAAAAACCCAAAAAATATTTGCAATAATACTTAAAAAGCACAGAACGACACGGTTTTAAATTTTTTAAAGAAATTGCTGATTTTTTCTTTTGAAAAATATTCACCTTTGTGAAAGATATTCAAAGATTTGACAAGACCAAATGTTATTTTCTTTTAGCACACACAAAATTAGATGTTTATTCAAAATAACACCCGCACATACTGAAGCAGAAAAAAAAGAAAAAAATATCATACTTAATGCGGAGATACGAGATTGAACAGATCATGTACCGTTGGCGGTAATCTTTGTCAAAATATATATAAAAAAATAAATATACCGTGACATTAAACCACGCACCACAGAGTGGTGTTGGGTATAATGAGCGCAAAAATGTTAGCAATGAAAAAAAAAACGCCTGGTTTTGCATACAAAATCTATATGGACAGTTCTCTCAAATTGTGATTAATATCTAATGTTGAGATAAGAGAAACACACAGTATTATACATAAGAATAAACACAGAAAAAATTTTAAACGAATTTCAATCAAAAAAAAAAAAAAAACGCGGAATCAATCAATTTTTTGATTGAAAATCCTCCAATTAAAAAAAATTGTTGTACCAATCATCAAATTGTAGGTGATTGATGGAAAATTTTTTCAATCAAATGTTTTTTCGATTTTGAGCAAAAGATTGGTCAATTTTTTTATTTAAAGTCAATCAAAATAATGATTGATCTAACAAACGAATTATAAACTAATGACAAAATCATCAAAAAATACATCTTTTTTGCTTTCTAAAATGTTGCCAACAATAAAAAAAGTAAAACCCGATTATTTTGAATATTTCTGAATTAATCTGTTCTAACAAATTAAAACGAAAAAAAAAATCTGGTATGCTGAAATTTGTAATTCGACAATTAAAGAAAATAACAAAAATGTTAATCAAAACATTGATTGACTCATTTAAATTTTGTTGATCAATAGATTTAATTAAAAATTGTTAGCCAATAATTTTTAGTGTGAACAAAAAATGAGACTAATAAAATTAAGAGAAATTAAACATACCCTTACAATAAGAGAAAGAGAACTAAAAACATATCGAATCATTACGGACCAGGGTTGCAAAAGTTGGTACAATTATACCATTTTTGGTACAATTCGAAGCTCTAAAGTACAATGGTACACCAAAGACTCATTTGGTACAATTTTAAATCCTTCTCAGATTATGTTTTTTTCATGGAATTTACCCAGTTTAAAGTTTTGATTGATTTACTGTGTCGACTGGATCCATGTTTGGCCAGATCTGAAATTGGTGTAAAAATACGTACAAACCAAATTTGAGTGAAATAGGCTAATATTATAACAATAGGCAGATTTAAGTAAATATCGGGAGGACGTTTAAACGACGGACTGGAAAACATCGCAATATAATTGATTCTGCGTCGAACGGTATATAAAGATAGCCAAAAAGAGTACTTCTTTCAAAAAATACATGGGGGTATTCAGAGACCTACTTGCCAGCCCTGTTACTGGTGGTAAAAGAGTACTTTCCTTCATTTTCTTTCTTGAAAAATACATGTATTTTTTTAAAACATATAATATTTTGCTACATTCCCAGGGCTGGCAGTAAGATTCTAAAGACCTCTCATGTATTCTGAAATGTACATTCAAAATAATTACTCTGTTAAATACTCTGTAAAATGACTGTAATCTCAATTCGACAGATATTTGACAAAGTTATCTGTCGAAATACAGATTTTAAGAAAATACTTTGTATTTCCTTGTAACCGAAAAACAAAATTTTATCTGTTATTTTACATTTAACTTTGTAATCTCTATATGATGACGTGTAAAATTGGAGTTACTTGTTAAGAACTCGTAATATTCACAAAAATCGGAAAGTAAATTTACAATTTGAAAGCATTAAAGCGGGCAAATTTAACAAAATTTTAATTTTAATTAGTTTAATTTTTTTTTATTTTAATTAATGTTTTTTATGCAGAGAAGTTTTCTTCATAAAATGGATAAATGAACAAAAACTTTGTAAATTTACAGAGTTTTTTTTGTAAAATTTTGAACTCATAAAATGCATTTACCTAAAACTTTGTAAATTTACAGACTTTTTTTGGTAAAATTCTTTTCGGTTTTATCAATATTTTACAGATAATTCTATAAATTTACAGTTTTTTTATCGAAATCATTTTACAGAGTTTTCTTCGTAAAATAACAAAAAATCTTGCTGGTTGGAAATCTATGGTATTTTCTGCTTGCTCAGCAGAGTATCTCTGTAATTTAACAGAGTGATTATTTTGAGTGTATTTTCAAAAATTCCTCATTTTCCACCAATACAAGGACTCTGAATACCACCTGATACACTGTTAAAGCACAAATAAAGTACACATGTTAATTTTATAAAAATTTGTTTTTAATCAATATTTTTTCGATCCTTTTTTTAAATTAAAATAAAAAAAATAAAACAAAAACTAAACAAAAAAATGTTGGTACAATTGGGGTCGAAAAAGTACAATTTTTTGAGCTCGTTGGTACAATTTTGATGTACTCATTTTGCAACCCTGTTACGGACAATAAAGCTTAGTCCCAATTAAGACAGGGCAATTTTAATTACCGCAATTCTTAGTTTATAGGAAAGAGAGGTAAGAGGAATGGAAAGGGGAAAAAAACTTGCTCGTAATGGCAATTCGATTTGTTTTTTCATTCGAAACTCCCATTCTGTAGAGTATTTTCACATTTCTTTTTGGAATTGCCGAACAGAATTGCCAGTGTGTGAACATATACGGCAAGTTCAAAAGAGAAACATAAAAATTACCTGTTGTGAATTGGGACTTAGCGACATAATTACCGATTTTGATCTTAAGACTTAAGTGCATATTCATTTTACAAAGTGTTGCTTAAGCATGTTTGCTCTTTTTAAAATAAGTTAAAATAAGTGACTACCCAAGCAGAAATTTATGACGATTCTAAAAATAAAGCCAAAATCAAGAATTCACAGCAACAATTTCAAACGATTTACAATTGTAGTCGAGAAGCATTTTAGAACGAACTTCATATGGAGCATCAGGCCAAATCACTCACTTTTAGACCCGACCCCCTTTGATTAATTTTTATACCCTCCAACCACAGTATGGGGGTATACTCACTTTGTCATTCCGTGTGTAACGCATCGAAATATCGGTCTAGGACCCCATAAATTATATATTTTATTGATCAGTGATCGATTCTAAGACATTCTAGCGATGTCCGTCCGTCCGTCTGTAGAGGACACGATAAATTCCAAAATACAAGAGCTAGACTTCCGAAGTTTGGCACGAATATGTCTTATATTCCTAGGCAGGTTAAGTTCGGAAATGGGCAAAATCGGACGAAGGGGAAAAAAGTTCCCCCTTAAAAAACTAAACCAACCTAAGAAAAAGCAAATTTTTTTCACGGTTTTTTTGTACTTTTGCTAAGCAAATGCAACATTCTTATCTCAGAAGAAGTTCAAAATCGCAAGGGGAAGGTGCCCCCTAACGTCTCCCACCAACCTTAACCCCCCCCCCCCCAAAAAAAAAAAAAAAAACGCCACTGGAATTTTTTTTATATTGCTTTTTTACATTTTGGAGGGTATAAAAGATTCGGCACAGCCGAATGTAACAATCTCACTTGTTTTGATATGTTTTGTACGTATTAAATGCAACTTGCTCTCAAATTTTCAGATTTTTATACCATGTTGGTGTTGAGTATTACTCAATGAGTAATCAATTACTCAATGAGTAATCAATTTTTCAAAATGGCGATTTTTAAAAAAAAATGAAAAAATTGAAGTTTTCAACTAATTTTGACCAGTAAAAAATGTAGATATCTTAAAAAAAGTTCGACAACATTTTTTTGGTACCCAGTTGGAAAATGTGTCACTGAGGAAATTTCCACAGTGATTCCTTGAGGAAATGTCTTCAGGTTCTGACAAATCATATGAAATCCTTGATGACATGGCCTTACATTGTCAGCATTGAATGATTGCTTTAATAGTGTGGACAATTCCTCTAAGACGTCTAAAAGGAAATGTCTTCAGAATAGCAGTATATTAAATTAAAATTTAAAATCTGGGCAACTCTTCAATTTCCAAGAAAAAGGTGGCAATATTATCAATTTATTTAAAATAAATTCAAAATCTAACAAGTAGAATAAAAGTAATAAATAGACAAACAATTTTCAAAATAAAGTTTGGAACAAGTAGTAAGGTGTGGGACTAATAAACTGGAGGTTCCAGGTTCAAATCCAGTTGGGACTAAAAAAGGCGAAAAGTTTTTTCTAAATATGAGAATGATAATTTATAAAGGAAAATGGATAAAAGTAAAAACTAAAGGAAATACGAAAATGTTTGTATTTTCGAATGACCTACGTCAGACATTTCCCCAAAGAAGTCTTAGGTGACATGTCCCCAGAAGGTCAGCCCTGACCACTGCTGACTTTGAGTGAGGACATTTTGAAAATTTGTATGAAACTGTCCTCAACCCAGTACATAGAGATGTCTTGTGGATGTCAGCAGTGACTCTGACATGTCACCGCTCCGTCACCGAGGATGGCTCGAGGACGTTGCCAACTGGGTATTTAAATGTAGTTTTAGAAAAAAAATATGAAAAAATTATTCAAAGTAGTTATCCCTTATTTTTTAACGTTTAAAAATTAAAATCGACTTTTTGAAAAAGTCTGAAACCTTTAATTTTTTTTTTAAGAGTCTAAAAATTCTACTTTAAATTACGCAACATTTAAGTCATAATTCGAGATATGATCACAATTCGTTCTATTTTTTTTTTAAATTTTGAAAATTGCGCTTTTTTTTGACTCTGGTTTATTTTATATGGTGCTCCAAAAAAATAAATTGGTAGATATTGACCCTAACTTACCCTAGATATATTCGTTTATTGGTAAAAATATGTCTCACAAAAGTTTAGGTTGATCGGACATGGGTAAGGCGTGCCACATCGGCCTTGAATTTAAAAAAACGGATTACAAGTAAAAATATGAATTTTTTTCAGTTTTCTCAATTTTTTTGGTACTTTTAGTTAAATTTGAATTTAGATGGTAACAAAATTTTGATTTGCTGTAAAATGTCTCTCTAATAAGTTAATAAAAACTTAAATCGGTTGAAAATCAGCCAAGCATCTAACGTGTGGCAGACCACTTGATTAAGGAATACAATCCGATTTTTGAAATTCAGTGAAATTTTCTACTGTAATAACATTTTTTTATTCTTCAGGTTCAAATGTAATTAGATGACAAGTATTTTTCATATTGTATTTTGCTAACATCTTTTAAATTAATGCTTAAAATACCTGCTCTTTTTAACACTCGTTTGAAATCTCCATTTTTAATTTTTTTTTTTTTTTTACAAAAAAATTTCGAAAACCCAAAATAATATTACACTGGAACATGAAGAATAAAAAATGTTACTTCAGTAGATAATTTCAATAAATTTAAAATTTCAATAAAAATACTTTCGAACTATATGCTGCTGATACTCAATCAATATTGGTGGCACATTAACGTTATACATTTCAAACTGTTAGGAATTACAACATCTTCAAACTCAAGTTAAATTTTTTTTCATTTTATAGAGGGAGCCGAAATCTCTGATCAAAAAACCGCGAAATTTTAAAAACTCCCAATTTTTGGTTTCAAAACTTGACCGTCTTATAATTTATTTTCAAACGATGCAGCACCTATCAAACCAACATTTAAATATTCTCTTATGTGTACTGATTTCGTTCTATACCGGGGCCAGGCGCCACGGGTTAATTTAATTCGATTGGCCTTAAATTTATGCCACATAAGTTTTAGGCCTACTGGAAAAAAGTTGACATTTAAAATCCTAACAAATTGTTTTTTCATACAAAAAACCAAATTTTTGTTGTCTAGTGTTAACTGCCTTTTTATATAGTTTTTACTCTTTATTCCTGTTACACAATATTTTGTTATTTTTATATTTTTTTTTTTGTTGTTTGCATTTCTATTACCATTATGAATAATCATGAGTTCAAAATTTTACACGTATATTTTCATAAATTGTTTGTACAATTATTTTCTCTTCCCTTCATCTCGGCTTCCTTTTGTTTTTTTGATAAATTTATCAGAGGCACACATGTGTTAGAAGTTATGAATATGTACGAGTATTTTATATTTAACATGAAATTTTATTACAGATGTAAATTTAAATATATGAATTTTTCATTAAAAAAAAAAATAGAAAATATACACATATTTCTGGGTATTTGTTAAACATTTATTGTTTAGAAACAAAATTTATAGCAAAAGTTTAATAAAGACATTTAAAACTTTTAATGTAATTATGTGTAAAAATATATGTGAATTCAGTTCAGAAATAACACGATATGTTGTTTGAGTAAAATTTTTAAAAGATTTGAGATGAAGAAAGATTTCTTAATTATAAATTTTTTTGTATTAAAACTTAAAAAAAAAAATATTAGTTTTTTAATTGAATGAATATGGAAAAATATTCCGGGGTTCGATTCTCGGCTGGCGTAGATTTAAATAAAAAACACTTATATAAAAAATAATTATGTACCTATTAATACAACAAACCGACATTTTAAAACCCTACTGATAACACTGTGCAACAAGAAATATGAGCCTCAATGGCTTCAACGCCATATGAAAGTTGACTATCAAATGGACAAAATCACCAAAGGGTTTTGCAAAGTCAGTTCGGATTTCTTTTTTATAGCCCACTGAAGTTTTTATTTTTTTATCGAAGGCGTTTGGAGAACGTCAAAATACTTAAATAAAAACACATCTGAGCTTCAAAATATGGTTTGATGTTTTCAGTGAAATTGTATTCCGGTTCTTTTCTTATAACATTTTAACACTCTAACTGCCATTTTAAAGGGTCATTTTAGTCCTTTTTCAAAAACTAAACATAGAAATCTAATAAAACGTCTATTTAGAGGGTTAAAATTTTCAACAAATTTTTTTTCCATAAAATTTCACTAGGAGTTGTCAAAGTTTGTACGACATTCGCAAAATGCTTTAAAAGGGTCAAGTATAAGCAATCAATGTTTGTTATTTTTTTTACGAAAGTAGTGTTAAAAAATTTGGTAAAAAAAAGGCCAAATATACTTCTGAGCTAAAAATTATGTTCTGATGTGTTTTTTTTTTCAAAATTTTATGATGATTCTTTTCTTTGACAAAATTAACCCTCTCGCTCCCGTTTAAAGGGGTCATTTTTGTAATTTTTTAAAAGAAATACAAAAAAGTCTATAAAAAAGGCAGTTAGAGAGTTAAAATGTTCTACAAATATTTTCGATGACCAAAAATTTGTTTCACAGTGTGATAGCACTATAACTGGTATGCGAACAACGGAAATGTCTATATTTCTGATTAATTTTTATTAAAAAATAAATTTTGTTTTTAATCGACCTATAAAATATTATATTTTGAGTAAGTTTTTTTCTAGCTCGAGGTAGAGCTGCAAAACTATCGATAGTATCGATAGTTTTATTTTAAAAGGAATATCGATAGATTTTACCCGATAGCGATACTATCGCCGAAAAAATATTCATCCTTATTTCTAAATACGCGCATCACTTCGACGTCGAATGAGTTTCACTTTCGACGACCGAGTTTCACCACATTCTACAATACTTCAGTGGTATCGGTGAAGGAATATCGATTAATTTTTGTCATCACTAGCAAAACACAAAAAACAACAAAACATATAAAATAACATGAATTGTAAATTAATTAAAATTATGTTGCGGGTCATATTTTATATTTATTTTCAATCTTACTATAATATATATAATTAAAAAATTAAGAATAAGTATTTTGAACTTCAGAAATTAAACAAAAAATCGCCATAAACAAAAATCCGTCCTTGTGTGGCACAGTCCGGGAACAAATGCAGTTTGCATTTTCATGGTTTTTATTCTGCCGGAGGCATTTTTATTACATAATTTATACAAAAATAAAACACTAAATTGGTATTTAAAAGAAAATTCTATGAGTTTTAATGATTTAGTTAAAAAAAACACAATTTTCTATAAAAACGCGCCAAAAAAGATGTCGAACAAAATTGTATGAATCTGCCGTCGAAGACGAATTGAGGAATACGTCGAATGTCGACGATAACGAAAAAAACATATGTTTTTCGTCTGTATCATCTCCAACGTATTTAAGAATACCAAAAATTACCTTCGTCGCGTTTTAAACGCGTTTATGACAACAGGAATAGCCCCGATTAGCTTCAACAAGATTGTCACTTGCTGAAAACTTAATCAAAAAGTGAACCGTTTTAAAAATCTTTATATCATTTTGGAATAATTCTACTTTTTGAAGTATAAATGCAATGAAGTAATCTCGTGTTAATCTTATTGCGAAATTTAAGGTCCGAACAGAACAATCACGGCATGGTGGAAGATCGCCGTAGTGAGTTAAAATAGACTGGAATGGCAGTGAACGCCAAAAACTGTCATTTGTGTGTTCAGAAATACCAAGTTGTAATGAAAAAAACTGTAATTTTACGCAAAATCTAACAATTCCTTAAAATATCCGATACTATCGATAGTATCGATAGTTTAAAAACAAACTATCGAAAATATCGAATGGGACGACTATCGATAGTTTTGCAGCTCTAGCTCGAGGTCATTATTTTCTTTACTAAATAAAACTATGATATTTTCATAGAATAATTTTCAAAAAAAAAATATTTTTCTCTTTTAAATTTATTTGTGTTGTTAATTTGTGCAAGACTTAATCGACAAGTGTTTCGGAATTTGTCAGATTCCACTGTCAAAATTATTTAGTAAAATTAAAATCCTATACTACAAGTAGCAAAGGATTTTAATGACAAATCGTTAATGATCAAATGTCTATAATAATTGAAAATATTTTTTTTTTTACTTCATTTGAAACTTAACCCCAAATAAAAATTTTATTTTAGCACGACCTCGATTTGTACTGACAGAAAAAATATTACAGAATCCTAATATATTTCACGAATTAAGATTCCTAGAACCAGTTTTCTCAGAATTTAAAACTTTAAAAGAAAAAAAAACTTCTTCGTAAATAAAATTTAATATAAAAGAGTTGATAGTTTTTTATTTTTATAAGTAGAAAAATTGTAGTAGTAGTTAAATTTACATCAATTACAGTTTTGATGAAATTTTTAGTTGTAGTAAATATTTAAATTAATTTTATTAACAATTTTGTTTTAGAATTTCATAAAATTTTCCGTTTCTTTTAGAACTAATTTTTTTTGTGTGTATTTATATACGTCGACTGTCATATACTCCCACATATTTATGGAGGAAATCAAGAGAACAATATTTCCCAAAAATTGTAAATATTTAATGACTTCCACAAGTATCACTTACTAATTATAACTAATCAATTATTTATAAGAAACAAGTTCAAAAACAAGTGTTATTAAAGGTAACATGTATGATAGGTCGGAGCGAGAAATGCTTTTTCGCAAATTTTGCTTAGGCGAAACCATGTGGTTAAATTTTCTGAATAATCGCACTTTATCTTGGGTTCCCCCTTCAGCGTTCAAGTTTTAAAAAGGAAAAAATGCATATTTTGCAGTTTTAGTGTATTTTTTTAAATTATTGCAAAAAGTTGATTTTCGGGTGTCTCCAAAATGTATGCATATTTTTCCACATACGGTTTTTGGAGGTACGCGGTATTCTATAAAGTTGATATTTAAAATCTAGATAAATGAAATTAACTAGCCCTCGTAAAATCCAAAATTAAGAAGATCTGATGAAATATAATTTTTTTGACAATTTATTTAATAAATGTTCCTTAGCTGAGAAAAGGTGAAACTTCAGCGCAGAAGGGGACCTTAAGATGAAGTTTGGTCTTCCTTAAATTTTAACCACATCCTTTTTGGACCCTCATAGCGCCCAAGCGAAATTCGCGAAAAACCATTTCTCGCTCCGCCCTAATGTATTATTCCACTCCAAAAAATAATTATGTAAAAAATGTGTTAAACAACTCTCAATTCAATTTACGTCTTACTAGTTTTTTAATTTGTATGAAAAATATCGCACTTAAATAATACAAAAAATAATAGTTAAATTCGGCCTTACCCAATATAAACAAGTAAAAAATTAAAATTGGGCATTGCCAAATATAGGGCGAAACGCATCAAGGTCAAATATAATTTTGGCAAAATGTTAGGATAACAGTAGGTAGTCTAGAGTTTAAATAAAAAAAAAATTGTTGAAATATTTTTAGAGTTAGAGATTTGAGAAGTTTTATTTTTTTGCAAAGATCATATTTGCTTGAATTTTTATTGACACTTTGATGTGATAAAAATTTATTTTTAAAACCCAAATTTTAAAGTATTTTTGACACCCTTTTCAATGGGATTGGTTGCTTTTTAAAAAAATATAAATTTACTTTAAAATTCAACGTCATATTAAAATTCAAGGTCAATAATTATTTTCGCAATAAGGAAATCCATTTTTTTGAAAACTGTTTTTAAATATAAATTTTGTCAAGCTTTCTAATAACCTTAGTTAAATTTATCTCAAAATGAGCGCATTATAAGATATTTTTTTTTAAATAATTTGATCTTTAGTTTTAAGGTCAAATTTATATTTTTTTAAAAAACCACCAATGCCATTAAAAAGGTCGTCAAAAATACTTTAAAAATCATTTTTTAAAAATAAATTTATATCGCATCAAAGTGTCAATAAAAATTCAACCAAATATGATCTAAGCAAAAAAATTAAAACTTCCCATTTCTGTAACTCTAAAAATATTTCAACAAAATTTTTTTTGTTTGAACTTTAGACTGCTTACTGTTTTCTTAACATTTTGAAAAAATTATACTTAAATCGGTTTTTTGTCCGATTTTTAAAATTTTTTGATATTCGTGTTCACTGCATCAAAAGTAAAAAAATAATATGTATCAAAAAATATATATTTTTTAAATTTTCTTTTTTTTTTTAAGATTTTAAAATTTTGATGACCGGGCGTTACGAACATAAATTTTAGGCCTACTATCATTAAAGTTTGTCTGGACTTTGATTATCAAAAGAACACAAAAAATGCCTCCCTAATGTCCATTAGGGTGGAGCAAATTAAGCTTTTTTACGTCGGAGTCGGGAAAGTTGCTTTTTTGACTTATAAATGGGAAAGTTCCGAACAAAGTAAAAAAAAAAATTTACCATAAAACCATTTTTTTGTAATATTTAAGCAAAAAAAAAAGTTAAGTTTTTTACACTTTGTTAGTAAGTTACCGATTTCTAAGTCAAATAAGGAACCCAAAGCCATTGTCCTACCGGTCCAATATTTTTGTGTGTTTGTATCGTCTCTAAAAGGCAACTTTCCCGACCCCGGAGTAAAAAACCTAAATTTGCTACACCCTAATGTCCACACAAACAACTAACAATAAGTAAAACAATAAAAGGTAATAATTATAAAGGCGTCGACACTAGTTAATAAATCATAAACTTTTTTCACTATTTGTTATTATTTTTTAAACAACATGTCTCTACATGCTTTTAACCACACATTTTTTTATTGTACCTATATTAAATGTGAATTAAAGTTAACATTTTATTTTTTATATCCACCTCCTACAGGGATAATATTCAATAGGCAGCCAAAGATTTTTTTTGAACAATAATACCTATAAAGGGCAACTCAAAATAAAAATACAGTTAATAAAAGAAAAACAGATTGAAAATTTACTAGAAATTTTTTTGAGTGACAAAAATATTTTGTAAGAGATTCTTTTTCTATGAAAATTTATTGTATTTCGGGACATTTTTCCTCTGGAAATTTTTTTATAAATTTTCTTATTCCTTCTCTTATTTTTATCCTCTTTTTCTTTCTTTTACTTTTCCTCTTTTTTTTTCTTTCTTAAATTTGGTCTGTTGGGGGAAATTTTCCTTATTATTATTAAATAATAATAATTTTAGTATTGCATTTTAGCAATATCGCTTCAGCGGCTCAAAAGTTTTAAACAAAAATTTAAGGACACATCGAAAATATATTAAACATAACCTACAAATACAAAATTCTTCAATTCGGCTGCTGGTTAACATACATATGTGAACAGAATTGAACACCGAATGGTATTCGAACATGTACGAACAAATTTTTTTTACAAAAAATGTCTGCGGTGTTTTTACTCTTGCCCAAACCATTTGATGAGAAAAAAATATTGATGAGAAAAAAATATTGATAGCAAAAATATTGATTAAAAAAATATTGATGGAAAAAAAATATTGATGAACACAAAAACCATATTATTGCTAAATATGAATGAAAAAAAATTTTTGATGAAAAAAAAAATATTGATGAAAAAAAAATATTGATGAAAAAAATGTTAATGGAAAAAAATATTGATGAAAAAAAAATTTTTGATGAAAAAAAAAAAAATATTGATGGAAAAAAATATTGATGAAAAAATTATTAATAAAAATCATATTGATTAAAAGAAAATATTGATCAAAAAATATTGATGAAAAAAAAAATTAAAATAAATGATTATGTTACATTATATTTACCAGCTGGTGAATATTTTTTATTCACAACGAGGTGAATTACACTGTGCTACAGTGAAAAAATACCTTTGATGTGACATAAGTATTTAGTTTTAGTTGTTGGTTTTGTCAAGTAGATCACAAAAATTTCCATTAAACTTGTTAGACACCCTCAAATTTTAGAGTTATTGTCAAAAAACTGTTTTTTTGAGACTTTTCTCACTAAATCTCATGTAATTCAGAAAATTTTCTACCGATTTTAAAATTTTTAACTCTTTTGTATAGATGAACGACAGAATTTTTTTTTGTGGGAATTTGACTACACATATAAGAAAAATATGTGTTGATTTTTCTTAATAATATCTAAATTTTTTGTTAGATTTCGAAAATATTTCGAGTTTATCCAAAAAATTTTGGATTACAATTGACAAAGTTGCTGGAAATCCAAGTTCGAATTATCCCTAAGATATATAATACTTTATAATAGTTTTGGAGCGCTGAATCCGAATCCGGCCTTAAAATTGGTCTATAGCATCAAGTTTTTGAGATATTAACCATATCTTGTTATATCACCAACTTTTTTTTTTTTTTTTTTTAATAATAAATTTATTTACAATCTATTTGAACAATATTTAGTAAATTTTTTAAAATATACATGTGAGCTTAACATATGTTATTAGATTTCAGCAAATCCAATAAACTTATCTTAAAAATTTGTATTTACAATATTTACATTTTGTTTTTAGAAATATTTACAATGCGGTTTAACAATAAATAATAATTTTGTTTTTTTGTTATTTACTAAACTTAAGGGAATTATTTCCTGTAAGGTAGATCTAGTACATGCAGCCTTTTCAATCTTCTAATCTCTTCTGTTTCATCTAATAAAGAAATAGCTAAAACATTAGTATGATCACTAAGACGATCTATATATCGGGAGCTAAACCTATTTATTTCATCTTTGATAAAGGGTATCTTGAGATCTTCGTGAACTCGTTTGTTGGTTACAAACCACGGAGCATTTGTTATGGTTCTTAAAGTCAGTGATTGATATCGTTGTAAAATCTTAACGTTGGAGTTACTTGAGGTTCCCCATAACTGAATTCCATAAGTCCACACTGGTTTCAAAATAGATTTGTATAAAGTCACTTTATTATTTAAACTAAGACTTGACTTTGGTCCTAATAACCAGTACATCTTTTTTGTTTTAATTTTGAGATGTTCTCTCTTTGCCTTAATGTGTTGTTGCCATGTAAGTCTTTTATCAAGATGCATTCCTAAATACTTAACTGTGTTCTTTTTTGGAATTTGTGAACCGTTAATAAATAAAGGAGGGCATTCTTCCCTTCTTAGTGTAAACGTAACATGATTCGACTTTTCTGCATTGATATTAATTTTCCATTGTACTAGTCATTGCTATAGTAAATCAAGTTGTCTTTGGACTAAGAATGATGCTTCTATTGGTGATTCATTTGATGAAAGGACTGCTGTATCATCAGCATAAGTCGCTATTGTTACATTGTCAGTTACAGGCAAGTCTGAAGTATATATGGTATACAGAACTGGGCCTAGCACACTTCCCTGTGGTACACCTGCATAAATACGGCCTAAATCAGATACTTCATTGCTAACCTTTACATAAAATGTACGTTCTTTGAGATACGATATAAAAAATAAATAAAATGGTGTTGGTAAAATTTTTTTGAGTTTATAAAGAAGGCCTTCATGCCATACTCGATCAAAGGCCTGTTTGACGTCTAAAAATACAGCTGAACAATACATTTTTCGTTCTAAGGAGTCTGTAATTACATTTATAATTCTGTGACATTGCTCGGGCGTTCCATGTTTATGACGGAACCCAAATTGATGATCAGGAATAATATTTTGTTTTTCTAGAATTGGTAGCAGTCTGCATAAAAAAAGTCTTTCAAAAATTTTAGAAAATGTTGGTAAAAGACTTATTGGCCTATATGACGAAACTTCATTTTCAGGTTTACTGGGCTTAGAAATCATGATGATCTCGGCACATTTCCACTGAGTTGGAAAACGGGATAATCGAAGAATAGAGTTAAAGATGAAAGTTAAAAATATAACGCATTTTTTAGACAACGATTTTGCTACTTTTGAATCTATTTTGTCATATCCTGGAGACTTAGTGTTATTTAGTTTACATATCTCGTTTTGGAATTCCCTGGGCGAAAAAGATTTTATGGGAAGGTCCATTTGGCAAGGTGAATCTAGAAAGTTTAAAATATTACATTCTTCTGCAGAGTTTGTTAAAGGAAAGTGTTCAAAGGTTTGTTTTAAATGTTGAGAAAATAAGTCAGCTTTACTTTTGTCACTTCTGCACCAAGTTCCATTAGGTCCCTTGATTGGAACATTTCTATTAAAGGATTTTTTAATATTTTTTGTGACTTTCCATAAGTTGTACTCACTATTACTAGTTGGATCCAAGCTACTTAAAAAACTTGACATCTCCTCATTCTTTAATTCAGCTATACGTTTTTTGAGATAATTTGCAGCTTGGTTGAAATTGGTTTTATCTCTTGGATTTCTACTTAATTGCCATATTCGTCTTAACCGTCTTTTATTTTTGATTAATTCCCTTATTTCTGTCGATATTTTAACTTTATATCCATTATGATTCGATATATTAGGGGTAGATAAAAAAGCAGCTTCGTGAATCAGACTTGTCAGATTTTCCACAGCTGAATCAAGTTCGTCTTCTGATTTAATTGATACATTAAGTTTTAAATTCATATCCATCCAATTCTGAAATAAACTTGTGTCTGTTTTAGGTGAAATTATTTTTCAGTTCTTAGATTCACTTTGTAAAGCTGTGCTAAAGTTTAAAATAACTGGCGTATGATCTGAACTAAGATCTTTGCAATCAATAACATCAAGCAAGTGGCTGGATATACCGGAGACAACAAAAAAATCCAATAAGTCTGGTATTTTACATGGATCAGTTGGCCAATATGTGGGTTTACCTGTAGATAGAGTCCTATAGTGGTATTTTTGAATACATTCAAAAAGTTTTTTTCCTTTGGGATTAGCAAGCCTAGATCCCCACCATGGGTGTTTGGCATTAAAATCACCACCGACGATAAACCTTGGTCCAAGTGAAGTAAAAAAGTTTACATACCCAGTAAAAACTTGGTAATAAGTCCCCATTACCGCCTGCATTCTATGTAATGAGGGCTCGTTACCTGCTCGATTACTTCTTGTTAACAAATAATGAGTTACCGATAGCCTAATACAAAACTGGTTACATCTTGTTAATAAATAATGAGTTACCGATAACCTGATACAGAACAGGTTACTGGTAAATACGATTTAAAATATCTGATAAGTTGTCTGAATATTTTTTTTAATGAAACAATTTTACATATATGAACATATCTGAAAATGTCTGATCATATATGCCATATATGCCATATATGCCAGATAGACTCAATTTACGGATCAAAACATATCTGAAGCAGATATGAATATATATGGAGTAGATCTGATTATATCCATTTAGATATGATCCATATATGTTTTTATCAAAGGAGATATGTTTTGATATAATTATTTTTTTACACGGGAGTAGCCAAATGTCCCTTTCTACGAGGTTCCAAGATATATTTTCGGTCCTGTAATATTTGAATTTTACAATCAAACATTTGGAGGGAAGGATATCAACGTAAACATTGGTTCCGTTGGCACATTGGATCATTTCCATTTCCGCATTTGCCCACTTGGTTGCTCTTGAAATAAACGCATTCAACATGAACTTTTTCAATTTCATATTGGCGGAAGTTGCCCCAAGTTAAAAATTTATTAAAAGAATCAAAAGCTGTTATTTGGTAGCATTTTTGTAAGGAGTGGAAAACGAGTTATTTTTGAGCAACTGGTAGCTACTTATTTTTGGGACTAATGTATGCTGTTATTTGGTAGCATTTTTGTAAGTAGTGGGTAACGAGTTATTTTTGGGCTACTAGTAGCTTATTACACTGTGCAACAAATTTTGGGTCATCGCATTGAGCCTCAATGCCTTCAACGCCATATAAAAGTAGACCATCATGTGGACAAAATCACCAAAGGGTTTTGCAAAGTCAGTTCGGATTTCTTTTTTATAGCCCACTGAAGTTTTAATTTTTTTATCAAAGGCGTTTGGAAAACGGCAAAAATACTATAATAAGAACACATCTGAGCTTCAAAATATGATTTGATGTCTTCAGTGAAATTTTATGGCGGTTCTTTTCTTAAAATATTTTAACCCTTTATCTGCCATTTTAAGGGGTCATTTTAGTCCTTTTTCAAAAACTAAACACAGAAGTCTAATAAAACGTCCATTTAGAGGGTTAAAATGTTCTACAAATATTTTCCTCATAAAATTTCACTAGGGGTTGTCAAATGGTCAAAGTTTGTGCGACATGCGCAAAGTGCTTAAAAAGGGTCAAGTATAAATAATCAATGTTTGTTATTTTTTTTTACCAAAGCAGTGTTTAAAATATCGACAAAAAACAGTGCAAATATACTTTTGAGCTAAAAATGATGTTCTGATGTGTTTTATAAAATTTTATGATGATTCTTTTTAACCCTCTAGCTCCCGTTTTAAAGGGTCATTTTTGTCCTTTTTTAAAAGAAATACAAAATAGTCTATAAAAAAAGGCAGTTAGAGGGTTAAAATGTTTTACAAATATTTTTTGCATAAAATTTTACTAGGGCACGTCTAAGACAGAAAGTTCGTACAGCATATAGAAAATGCTTAAAAATTTTAAAGTATTAAAATTTTTTTTTTATTTTTTTTGCCGAAATAAAAAAATAAATAAAAAAGTTAAATTCGACTTTGTCGAATGTATTGATACCCTCCACAATGTAAAAAAGTTTACTTGCTAAAAAACAAAACAAACATTTAAAAAAAAAAAATCGACAAAAAAAATTTTTGGTAAATAAAAAATCGACGAAAATATTTTTTTTGTAAAAAAATATGTTTGTACTTGTTTAAATACCATTCGGTGATCAATTCTGTTCACATGTGCCAACCAGCAGCCGAATGAAAGCATTTTGTGTTTTTAGGTTATGTTGAATGTACCACAATTTTCGAGGTGTTCTTACATTTTTGTTCATAACTTTTGAACCGCTGAACCGATTTCGCTCAAATGCAATATCAAACTGCATAGTTTGTTTTGGTATTGGTATCCCAGCAAAACTTTGGTAATGGGTAGTGATTATATAACACATTACCAGGTAATGTATATACCTTATTTGTAGCATTATTTTACATTACAAACATTTGCTCCACAACGTATTATTTTCAAGTGAAAAATAATGCATTACTAATAATTTGCTACGTAATGCTTGATTATTGGAAAAAATGTATTTCATATTTATTATTTCTAAACATTAAATCATGGATGACTTATATTTGGTTACATTATGTATTATTTGAAAGTTTGAAATAATGCATTATTTATAATTGGATGCATAATGCATTACAATAACATAAAAAATAATTATTTTATAAAAAATGCATAAGTTTAAACTAGAGATGGGCTCACGACAGGAAATTTCTAACGACACACACTCACGAGCATATTTTATCTACTTACACTCACTTACAATCACGTAAGTAAATTTAATACAAAATTACTTTTTCACTACTCGTAACACCTTATATATTATCTTCTGGTATGCTATATTATTTCATTTCTCGTAACCTATTAAATATCATATATTTTACACCTTACTCGTATTCTTCGTTATAAATTTATGACTTATTTTATACCTTACTGGTATTCTTTGTGATAATGTGGATGCATTACTTTGAGTCTCATCGCCTGTTAAAATCATCAATGCTGCAATGTATAAAATAAGAGATCCTATACCTTATTTTATACCTTATTTGGTAAACTAAGTTTTGCTGGGATACTTTGGCCGTGATCACCATATCAGATATCTTGGGAAAAAGTCGCGTGATGCCGTTCTAGCGGAAATTTGTTGGTGGAGCAAAAATATATTTGAGGCGAAGAAGAATTAGGTGGGGAAAACACCTAAGCTTTCTTTTGAGTCAAAAAAAGGGCCCGATTTGACAAAAAAAGTCAAACAAGTTTTGGAATTAAAAAAAAAAAAATGTGTCTGCACTGCTATCCAATAGGATAGTATATCGGGATCAAAAGTTGTGTCAGTTGACACGAAAACCCCCATATATATTATTGATCAGTGATCGATTTTAAGACATTCTAGCGATGCCTGTCCGTCTGTGGAAATGGTGATCACGGCCAAAGTATTAAACAGATATAACTAAGACTTAGCATATTTACTTGCTCTTGCCCTAAGTAGTTTGGTATTGCATTTGAGCGAAATCGGTTCAGCGGTTCAAAAGTTATGAACGAAAATAAAAAAATACCTCGAAAATTGTGGTACATTCTACATAACCTAAAAACACAAAATGCTTTCATTCGGCTGCTGGTTGGCACATGTGAACAGAATTGATCACCGAATGGTATTTAAACAAGTACAAACATATTTTTTTAAAAACACAAAATGCTTTAATTCGGCTGCTGGTTGACACATGTGAACAGAATTTATCACCGAATGGTATTTAAACAAGTACAAACGTATTTAAAAAAAAATAAAATATATTCGTCGATTTTTTTTTTATCAAAAATTTCTTTTCGCGGATTTTTTTTTTAATTTTTTTTTTGTTTTTTTTTACAAGTAAACTTTTTTACATCGTGGGGGGTATTAATACATTCGACAAAGTCGAATTTAACTTTGTTACTTGCTTTTTTTTATATTGCGGCCCAAAAAAAAATATAAAAAAAAATTGAATACTTTAAAATTTTTAAGCATTTTCTTTATGCTGTACGAACTTTCTGTCTTAGACGTGCCCTAGTAAAATTTGATGCAAAAAATATTTGTAAAACATTTTAACCCTCTAACTGCCTTTTTTTTATAGACTATTTTGTATTTCTTTTAAAAAAGGACAAAAATGACCCTTTAAAACAGGAGCTAGAGGGTTAATTTGGTCAAAGAAAAGAATCATCATAAAATTTTATAAAACACATCAGAACATCATTTTTAGCTCAAAAGTATATTTGCACTGTTTTTTGTCGATATTTTAAACACTGCTTTGGTAAAAAAAAATAACAAACATTGATTATTTATACTTGACCCTTTTTAAGCACTTTGCGCATGTCGCACAAACTTTGACCATTTGACAACCCCTAGTGAAATTTTATGAGGAAAATATTTGTAGAACATTTTAACCCTCTAAATGGACGTTTTATTAGACTTCTTCGTTTAGTTTTTGAAAAAGGACTAAAATGACCCCTTAAAATGGCAGTTAGAGGGTTAAAATATTCTAAGAAAAGAACCGCCATAAAATTTCACTGAAGACATCAAATCATATTTTGAAGCTCAGATGTCTTCTTATTATAGTATTTTTGACTTTTTCCAAACGCCTTTGATAAAAAAATAAAAACTTCAGTGGGCTATAAAAAAGAAATCCGAACTGACTTTGCAAAACCCTTTGGTGATTTTGTCCATTTGATGGTCTTCTTTCATATGGCGTTGAAGCCATTGAGGCTCATTTTTCTTGTTGCACAGTGTTATTTGTGGTACTAATGTATGTAGTTTTTCAGTAGCATTCTCGTAAGCGAGTGGGTATGCGGTCATTACTCCAATGACATCCCCATGTTAAAATAATGAGTGTTTCACCAACATAGTAACTAGCTACCACCATCTATTTAAAGGCGAAAACCTCATTACTTGGTAATAGAAGTTTTTACTGGGTAGTCTTCAAGAGATAGATTATGTTTAGGAGGAAAATAAATTGAGTAAATAGGTATGTAGATGTTATCACATTTAATTCTTATGCCACTGGCTTGAACTGACGGTTTAATTATTGGTTCCAAAATTTCAAATTTCAAGCAAGACTTTATTAAAACTGCAGAGCCAGCATGTGCTTTACCATCAGGATGGTTTGCTTGGACTATATCATATCCTCTAATTTTAAAATATGTTTTTTCTGTAAAATGGGTTTCAGAAATCAATAAAATATCTAAATAATTAAGTTTAAGGAAAATTTCTATTTCCTTGGTATGATTGGAAGCACCGTTGTCATTCCATGTTGCAATCCTAAGATTTATTTGCATAACTTTAACATTATTTGTGTCATCATATCGAAAAGTTTATCCATCATCCGCTCCAATCTCTCCATAAACCTGTTTTCAGCACTACTTGTAGCATTACCTATGACAGCTTGTGAGTACGATATATGACCATCATTATTGTTACCATTATTTGTATTTGTAGTGTTTCCTAAAGGGTTTAATTGTGGAAAATCCTGGGTATTTGGCGGGACTTGAGTATTTCTTGCTTGACTATTTCTATAATTCGCGGATCTTTTCTGGTGAATAAGTTGTTGATAAATTTGGCATCCCTTGTAGTTAGCAGTATGTGACTGTAAACAGCCCAGCCAGAAATTGCCAACCGTACCAAAACAAAAGTACTGGCAAAGCAATTTATTTTTTGTATAGCAAGCTCTTTTTAGTAAAGTACTTGGTTTCACCGAATTAAGTAATTTGGTAGTACTTTTTTACCAAACTAAAGGAAGTTTATTTATTTGAAATATTTTTTTTTTAATAATTTAATTAAATTTTAACATTTTATGATGGTAGTGGAAATTAAAAAAAATCGCTACATTGAATGTATATTATTCAATTGCCTTTCAAAAATATATCATCACATTTGTATTTAGACAGCTTTCTATTTAAAATTTCAGTAACTTTAATTACATTTTCATTGTCGAGTAAACATACGTTATCTGGATGAATTGGTTTTATTTTAAAACCATTAATGTTTACGAAAGAAAATACAACTCTCGATTCCGAGCTTTCTTTTATATTCCTAGAGAGTATTTGGAACTTCTATTAAGAGGATGTAGCAATAAATACGCGAATTTCTTCATTTGTTGACGTTTTTGCGAAATTAGCCCCTAAATTTGTCTTTGATAAAAAACTTGCTTTTACCATCATGTTGAATTTTATCATCATGTATATGGCAGCACCATTTTTCGAGATAATTTAAGGGTCTATCCAAATTATTTTTTTTGGATAAATTTTTCGTCAGTTATTTGTTTAAGGTTACCACATTATATAGTTAAAGTCGGACCCTTAAGTCATCTTGTGAAATGATTCTGCCACAAAAAAAGATTTTTCGCGATTTTTAACATGATGGTCTATATCACATAGATGTATTTTGTTCACTATTCGTAGAGTTAGGGATGCCTCTATGATCCACTAAAAGCAAGTTTTTTTTTTTAACAAATACCAATTTAGAGGTTTATTTCGCGAGAACCTCGAATTTAAGGGCTTAAGATGAAAAGCTTTAATCCAAATTTGCATAGAAACATTGCTACAAGTCAAGAAAACTGTATCATGCATTGAAAAACGGAGTACGCCATTCGACTCAACATGTCTCAAATAGATGGAAATGTGTCATACCTCTTATTTTCTATAATAGTGGTCACTTTTGTCATGCTGTGTAATTAATATATAATTTATTTAAAATAGAAAAATAAAAAAAACAAGTGAGAGTGTTAAATTCGGCTGTGCCGAATCTATTATACCCTCCAACACGTAAAAAAAAAAAAAAACAGGGGCGTCTTTTTTTTTTTTTTTTGGGGGGGGGTTATGTCGGTGGGAGACAACCTTCCTGGATCCAACATCAAGACTTTGAACTTCTTTTGACATAAAATGTTTCGTTTGCTAAGCAAAAGTACAAAAAACCTATAAAAAATGGCTTTTTTTTAGAGGTTTGTTTAGTTCTTAAGAGGGGAACTTTTTTCCCCCTGATCCGATTTTGCCCATGTTCGAACTTAACCAGCCCAATACCATAAGACATATTCGTGCCAAATTTCAGGAGCCTAGCTCTTTTACTTTGGACTGTATCGTGTCTTCCACAGACGGACGGACGGACGGACGGACGGACGGACGGACGGACAGACGGACATCGCCAGAATGTCTTAGAATGGATCACTGATCAATAATATATATACTTTATGGGGTCCTAGACCGATATTTCGATGCGTTACACACGGAATGACAAAGTGAGTATACCCCCATACTGTGGTTGGAGGGTATAAAAAAGATTTCTATTGTACAAATTATTAAATTAAAAAAAAATATTTTATTAAATACATTTTTAATTTTGTAATGGATTAATCCAATTGTTTTAGTTAAAAAGCAATTTTAAAAATTCCCGGATAGTACTTTTTAAAGTACAGGGAAAGCGCTTTTAAAAGTACTTTGCCACTACTAAATGGTGTTATCATTTAGCATCTTAGCAAGTACTAAAAACCCAAAAAAAAAGGTACTTTGCCAGTATTAATACTACCTTATAAGGTACTTTGCCAGATCTGGCCCGTATGTATTTTTCTGCCTGGGAGTGTACACATTTTGGTTCGGTCGTTATGTCTTTAGTACATGAAGCTGTAGGATGGTCTAATCCACATTTGACACATCTAAATGGCTTTTTACAATAAGATTTGGTGTGTCCAAATTGCTGGCAGCGATAACACTGTACCAAATCGTCAGTTCTTTTAGGGGCTTCAATTGAAACAATGGCATTATTAATGTAACGTATATTGAAGATATCTTTGTTATTCGGTTTTGGGTCAAGATCTACGAAAAACATAGACAATGGCAATTTTGTTAGACGGCTTTTTACATTTACCACATCTCCAACTTAAAGCTATAAAGAAATTTCAAGGTCAAATTCAGATTTAGCAATATTTTTTTAATTCAACCCCTGAATCTCACATCAAAATCGTTTTTAAAATTTTGTACTATTGGGGATTTTATGATAGATAGAGGGTTTTGTTTCTCAAAAATATTAAGTACATGAATGAAAATGATCAGATAGAGGGTTTTGCATTTTAATAAAAATGAATTATTATGATTTCATTTACGACATCGGTAAATTTTTAACGTGATTTATTAATGATAACGGCTTAAAAAAAAAATCCGAAATCGCGGTTTTGGTCCACAGGTGCTGATTTTTAAAACAAAAATTATTTTTTTTACCGAATTCATCTCAAGAGTTGACAAACTGTTGAGTATGTTTGTAAAAAATAGTAAAAAAAATTAAAAACGCGATTTTGGTTCATTATGTACACAAGACATTCATAATCCCAGTAAAAACTTCTATTGCCAAGTAATGAGGTTTTTGCCTTTAAATAGATGGTGGTAGCTAGTTACTATGTTGGTGAAACACTAATTATTTTAACATGGCGATGTCATTGGAGTAATGACCGCATACCCACTCGCTTACGAGAATGCTACTGAAAAACTACATACATTAGTACCTCAAATAATAAGCTACTGGTAGCCCAAAAATAACTCGTTACCCACTACTTACAAAAATGCTACCAAATAACAGCATACTTTAGTCCCAAAAATAAAAAGCTACCAGTTGCTCAAAAATAGCTCGTTTCCCACTCCTTACAAAAATGCTACCAAATAACAGCTTTTGATTCTTTTAATAAATTTTTAACTTGGGGCAACTTCCGCCAATATAAAATTGGACAATTTCATGTTGAACGCGTTTATTTCAAGAGCAACCAAGCGGGCAAATGCGGAAATAGAAATGATCCAATGTGCTAACGGAACCAATGTTTACGTTGATATCCTTCCCTCCAAATGTTTGATTGTAAAATTCAAATGTTACAGGACCGAAAATATATCTTGGAACCTCGTAGAAAGGGACATTTGGTTACTTAGGACATTACCAATAACAAATATACAGAAGCGACTGCTGCTCAGCCAATGGAATCCGCATTAAACACCATCTTAAGTCTATATAAGAGTAAGTTAGGTTTTAAGGGAAATACTGTCTGTGATGGTTTTTTACCGGCTTTAACATAATTTAAACAACAAGGCAAAAGAAGTTAAATTAAAATTTGGAGAACACCACAAAATTTCTAGAAAAAACAATAACAATTTAGAAAAAGCCAATTAAAAACAGAAAACTTCAATAGAAGTTATGTAAAGACTAATTAAGGCTCATAAATCACGATTAAGTGTCAACTGGATCCACTTTTCTGAATATCAATTTGGTTTTCTAAACTTTTTTTGCCTTGTCCCAATTTTAATCAGAATTCCTGAATTTGAATTTCTGTTAACAGAGTATTGAGTAAATCCATATCAACATAGCAAAAAAAATTGAATTTTTGACGTCAATCGACCCAAATTTCGTGAAATTCGGTATATATGTAGGGACTTACTCGACTAATACTCAAACAAAGTTTAAGACTTTTAACTTCCGTAGTTTTGGAAATATGACGTTTCAAAAGTCAAGAAAATCTTTTAAAGGGTAAATTATAAATATTTATATCTTGAAAAATATTTGAGCTATATCACTCCCAGATAGCTTTTTTAAAGGCAAAACCATCACTTTTAATATATCATTTCGCGAAAATTTTTATTTTGTGATCTTTTTTGTATTTCTGCACAATTCGCGATTCGCGAAAATATATCAAAAAAAGCGACATTTTTAAAAATCTGAAAAAAATATATGTTAATGGTTTGAGTCTTAGCTACAAGGTCTAAAAATTTCGCGTTGGTGAACGTATTAAGTCCAGAGATATTAATGAAAATGTGTTGCCAAGTAGGAAATTTTTTCCAAATCTCATGAATATTTAATTATTATTTTTGAATATTTTTACAAATACATAAAATAAATCGGCGAAAAAAGTAAAGTTGATGGTAATGTACGAGTACTACACATGAATACAATGTACAATAACTTTTTATCAATTACACTACTTAACAAAAGTCAACTTTTTTTACAGAGACTTCTAGAACACATTTTTGAAAGTATTTGCCCTGCACGAATCTGTCATCATAAACATTTTATCAAACTGTCTTCTGAACATATAGGCCTTTTTAACAGACTAAACCCTCAAACCCAAAAAAGAAAGGTAATAATAAATGTTTCACATTGACATACCTCATATTATTTGTTCGTTTGTAATATTTTTGTATGCTTCAGCTGCAAAAACTGAATGGGCAAATTTCGAAAACGCGATTATATAAAAATTACAATGGATTCGCGTTTAATGTATTCACGTTAAAGAGGGCAAAAGACTTAAGAAAATGTATTTTAAACAATGAAAATTACAAAATAAAAATATTAGGGAAAAAAGTATATGCAAATAATATATGCAAATTTTGCTAAAATTTTTGATTTTTTGCAAAGATTTTCGGATAAACTCAATGAATTTGAAATAATATGCATTTTGAATTTGTTTATATAAAAAAATGCAATATAAAGTCATTCGTTGGTTTTTATCGGCATGGACCGCAAAAAAGGTCTTATCTCGAAAAGGGGATTTTATAAATTTTTTAAGATGACAGATTCGTGTTAAAGAGGTCAAAATACTTTAGCAAATGTATTCTAGGAGTCTGTGCAAAAAAAAAGTTGATTTTTGTAGAGTAGTGTAATTGATAAATATTCATGTTATATTGTATCTATATGTAGTACCCGTCTGTACCATAAACTTTACTTTTTTTACCGTTTTATTATATGTATTTTCAAAAATATTCAAAAATAAAAATTAAATATTCTTCAGATTTGATAAAAATTTCCTACTTGGCAACACATTGTTATTCATATCTCTGGTCTTAATACGTTCACCAACCCAAAATTTTTACAGCTTGTAGCTAAGATAACAGCCGTTAACATATATTTTTTCCATATTTTTAAAAATGTCGCTTTTTTAGATATATTTTCGCGAATCGCGAATTTTGCAGAAATAAAAAAAAATTCCAAAATAAAATTTTTTGCAAAATGTTATTTGAAAGGTCATGGTTTTACCTTCAAAACAAGCTATCAGGAAGTAATATAGCTGAAATACTTTTGAAGATATAAATGTTTATATTTAATCCTTTAAAAGATTTTCTTGACTTTTGA
This sequence comes from Pegoplata infirma, assembly GCA_963921195.1. Lineage (NCBI taxonomy): Eukaryota > Metazoa > Arthropoda > Insecta > Diptera > Anthomyiidae > Pegoplata > Pegoplata infirma. The sequence continues at coordinate 194,938,660 of OY992537.1, forward strand.
CACGCCATATTTCTGGAACCACGGAAGTTAATGGTCTCAAATTTTGTCTGAGTATAAGTATTATAAGTCCCAACATATACACAAAGTTTCATCAAATTCGGAGACATTGAAGGAAATCAGGGGTTCATGTTGAAAAATTTTAACTCTATTATTAGAAAAAGTAGATAAATGTTAATCTTTTTTAAGCTAAATGTGCAAGTTCTTTCTAAATTTTCTTTAGCATTTTTTTAATTTCATTAAAAAAAAATATTTAGACAACTTATCAGATATTTTAAATCGTATTTACCAGTAACCTGTTCTGTATCAGGTTATCGGTAACTCATTATTTATTAACAAGATGTAACCGGTTTTGTATTAGGTTATCGGTAACTCATTATTTGTTAACAAGAAGTAATCGAGCAGGTAACGAGCCCTCATTACATAGAATGCAGGCGCTAATGGGGACTTATTACCAAGTTTTTACTGGGATGTACACAAGACATCCAAGTTTTGAGCCATATTTTTCAAAAAAGTCAAACAAGAATTTTCAGAAAAAATTAGCATCAGCGGACCAAAATGGTGGTTCTGAAATTTTGTTGAAAAATTCATGTTCAGCATGCAAAATTTAGTATGAAAACATGTAATGGATGATGAAATTATTAAAAAAAATATTTATAATTTAATTATTTGAAAATATAGAGGGTTTTGCATTCAGAAAAATTAATGGTGTAAGAGATAGAGAAAACCAAAAATGCAAAAAAAAAAAAAATATTTTTTTCTGAATTTTACACCTTAGATGAGGGCCGTTTTACTGAATATTTTGCGATTAAAAAGTCATTTTCGTGAAAATGGAAGATAGAGGGTTTTGAATATAGGCCCTCAATATCTTTCTTATATGTGTACACAAATACACACACATGAAAAGCCCTATCCTTTTTCTATCTAAAACAGTTAAAAAATTGAAAATCTGTTGAAAAGCTTCTTTTTAAGAAAAGTCTCAAAAAAAGTTTTTTAAAAATAACTTTAAAATTTGAGGGTGTCTGGCAAGACTGATGGGCATTTTTGAGATCTTTTCGACAAACTTGACTAGCTCATTTGAAAGGTATATAGGATTTTGATTTTTTTGTAGCTCACAAGGGAAGTCTCCCTAGTGTCACCAGCGGATCTTTATGGAATTGGTTTTATTTTGTAGAGCAGAAAAAAATAAAGCGACATGTATTTTTTTTTAGCGGCCCAAATTCATATTTCGTGGGTAAAAAGGAGGGGGGAAGAAAAGGCCATTTTTCAGTTTTGTTCGTTTATCTCCTACATTATGCAAAGAAACCTAGTCATGTTACCCACCAAATGAAAGGTCTTTGGAAAACCTATCTACGTGTGCTAAGAACGTGTCCAAGCATGCACAACTTTTCGTCATATTGAGTAAAATACCAAAATTTTAGAACATTTTTGTTAATAAGTCGAAAAATATTAACTTCTTTGGCCCGTTGTTAGCACCACGAGATAGGTATTTTTAATACCTTTAATCTGATACTACACATGTCTATATTAATTTTGTTTAAATAGGCGTAAATTGTAAAAAACTGAAAAAGTTCAATTTCCCACCATGCAAATCGACCCCCCAAAAAATGAGTTTGGGCCGCTAAAAAAATACGTGTCGAATTAATTGTCGTTCTTAACAACATATCCAAATTTCATGAAGATCGGAGGGTGACCCCAGGGAGACTTCCCTTGTCAGTGTTATTATCCAAGTTACAAACCCAAGTTACTAAAATATTTGGTTTTAAGAAAATGAAAACTGTAATTCTTATTTTCTTTTTTGTTAATCGTTAGCTTATATCGTCGAAATGAGGTTTCGTCCTACAACTTTTTTAAAATTAGAACCAGAATAAAAACATTATCATTTAAAAACAAGTAGAAAAATTAAATTCGACTTTGCCGAATGTATTGATATTGATTGTTGAAAAAAAAAAATTGGCGAAAATTTTGTTTTTGTAAAAAAATATGTTTGTAATTGTTTAAATACCATTTGGTGATCAATTGTGGTCACATGTGTCAACCAGCAGCCGAATTAAAGCATTTGGTATTTTTAGGTTATGTTGAATGTACCAACATTTTAGAGGTGTCCTTACATTTTCGTTCATAACTTTTGAACCGCTGAAATGATTTCGCTCAAATGCAATACAAAACTTTTCGAGAGAACTTTCAATAAATATTCTAAGTTTCAGTCATCTCCGTGTACTATTTTGGCATTGATCACCATTTCCACAGACAGACAGACGGACATCGCTAGAATGTCTTAAAATCGATCGGGGATCATGAATATATATACTTTATGGGGTCCCAGACCGATATTTCGATGAGTTACAAACGGAATGACAAACTTATATATACCCTCTATCACTCAGTGGAGGGTATACAAAAAATTCGAGGATTTTTTTGACCAAAATTTAATTTTCTCAAAATTATTTCTTTTTAAAAAAGTTTTTTGGAATAATTTGTTTTAATTAAAAAAAAATTAAAAAAATTTTCGTGGATATTTCGGAAACCAGTAAGGAGGCTTATGTAGCCATTATGGTACTTTTAAAAAGTACCAAAACATGAAAACTTAAAATGAAATTTATAAAAACAATTAACCTTTAATTTGTTTCTTTTACAAAATTATTTAAAATTCCTAAAAATCTGCGCGTGTCACCGTTAAAGACTTTCCTTGTTATTTTTCCACTTGTTTCAAATTTCTGTGTTAACATGTTGGTGTCATAATGTTAATATTCCCTGGTGGTAGTTCGTATAGGTTATGGAAAGCTATTAATATTGTCCATTTATATTTGTCCATATTATATTTCATTGTAATTGTAATAAGGAAATGAACAATTTCAATGTATAAAAGGCGCGTTAAAATTATAATTTTATTTTGACTACAATTTGTTTAGTGATGTCTAAGGAATGGTTTCGTATTTTTTTTAATGTTTTATATTGCTTGTTTGAGTTTTTTATGTTCATTTATTTTTTTCTTCATGTCGAACAGCAAAAAAAAAATACTAATAAAAAGAACAAGTTTATTAGTCGAGTTAATGAGTTTGTTCTACAAAAAAAAAAAAAAAAAAAAAAAAAAAAAAAAAAAAAAAAAAACATAAAGTACACTTAATTTTATTTCTTAATTATGACTTTGTTGTTGTTACATTTTTATTTTTCCTTTTGAGTATGGGTGCTTTTTTATTGTTTGCAGTTCACCTTTTTGTCGTTGTCTTTAGTGTTTGTTTAGTGTCTAAAATAACAGCTGACTTTCATATTTTTCATGTGCTAATATTATGAATATGATAAATGACTGAAATTAGTATATTAAAGATAGATGAGGTAATAAAAATGTCTATTAATTGGAGGTTGATTTATGTTGGAAATAGAAAATAAAATTTAAGATTGTTGTGGAGAAAAATAGATTTTACAAAAAATTAAAATACACAAGGCGTATACTTTATTTTTTATAATGCTTATCCGATCGGTACTTCAGTAAGATCAGTATTTTATTCACTATTTCTAATTTTTTTTTTTTTTTTTTTACGAAATCTTTATTTAATTTAATTGTAGTTATTTAAACTCTTTAAAATAACTGCTTAGAAACCCATGTAAAAATCGATTAGATCTGGCTGATCTGTATAGATCTAATTATATTAATTGTATCTGACCAGATCTATTATATCCGAGATTTGTCCCAATTTCGAAATCAAAGTAGATCTGATCAGTAATTGTATATGGTCAGATCCCGAAAATGGGGACAAATCTCGGATATAAAAGATCTGATCAGATACAATTGATATAAACAGATCTGAACAGATCACATCATATCTAATTGATTTTTACACGGGAAACTTTTACTGTACCCAGAAAATCGAATTGCCAAAAAAAAAAAAAAAACGAATCAAGGGCTTGCTTGGGAACTTTTTCTCTCTCTTTCGTGAAAAATGATTAAAAATTCATTTATAAAGCTTTTTCAACTTAAGTTATAAAAATTGTTATCTCTTCACTTTTCTCTAATATCCACGCCCTCAAAAGGGCGGACAAAAAAATCTACATTTTTCAATTTTTTGGGTAGAAGTGCAAGTCTTTCAACGTGTTCAAGCCTAAAATTGTTTAATTCATTTTTTTCAACTTCATAAATGAGTTTATTTTTGTTTGTAAATTATAAATTTTTCTCTTCCTTTTTAACATTTCTAACATTTGAAAATAATACACCAAAAAAAAACTTAAATAAAAATGCCACAACTAATGAAGCTTTTACCACAATGTGATAGTGTCGCACATTAATTGTGGCAATTAAAAGCTCACTTGGCTGTACACTTAATGGCATGCGACAGACACAAATTCACACACACATATGCACAAAACAATAAACAGGCAGCACGCAGTTTGATTCAACAAAAGGACATTTATAAATGAATAGAAAACAACAATAAAACTGGACAGCTACAACAACAACAACGACAACAGCAAATGTGTGTATTATAATTTTAAGTTAAATGTTAGATAAGCCAAACAAACGACAGCTCACGTTACCAATTGTTGTATGTGTTTTTTTTGTTATTGCCACTGTTGCATGTTTTTATCATTCTAACATAAGCAATAACTGAAAAAGGGTAAACTAGGATATAGATTTGGATTTAAAAGGAAGAAATGGAAATGGAAAATATTTTTTGAAAAAAGGAAACCAAAAACAAACAAGCCAGCTTTAAACGAAGATTTTTTTGTATAACAGATTTTTGAGCATAGTAACCTAAATGTATGTGAATATGCCTTTCTTTTAAACTGAATAAAATCTTATAAAAAAACAAGTAGAAAAGTTAAATTCGACTTGGCCGAATCTATGAATACCCTCCACAATGCCCATTTTAAGTGATAGTAAATTTTCTAACGTGAAAAAAATAACAGTTTTGATTAGAAATATTTTATTTTGTGTAAAAAATTTTTTTTAGTAATTTTTGAAAAAAAAAAAAAATAATTTACTAATTTTTTTTTTTGAGTGTAAAATTTTTTTTGAGTGTAAAATTTTTTTCGAGCGTATTTTTTTTTTTTGTTTTGGTATAAAAATATTTTTGAGTGACAAAAATATTTTTGTGACTTACCAATGTTTTTAAAACAGGTTTAACGGGTTTTCAACACGTGAATTTAAGGTGAGCCTAATCTGAAATTCACGGTTTTTCTTATAACTTTTGAACCACTGCACAGTGGGAAAAATCACCAATCTAGCTTATAAAAAATCGTATCTCTTAAACTATTGATCTGAGAAGTTAGAAATGTATGGAGCGATTGTAGCGAATAGAGTCTTCTTTAAATATATTGTATTTGTAGACACCCTGTTTAATTACAGGGTGCACCAAAAGGAAGGTTTTATTGGAAATTACACTGAAATTTAGTACCTCTTTAAAATTGGTATGAAAATTTTCCGAAAGTATTGCCCTATGTTGCATTTATGTAATTTGATAGATTAAAACATTCACCGATAGGGGTTTCTGTTAATATATTTAGTAACATTTCAAATACGATGTAGCTCCGAAGAGCAATGTATTTAGTTATACAAAATAAATCAAAATTTTTTGTTAAACAAAACTCAATTAAAAACCTTTTTATATGTACATTAAATCACAGAAATAGTATTTTGCAATATATATTTATATCAAAAATTACTGTCATCAAATATGGATATGAGTTAAACTTTAAAAAATAAACTTTTTTATTTATTCGTAACAAAAAAAGGATCAACCCTTCTTTTTTAAAATTAGAGAAAACAACATTTAAGTTGACATTATAAATGAAACTAATATACTAAGTTTTAATTCATTCATTATTATTTTTATTTATTTAAAGATCAACCAAAAAATTTGCTAATATTATCAAAATATATATAATACAAATTAAAAAAAAAAAAAATATTGCATAAAACCAAATTCCAACTTATATTTATTTAATTTTTATTTTTTAAACTAAATAAATTACATTCAACAATAAATAAAACTTAAAAAAATAATACTTAAAATAATTGTTCCATGAAAAAAAATCTTGAAAATTATTCGCTTTCAGAGCCTGAGTCCTGGGCTTCTTCGCATTGATCGGGAATCATTGGGTCACAAAGCAGCTCACGAACTTCGCTGGAAAGAGGCTCCAAGGCTCGATAGTTGATGGATGACTTTTTTGATATTGATGAAATATAAGGATCCGATGAATAAAGCAGTGTATTGAGTAAATCTTGCATAGTTTTCTCACGCGTCATTTTTCGAGTGTGGAATTCCCGGTAATTACGGAAATCTTTATTTCTGCTTTCCATTGCTTCTTCCGAAAGCATTCCAATTGGCAAACACGCGTATTTGATAACATCAGCCCCATGCATTAAAATTTTATGTACGCTGGATGGCATGTTATACCAGGGGTATAAATCCACGTACAATTTGGATGTACTTTCAGTAATTTTTTTAAAGGAATCTATATTTATTGCGTAACCACATGCCATTGTTTTTAATATAACACCCAAATTACTTATTAATTTTTCGTCGACTCCTGTAATTGATGATGCCAAGCCAGGGTTTTTGAAGAACATCCTAGCCGTATTGCCGTCATTGGTTGTTCCAAACCCTGGCTTTGGTATATCTACAAGTAGGTTCATATATTTTTTTAAATCATCAATAATTTTTTTTTTTCTTTGTGCAACGGCTAATTTATCGTCATCGCCTCTTATTTGCCATTTTTATGTGTCAAGCCTATAGGCTATGTGCAAAATACACTCAAAACACCTTATCCATGCATGCAGTGTGGAAAGTCCATAGGCATACAAGGATTCATTTGGCTTTAAATCTTTAATCTTATTTAAATCATTCATGATTTTTGGAGTAGCTCCGCATATTCCACATGATTGTGTTGATGTTTCTGCGATTGCACTAAATGCCTTACCATCAATCATGGTAAGACAGAATTTATGATCCACGTTCAGATCTAAGTCTGTAACTTGTGTTTCTAATATACTTTCAATTTGATGTTTTATTTTATTTACTTCATTTTTTATAAGGTCAATTGTTTCTTTTTCAAATGTTAATTTAATCGGCCGACAGAATCGGGTTGATGACGGTCGAGGATTTTGCCACAAAATATTATCTTGATCTTTAAGTTGAAATGGGACTAACTTCAGGAGCTTCCGAAAAGTCTTTCAAAAGTTAGCGTGTTTTCAACAGACAGACGGACAGACGGACGGACGGACATCGCTAGATCGTCTTAAAATCGATCGAGGATCATGAATATATATACTTTATGGGGTCCTAGACCAATATTTCGAGGTGTTACAAACGGAATGACAAACTTATATATACACTCAAAATAATTCTACAGTAAAAGGTTTAGTAAGTGATATTGTACCAAAATCTACTAATTCGTAACTAATTTTAGTATTTTCAAAGTACTAACATTAGTAATTTTTACTGGATTTGACTAATATTAGTTAAAAATTTTAGTATTGGTTACCAATTTCTGCACTAGGTCCTTTTGGACTAAAATTAGTTAAATTTTTATACTCTCCTCTCTAGTGATAGAGGGTATATATAAGTTTGTCATTCCGTTTGTAACACCTCGAAATATTGGTCTAGGACCCCATAAAGTATATATATTCATGATCCTCGATCGATTTTAAGACGATCTAGCGATGTCTGTCCGTCCGTCCGTCTGTCCGTCTGTCTGTCTGTTGAAAACACGCTAACTTTTGAAAGACTTTACGGAAGCTCCTGAAGTTTGGCATATATGTTGGACATTTATCTGGTCAGGCTGGTATTGCAATCCAGCGAAATCGGTCCAATGGTTCGAAAGTAATAAGCAAATGAGTGAATTTCGGCAAGGGTATTTCTGGAATTTACGAGATAAAACACACGGTAACTTTCAAACGGCAATTCAAAGGGTGCTGAAGTATGGCATATATATTTACCGTTCCTCTGGTCCGGCTCAGCCAAATCGGTCCAGTGGTTCAAAAGTTATTAGCAAAACCGTAAATTTCAGATTAGTTTCACCTTAAATTCACGTGTTGAAAACCCGTTAAACATGTTTTAAAAACATTTGTATGTCACAAAAATATTTTAAAAGGTATTTTTGTCACACAAAAATATTTTTACACTAAAACAAAAAAAAAATACACTCAAAAAAAAGTTTACACTCAAAAAAAATTTTACACTCAAAAAAAAATTGGTAAATTATTATTTTTTTTTTTCAAAAATTAATAAAAAAAAGTTTTTTTACACTAAAACAAAAAAAAAAAATACACTCAAAAAAAATTTTACACTCAAAAAAAATTAGCAATTTTTTTTTTTTTCAAAAATTAATAAAAAAAAGTTTTTTACAGAAAATAAAATATTTCTAACCAAAAATTTTATTTTTTTCACGTTAGAAAATTTACTATCACTTAAAAAGGGCAATGTGGAGGGTATTCATAGATTCGGCCAAGTCGAATTTAACTTTTCTACTTGTTAGTATTGAATACCCACGTTTTTTTTTGGGTGTACCCTCTATCACTAGAGTGGAGGGTATAAAAATTTCAATAATTTCCTGCAACACAGTCAATCGATCCCACTGAAAATTGGTCCTTAAATTTTCGAATACAAAAAAAATTTATACGATTTATTTTGTTAAAACAAATGAATAATTTCTGGGATGGTTTTCAAATGTTTTATCACTTGTTTTAAATATGTTTTTCATTTGTTTTTACCTACAAAATATTTTAAGTGTAGAACATATAAGCCCTCTATCTCCCATTTTAGGGGTAATTTTTGTCCTCTTTTCTAATACACTCCTAGAAAATCATTAAATCGTGCATTTAAAGGGTTAACATGTTTTACAAAAATTTTCTGCATCAAATTTCACTAAGACACTCAAAATATTTTGTAGGCAAGAAAAAATTAAAAACATATTTAAAACAAGTGACAAAATATTTGAAAACCATTCCAGTAATTATTCATTTGTTAAACAAACATAAACATTTATTTTTAACTGTTAATAAAATTTTCTAAAATAAATACCATTGAACATTAAAAAAAAAACGTCACTTTAATTTTTTTTTTACCTACAAATTCGAAAAAAATAACCTACGAAAACATTAAAAATAAATGATTGTTGTGTTATTTTTACCAACAAATTCGAAAAAAATAACCTACGAAAACATTAAAAATGAAGTATGTTGTTTTTACAATTTTTCTATTGAATTTTATTTTAAAAATTTTTTAATAAAATTTTTGGGGAATCAATCCCGCAATCAACTACATTCTGGCCAGACACTCTACCCATCGTGCCAAAGTCACTTGATACAAACATGTTTTTATATTGCTATAAATAATTTTTTGATTTTTTTGTCTACAAAAAAATAACTAACACAAGTATGTAAAAACTAATGACTTTTCTTTAAATAATGCCAACAATTAAAAAAAAAAAAAATTACGTACACAAATCATTAAAAATTAAAGAATTATCACTTATTTTTACTTACAGAACAAAAATAAATGACTTTAAAATTGAAATGCTAATGAAAGTCTTTATTTTTTATGTTGTTCTTTTTGAAACAAAGAACAGAAATAGTCATTTGAAAAAACTGAACATTGAAAAAAATTTTTTTTTTCTTTTAAAAACGACAAAACGTAATACTTTTTAAATAAACTACAAACAGTTAGTGACATAATTTTTTGAGTGTGTGAGTAAATTTAATACAACTCACCTGCACTCACGCAAGCTTCACTCACACTCACGTTGATTAACACTGACGAAACTCTTATTTACATAAAAAAAAAAATTTCAAAAATTAAAATTTCGAAAATCTTTTAAAATTTTTAGCAAAATTTAAAGTCAGCGAAATTTTGCTTTGTTTTTTTTTTTCTTTTTTCGGGACGAAATCTTATGCTAAGCCTAACTTTACAATTTTTTTGTTGCTTTTTTTTGCAAGATGGATTTTAACCCTTTGGTTGGCTTTGAACACGAAGTTGAATATGAATAACTTTGACATACACTTTTTCCAATATTCAAAAATTTGTCTGTTTTGAGAGCTTTGTCTGCAAAAAATGAAAATGCCTATCTCGAGAAGGCGATTTGATACAACAAGAATCTGATGACAGATTCTTGTTTAGGATGCCAAAATACTTTGGAAAATGTACATTAGAAGTCTGTGAAAAAAAGTAAATTTTTGTAGAGTAGTGAAATTGCAGTTATTCTATGCTTTCACTCTCTTGACTATTTGACAAATCGCTTAAGGTCACTCTAAACAAAATAATTTCCTTTAAATTCCTACATCTTTCTTAAAGCAAGTGTATCCAATTTTTAAATTGCATTTTTATTCGTCATCATACAATTGACCTAATTTCAAAATATTATTTCCTGTGTAATACCATCTTTTTGTCTTGCTATTTCATTTTAAACCAGTTAACATTCAATGTATATTATTTTCGAGTTAAAATATTTTCCTCTTTCTCTCTTTGTATGTGTTTTAAATATTTTCCAACAATTTGTTTTACTCTTTTAAGTCACACTTTGTCAAAAAAAAAAAAAAAAAACCGTTTAAAAGGTTTTAACATTTTTGTGTGGTAATAGTATAGCTAACCAACATTTTACTAACGACTTCCTACTCTGGGTTATTTTTTTTTTTATTTTGCAAAATGGTCTATAACGTTTTGTTTTTAGCAAATGTTTTTCGTCCCAACCTGCGACCAACCCCCGGATTTTCATCCGTTTTCTGTTATTGTTATTGTAGTTTTAAATGTCTTTTTATATTTCTATTTTTTCGAATTATTTCCTTTTTTTGTTTCGTGACCAAACGGAAATTACAACGACAGTGGCAATTACATTGTTGCATGACACAAATAGTGTTGCAAATACTATAAAATACAGTTACATGTTACACACATACACACTTACACTTAAACACATATACTCACTTACTCTTTTTTTTTTTTTCTTTTCTTTTATAAAGTCTAGCCTTTTTTTGTCAACTTTCATATGGTTTGGTTTAATAACAAAATTAGATTTTTGTTTCCTTTGGATAGTCGGTCGGTTTTTCCTTGTAATAGCAATGAGAGAAAACAAGTTTCCTGTTGTTTGGGTATGTTTATTAGGGTCGAATTTATTTGAAATTTACCAAAAAAAAGTCTCACAAATCTGAGTTTTTTCCTATACGGAATATGCTTCGGAATCTGGCACTTTTTCTTTAAGAAAAAGTCTCAGAATCTGAGACTTTTTCTATAAGAAAAATGTCTCAGAATCTGAGACTTTTTCGATAAGAAAAATGTCTCAGAATCTGAGACTTTTTCTATAAGAAAAATGTCTCAGAATCTGAGACTTTTTCTATAAGAAAAATATCTCAGAATCTGAGACATTTTCTATAAGAAAAATGACTCAGAATCTGAGACTTTTTCTATAAGAAAAATGACTCAGAATCTTAGACTTTTTCTATAAGAAAATTTTCTCAGAATCTGAGACTTTTTCCATAAGAAAAATGTCTCAGAATCTTAGACTTTTTCTATAAGCAAAATGTCTCTGAATCTGAGACTATTTCTATAAGAAAAATGTCTTAGAATCTGAGACTTTTTCTATAAGAAAAATGCCTCAGAATCTGAGACTTTTTCTATAAGAAAAATGTCTCAGAATCTGAGACTTTTTCTATAAGAAAAATGTCTCAGAATCTGAGACTTTTTCTATAAGAAAAATGTCTCAGAATCTGAGACTTTTTCTATAAGAAAAATGTCTCAGAATCTGAGACTTTTTCTATAAGAAAAATGTCTCAGAATCTGAGACTTTTTCTATACGAAAAATTTCTCAGAATCTGAGACTTTTTCAGAATCTGAGACTTTTTCTATAAGAAAAATGTCTAAGAATCTGAGACTTTTTCTATAAGAAAAATGTCTCAGAATTTGAGACTTTTTCTATAAGAAAAATGTCTCAGAATTTGAGACTTTTTCTTTAAGAAAAATGTCTCAGAATTTGAGACTTTTTCTATAAGAAAAATGTCTCAGAATTTGAGACTTTTTCTATAAGAAAAATGTCTCAGAATTTGAGACTTTTTCTATAAGAAAAATGTCTCAGAATCTGAGACTTTTTCTATACGAAAAATTTCTCAGAATCTGAGACTTTTTCAGAATCTGAGACTTTTTCTATAAGAAAAATGTCTCAGAATCTGAGACTTTTTTATAGGAAAAATGTCTCAGAATCTGAGACTTTTCCATGGAAAATTTTTTCAAATTCTGAGACTTTTTTATTGGAAAAGTGTCTCAAAATCTGAGTTTTTTTCTATACAGAAAAAAATTTTAGTCTCCAAAAATTTTTAGATTCAGAAAAACTGTGTGTTCAAATATTCACTCCCCTATTGCAAATATATATTTTTATATATTTTTTATTTTGTTAGAGATAAATAAAACACTTTTAATTGATGTTATGTCATAAAAATGTTTAAAACAACATTTAATTGTTATCAACTATGTTGTACATTATCAACAAACAAACACAAGGACCAGAAGCTTCTATGTATGTCGGGTTTTTATAACACTGAAGGAAGTCATGTCCTTGTTTAACTAATAGATGTGAGGGTTTTTGTTTTATTCAGAAGAAAGTATCTTATGAAGTTTTATTGTTTATACTTGTAAAACTCATAACATGTTTTAAAGTGTAATGTAGTCAGTGTTGCCATATATTTTTTTGAAAAAACTTTTTATTTCTGAAAAAAAATCTTTTTTTTGTGAAAAAAATCTTTTTTTACAAAAGCATTGAAATAATTAAAAATTAATACAAATTTTTGTATTTTCAATTAAATTTTAATATCAAGTGTAAAAAAATAATAAAAAAAAACAACCCAGCGTTCATTTGTAGCTCAAAAATATTCATAAAAGAGTCCTTAGACGCTCAGAATAAATAATAATATGAGTTTTTTGCTTTCAAAATGGTCCTTTTTTCTGAGCGCTCTTATAGTAATAATTATAATTTTGATCCAATGATCCGTATTTATTTTGTTTTCCCAATTTAATTAAAAATAATTTTTAATAATTATTTAAACCTAACCGAGAACTGGTTACAATGACCGTCGTCTCGTTGTATCGAAATCGACCAAGGGTTTAGTGGGAATCGAACCACGACCCCTGTATCATAGGCTAGCACGCTACCACCTAACCTACAGAGGCCCATTAGCGCTCTTATATGACTCATAAAAGATTCTGAAAAATATATATTCATATTCTTTTCTGAGTCTTTTTAGACTCTTTTATGAATGTTCCAAAAAAAATATTTTGAATTTTACATATCCATAATTATGAGTCAAATATGAATATTTCAGAACTCCAAACTTCGAGGGTTCTATTACCATTTTTGAGCCTTGAAAGAGCTATAATTTATGAAGGCTCAAAAAATTGTACACAGAAAGCAAATATCAAACACCGGTGCATGCAAGACAATATATGACGGATTGGATCTATATGTGGTAAGATCTTGTATTAGTGCAGCAAATACACAATTTTAATCTGATTTTAAAATGGATTTAATAAGGTTACCAAGCTAAAAACTAAATTTTAATCGAATATCTCATATTTTCATAGAATAAAGCCGCATTTAATTGTAGCCGTTTACATAGACTGAAGGACGGACACGCTAAGTCAACTCAAATAGTGATTCTGAATCGGTCGGTATACTAAAAGGTTGGTCTAGGACCAATATTTCGGTTATTTAAAAAAACTGATGCTTTTTGTATTTTTTTTACTAATTACGAAAAACTTGAAAAAACTTTATTATTTTCCAAAAAACTTGTTTTTTTAGAAAAAATCTTGAAATCTTTTTAGCACCTCAAAAAACTTGCAAAAAAAGGGAAATCTTGATATATGGCAACACTGAATGTAGTGAAAAATATTTTAAGTAGTTTTCTTGTAATATTTTTTTATTGTTAAGTATTTAAAAGTAAAAGTTTAATTATTTCGAGTTATTAGGAACTGAAAGTTGGGGTTTAGTTTCAAACGTTTTTGTTTATTTTAACAGCTTTCTTGGGTTGGGTAAATTTCTCAAAAAAAATTTATTCTCAGGTAGAGCTGTAACGGATGGTTCCTTGCTGAGTAATATTAATTGCATAAATATTACTCATACGCTCTGTTAAAACAAGAAAATACAAGCAAATTACTAAATTTTTATGAAATTTAAAATTCAAATTCGATTTTCTCGAAAAAAACGACGAACGCGTGTCTATATTTTTTTGTGTGGATGGACAAACATCTAAACTTAAAAAAAAAAAAAATAAAAAAAAGTGGCCGGATTTTTCATAAATTGACTTTTTTGAAAAATGGAAAATATCAGAACGGGTTCTGAAAATATTCAAAAAAAAAAAAAATTTAATCGATACCCCATACAAACCTATATAAAAATGTAAATTTTTAAGATTGTGGTGCATTCCGTTTTAATGTGATTCATATTTAATCAAGGCAACTCGCCACAAATTTGACCATTTTTCCAATATTTGACCACGCCTCCTAAGCCCAGATTTTGAAAAATTGAAAAACCAAAAACGCAATTTTGGACGTTGGGTGTGGAATGCCTCATATTACTCCACACTCAAAGAAAAATTATTTTTTTTTGGATCGAATAAAAAAGAAACATAAAATTTAGTAGTTCTTGTCGAACAACTGCATAGACTATACTATCGACAAACTATAGAAAAATTTTTGGATTCTAAGAACTTTTATCCACAAAAAATGTCTCAGATTCTTAGACCTCTTACTAAAGGAAAACTTTCACAGAATATCAGATTCTTAGCCTTTAGTCTAACGAAAAAGTCTCAGATTTTGAGACCTTTTTATTGCAGAAAAAGTCGCAGATTATAAGACATTTTTCCAACAGAAAAAGTTTAAAATTCTGAGACATTTTTTCTATAAAAAAAAGTCTCAAATTCTGTGACATTTTTCCTATAAAAAAAGTCTCTGATTCTGAGGCATTTTATTTATTTTTTATACCAAAATTGTCGCGTTCACAACAATTTTTCCCATAGAAAGTTTCTTTTTACATTAAGAACTTCCAAATTAATATATTTTTTCACAAAAGATTTTCTAATTTAGTCACATTTTTCCTTGAAAAATTTTTAATATTTTCCATAAGAATTTTTTTTAGATTTTTTTCTTTAATTTTTTAAGATTTTTTTCGATAAAATTTTTTCGGATTTCAAAATTCTTTTCCTTTGGAAATTTTTTTAGAAAATTTTATTCTTTCTGCTTTCTTTTTTTTAACATGATAATGTTTTAAGGCTGGTGTCTAATTTTAAAAAAGTTGCAGGAAGCCACCTCAGTTTGACTATATAAGCTAACAATTAACGAAAAAGAAAACAAGAATTACTATTTTCATTTTCTTAAAACCAAAAATTTTAATAACTTGGGTTTGTAACTTGGATAGTAATTCACCTCGTGGTGAATAAAACCGTTTTTCACCAGCCGGTGAATAAAAAGTAACATAATTATTTTTCAACAAAAAAAAATTTTTCTTCATCAATTTTTTTTTTTTCATCAATTTTTTTTTTCCATCACATTTTTTTTTCAATCATTTTTTTTTTCTTTTTCATTTTTTTTTTTTTCATCAAACTTTTTTACCCTCCTCTTAGTGATAGAGGGTATATATAAGTTTGTCATTCCGTTTGTAACTCATCGAAATATCGGTCTGGGACCCCATAAACGATATATATTCATGATGTCCGATCGATTTTAAGACATTCTAGCGATGTCCGTCTGTCCGTCTGTCTGTGGAAAATGCTATCACGGACAAAATATTGCACAGAGATGACTGAAACTTAACATATTTATTAGAAGTTCTCCCGAGAAGTTTGGTATTGCATTTGAGCGATATTGGTTCATCGGTTCAAAAGTTAAGAACGAAAATGTAAGCACACCTCAAAAATTTCAGTAAATTAAACATAACCTAAAACTGTTTTAATTCGGTTTCTGGTTGACATATGTGAACATAATTGAACACCAAATGGTATTTAAACATATTTTTTGACAAAAAATATCGATTTTTTTACCAAAATTTGTTTTCGCGGAATTTTTTTTTCAAATTTTTTTCAAAAGTAATTTCCTTTTAAATAAAGTTATTTGCAATAATCTTTTTGAAATTGTGGAGGGTATCACTACATTCGAAAAGGCCGAATTTAACTATTTTACTTGTTTTTTATCAATTTTTTTTTTTCCACCAAAATTTTTTTTTCATCAATTTTATTTTTTTCATTAATTTTTTTTTTATCAATTTTTTTTTATTGTTTTTTTTTTTTTTTTGATTTTTTTTTTATTAATTTTTTTTCATCAAATTTTTTTTTTTTCATATTTTTTTTTTTCATTAATTTTTTGTTTTTATCAAAATTTTTTTTCAAAAATTTTTTTGTTTTTTCATCAATTTTTTTTTTCATCAAATTTTTTTTTTTTCATAAATTTTTTTTATCATATTTTTTTCATCAATTTTTTTCATCAATTTTTTTCATCAAATTTTTTATTATCAATTTTTTTCTCACCCAATTTTTTTTTTTTTTTTCATAATTTTTTTTTTACATCAAAAAATTATTTTTTTCATCAATTTTTTTTTTTACATCAAAAAATTGTTCTTTTCATCAAAAAAATTCATCAACAACTTTTTTTCACCAAAAATTTTGGGTTCATTAAATTTTTTTTTAACATAATTTTGTTTTTCGAGAAAAAAATCTTTTTTTTTACCAAAACTACTTTTTCACCAAGTCTAAGCTTTTCGTATAAAAATATTTCATTTGTTTGTCAAATGTAGATAAAAGAAGTGACAGTGTTACATTCTTTTGTGTCGAATCTTTTATACTCTCCAAAATGTAAAAACACTTTTTATTTTATTATTTTAGCACTTACTTACGAAATGTACAGCTCTTTTGGTTTTTTAATGGAGTCCTCGACTGATATTTTAATTCGTTTTGCATGGAATAGCAAAGTAATATAACATTTTTTTTCTAAAAAAAACTTTGCTTTGGCAAGCAAGTACACCCAAATCTTACGCAAAACATTATCATGATTTAATGTTTTGGGCAAGAGTACTAAATTCGCAGGCATTTTTTTTATATTTTTTTTTTGCTTTTTTCTTAATTTTCCTTTTTTTTATTTTTAAAATTTGGTCTGGGGTGAGGGAGAATTCCCCTTTTTCAACCTGCATTGTACCATCACATGTTATTATTCATGCAAAGCCTTATCAAGTAAAATTTTCCGTCCTTTTGAAATCTGGGGTTTGATGAAATTAGTAATACTGAAGACGAGAACCGATGCAAACAAATACGTTTCTTTTCTTACCATTTTTATACCCTCCAACTACAGTATGGGGGTATATTCACTTTGTCATTCCGTGTGTAACGCATCGAAATATCGGTCGGGGACCCCATAAAGTATGTATATTATTGATCAGTGATCGATTCTAAGACATTATAGCGATGTCCGTCCGTCTGTCCGTTTGTTGTTAACACGATGCAGTCCAAAATAAAAGAGGTAGGCTTCCAACATTTGGCACGAATATGTCTTATGTTCCTAGGCAGGTTAAGTTCATAAGTGAGCAAAATCGGACAAGGGGGAAAAAAGTTCCCTAAACCAACCTCTCAAAAATACAACTTTTTTACATGATTTTTTGTGTTTTTGTTTAACAAATGACACATTTTTATACTACAAGAAGTTCAAAGTCCTGCATTTGGACCAAGAGAATTAGAAAATGTCGTTTTTTTTTTGGTCCGCCCCCCTCTAATGGGCGTGGAATATTATTTTTTTTTTAATAATGATAAACTTATATTTCTTTAGTGCAAAAAGCATAAGAATGAATTTTTCAACACTTATTCGAGGAAATTTCCCCAGCCCCCAATTATCACTACCGACCCCCGCCCCAACAAAAAAAAAGATAACGCCCCTGCAATTTTATTTTTTTTTTTTTTTTTGCATGTTGGAGGGTATAAAAGATTTGGCACAGCCGAATTTAACACTCTTAACTTGTTTTATTTAGAACTTCTTTAAATTAAGAAAAACATTAAAAATCAGAAAAAAAAAAAGTAATAAAAACTTAAAATATAAATCAGCTAAAAAATTAAAAATCTTTTGAAAAGGTTCTAGGTTAAACGTGGTTTTCTGGGAGAAGTCCCAAAGAATTTTTTTTTTAAATAACTTTGAAATTTGAGGGTGTCTCGCAAGTTTGATGGGCATTTTGGTGATCTAATCGACAAAACCAACAACCTACACTACTTCATTTAAAAAGTGTATTAAGTAGATTTTTTTTGAAGCACAGTGAAATCATTATCATGATAAATTATTTTTCTGCAAAAGCAGATGTATTTTTTTAGTGTGTGTTGTCAATTAATTTTTTTCAGATTTTCTCATTGTACAACAAAAATAATTATTTCTCAGAAATAATTAATATGGACTCAAACCGAAATAAATAAAAAACTTCAGTTATAAAATATAAAGTCCAACAATATATAAAACAGAATTAAAAAAGTGTATGTTAACATAATTGAATTCTTATACCACTTACAATTAGTAAGTAATCAATAAATTAACATTTCATTTTCCAAATACATTAACTTTTTTTTTTAATTTTCAAATGTTGCCCTTTTTTGTATTTTCTTTTCGAGTTTATCTAAATTATTTACTGATTAAACAATTGGTGGTGGTTTGCGATGGTCAGACACCCTTTTTTTGGAAAGTAAATCTTGGCAAAAGAATTCATTTAGTTTTTGACCATATACATTAGACCGGTTCAAAATGCAAAAACATTAAAATCATATGCTACACAATACTATCCCTATTCCAATCTACAAAATAAATATTTCAAATTTAAGACAAATTGGAAAATATTAAGAGGTTGCTAGAAATTTTTGATTTTTCGGGGGTGTGAAAAAAATTTGAATTTTATGAAAAAAATAATTTCTTGTTTACTTACTACTATTTATTTTCCAGAAAATTGAAAAAAAAAAAATTATTCTTATAAGAATGTCCTAAAACATCAATCCTTTTTCGCTGCGAATTGTTTTTATCTTACTTATTTTTAGATGATTGGAACATGATGAATGGAACATGGGCGGGTTTTTGGAGACAACAAAAATTACATCTGCCAATTCCATACATTTGTGAGCCAGTCTAATATATTTACAATACGTATATCGTACAGTAATGTATACAGTAATAGTAATGACTGCTTTCTTTACGCCCTTGAAGTTTTCATTTTTCCTGCACCCCCTTTTCCCAAACCTTTTCATTGCCCTCCATTCTCACATATCGTTATTTTGTTTTGTATTTAACCTCTTAAAAATTAAATCTAAATTAAGTTTGATATGTTAAAGTTCAGTATATTTTTGTTATTTTTTGTTTCTTTTATAAGTATCCGAGTAAAAAAGTTAATATATAATTATTTATGATTTTTAAAGAATCATGTATAATTATATAAAATTATATACAGTTTTCAGAAAATTTAAAAAGATAAGATAAAATTATTTATAGTGTGATAAAATTTTATACAATTTTATATGATTTTGGTTTTAAAACCAAAGTTGGGTTTCTAAAATTATGTAAAGTTTTATTAAATTTGATATAATTTGATCTTATTTTATCAAAAAAAAAAAAAATTAAAACCAAATTTTTAATAAAATTATATATGTTAACATGATAATATTTTTAGGCTGTTGTCTAATTTTAAAAAAGTTGCAGGACGCCACCTCAGTTTGACTATATAAGCTAACAATTAACGAAAAAGAAAACAAGAATTACTATTTTCATTTTCTTAAACCAAAAATTTTAATAACTTGGGTTTGTAACTTGGATAATAATTTATCTCGTGGTGAATATAACTGTTTTTCACCATCTGGTGAATTAAAAGTAACATAATTATTTTTCAACAAAAAAATTTTTTTTTTATCAATTTTTTTTTTCTTTTCATCAATTTTTTTTTTCAATCAATTTTTTTATTTTTAATAAAAATTAATCAGAATTTTTCATAATTTTTTTTTTTCATGAAACTTTTTTTTTCATAATTTTTTTTTTTTTTTATCAAACTTTTTTTCTCATTATTTTGTTTTTATTATTTTTTTTTCTTATCAAATTTTTTTTTCATCAATTTTTTTTTTCATTAATTTTTTCATCATCAATTTTGTCATAAAATTTTTATTTTCAATCAAATTTTTTTTTCATCGATTTTTTTTTTCATCAAACTTTTTTTTTCATAAATTTTTTTCATAATTTTTTTTTTTTATCAAATTTTTTTTTTATCAAATTTTTTTTTTATCAAATTTTTTTTTTTTCATCAAATTTTATTTTTTCAACAAAATTTTTTTTTCATTAATTTTTTTTCCATCAAATTTTTTTTCATCAATTTTTTTTTTTCATCAATTTTTTTTTGTTCATACATTTTTTTTCAAATTTTTTTTTATCATCAATTTTTTTTTTCATTTATTTTTTTTTTCGTCAATTTTTTTTTTTTCATAATTTTTTTTCATAATTTTTTTTATCAAATTTTTTATTATCAATTTTTTTCTCACCAAAAATTTTTTTTTTCATATTTTTTTTTCATCAATTTTTTTTACATCAAAAAATTTTTCTTTTCATATAAAAAAATCATCAAAAACTTCATTAATTTTTTTTAACGTAATTTTGTTTTTCGTGAAAAAACATATTTTTTTACCAAAGCTACTCTTCCACCAAGTCTAAGCTTTTCGCATACAAATTTTGCATTTGTTTATCAAATGTACATAAAACAAGTGAGAGTGTTATACTCTTTGGTGCCGAATCTTATATACTCTCCAAAATGTAAAAAACTTTTTTGCACTTATTATTGCACTCATTTACGAAATGTACAGCTCTTTTGGTTTTTTAATGGGGTCCTCGACTGATATGTATATCAATTCGTTTTGCATGGAATAGCACAGTAATATAACATTATTTTTTCTAAAAAAACTTTGCTTTGGCAAGTACACCCAAATCTTCCGCAAAACATTATCATGATTTAATATTTTGGGCAAGAGTACAAAAATCGCAGGCATTTTTTTATCAAATATTTAATTTTATACAATTTTCTGAAAACATAATAATATGTATATGTATAAACCATTTTTACTCGGGTATGTATAGTATGTATGAAATTGTAAATAAGTTTACACTTATGTCTCGAATACCACATTACATAATTAAAAAAAAAAAAACATTTATAAGCCAGTTCTGAGTAAAATAAACAAATTAAATTTTAAGGATTTGAAGATTTTTGCGTGGTTTACAAGAAATCATATTAATGTTGACATTGGAATCGAGGGATAAGTTTGTACATTATAGGAAACTCAATATATTTTTTTATAATTGTTCATTTGTTGTTTTAGTTTAGAATTTACAGTATGTTAAAAATTATCTGGAATTTCACATTTATATTTTAGTATACTAAATCGTATATTTTAGTTTTTTAATATTCTTTAGAATTTTTAGTGGTGGGGGTATATGTCTTTGTCATGCCGTCTGTAACTCATCGAAATATCGGTCTAAGAGCCCATCTGTCCGTCTGTTCAAATGGTGATCATGGTCATAGTATTAAACTGATATGATTGAAACTTAGCATATGTAGTTACTGTAGTTCTGAGAAAATTGGTATGGCATTTTAGCGAAATCGGCTTAGCGGTTTTGAAGTTATAAGCGAAAATGTAAAAAATCTCGAAAATATTGCTACATTCTACATAGCCAACACATAAAATGGCTTCGAATTTTGTACTATTGCCCAAAACATTAAATCATGATAATGTTTTGCGGAAGATTTGGGTGTACTTGCCAAAGCAAAAATTTTTTAGAAAAATTAATGTTATATTACTTTACTATTCCATGCAAAACAAATTGTAATATCAGTCGAGGACCCCATTAAAAAACCAAAAGAGCTGTAAATTTCGTAAGTGAGTGCAAAAATAAGTTCAAAAAAGTGTTTTTACATTTTGGAGAGTATAAAAGATACGGCATCAAAGAATATAACACTCGCACTTGTTTTATGTACATTTGATAAACAAATGGAAGATTTTTATGTGAAAAGCTTGGTGAAAAAATAGTTTTGGTAAAAAAAATGATTTTTTTTTCAAGAAAAACAAAATTATGTTAAAAAAAAATTAAATGATCCCAAAATTTTTGGTGAAAAAAAATTTTGATAAAAATAAAAATAAAAATTTGATGGAAAAAAATTGATGAAACAAAAAAAAATTGATTAAAAAAAAATTTGATGAAAAAAAAAAATTTAATTAAAAAAAAGTTTTTTTTTGTTGAAATATAATTATTTTTATTCACCAGCTGGTGAAAAACGAGGTGAATTAATATCCAAGTTACAAACCCAAGTCATTAAAATTTTTGGTTTTAAGAAAATGAAAATAGTAATTCTTGTTTTCTTTTTCGTTAATTGTTAGCTTATATAGTCAAGCTGAGGTCCTGCAAATTTTTTAAAATTAGACAGCAGCCTAAAAACATTATCATGTTAAAAAACCTTGTCAAATTACTAGAAAAAGTCTCGAAATCCCATTTGACCAATATTTGACAGTTTTCCTTGTTTTTTAACAAAAAAATCTATAGAAATTTAAATTTTTTTTGTAATTTTACAATTCTTTTTGTAATTTTACATACTTTTTTTGTAATTTTACAAATATTTTTGTAATTTTACAAATTTCCGAAGTTTTTTTTTCAAAAAAACTAGTAAATTCACGAGATTTCCTTGTAAGTTTTAGTGCGCCAAAAAAGTTGTAAATTTACAATTTTATTCGTAAAAATCTTGTAAAATTACAAAATTATTGGTAAAAAGCTTGTACAATTACAAAGAATTGTTGCCAAATAGGAGGTAGCAAAAAAAAAAAAAATCAAACTTTTCTTGTCGTTTTACATGGTTTTTTTGAGTGTAATAATACAAAAAGCTTTAATTCGGCTTCTGGTAGACATATGTGGATAGAACTAAAAACTGAATGATGCAAACATAATTTTTTACACAACAACTTTTTCGCGATTTTTTTTCCGCGAAAATTAAAATATTTTTTTTTTTTTGCAATAATATTTTTACAGTATCGGGGTTATCAATATTGTCGGCAAGGCCGAATTTAACTTTTTACTTGTTGTTTTTCATAATTTCTTAAAAAATTGTCTGAATTTTATTAATAAATCACTCAAAAAAAACTTGTTAAATGACAAGAAGAGCTTGTTATTTTTATTTTTTGCTACCTCCTATTTGACAAGAATTCTTTTTAATTTTACAAGATTTTTACCAACAATCTTTTAATTTTACAAGCTTCCTACCAATAAAATTGTAAATTTACAACTTTTTTGACGCGATAAAATTTACAAGGCATTCTCGTAACCTTATTAGAATTTTTGATACTCATATTTTACGAGAATTCCGAGTAAAAATAAGGAGTTTTGTAAATTGGCTCAATAAAATTAGCAATGAATTCTCGTGAATTTTTTTGTAACATTATCTTGAAAATGTGTAAAATTACAAAAAAAAAATTTAAATTTCGATCCAATTTTTTTAACATCCAGACATTGGTTATCCATGAACACATTTAACAAACTATTTTTGTCACTCAGTCTCACGTTTCTTGTAAATTTCTAAAACTTTTATTATTCTCAAAAACAAGTATACTTTTCTACATTTGTGTATTTTTATATCGAAAAAAGGACTATGATTTTTGTAGTTTTCCAGTTAGATTATATACTTTTTTCTTTTATATTTCTAACTTGTTTTCTATTTTGCTTTTTGCTGTTTTTACTTTGCTTAAAATTTATAACTACTGTCTGGTTCACAAACTGTCAGTTTAATGTCACTCATTTAGATATTTCAGACATTTCTGCTAAAAATTAAGTTTGTTATTATTATATTTTTTTGTAAAAGCAGATAAGATGATTTGTTAAAAATTAAAAAAAAAAGTAAAAAAAACTATTTTTGCAATTAATTTGTATTATTTAAGAGATGAAAAACAAAAAAAAAAAATATTTACAAACTGAAAAACAGACGGGAGTTCAGTTTCATTACATATTCACATAATTTTTGAAAATTTGATATCCCATCAAATTTTAAAATCTTTTTTCTTTTTTAAAGATGCTAACTAGATATTTAATTGTAAAAAGAAACAAACTTTAAATCTTAATATTCGAAAGAATATCAAGTTTTAAAAAATTAGGTGAATAATGAATGAGTACTCCTGAACAGAGCACAATATAAAAAATCTTCAGGAAAATATTTTAGAATCTTAATCGAAAATACCTTAATTTTTTTTTGTTTCTTTTTTATGATTTTTTCCAATTTATTTTTTTTTTTCTTTTTGATTCTTTTTTGAATTTTCTATTTTTAGAATTTTTTTTATTTGCTTTTAAAACGCAAAAACGAACTGGATAAGAAAAACTGGGAGATACTGTTATCTTGTTTTAGCTCTACTTTAAAAATTGTTTGGTCCCGATCATTTGTGGAAAATGGTGCAGTGCACACTGGGCCGAGATGTTAGGTTTTTTGACCAAAAGTCTCTACAGGTCGTAAATATTAATCGATTTTTTTGAAATTCAGAATATAAGCCTATATTAGGGTAATAAATAAGTGACTTGAAAATTTTTGGAATCGGACCTACAAGGAAACTGTTTCAGGGTGGACACTTAATTTTTAATAAAATTTACAGATGTTATAGATAAAACAAATGAAGAGACACTTGTCTTTTGTTTATGTATTTGAATTGGAGATGGTCTCTGGTCCCGTGATTTGCGTGACTCAAAAAATCAACGTGATTCACGCGTGAGCGTTAGCGTGTTTCATTTAAATCACGTGATTGTAGAGTAATTTTCATGTAAATCGCGTGACTATATTAGGGTAATAAATAAGTGCATTTAAACTTTTTGGAATCGAACCTACAAGGAAACTATTTCAGGGTGGACACTTCATTTTTAATAAAATTTACAGATGTTATAAATGAAACAAATGAAAAGACACTTGTCTTTTGTTTATGTATTTCTATCGGAGATGGTCTCAGGCCCCGTGATTTGCGTGACCCAAAAAACAACGTGATTTACGCGTGAGTGATTTTCATTTAAATCACGTGATTTAAAAGTTTTCAAAAATTTAATTGAAAAAAGAGTTTAAAAATAACGTGATTCACGCGTGAGCCTGAGTGATTTTCATTTAACTCACGTTAATATGCCGTTTTCCAAAATTGAATTGAAAAAAAAGTTTATAAAAAATTGGAAAAAATTAATTTTTTGTTTTGAAAACCCCCTTTTTATACTCATCGTTATCAAATCGATTTCTCGCGAACTACAGAAGATAGGATTTTGATGTTAACTGTTTTGTGACCTTTATATGAGTATATATGAGTACAATTAAAACTTTATACTCAGTTTTTGAAAATATTTAAAAAACTTAAGTGTCAAAATTTTTAAAAATACAGAAACACTAATTTCGCCTTATCTCGCGAATGCGAGCAGCTACGATTTCGCTGTTAACAGTTTTGTGACATTTAATCTTGTAGAAATCGAACTGCACTTTCACTTTTTGTCGACACTAAAGATCAACCTAAACATCGCTGAGGCTCACCCTGTATATAAGTCTTTGTAACGAAAATAATATGGAAAAATATAACTCATTTTCCTGACAGCAATTCGCGTTTTTGTGAAAATAACTATGATTTTTTAGTTATTTACTTCGCGCCGAAAAAATCCTCAGCGATCCTCAGTTCGATACAATCAGTCTATATTTTTTCTAATATAGAATGGATCCATATCTTTTGAAAAAAGTTGCCCAAACTTGCTCGAAATGATAAATGGCGAAATTACAGCTATAAATGCAATGGTCCGAAATTTGTTTAAAAAAAAATAATTTAATCCAAAATAATGTTTTACAGCTTGAATAGTTTTTTTATCGTCAGAGAGTGCCTTAAGTGTAGGAAAAAATATCTACATTTCTAGTTTTTTTTGTAGAATAATGGAAAATATCAGTTACACAATTTCCAATTAAATTTAAGGGTTTTTTTATTGAATTTCCAAAATAAAGAAAAAAAAAAAAATTAATAATTTATCGTCACCATTTCCAAAAGCTTTTCTGAAACTAATTAAGTCATTTACACCATTTCCATATTTATATGAAAAATATAAAACAAAAATATATATAAAACTTATGTGCTTACAATTAGATTTAACTTCAGACACTCTTAATACTTTTAAAACTAATTTTTAGTTAGATCAGACAAAGTTAAAAAATCTAGCCGCCATATTGTTTCCGCCATATTGAATTTTATCAGTTCGATTTTAAGATAACAGATCCGGAAATTTACTAGGCCACACTTTCAGCTAGCTTCAACAAAGACTGTTTTTTAATTACTTGTAACAAATTTTACTAAGCATATTTAGTCCGCCATTTTGTTTTTCAAAATTCACGCCAGTAATTCAGATTCAGTAACTCCAAGACCTCCTTAAAACAAAATTTGAGTTAAATCGGACAATTATTAAAAAAATTTGTCCGCCATTTTGAATGCGCCATTTTTAATTTTTTTTCGCTTTTAGGTTAATTTTGAAATCAGCGACCCCGAAAAACTCTAGAAGCACATTTTCAGCAGGATCGATAAAGACTTTTGGCCGGATTTGGATCATTCTTTAAACTTTAAGAAGCATATTTAGCCCACCATTTTGTTTTCCAAAATTCGGAGTAACAATTCTTAGTCAATAACTCCAAGACCCGCATAAAACAAAATTTGAGTTCAATCGGACAATTTTTAAGCAAAATTGTCCGCCATATTGAATTCGCCATTTGATTTTTTTGGGTTTTAGCAAAATTTTGAAATCAGCGACCTCGAATTGCTATTGAAGCACATTTTCAGACGGATCCAACAACGATAAAGACTTTTGGCGGGAATTGGATCATGCTGGCCCTGTGTGCTTTGTAGGGGATGTGTTGTAATTATGTAAATCCGCATCTGTCTGGTCAAATTTATCATTTGAATTTTTTGGTCTAATAAACCACAAAAACTCTAAAAACCAAATGTTATACTTTAATCAACTATTAATACGTTTTTTTTATTTTTTCAACAAAAAAATAAATACAATTTTTACAAATAACTCATCAAAAATGATTGCTATATTTAATGCACAAAATAATCTTAACTTAACACAGACACATCAGAAAAATAAAATGTATAGAAAGTATAAACCAAAGTCAATGTACCACTTGTATAAATTTGTATGTTCATTTGAAATATTTTCATAAAATATCATCAACATATAGACATCTAGATGAAAATAGCAACATACATAAACAGTAGAGCGGCATTTTTTTCTCCACTTTTGATTATTTTTTATTTATTTATTTATCGTATGGCACTGATACAAACAATTGCAATTTTAGAGATATAAGCATTACTAGTTTAACAGATTATACAACAAAGTTTAGCAAATTTTGATAGAAAAATAGTATAGATAATAATTAGATATTGATGTCAATATTCTTCAGCCACCGGACGGCATCTGGGCCAGCATTGTTTAGTTCGTGTAGTTCGCCAAGAAATTTACGATGGGGGCAGTCTTTTATAATGTGGTAAATGGTTTGATTAACATCACTGCAATCACATAATGGCGAAACAGCGGAGCCCCATTTAAAAAGAGTAGCTGCGCACCTTCCATTGTTTGTCCGTATACGGTTAAGCCTAACCCATATAGGCCTAGGCAATTCTGATCCCGGAGGCATACAGGTCAAGTCCTGTATTTTCATTAAGTCATCACATGAAGCTTGGTTCCAATTATTAAACCAGATGTTATATGGGTCATAATTATTGTTTGCGAGACTTTCAGCTAGTTTTAATGGAGGTTTTCGAGATATGAGACGGTCGTCATTAGCAGCTTCAATATATTGGTGTATTTTAAGGCTAGGATTGGCGATTATTTTTCGATGTTCGCGGAGTAGTGCATTCTGACGTCTTAGACTTGGTGGTAGAATATTACTTAGAACAGGTAAAAATCTTATTGGGGTTGAGGACATTGTACCTGTTATTAGTCGCATACATGCATTTAGTTGGGTATCTAATTTGTTTACGTGGGGGCTATTAAGCCAGACCGGTGCGCAGTATTCTGCAGAAGAATAAACCAGTCCGAGTGATGCTGAGCGCAGTGTTTTTGCAGAAGCTCCCCAAGTAGTTGACGCAAGTTTTTGGATAATATTGTTACGCGTTTTAACTTTGTTAGCAGTATTTTCTATGTGCTTTTTAAAAGAGAGTGTTCTATCAAGGGTAACTCCAAGGTATTTTGGTGTTGGATTAAAGGGTAGGATAGTATCTCCAAAACGAACGTTAAGCTTTAGATCAGATTGACTATTATTGAGGTGAAAACATGTTACTTCCGTCTTGTTGAGGCTAGGGCACAGACGCCATTTTTTAAAATAATTTCCAAGTGATAGCAGATCATTTGTAAGGACAGATTCAGCATCTTTAACTAAGTAGCGTTGAGTGGCTATAGCGATGTCATCAGCGTAGGAGAACTTTTTTGAGTACGTTGATGGGAGGTCATGAGTGTAGAGATTAAATAGAAGCGGGGCAAGTACAGATCCTTGGGGGAGTCCATTATTAAGTTTACACTTCCTGCTTTGTTTGTTTCCAAGATACACTATAAAATGACGATCACTTAACATATTGTTGAGAAGAGTAGCAGTTCGGATGCAAGGGATAACTTTTAGAAATTTATAGATCAGCCCGTCTTTCCAGACCGTGTCGTACGCAGCTTTGAGATCTATAAATGCAACGGATGTCCTGAGTTTTAATTGAAAACCAGCCTCAATGTAGGTCGTTAAGGATAGTACCTGATCAGTGCAGCTACGTCCCGATCTAAACCCCGCCTGCTCTACCGGAACGATGCTATTAATAGTGGGTTCAACTCTGTTATAAATTAGTCTCTCGAGTAATTTGTATACAACGCTTAATAGTGCTATCGGTCGGTAACTTTCAGCTTGTTCCTTTGGCTTGCCTGGTTTTAAAAGGGCGAGTATTTTAGATCTCTTCAGATCCGTAGGCATAACACCAGTTAGTAGTACATTTGAGTAGAAAAGTGTAAGCCATTTTCGAAAATTTTTTCCACTATGTATAAAAAACTCAGGAAATATACCATCCGCTCCTGCGGATTTCCCTGACTTAACTTGCGATATTGCGAAGTTAATTTCCTCCTCACTGAAAGGTCCTGAGAACTGTGGGATGATAGACGATTCATTTTTTAATTCTTTAAGTTTCTTTTTAATATTAATGGTGTGTTTCTTCTCCGATACAATTTTTGATGTTCGTTTGATGTTTAGAGCAATACTGTCAGGGTGTATGTTCGATTTCGATGTTGTTATAGGAGTGCTATTACCCAATTTACGAAGGAGGCTCCAAGCTTTCCGGCTGGAATGTGTGAAATTTACATTTTCAACAGTATGGTGCCATTTTTCCCTGCGAGCATTATCAAGAGACTTTAGAAGTTCGTCTGCAATTGTCTCATCTTGAGTAGCTAGATATTCCGAGTGTAGAGTCTCGGTTTCTTCTGACCAGCCAGGAACATATTGTTTCCGGTATCCTCTGGGTATATGTTTCTTTGCAGTAGCAATTACCATTTTCACCATTCTTGGATAATTATTTGGGGTTGGATTTATCCACCTTATGTTAGAGTCGAGATCTCGAGAAAACGATTTCCAAGAGGCTTTGCAGAAGTTCCATCTTGGTTTTGGAAATGATTCGACTAAGGGTATCTGAATTCCTATTTCTAGGAAAACTGGACGATGTTGGCTGTTTGGGAATGTTTGTAGTACTTTTCGGTAGACTGGGATGGGAGTGTGGTCATCTCTAAGACTGACATATGTGAGGTCGGGATTATAGCCTCTGCGCCAGCGACCGGAGTGAAAGGTTGCGGCGTCTTTCGCATCAAAAATAAGGTTTAAGTTGTTAACCTCTGCCCATTCGACTAACATGTTGCCACTTATGTCATCAGTAGGGTACCTCCAAGAGGTATGTTGGCTATTAAAATCACCAGTATACAGCGACGGGTGTGGAAATGTGGGGAGGACTAAGTCAGGCCATAGAATGTTTGGGGGCTTATAAACGTTTATAATATGCACCCCAGAGATTTCAATCGTAATAGTATACACGTCTTGCTCAGAGCAAATATCAATTAGGGTGACATTGTCCAGACCAGTTCTGACATATGTAGCGGAACCATATGAACGATGGTATAGTACACCAACAGCATCATATCCATCAATCATGCCACGTATATTGAATTCTTCTTCAGTTAAAATGTGGGTTTCTTGTATGATGACGACATCAATACATTCGTCAGACAGCAGACGCGAGATATAATCGCATTTAGCTCTGCTCATTCCCTCAATATTAAGCTGTAGAATTCGGACCGAAGGACCGATATTCTTTGTCAAGATATAAAGTCTCAAAATCTCTTTACTTGAAATTTTTTGATATTCGAGTTCTCACAAAAAAAATAATCAGAGAATAATAATTTTCCCGTACGTTGTAAATTGGGGAAAAATTTTTTTGCCACACAACAAATGTCGGTCTAATACTTTCATTTATACTTAAATATAAAAAACTAGAAAAACTCATAAATTTATCCATATTTAACACTCAAGGGATAAAGTTTCATTAAAGATATACAACAAATACTCATATGTAGAAATTCTACAAGATGAAAATGAAATCGCAAAAAAAACTACTAAACTAAAAACGCATATAAAAACTAGTCATAGAAATGTATATATTTATAATCATACATATCACCCAGATATTGAGATATATTGAGTATGAATTAATTAAAAGCAGTTTGATTTTTTTGATTTTTCTATACGAAAAATATCTAAGAATCAGAGAAAAGCAATCTGAGACATTTTTCGGGTAGAAATCTGAAAAATGTCTCGGAATCTGAGAATTTTTCTATTCGAAAAATTTCTCAGAATCGTACTATTTTTCTATATGAAAAATGTTTCAGAATCTGAGAACTTTTCTATATGAAAAATATCTCAGAATCTGAAAACTCTTCTATACAAAGAATGTCTCAGAATCTAAGAATTTTTCTATACGAAAATTGTCTCAGAATCTGAGAATTTTCTATCCGGAAAATGTCTCAGAATCTGAGAAATTATCTATACGAATCTTAGAATTTTTTAGAATCAAAAAGTTTTTTTAGTCGAAAAATATCATACTCGTAAGCCTAAATATTGTTTAAACAACTTTTATTAGAAAAAAAAAAATATTATTTTATTTACCAAAACTAACAGAAACATACATGCTGGGAGCACAGTATGCTTTTAAGAGAATTTGCTTTAGTGCTCAAACACATACATTCACTAATGTACACTCTCCCACACACACATTCCAGTCAACAAATAATGTTTGTAGTAAAGTGCACTTTATAAAGATTTAGTTTCATTTTTATAGTTGAAGCTTATAAAATACAATCATATTCATATATAGAATCAAAATATCAGTAGTAGTGGTGTTTATATGAGGGAATTCATATTAACTATTTAGGCAGAGACGATTATAAATGATTTTTTTTTTTTTTGAGAAAGAGAGAGAAAATCTAAAATATAATTTTTTAGACAATATCGTCTGTACATTTGTCTGTTGAAATCCTGTTATCGGGAACAGAATTAGACATTTAGACATTTTCGAAATCAGTCAAGTGGATAAAAAGTTATGAGTGAAAACCTTAACAAAACATCGCCCTCTCTTAAAATGATCCGAAAATATATGATCATATTTTGTGTAGATAATCGGCAATCGACGAAATCCGAAAAAAAATTAACACATAAAATTTGAAAAAAGGTAAAAGGGTGCGCCATTCTTAGTGAAATCAATCATGAATATTTTTGACCCCCCGAAATTGATGAAATTTGGTTCACTTCTTACACTACATAAAAAACTAACAAATGCAAATTTTCAGCGCTCTAAGTCAACAGGGGCCAAAAATACGGAGGGTCAAAATTTCCCCCAAAATCTCCCAGTCGCGACACTTTATGCCGTAAGAAGTTAATATCGTTGGTTCTATTATAGCTAGAAATCCCGTTTTTAGTTTGTTTTGAAGCTCATAATATGCTCTACAAGACCTACCATAACCAAAAAATTTTCGAAAAAAAATAAAAGTTACCTCCCTTATTTTAAGATCGTAATAAATGGGAGGAGAAAATGGGGAGGATGGTATCCTCCGATTTTTTTACTTGATAATCTTATAGAGAAAGTCCTAAGGAATATATTCTAAAATTTTTATGTTGGGACAACAATGGGATCGCTCAAAATCAAAATCAAAATTTTACACAATTTCCCCCAAAATGTCCAAATCGCAACACTCTTGAACCTGAAGTACATTTTTCTAAAGTATTTTGGCCTCCTAAACAGGAATCTGTCATGAAAAAAGTTGTATCAAATCGCCTTCTCGAGATATAGGCATTAAATTTTTGCGAACCAAAAAATGTATAAAAAAAAAAACAAATTTGGTTCAAAATTTTCATTTCTTTTGCAAATATTTCTGGACACACTCCATGGATTTTGGATTTTATCCCCAGGTTCTATTCATAGGAGTGTCTACTTTATATATCTGCTTTGAACAGGAAGTTTCTTGCAAAATTCGGATACTTATAAGCAAGGACATAACTATTATAAGTTTTATGTTGAATTACTCATGCCATAACTATTATGGGTCAATTTTTATTTTATTTCTTATGGATAACTATTAAATCCTAATTAATATTTTTTTTATTGCAAAATAATAGTTATGGGCCTAAGTAATTTTTATAAATTGAGCCGTGGTCACTTTATTATTTATAAAAAAGTAAGATTTTTAACGAATTTTTTTGTTTCATTAAATATCCTTCCAAAAAAGGATATCACTTCATTCGAACCTGCAAAGGATAAAAAATAACTATTATTAAATAATAGTTATTTAATAGTTATTTTGTTGGTAATTATTATTTTCAATTTTTATAAATAACTATTAAAAATGCGCAATTTTTTGGAAATCAAAGACGGCCATAATAGTTGTTTTGGGTCCTTGCTTATAAGGACATAACAAAAAAAGGACATTTTGAGCTTCCTTATAATGTCCTGATGGTATCCTTGATCGTATCGAGTCCGTGATTCTTTTAAAAGTTAGGAAATTTTATTGGAAATTCGAATTAAAAAAAAATATGAATAAATTTAACATACACTTTTCCAATATTAAAAAATTTGTCTGTTTTCAGGGCTTGGTCCACAAAAAATTAAAATGCCTATATCTCGAGATGGCGATTTGATACAACTTTTCTGATGACAGATTCGTGTTTAGGAGGCCAAAATACTTTAGAAATGGTATGCAAAATGTCTGTTTTCATATTCTTACAACCAAAAATTTTAGTAACTTGGGTTTGTAACTTGGATATTAATTCATCTCGTGGTGACTAAAAAAATATTCACCAGCTGGTAAATAAAACGTAACCTAATTATTTTTAATAATTTTTTTTTTTCATCAATATTTTTTTATTAATTTTTTTTTTTTTTCATTAAATTTTCTTTTCATCAATATTTTTTTTTTCATCAATATTTTTTTTTTTTCATCAATATTTTTTTCACCAGACTATGCTATTTTTATACCCCCCATTTAGTGCTAGAGGGTTTATATAAGTTTGTCATTCCGTTTGTAACTCATCGAAATATCGGTCTGGAACCCCATAAAGTATATATATTCATGATCCCCGATCGATTTTAAGACATTCTAGCACTGTCCGGCTGTCCGTCTGTATGTGGAAATGGTGATTACGACCAAAATACTAAACGGATATGACTGAAGCTTAACATATTTATTGGAAGTTCTCCCGAGAAGTTTGGTATTGCATTTGAGCAATATCGGTTGAGCGGTTCAAAAGTTATGGAAGAAAATGTAAGGACACCTCAAAAATTTTAGTTCATTCAACATAACCTAAAAATACAAATCGCTTTAATTCGGCTGCTGGTTGACATATGTGAACATAATTGAACACCAAATGGTATTTAAACAAGTACGAACATATTTTTTGACAAAAAAAAAATAAAACAATCGCGGATTTTTTTTTACCGAAATTTTTTTTCGCGGATTTTTTTTTCAAAAAAATTTTTTTTTTTTCAAAAGTAATTTCCTTTTAAAAAAAGTTTTTTTTGGAATTTTCTTTTTAAAATTGTGGAGGGTATCACTACATTCGGCAAGGCCGAATTTAACTTTTTTACTTGTTTAAATTCAATGCAAATGATTTTCTAATAACACTGCGTGACAAAACTAACCACTATTTTAGAAAACAAGAGGTATGACCATCATTTCTATATATCTCGGACATGCTGAATCGAATGGCGTACTCCGTTTTTCAATGTATGGTACAGTATTCTTGCAAAATGTCATTAAAGATTGGGTGATTTTCAGCTGCTTTTTTAACAAAAAAATTTCCAAAGCTAATGATTTTTAAATGCTATGGCATGGAAAACAAAGATATAACTTGTAGCAATATTTCTAATGTAAATTTGGTTTAAAGCTTTTCATCTTAAGCCCTTTAAATCGCGGATTTCTTAATTTTTTTACGTTTTCGCGAAATTAACCCCTAAATTGGTCTCTGATAAAAAAACTTTGCATTTTGTGGATCATAAAGGTACCCACGAATAGTGAACAAAAAACATATATGTTATTTTGACCATCATGATGAAAATCGCGAAAAACCTTTTTTTTTGTATATGGCAGCATCACTTTACGAGATGATTAAAATCATCTCGTAAAGTGATGCTGCCATATACAAAAAAACGGTTTTTCGCGATTTTCATCATGATGGTCCATATAATATAGCTGTTTTTTCCCACTATTCGTATTGTTAGGGATGCCTTTTTGATTCACTAAAAGCAAGTTTTTTATCAAAGACCAATTTGGTTGTTAATTTCGCGAAAAACTTAAAAAATTAAGAAATTCGCGAATTTAATGACTTAAGATGAAAAGCTTTAAACCAAATTTGCATAAGAAATATTGCTACAAGTCATATCTTTGTTTTCCATGCCATAAAATTTATAAATCATTAACTTTGCAAATTTTTTTTTAAAAAACTGTCTCTAAATCAGCAAATCTTTAACGACATTTTGCAAGAAAACTGTACCATACATCGAAAAACGGAGTACGCCATTCGAATCAGCATGTCCGAAATATATAGAAATGATGGTCGTAACTCTTGTTTATTTTTTAGTGTTCCGCAGTGTAATACAACATAAATCTATTGTCAATAGCACACTTGCAAATGAATGTCTCATATGAATGTTTTCATATAAATACTATACATGAACATTATGTGTGTGTTTGTGTACATTAGTGTTTGAAACACAATTGTATGTAAAACAAGTGAGAATTATTAATTCGGCTGTGCGGAATCTTTTATGCTCTACGATTGGAAAGAGTAAGGGCTAATTCATACACGCAGTAAATGCTTACCAGTTTATTAATTAATACTCTTGCGTAAAAATTAATACATATTTGATTTATTCACGCCCACAAAAGGAAGCGGTTCGAAAACAAATGAGTTTTCTAATCAACTTTTTTCCATGGTCCGATTTTGCCCGTTTAAGAACCAAGCCTGCGAAAGATCACAACATGTACTCAAGCAAACTTTCAAAAGTCTTAGTCTTTGGCTCATCGCTAAATAAGACTCTCATCGCTAAATCATATTAAAATCGAACCATATTTCGTTGCCTTACACTTTTTGAAATAATAAAGTGGTTTGAAGGTATGATAACACAGTGTAACAACCAAAATCGGAATGGGATGAAACCAAAAGCAAATGAAAGTAGACATATTCCATAACAAAACTTTTAATGCATTTTTTAGTTCAGCGCTAGATTTTTTTTTTACACGCAAGTGGTAAACTTTTTATAATTATAATAATAAATACTGTATACGTGGCGTATACTTAATTTTGTAATTGCCATTCAATAACAATCATACGCAGTGGTGTACAGTGATGCATTTTTAAGAATTTGGCTATTCAGCAAGTAGGTTCTGGACCGATTGCAGTGAAATTCATACGGGTTGTAGCTACCCGAGTAAAAATGTTTAGATATATTCTTATATATCACATCTTATTCGAGATTTGAATGATCAGTACTGATCCAAGTAAGATCAGTTTTGATTCGAGATTTGAAAGATCAGTACTGATCCGAAAAATGGATCGCTAAGATTAGATCAGTTTTAATCGGACGGATACAATGTCCATTTTTCGGATCAGTACTGATCCTTTACATTTTTACTTGGGTAACGTAATTTCGAGGTTAAGTTTGGTCGCTGGACCCCACATGTCCAATTACGGCACCAACAGCGACCCCTGAAGTGGGACATGTTTAGTACACACAAACTTTAAATACCTTAAAATCACCATTTTTAAATCCTTTGAAAAAATCTAGCTCTGAACTAATAAAAGCCTAGAGAGTTTTGTTATGTAAAATTTCAACTTTCATTTGCTTTTGTTTTCATCCTATTCCGATTCGGAAAGTTCGATTTTGTAAAACTGTGTAATTCAACAGTTATAAGAAAAATAAAAATGTTTAGGGTATTTTTAATTCGTCACAGTCGATTTTATAATTCTTACAAGTTTTGTTTTAGTTTGTTTTTATGGTTTATTGTTGGTTGTTTTCTACGAATAGTTGTAATACTTAAGGAAGGACGGATATATCCACTTAAACACTTTAGTTAACCTTAGGCATAACGTATATGTTCGTATTCATTGTACTTGAAATAATTTGCATATCTTCAAGTTTTTTCTAAAACATGGGGTTAAATGTGAAAGATAAGAAAACATGAATGAAACAGGGAGGTTGGTTTAATACACACCAGAAAAAAAAATA
The DNA here is from genome assembly GCA_963921195.1 of Pegoplata infirma. Taxonomy (NCBI): domain Eukaryota; kingdom Metazoa; phylum Arthropoda; class Insecta; order Diptera; family Anthomyiidae; genus Pegoplata; species Pegoplata infirma. The sequence continues at coordinate 194,975,507 of OY992537.1, forward strand.
AACTATAATTTAAATAATGAAAATATTAGTTTTTTCATTTAAGATTTCTCTTTTTTTTAGTTTTAAAAAGAAAAGAAGTTTAAAGTATTAAAAAAACACTACTGTACCTAAAAAAAAACTACTGTAAAATGACAAGAAACGTTGAAAATTTTTACTAGGAATTACCGTAAAATAGTATCAAAAATCTCATAAAATGGCGAGAATTACTTAGCGGTTTTTTTTTGCGATGAAAAGTTGTAAAATTACAATTTTGTTAACAAAACGTTTGTTATCAGTCGCAAAAACTTAAAAAAAAAATAGTTAATTTACAAGAAAAATTTTAAATTTACAAAAAGTTTGTATATTTACAAAACTGAAATGTAAATTAACAAAAAAAATAAAGTTTGAGAGCAACTTTCATTTAAAATTAATTTGAGCCAAATCCGATTAGTTTTTTCAACCCTTATAGGTCTTTTGTGCCAAGATCCATTAATCTAATTCAAACTCTGTTCAATGTTCCTAATGAACATTATAACAGCCCAGCAAAAATTGGCATTACTAGTAATGGGTTTTTGTAATCCGAAGCAAATGTTAATAAGTAGTTACTTATTGAATGAAACACTAATTATTTTAACAAGGGCGTGAGACAAAAATAACTAGTGAAGAGTATGGAGATAAATAAGTAGTTACTGCCTCGGATTACAAATAAGGAGTAAAAACCCATTACCAATAAGAGGTAAAATAATTAGTTAATTAAAACTTTTAAAATTTAACTTGTTTTTACTAAAACTTAAAAATTGCGTAATTTTTATTAAGTTTTTAAGTACTTTTTAAGTTAATTGGATTGTAAAGGTTAAACACTGCAAGTGCAAGAAGATATTATTACTTAGAGGTGCTTTTATAACATATTACTGAGAAGTAGTTACTTTTGGGCTTAAAATAATGTTAATGGTAATGGGTACTCATTATAAATAATGTACTTGGTAATGATTACTTTTCACTACTCATTACCACGTTTTTGCTGGGAGAGGATGGAGAAGCTAGCTTTATATCCGCAGAATTAAGAAATTCTTTGTCTAAGAATCGTCTTCTGATCCTACATATTGCGACGCACTCACATAATATGTGTTGCGTTGTTTCCACTTCCTCAAGATTTGTTGTTGCTTAGGCTTCCACTACATTGCACGGTAAAATCAACAAAAAATTGTAGTTGTTTTAACTATTGATTAGCAACTACAAAAAACTGAAACCACAAAAAATTATGTGAAAAAATTGTATTCTTCAGAGATTGTTTTACATCTTCAGGGGGGAAATATTTTCCAACTCGTCCGATTTTGCTAATTAATGAGCTTAACCTGCCCAGGGACATAAGACATATTCGTGCCAAATTTCGGGAGTCTAGCGCTTTTATTTTGGACTGTATCGTGTTAACCGGTCAGACGAACGGACATCGCTAGAATGTCTTAGAATCGATCACTGATCATAAATATATATACTTAACGGGGTCCTAGACCGATATTTTGATGCGTTACACACGGAATGACAAAGTGAGTATACCCCCATACTGTAGTTGGAGGGTATAAAAAACTTCTAGACATAAAAATGGTTAAAATTGTTTAGTGATAATTCCTACCGCATCTGACACTTCCAACTCTTTCAACACATCCGTTTTTCTACTTTTTTTTATAGACTAGAAAACAACTACTTAAAACAACTGTTACTACAAGTAATGTTTTGTATTTATTTTTTAAAACCTCTACAAAAAATAGTGGTTTGAGATTTTTCATACAAAAACAACTTAAATTGTAGTAAAAACAACAACTGGTCAATAAAACGAAATTTTGAGATTTTTTTTTTTTTTTGTAAATTTATTGAACGTAGGAAAAAGCCGCTATTTGTTGCAAATTTTAAATAGCGATTTCTCGAAAACCGTTCGATCGATTGTAAAATAATAATATGTGTCGCAAGACAAATTTTTAAAAAAAATTTTGATTTTACTCAAATTAAGCTTAAATGAAACTTTACCTTAAAATACTTAAATAGTCAATCACGGTGCCCTGGAGAGGATTTAAATAAAATTTTGGTGTTACTCCAATTTTTAGGCGGATTATGTTTTTAGACTATAAAAGAAGGAAAATGAGCCAAAAAAGAAAAAAAAGTACTAGGCGCTTTTTTTTGGCGGGCAAAAAAAAGAATTACAAAAAGAGGAAAAAAGAATTTATTCTTTCAAATGCATTAAAATTTTTTTATACAGATGTAAATTCATCACATACTCACTCATCAGTGAGATTTAAATATATATGTGACATATTTTATCAGATATGAGACTTAAAAGAATAATTTCACTATATATTTATTTATTTATTTCAGTCTATGGATACAATATTATCCTTACAGACTAGCAACTAAAATCTAAATTAAATAACTTATTTTAACAAATTATTTAAAATTACTTTAAAATTTGAGTTAGTAAAACTTAAATCTAAATGATTACAATGATTGTTAAATAATCTCATAGCCCTAGTTAGTGGTTCATTCATAGCGTAATCAGTTCTATGAATATCAATATGAAAAAAAGTTACTTTATTTCTAAGTGACCGTGGAGGCACATAGATTTTAATAGCATGTAATAAATATATATAGTGATACTAAATGAAATTTCTTCTTTAATTTAATGAAATTTTTAAGTCTTGGAGTTATTTCACATTTAAGACTGATCCTGTTTCTAGATTTTGAAGGAGGGAAGTTACCCCAACAATACAAACAAAATTTTCAAAGCATTTTTGGCAAAATAAAAAAAATTAAAAAAGGATATTTAGCGCATCCATAAGATTGACAATAAACAAATAGTCCCAACCACTTTCTTCATCTCTTTTCAAACTATTTATATTGTTTTACTCTTCCTTAGGCACTGCAAACACATTTTTTAATGGTTTTTACTATCGTTTTCTGATTTTTTTTAGTTTTGAAAAAAAAATTTTAACAAAAAAGAATAAATTCTTTTAAAATGATATGACTCACTAATGTCTATATTGAGGGAACTTTGAGTTTTGCTGTCCGTCTGAGTAGTACACTGAAAACTTTTAAGAATTTACATTTTTAAATAATTTACAAGGCATATTTCATTTAGTTTCAATTAATAGTGAAATTATTCTTTTAAGTCTCATATCTGGAAAAATATGTTACATATATATTAAATTATCACTGATAAGTAAATATGTGATTAACTTACAACTGTATAAATTAACTTACAACTATATAAATGCATTTAAAAGAATAAATTATTTTTTGTTTTTTAGAAATTCTTCTTTTTGCCCGCCAAAAAAAAAGCGCCTAGTACTTTTTTTTCTTTTTTGGCTCATTTTTCTTCTTTTATTGTCTAAAAACATAATCCACTTACAAATCGGAGTAACACCGAAACTTTATTTAAATCCTATCCAGGGCACCGTGCAATGGAATAAAACTTTGATTTTTTTTTTTTTTAATTTTTGAACATTGGAAAAAAATTCCATTTTTAAAATTCTTTGACAAATTTTAAATGGCGATATCTCAAAAACTGCTCGACCATTTTTGGAAATGTTTTGCTATTTTTATTTAGGATGCCAATATTAATAAAAATAATATATCGCTAAATATTTTTTTAGTTTTCAAAAATCTTAAATTTTGGTGGAAATTTTGTAATTTCGGTTAAGAGATTAAAAAAAAATTGTTACAATTTTTTTAATCCGTGGCACCCTTCGATCAAAGTTTTGGTTTTTAAGAACACTTCACCAAAAACTCTAAACTTTAATCGCCATTGTTAAAATAAAAATGCTCAAATTGATGCTCAAATTAATTTTAAATGAAAGATAATCTCAAGGTCTATGGTTTAACGAAAAGCAATTTTGAGATATTTTTAAAAAAATTTCTTAAACATGGGAAAAAAATTTAGTTTTTTTATTGAAAATTTTACATAGTGATATTTTGAAAATCGTTCCACCGATTTTATAGACTTTTAATATTCGTGTTCAGCGCATCAAAATTAATAAATATTATATATCGAATGAAATATTTTTTGTTTAAATGCCACTCATATTTTCACGTTATACTGAATGTTAGCAAATCTTGTAATTTTTTTTCAATTTTTTTTTAGAAAACATAACGCTTTATCAATTTGTTATTCCATGCAAAAAGTTTTTAATGAAAAAGATTATTTGTACAAAATAGTATGAAAAAAAATATTAATGAAAAAAAAAATTATGAACAAAAATATTAATGAAAAAAAAATATATTGATGAAAAAAAAAATATTGATCAAAAAAAATTTATAAAGAAAAAATAATATTGATGAATTAAAATATTGATGAAAAAATATTCATGAAAAAAAAAAAAAATATTGATGAAAATATATTGATGAAAAAAATATTGATGAAAAATATTGATATATTATATAAAAATAATTCGTCAAAAACAATATTGATGACAAAAAAAAAATATTGATGAAAAAAATTATCAATAAAGAAACAAAAATGATGAAAAAACAAAAAAATTTTATGAAAAAAAAAATATTGATGAAAAAAAATATTGAAGAAAAAAAAAATGTTGATAAAAAAAACAAATTGATAAAAAATTATTGATGAAAAAAAATATTGGTAAAAAAATAATATTGATGAATAAAAAATATTGATAAAAAATATCGATGAAACAAAAATATTGATGAAAAAAAAAAAAATATTAATGAAAAAATATTGGTGAAAAAAATATTAATGAAGAATAATTATTTTACGTTTTATTCACCAGCTGGTGAATATTTTTATTCCCCACGAGGTGAATTATTATCCAAGTTACTAAAATGTTCGGTTTTAAGAAAATGAAAACAGTAATTCTTATTTTCTTTTTTGTTAATCGTTAACTTATATAGTCAAACAGAGCTGGCATTCTGCAATTAAAATTAGACAGTAGCCTAAAAACATTATCATGTAAAATAAAAAAAAAAAATATTCACAATCAATGTGAAGTAGAGATGCACTGAGATGGTCACGCGTGAGTTATTTTCATTTCAATCACGTGATTGTGAGTGAGCGTTATATGAAAAAAAATCTCCGAGAGTGATTAGTGAATGAGTCATTTATTTCTTGCGTGAGTTTGGGTGATTCGATTTTTTGATTTTACTTCCCTTTTTTGTTTTATTTTTATTTCTTTAAAAAAAAAAAATTTAAGAAGTTTTTTTTTTGTTAAAAAAATTTTATAGCGTGAGTATATTTTGTGTGACTCACGCGAGAGCGTGATTGAATCTGGCGTGAGTCTCGCGTGAGCGTGAATAATACTTTTATACTCATGTAAATAGTGAGTGAGCGTGAGTAAAAAAAAAAATAGCGAGAATGATTAGTGAGTGAATTGATTATTGTTGGCGTGAGCGTGAGATAGTGTGAGTCAAAATCCACTCACGCACCCATCTCTAATATGAAGTTTAAAGAAAATAAAAATGCTGATTAATTTTTATTAAAAAATAAAAATTGTTTTATTCGACCTTTAAAATATTATATTTTGAGGATGTTTATTCTGGCTCGAGGTCATTATTTTCTTTACTAATTAAAACCATGATATTCTCATAGCATAATTTTCAAGAAAATTGTTTTTTTTGTTTTAAATTTATTTATGTTGGTCATTTTTGCAAGACTTAATCGACACGTGTTTCGGAATTTGTCAAGATTCCATTGTCAAGATTATTTAGCAAAAATAGAAACGATTTACTACAAAGTAGCAAACGAGTCTAATGACAAATCGTTTGTGCACAAACTAAAGTATAAGAACACATTCAACTCTATCCACAATGTGAATTAGAAAGACGAAGAAATTGTACTATACTAGTAAGGCAACGATTGTCAATAACCAACAAAAATATTTAAAACATTTTACATTTTTGCTAAATAATCTTGACAATGGAATCTTGACAAATTCCGAAACACTTGTCGATTAAGTCTTGCAAAAATGACCAAAATAAATAAATTTAAAACAAAAAAATAATTTTCTTGAAAATTATGCTATGAGAATATCATGGTTTTAATTAGTAAAGAAAATAATGACCTCGAGCCAGAATAAACATCCTCAAAAAAAAAAAAAAAAAAATTAAAAAAAAAAAAAAAAAATTTTATTAACAATAAGGGCTGTATCTCACAAAGAAAGTCTTTCACAGGGCACCCACGGATTGGCCTGAATCTTAAATACGGGAATAAGGGAGAAAACATAAGTGTTACCTGTTTTTCTTAGCTGCCCAATCTCAAATTTAAAAAAGGGTTGCCACCTTATGAAAAATTAAGGGCTTTCGGGAAAAGAAATACGGTCGTACGTTTATGGGGCAAAACGCGTTAACGGTCCACACCAAAAAACAAATGTTGTTCGATTCAAGTATAATTTTGGCAAAATATTAGGTTAATGACAGGTAGTATAAATTACAAATATAAAATTTTTTGATGAAATATTAGCAGAGTTACAGGGTTGGGAAGTTTTGATGTTTTTGAAAAGAATATATTTTGGTGAATTTTAATTAACACTTTGATGAAACACAAATTATAATTTAAAAAACGACTTTTAAAGTATTTTTGACGACCTTTAAAATGGCATTTGTGTTTTTTTTGAAAAAAATAAATTTGACCTTTAAATTCAAGGTCAAAATATTAAATTGTAATTATCTTATAAGGGTCGCACTTTTAAATTTTTTTCACTAAGCCCATTAGAAAGCTTGACATTTTGTTTAATTTCGGTTTTTTTAAAAAAAATGGTATGTATGATACTTTATGAGAAATCAATTTTTTAGGAGTATATAACACTCAAATTGTACTGAAATCGCTTAAATCTGTATATAATTACAACAACAAAAATCAATGCTAAGATAAAGTGTGCGTTGTAAACACACACAACAAACGTTGCACGCATAAAAAATAAAGAAATCAGTACAGTTTGGGTGTTATGTACTCGTAAAAAAATTGATTTCTCATAAAGTGTCATACATACCATTTTAAAAAGAAAACCGAAATTAAAAAAAATGTCAACCCTTCCTGTGGGCTTAGTGAAAAAAATCTAAAAGTGCGACCCTTATAAGATAATTACAATTTAATATTTTGACCTTGAATTTAAAGGTCAAATTTATTTTTTTCAAAAAAAACACAAATGCCATTTTAAAGGCCGTCAAAAATACTTTAAAAGTCGTTTTTTAAATTACAATTTTTGTTTCATCAAAATGTTAATTAAAATTCACCAAAATATGTTCTTTTCAAAAACATCAAAACTTTCCAACCCTGTAACTCTGCCAATATTTCATCAAAAAATTTTATATTTGTAATTTAGAATACCTATCATTAACCTACTATTTTACCAAAATTATACTTAAATTGGACAACATTTGTTTTTTGGTGTGGACCTTTGACGCGTTTTGCCCCATATACATCTCCATATAAACTACCCCAACGATTATACATTTGTGACAATAACGAACTTAACGAAGACGAGTTTGGACACGACCGATACACCATTGTATAGGCCTTCAAAAAACTGTTCGACCTGTATAATATGTTTATATAGTTTCTTTTAAGGAAATGGGAAAAATCATTAAAAAAAACTAAAAAAAATCCCGTTTTCCCCCTCCCCTTTGACCCGCTAAATGTGAGATTGGGACGCTATAAAAAAACAGGTAACTCTTATTTTGCTCCCCTCTTTCCTATATGTTAGTTTCAGGACAATCGGTGGGTGCCCAGTGAAAGACCTTCCTTGCCAGTCAATTTTAAACCGATTCATATTTTTTTTTTTAATTTGTATAAAAGGTAAGACTCATATGCTTTAACCAAAAAAGAAATACTAGAAAAATTCATTGTAAAATAACAAACTTATAATTTGTTGAAGTTTTTCAGAGTTTCTTGTTTTCAAAACGTTTGCTTATAAAAAAGTACTAAACGAAGTGATCGAAAAAAACTAGGAACATTTCCGTACTATGCACTCAAAAAAAAAAAAAATCAGTAAAACGACTTTAGCCATTTTTTTTTTTTTGATTTTGCAAACTTTCAGCAGATTTTTCTGCTAAAATTGATATTTTAACTAAAATCGCTGTCATTCAGTTTTACAAAATAACAGAAATTTTACTACATTTTTACTGATTCCGTTTGCTGAATTTCAAAATATTTTTGACCACATTTTTAGCAGATTATTTTTTTATACTACTGAAATAAGGTGCTGTAATTTTTTTTTCAAGAAAATTTTCTAAGTATTTTTTTCAAAGTATTAAATCTTTTTAAAAATATTTTTGAATATATTTTTAGCGGATTATATTGTAATTTTACAGAATCCAGCAAAAAATAATCGAGATTTTAGAAGTAGTGCATACAAGAATGCACTTGTGTAACCCAGCAAAACTTAGATTACCAAATAAGGTATAAAATAAGGTATAGGATTGCTTATTGAATACATTGCAGCATTGATGATTTTAACAGGGGATGAGACTCAAAGTAATGCATACGAGTAAGGTATATAATATAGCATACCAGAACGTAATATATAAGGTGTTACGAGTAGTTTTTTTTTTCAAAGTGTTTATTTTTTTCCGTTTTTTTTTTTATTAAAACGATTGAGACTAATAATCGACAAAACCTAAAATCAGTAGATTATATTACAAATTTTTCAGAAACATTTTTTTTTAAGTTTAAATTAAAAAAAAAAAATTTTAAAATTTTCATGAAAACAAATTTTCTAAAAACAAAAATTTTCTAGAAAATGTCTTAGCAGATTTCTCTGCTGTTTTTACAGATTTCTCTGCTGATGTCAACTAGATAATCATGGCGGATTTTCAAAAAACTGTGTCTGCTAAAATTACAAGATTACTCATATGGCTCATAATGGGTGTATTTTCATCAGATTTTTCTGCTTTTTGGAAAGAGAATTTATTTTGAGTGTGGACTCCAATCAACCCGAATTTTTATGTAAGACCCTCTGCATATTTTTTTTTGCTCACATTTGTAGCACAGTGTAATCTATATTTTTAAAAATTTAAATTATCCACTGAAATTACTTTTTCTCTACTGTTAAAAAAATTACCATTTCATTTCCCAATTTTATTTTATAATTATAGACTAACAAAAACAACCAACAATTTGTTACAGTTTAAACATAAATTACTAACCATAAGTTTTACGCTGGCTCTTTTTTGCTTCTTTTTATTCCCTTAACATAATTCACAATTATGTTATTTTTAATTTAGGGTTTACAAAAAAAAAAAAAAAAAAAAAAAAGAAGGAACAAAAAATATAAACATTTTTTAAAAAGTTTTTTTTTATTGTTCGTTACAACAACTTAATATATTTAAAGATAAAAAAAGTTTTTGCTACTTTCGAGTGGAATACAAAATGAAAACATCTTCTTGTTTTTGAAACAAAAAAAAAAAAAAAAATTGGCCAAAAATTTTTAACTAAAACATGTTAAAAGAAAACAAAAAGAAAAACTTTTCTTCTGTAGAACAAACAAAATGTTATTACAAACAAAACACAAAAAAAAAAACTGTTCCAGTAAAAGAAGATTATATTATGGTAATGGAAACAGCCACTCTTTACAATGAAAACAACAAAAAAAAACCTAAAGAACAAATTATGCAGCAATTTATATTTATGCATTTAATAAAAATAAAAATAACAAAAAAAAAAAATATATAAACAAAAACCGTTTGAGGGAAAAAGAAAATTTGTTACAAATGTGTGGCCAAAACCTTTGGCAAAATATATAAAAACCAAAAAAAAAAAAAAAAGTTGTCAAAAGGTTGTTGTCATTAATGTTTATGGTGGAAAATTAGTAACCAAAGTTTCTTCTTTTTATGAGGTCCCTTAAGACTCACAATTTTCTTTTATATTTTGTCGTCCTTTTCTCAGTGGTGTTGGCCATAATTTTTGTCTGGTCATTTTGTGTAATGTTAAATAAAAATAAAAACTGCGGTTTGTTATCACTTAATTTTCATAAAAAGTAAAGGAATTTTGTTTGTTAGCCATAAATTTTGACTTACTGTAAAGTACGCAAGAATATGTTTTTTTTTTTTTTAATTTTTTAACCAAACATATATTTTTTACACTTTCCACTTGGGGAAAATTTAAAAACAAAAACATTTTTTTTTTAATGTCGCCTGTAATATCTTAAAAAAAAAAATGGTCCAGCAAATGATTGTTCATCGATTTAAGTACACCATCAAGCGAAGTCCGACCGTCTCTTAATCTGTTGAAAACCCACAACCTTTAGTAAGAAAAGTTGGATGTTGCTGATATTTTCTATATAGTTTGATTTATTTAAAGTTTTTTTTAATTTCAAATAGACACTTAAAAAATAATTTGATGTCGGACCCCTTTTTATGATATTTTTATAAAACTTGTCCAACCGTCATTTGTATAGGAGCCCCATTAGGGAGTAGAGATAGAGTGGAAGTATGTTCTGAAAAAATGTTAGATAACTCTGTGCAATACGATTTTGTATCTTGGATGGGACAAAAAAAAAATAAGTATACCAACACTAGGCCAAAATAAGTATACCAACACTAGACCAAAACTTAGGTCAAGTTCTTTTTTATGACCCATTGAAGTTTTTAAGCTAGAGTTTTGAGCTAGAACAGCTATCGAATGGAAAAGACGTAATTAAGTTCATAAAAGCTCAAAGACTGAATTGGGCTGGTCATATCGCAAGAATGCCGGAACACCGAGCTCAGAGACGAATACTTGACGCGGCTCCATATGCAACAAGAGCAAGAGGAAGACCTAGAATGAGATGGCAAAATGCAATTGAAGATGACTGTAGGGTAAATGGAATAATTAACTGGAGACTGTCGGCGCAGAATAGATCAGAATGGCGTCAAAAGGTGAACGAGGTTAAGGCCCACACCGGGCTGTAACACCAACAGATGATGATGATGATTGAAGTTTTTAAATTTTTTCAAAGGCGTTTTAAATAAGTCAAAAAAAGTATTAAATCTAGTTTTGAGGTAAATAATGTTAAGACATGTCTTTAGTAAAATATGGCGGTTCTTTTTTTAGAATCCCAGCAAAAAAAGAGCTTACCATTCACTACAAAATTCACCACAACTTATGATGTACTTCTTCTTCAACAGATGTACTTCTTCTTCTTTAACAGAAACATTGATGAAATTACTATGGGCGTGAGGCACAAAATATATTCTTTTTTCGCCACTTTTCAGTGGCGAAAGATTGACACTTCAGTACAACATACATCACTAGTGTTTATTATGTACATATATATTAACATTTTTATCACAACTTCTGAAGGAGTGATTCGGATGTTAATATAACTTGAACTTTTGGAAGCGATTTTTTCATCACTTCTTTAGAAGTACATATTTCTTGGCTTTTTGGGTGTGATTATATTATTTTTATTTGGTGATTTAGAACTTCTAAATTAGAAGTTCTTTTTTCACTTATTTTTGTAAGATTGATTGAAAGATATATTTACACTAAAAACACTGTTCGACACCAAAAACCTCTCAGTGAAATTTCTAAATGTTCCTTATAGATTTTGGTCACCTGCTTTCAAATCTACCGTCGAAATTTTTATAGCACGTACCGTTTTTGATATATTCGCTGTTAAAAAGTTGTTTCCACCAAATAGGACTTGATTTCATATAAAATGGACCTCCTGATTCTAATCCAAATTTTTCAAGCATGTTCTGTTCTTGAGACATTGAAAATTTTAGTGTGATTTATAAAGTATATAAGTGCGCAACAGTGGAGTTTGAGTTTTTCAAACGCCATTATTTCAAAAACAGTATGCGATAGAAAAATTTGGATACTAGATTTGGAATAAAGATGTCTTATTTTAACTAAATCGAGTACTATTGTGTTTGAGCAACTTAAGAATACGTTTCAGAGGAGACCTAAATATTTCAATATTCAAACGCTAATATCTTGAAAACCTTACGTGATAGAAAATTAAAAAAAATCACAAAACTATAAAAATTCACGGCGAATCGATTCACCACTTTGTTCGAACCACAAGCCTAAACCTCAATTTTCTAAAAAGCTTAAACAATCTTTAATAATGTGATGCACCAACATCCTCTTTAGTTCTTAAATAAATTAATTTTATTTAGGACCAACTTTTTTCGATATAAGATATAGAATGTCGTTTCTATATCTTTTCTATATCGTCTTTTCGATTTTTAAGCTCTTAATAAAGAGAAATGAAATGCCATTACCAAATTTTGTCACCATTATTGCAAAACCTAATTCTATTCGAAGGTGGACGTAGAAAAAATTGCATACTTAGTGTATCACCCCCATTCTAAGTGTTTCAGTTGAAAAAGAAGTTCATATGTGTGGTGATCTGATTTAATTCCTAAGAACATATGAAAGAGGTACTTCAAAATCATAAAGTAAAGAACTGGTGAAAGATGTATTATTGTTATTTTGTAGCATTTTTGGAGGTGATTTTAAAAGTACTTCCTACGGAACATGAAGTTCGGCACCTATCGCAAAGTAGCGGTAGTGAAACCATTAATTCTTCAAAAATTAAAAAAATCAAAAAAGTATGATACTTCGAAGAGCCGAATCTTTGGAAGTATTTATCAGAAATGCATTCGTCTCTTAAAATCGTCTTTTTTATACCAAAATACCCAAAAAAATATTTATTGTTTTTAAAGTACGTTTTTGATGCATATGCATTTCTTAGATGCATTTTCTAAAACTTTATCCCCCTTCGATTTTTTTGAAACCTGCATAAATCGAAAGAATAAAATTTTCTACATAAAACTACGTGCCGCCTTTCTTGGGCCTTCGTTTTTCCACCTCTCGTGATTTTTTTAAACTGCTTATGATATTTTTCCATACAAAAAATAAACTGTCCATTTATTCTGTAATTTTATCAAAAAAGTATGTAATTTTGAAGAGCCTTATCTTTGAAAGTATTCATTTGATTTTTACGATTCAAAAAGCATTTGACTCTGACGGTTGTCCTTTTGTATATGAAAGCACTCAAAAATTTTTGATGCAAATGCAATTTTTTAATGCATTTTTTATAACTTTATCCCCCTTAAATTTTTTTGAAACCTGCATAAATCGAAAATATAGCATTTTTTACATAAAATTGAGTACCGATTTTTTTTGGGACGGTGTTTTATAAAATATTTGTGACATAAAAATAACACATATTGTTTGTATGAAAAACCCAAATAAGTATATGGTTAAAATTATCAAAAAAATTAAAAGAAAGACCTGTCCCAAAGTAATCAGTACTTAATTTTATGTAAAAAATGCTATATTTTCGATTTAAGCAGGTTTCCAAAAATTTTTTAGGGGTATAAAGTTTTAAAAAATGCATTCACAAATTGCCTTTGCTTTTTTTCTTTTGAATGCGTTCATATACAAAAGCAGAGTCAAATGCTTTTTGAATCGTAAAAATCAAATAAATGCTTTCAAAGATATGGCTCTTCAAATTTACAACCTTTTTTGATAAAATTACGGCATAAACATAAAATTTATTTTTTGTATGGAAAAATCTCATAAGCAGTTTTTAAAAAAATCACAAAAGGTGAAAAAACGATGGCCCAAAAAAAGCGACACTTTATGTAAAAAATTACATTCTTTCGATTTATGCTGGTTTCAGAAAAATCCAAGGCGGATAAAGTTTTAAAAATTGCACCTAAAAATTGCATTCGCATCAAAATGTACTTTTTTTAAAAAATATTTTTTTGAGTGCATTGGTTAAAAAAGGACGATTATTAGAGTCAAATGCTTTTTGAATCGTAGAATTCATATAAATTCTTCCGAAGATATGGCTCTTCAAAATATCATACTTTTTTGATTTTTTTAAATTTTTGAAGAAAATAAAATTCGCGAAAAATCGCGATTTTTTAGTTGGGTTTGAAGAGAACGCATGCAGTTAATATAAAGAATATTAAAAGGCCTAAGGTCAGAAAATTATTTTTTTTTTCTGTTTTCTTTGGTGGAATTCGTTCATACTGAAGAATTCCAAAATTTTTGACTACAAAAAAACACTTTTTCGGTCTTACCTATTTTAATTGTCTTAAAAATTGGTATATATGTTCTTCTGATTTTTGTTGAATTTCGGTTTTTGTTACTTAGTAAAAATTGTGAATGGTTCGCGTTTTATCGCTGTTCAAAGTTGGTATTTTGCAACAATTGTATGATAAATACACAATGTTTAAATGATCATATCTTTGGAACGCATCATCCGATTGCCACGAAATAAAGCGCAAAATAATGGTTATGTCCTGTACTTAAAAAAGAATTTTGAAAAAGGATAGGATGCTTTGCAAAAAGGATATTGAATTTAAGAAAATGTCCTTAATTTGCAAATATCTCAAAATGCGTATCTTTAATTTTCCTATATTTTTTTGCACATATAGCCCAAAATGTACTTAACAACATATGCAAATCTCAAATTGGGGTGATAAGCGGTTTATTTATAAACGTGGTTACATGAAACGACTTATTGATTTTTGTTAATAATTCTTGTTTACAAATGAAAAACAATTTCTGCGCACTATCCGCGAATAATTTTTTTGTATGTATTTTGGATCGCTAAACTTAAAAATTTCATTAAAACGACATTTCGCGAATACATTTTTGTTTAATTAATTTTTTAGCGTTTTTTGGAGGTATTTTTACTATTTTCTTATATCTTAAGTTCTGTTTATCTGATCTTCTCGCAATAAAAACCAAACTAAAGACAATCAAATTTCCAACAAATCATACATTCATCATTTTTTATCAGTTCATAGCTTTACGCGCAAACAAATTTTTTAGCGTTATTTGGAGGTATTTTGATTTTTTTTCTTATATCTTGAGTTCAGTTTATCTGATCCTTCCGAAATAAGAACCAAATTAAAGACAATCAAATTTCCAACAAATCCTTCATTCATCATTTATCAGTTCAAAGCTTTCCGTTCAATAGGCAAACATATGACTAAAATAAGTTTTTTGATTAAATAATAATTTGATTAATCATTTAAAAAAAGTTTAAGAAGTAGAAATCTTTGCAATTAATTACGTCTTTTTATTTATCTGCAAAGCCTGAACATTTAGAAATATAATAAAGTTGATTTGATGAAAATCTATAGGTTTTCTCCGAAGTTATCACAAATTATTTAAATATACATGATAAAATAAAAAAAATTTTGGTAATTTTTTACGATTTCTGTTTATAAAATTTTTAAAAAATAAGCTTTGTTAATACAAAAATAGTTTTTCCTTGTTTGCCTATTGCGCGTAAAGTTATGAACTGATATAAAAATAATGAATGAAGGATTTGTTGGAAATTTGATAGTCTTTAATTTGGTTCTTATTGCGAAAAGATCAGATGAACGGAACTCAAGATATAAAAAAAATAGTCAAAATACCTCCAAATAACGCTAAAAAATTTATTTGCGCGTAAAGCTATGAACTGATGAAAAAATTATGAATGTAGGATTTGTTGGAAATTTGATTATCTTTAGTTTGGTTTTTATTGCGAGAAGATCAGATAAACAGAACTTAAGATATAAGCAAAATAGTTAAAATACCTCCAAAAAACGCTAAAAAATTCATTTAACAAAAATGTATTCGCGAAATATTGTTTTAATGAAATTTTTGAGTTTAGCGATCAAAAATACATATAAAAAATTATTCGCGGTTAGTGCGCAGAAATTGTTTTTCATTTGCAAACGAGAGTTATTAACAAAAATTAATAAGGCGTTTCATGAAACCGCGTTTACAATTAAACCGCTTATCACCCCAATTTGGGATTCGCATATGTTGTTAAGTACATTTTGGGCTATATGTGCAAAAAAATATAGGAAAATTAAAGATACGCATTTTGAGATATTTGCAAATCAAGGACATTTTTTTAATTTCAATATCCTTTTTGCTAAGCATCCTATCCTTTTTCAAAATTCTGTTTTAAGTACAGGACATAACCATTATTTTGCGCTTTATTTCGTGATAATCGGATGATGCGTTCCAAAGATACGATCATTTAAACATTATGTATTTCTCATAAAATTGTGGCAAAATACCAACTTTGAACAGCGATAAAACGCGAACCATTCATAATTTCGACTAAATAACAAAAACCGAAATTCAATAAAAATCAGAAGAATGGATATGTTAATTTTTGGATAAATTGAACCACCATCGGCTGATTGCCTATGCTATTTTAAATGGAACCAGTCTACTATTAAATTGCTTTTCATCAAAGTTTCGAAAAAATGTTATAAATCTGCTTCTGAACTAAATTACGATAACACTGTGGAACAAATTCAGGGGTGAAAATAGAGGCTAAATTAGAAGACACGTATCGCGGCGTTTGTTGATGTTTTTGAATTTTTTTTAATCGACCTTCGAACTTTGCAGTCAAATGCCGATTTCCAGCATGTTGTTTATATGTTTTTTTGGCTATAACTTGTCGACTAATTGATATTTTTTCAATCTGTCAAAGCCAAATTATTGCTAGAGACCTGTCCAACAATTAACATTTTTTAAAAAATTTATTTAGAAAATTTTTATGGTGCTTATAAAGCAAAATGTTGGACCTGTCCAACAATTAAAACTTTTTAATACTTTTTAATAATAATTTTTCCAACATTTTGCTTCATAAGCTCCACAAAAATTTTCTAAATCAATTTTTTTAAAAATTTTAATTGTTGGACAGGTCTCTAGCAATAATTTGGCTTTTACAGATTGAAAAATATGAATTAGTTGATGATTTATAGCCAAAAAAAATATGTAAACAATATGCTGAAAATCGGCATTTGACTGCAAAGTTCGAAGGTCGATTGACAAAAAATTCGAACTAACACAAACAAACCCCGCGATACGGGTCTTCTAATTTAGACTCATTTTCACCTCTAACTCTCAGAATCGATCTAACTTATGCTAACCTGAATTTGTTCCACAGTGTTATTTATACACCATAAAAATGTCAGCTTTATCAAAATGATTTCAAATTTTTCACCTTTTTTAATATTTGGAGGGCTGCTAACGGTTATTCTGTGGAGGTGCGCCAGCTGATGGTGGATTTTGGAATAATTTTTCATCATTTATCCACCATAAAAATTTCAGTTTTAATAAAATAATTTTAAGTTTTTCAAAATTATGAAAGTCATAGTTTCCACATCCCCCATCTTTGGGCCCGTGTGAACACTACAAAGCCTATAATTTAGAGTTGTTGTCAACTAATTAGAAACGTTGAGTTGAGGGTGGGTTTTACAAGCCTAAAATAAGGAACTTTTTAGGCTAGTCCATGGCGCACAGACTTAAAATAGCCCATTTTACCGTTCAATTCCAAATTAGAAACGTCTCTATACTATAACTTATTAGAAACGCTTCTTAAATATAATACTCAACGTTATTATTTTCAAACGAGTATATTTTTCGATAGAAAAATTTATAAGATTTTGAATAATTGTTTTAAAAAAAATGTCCCTCATTTAATATTTGTTCTTAAAAAAGATATCTCAGGTCATAAGAATTCTTCAATAGAAAAAGTATTCCAGATTCTCAGGAATTTTTTGAGAATTTTTCTATAGATCTAAAAATTTTTCTATAAAAAAAAAAAAAAATTAGATTCTGAGAATTTTTCTATAGAAAAAATGTTTCAGATTTTGAGAATTTTTTTATGAAAAAATGTCTCTGATTCTGAGAATTTTTCTATAAAAAAATATCCCAGATTTTGAGAATCTGATTCTGAGAATTTTTCTATAGAAAAAATGTCCCAGATTTTGAGAATTTTTCTATAGAAATAATGTCTCAGGCTATTATTCATAATACTTATAGTAGACTCACAAATTCAGGTTAGCAAAAGTTTGGTCGATTCTAAGAGTGAGGAGTGAAAATAGAGGCTAAATTAGAAGCCTCGTATCGCGGCGTATGTTTATGTTAGTTCGATTTTTTTTTAATCGGCCATCGAACTTTGCAGTCAAATGCCGATTGTCAGCATATTGCTTATATGGTTTTTTGGCTATAACTTGTCGACTAATTGATATTTTCTCAATCCATAAAAGCCAAATTATTGCTAGAGACCTGTCCAACAATAAAAAATTTTTTAAAACATTGATTTAGAAAATGTTTGTGGTGCTTATGAAGCAAAATATTTTCAAAAATCACGAAAAAAAATTTTTTCCAACATTTTGCTTAATAAGCAGTATTAAACGTGTACTTTGGTAACCTAATCAAATCTTAATATATATAAAAATTTCGTCCGATATTCGTTAAATCGGTTGGCATTACAAATAAGGCAATTCCACTCAAATTTGGTTGTTTTTAAAGATCTAATAAAAGATAATAAAATAATCGGTCATCGTTTGGATTGGAACACATTTTCCGAAAAACACTGGTACAGGCTATCATATGGTCGGTCTTGACCGACTATAATTTTCTTCTTGTTTATGATTGTTCTATAACAACCACGTGGAAAAAAATTACTTATTATTGAGTTAAGACTATTTTCTACAAATAGGCTCCTAAATTAAAATATATATTTAATCCCTTTAAATATTAAAACAACAAATATATTAACAAATATTATTTTTTTTATCTATTTGCAGGTGAGTTTACAAAAAATATAATATAAGTGGTGAGTTATTATTTATTTTTTTTTTTAATCAATACGTGAAAATACGTACAATTGAAAACCTTATAACTTCCTTATCATAGCATATTTGTTCTTAAGAAAATAACACCGCTCAACAAATCGAAGATTTTTGGCTCCGGTTTGAAGTCTCATATAAAATGTTTAAAGATTTTGACTCGCTGATTCCAATTTCGTGCTGCAAATTTTTCCATCATGTCTAGAATTTTAATTATTCGCGGTTGAAAATGCAAAAAAACGAGTTTTTTGCCTTTTTTGAAAGCCTGCACAGCAGCCGCTGGGTGGAATAAAAATCTGGTATAAAGCGTGAGAGTAGAATTGAACTATGATCTCAAAAATATGATCAAAAAAATTTTAAGTTGTTGCACTATTATTGGCCAAACATGCATTTTAAAAAAACACTGTCAAAAAAATTAAAAAAAGCACCATTTTTAAAAGGCTCTACAACAAAAATCAGATGATAAATCTTTACTGCGATGAGCTCCAAATTTAGGCAAAGTTCATTCTTTCTTAAGACTTTTAAACCCATTCAAGATATCTTCCGGTTTATACAAAAATAACACAGAAAGCTTAATTTTGTAAAATATTTATTTTTTTGGAGTTTTTCTTTGAAAAATATCAAAAAACTAACAAGGGAAGTCTCCCTAGTGTCACCCGCGGATCTTTATGGAATTGGTTTTATTTTGTAGAGCAGAAAAAATAAAGGGACACGTATTTTTATTAGCGGCCCAAATTCATATTTAGAGGGCAAAAAGGAGGGGGGAAGACAAGGTAATTTTTCAGTTTTTTTTATCTCCTATATTATGTTTTTTTATCTCCTATATTATGCAAAGAAACCTAGTCATGTTCGATACCAAATCAAAGGTCTTTGGAAAACCTATCTACGTGTGCTAAGACCGTGTCCAATCATGCACAACTTTTCGTCACATTGAGTAAAATACCAAAATTTTAGGACATTTTTTGTTAATAAGTCGAAAAATATTAAGTTCTTTGGCCCGTTGTTAGCACCACGAGATAGGTGTTTTTAATACCTTTAATCTGATACCACACATGCCTATACTAATCTTGTTTAAATAGGCGCGTAAATCGTAAAAAACTGAAAAAGGTCTATTTCCCCCCATACAAATCAACCCCCCTAAAAATGAGTTTGGGCCGCTAAAAAAAAAATACGTGTCGAATTAATTTTCGTTCTTAACAACATATCCAAATTTCATGAAGATCGGAGGGTGACACCAGGGAGACTTCCCTTGTTAGTTATTTTGTGGTTTTTTTAAACGTTTTTATGAAATTTGAAATAAAAAGCAAATAATATATTCTATATTTACTAAATTCGTGCTCTTTTATATTACTTCGTGGTTTTAATAATGTATTACAATTAAAGGTTGAAGTAAGATTTTGTGCGAGAAAACTTAGTGAAAACCATTTTTTATTTTTAATTCTATAAAAAGATGTTTACAATTTCTTTTTTAAAGTAGCATTAATTCAATGAAAGTATTTCATTTCAAAAAAAGTAGGATTTATTCAATGAAAGTATTTTATAAGAATTAAATACTTTTTAACATGATAATGTTTTTAGGCTGGTGTCTAATTTTAAAAAAGTCGCAGGGCGCCACCTCAGTTTGACTATATAAATTAACAATTAACGAAAAGGAAAAGAAGAATTCCATTTTTTATTTTCTTAAAACCAAACATTTTAGTAACTTGGGTTTGTAACTTGGATAATAATGAATAAACCCGTTTTTCGCGAGCTGCTGAATAAAAAGTAACATAATTATTTTTCAACAAAAAAAAAAAGAATTTTTTTTCATCAATTTTTTTTTTATCAAATTTTTTGTTTTTATAATTTTTTTCATAAATTTTTTATTTTCATCAAATTTTTTTTTTTATTAAATTTTTTTTTATCAATTTTTTTGTTTATTTTTTTTCATCAAATTTTTTTTTCATAATTTTTTTTTTTTCACCAAATTTTATTTTTTTTCAATTTTTTTTCATTTTTTTTACTTAAAAAAATTTTTCTTTTCGTAAAAAAAAAAAAAATCTTTTCGTCAAAAATTTTTTTTTATTCAATTTTTTTTTATCAAAATTTTTTTGATAAAAAAAAAAAATTTTTTAATAAATTTTTTTTATCATAACTTTGTTTTCGTGAAAAAAAAATATTTTTTCCATTTTTTTTTACCAAAACTACTTTTTCACCAAGTTAAACATTTCACGTAAAAATGTTCCATTTGTTTATCAAATGTACATATATCAAGTGAGAGTGTTAAATTCTTCGGTGCTGAATCTTTTATACTCTCCAAAAAGTAAAAACACTTATTATTGCACTCATTTACCAAATGTACAGATCTTTTCAGAGCTTCAAGACTTGGGGATATATCCCCAAAGTTGGGGATTTCATGCGAGCAAAAAGGACAACAAATCTCATTTGGGGATTGGGGACTTTTATGGTGATTTCAAAAATTATTTTTGGAATATTTAAAATTGTGTCTATTTAATTTAATCAACGGTTTTTAAAAAAAGTTTAAGTAAAAATCCACTCTTTAATTCGTTATTACATTTGAAGGATATTTAGTAAAACATGCAATTATTGGCTGTGAAATTTATATTAACATTGCCAAAACCCGTTTATTTAGGTGTTTGGAGATTTTTTAATTTCTAAATCTAAAAAAGAAAACTAATAAATTACCATCCATATTTTTTTTTTTTAATTGAACAATTTTTTTTTTATTGAAAAACAACGTATTTTTAATTGTTTAGGGGTTTTTTGTTACATTTACGTGGACAACGGAAAAAAGTACCTGGCAAGGCTGCCTCTTTTGGGTTTTTATTGCCGTCTTCGACTTATATTTCAATTCGTTGTGCATGGAATAGCAAAGCAATATAACATAATTTTTTTCTTAAAAAAAACTTTGATTTGGCAAGTACACCCAAATCTCCCGCAAAATATTATCATGATTTAATGTTTTGGGCAAGAGTACAAAATTCGCAGGCATTTTTCATTAAAGTAATGAAAAATCTTCATCAAATACAGTTTATATTTTGTATGAAAAATTTTCATTAATTTGATGAAACATGTTTTTGCAATTACATTTTATGATACCTTTTTCATTAATTCAATGAAACCGTACATAGGTTCCTTTTCAACGACATTTTTCATAACATTAATATTGATTTTCTGTATTGTCATGTACAAATTTTTATTAGTGCGTGGAGATGTCGACAGCTTTCGAAAGTTGCCACTCTTCCATCGTCAGAGATTATCCATTGTCACACTTCAGTTTAATATTTTGGGCAATAGTACAAAAACTCGCCGACATTTCTAGTTCCAATTATAGCTTCCCTAATGGATATTTCCAAAAATGCAATTTAACTTAAAAACAAAAAAATTATGTTTAAATCTCTACCAGACTGTTATTAACACACTTCATTAATTTCAATTGAACACAAAAAAAAAAATCGAATGATTGTTTCAATTTACCAAGCTTTATTTCATGAAGCATAAAATCTCTTAAATCCATTAAACATACTTTTCAAGCATAATAATTTCGAATTTCATTCCAAAAACTCATCATTTCTTCGGCAGTAAATGTGGCAAAGTAAACCTCAACATAACTATTGGTAATCATTTTGTTTTTTTGCTATCTCCCAAAAAAACATAATACGCACAATAACAATCAGTTAAGCGCCAAATACATAGACAATCAAGTAACCAACAAATATCTCTTCTATATAATGTTGCATTTACCAAAATAACAGTTTATCCTTCTTATTGTCGAGTATGTCTGTGTATGCATAGACGAATAGAACGACAGACAGACATACGGGCAGGACAGACTGTTTGGATAATATATGAATTTTTTCTCTGAATTTGTTTTGGCTTTGTGCCAGTATAAAAAAAGGCTTAAAATTTCAAATTTACTCATATACAAGCAAATAAAATTCAATGGCCATTGTGGAGCAAAAAAAAAAAAATTAATAAAAAATCAAATACAAAACTTTATTATTTCTTTGGGAGAAAAAAAAATAAAATAAATGGAATAAAATTGAATTCTATTGAAATATTCATACACAGTCTATCAATGTTTCCATGGGTACGTGTGAAAGAGTGTAATCATTAGGGTGATACCTTTTTTTGTTGCTGTTCCTCTTGTGTTAGGCATAACAGACTTTTGGTAGATATGATCGAGAATTTGTGACAAATATAAATTTAAATACACTTAAAACCGTTTATTATTTAGTGGATGGATTAAGACTAATAGTGTCCTATATATTTGTAAGGGAGCTCCCACACAAAACGACATGTTTTAAAATTTGCTCCAACAGCTGTAACTGCCCTAATAGTGCCCTTAGAGCAACAAAATGTATGGCCGACCCACAATATTTTTTAGTCCAAAAATTTTCTCTAAACACACCTACCCTCTATCTTTAACTGTTAAGGCGGTCCCCATACAATTTATTTTTATTTTTTGTAAATTTGTTTTACAAAAAATACAATTTTTTTTATTTTTTGTAAATTTGTTTTATTTAATCAGCTTCTACCGGTCCAATGGTGCGTCCGAGAGGGGCCATTAGTGAGACCAACCCCCATTTTTATACCCTCCACTCTAGTGATAGAGGGTATATATAAGTTTGTCATTCCGTTTGTAACACATCGAAATAGTGGTCTAGGACCCCATAAAGTATATATATTCATGATCCTTGATCGATTTTAAGTCGATCTAGCGATGTCCGTCCGTCCGTCTGTCTGTCTGTCTGTCTGTCCGTTGAAAACACGCTAACTTTTGAAAGACTTTACGGAGGCTCCTGAGGTTTGACATATATGTTCTACATTTACCGGGTCAGGTGTGTATTGCAATCCAGCGAAATCGGTCAAGTGGTTCAAAAGTTATGAGCAAAAGAGTAAATTTCGGCAAGGGTATTTTTTGAATTTACAAGATTAAAACCACTATAACTTTCGAAAGACAATTCTGAGGGGGCTGAAGCTTAGCATATATATTTGTCGTTCCCCAAGGCTATTTGGTTTTGAATTTCAGCAAAATCGGTTCAGTGGTTCAAAAGTTATAAGCAAAGCACTGAATTTCAGATTTCTTTCGCCTTAAACTGTTGAAAACTAGTTAAACAAGTTTTAAAAGCATGGTGAAATACCAGTTTTTTAAAACTTGTTGTTGTTTGTTTTCTTGTCGTGGGGTGCAGTTTAGTTGTTAGACAAGTAAATATTTGTTATTGTTATTGTTTTTGTAACTGTATGTAACGGTGTATAGTAAGAATTTTTGGAAAAAAAATCAAATGAAGTAAAATAAAAAGTGGGAAATATATGAAATATTTTTTTTGTATTGCATATAGGTATAAAACAACAAAAATTTTTTACAAAGTTATTTTGTTACTCAAAGAAATTGTACACTAAAAAAATATTTACACTAAAAAAATGTTACACTCAAAAAAAAATGTATACATAATTTTTTTTTTAATGAAATGTCAAACTCAAAAAAATGCTGACAGTCAAAAAAATTTTACACTCAAAAAAATTTTATTGATTAAAAAAAGTTTTACTCAAAATAATATATTTCTAATAAAAAAATTGTGATGCAATTTTTTGAAATTTTTTTAGAAAATTACTATCAGATGACATTGTGGAGGGTATTCATTGATTCGACCTAGTCGAACTTAATTTTTCTACTTGTTTTACCCTGCAACATTTTTTTAGAACATACCTACGCCCTATCTCCACTCCCTAAGAAGGCTCCCCTACAAATAACAGTTGGAGAAAATTTTATAAAAATGTAATTTTGAATGGAAGCCTACTTAGGGAGTGGAGATAGGGCGTAAGTATGTTTAAAAAAAATGTTGTAGGGTAAAAATAAATGGGGATCGGTCTCACTAATGACCCCTCTCGGACGCACCATTGGACCGGTAGAAGCTGATTAAATAAAACAAAATTAAAAAAATAAAAAAAAAATTGTATGTTGACCGCCTTAACAGTTAAAGATAGAGGGTAGGTGTGTTAAGCGAAAATGTTTGGACTAATTAGGGCAGTTAGAGCGGTTGGAGCAAATTTTAAAAAAATGTCGTTTTGTGTGGGAGCCCCCTTAGAAATTGGAGGTAGGGTATTAGCTTGTTCCAAAGAAATGTTAAGACGCAAAAGTTAATGGGGGTCGGTCTTATAAATGACCCTTCTATGACGTACCATTGGAGCAGTAGAAATGATTTTAAGATTGGAAAATTACAATAAATTTTTTTCAAAAAATTTTGAAAAATAATAATAATCGTTATCGCACAATCCCCTGGGCAAAAAATTTGAAGAATCGATAGAAGTTTTACACAAAAAAATTTAAAAAAAATCGAATAGTACAAACATTTTCAAAAATGAGATTTAAATTTTAAAACTTATAAATCGCATACTAGCGCGGTTTAAAAAAACAAAAATTTCGAAAAAAAATAAATTGAATTTTGAACCATTACTTAAGAAGTTATGAGTAAAAGAAGTTTGAGTAAAGGAACAAACTACCAATTTTTAAAAATTCGATATCTTTTGAACGGGTCGTCAAAAAATCTGAAAATTTACCACGAAGGAGTTTTCGAATAGTACTAAAAACTGTAAACAAATTGGGAAAATCTAAAAAAAAAATGTTTTATGGAATGCGCCATATACTTTATGTGGTCCCTAACCGATATTTCGATGCGTTACAAACGGAATGACAAAGTGAGTATACTCCCATACTGTGGTTGGAGGGTATAAAAACTTGTACAAAAATTGTGTTTTTCTGGTAGTTTTTTAAGGGGACCATTTTTCCCCCCATCCGATTTAGCTTTCGAACTTAACCAGCCTATGACCATAAGGCATAATTGTGCCAACCTTCAGGAGTATCTTTTTAATTTTGGACTGTATCGGCCCTCCCAAGACGGACATCGCTAGAACGTCTTAGAACCGATAACTGATCAAAAAAATATATAATTTATGGGGTCCTAGACCGATATTTGATACTGTAGTTTGAGGGTAAATAAATAAATATTTGTTCGATTAATTGACATAAATTAATCGATTTATTCGTTATTCGAAAATCGTTATTTTGAAATTAATCGAACAAAAGCTTGGTTTTGTTTGATCGATTAATCGAATTATTCTTAATCGGTTGATAACTCTAATCGACACCCTAGGCCGGTCGGCATGTGGTTAGCATTATGCCCTTGTGTACGAGTATGTAGGACATCAAGAGCAAATCAACAAAATCGTCCATCAGGTTAAGAGAGTCGCATATACGTATGCAACTCTCTTCGGGATACTCGACCATATAAGGTACGTAGGACGGAATGGAACTGAAACAGAAAAACGAATACATCTCACCACAGACAATCTTTTACAGAACCTTCGATGTCAACATAACAGCAAAGAAATATTGTTTGTGAAAAACTCTGTTATGACAGGGAATTCGATCTCAATATTTACGGATGGATCGAAGAAGGGGTTTGGAAGTGTATTCTGAAAGTCCTGAATTCAGAATTGCTAAAGCCGCGCAGATGATTATGGCAAGGGACTTACAGCCATGTGTCATAAATGTTTTCGTGGATAGTCTCGCTGCTCTAAAGGCCTTGGAATCAAACATTGTGGAATTGGGAATCGAAAAAAAGTGTTCACAATAACTTCCCCAAATCCGACAGGTATAACTGGTGCTCCTTGACGGGCACCCCAGACCGGTCTGGAAGTAATACTCAACATTCAGAACGTGAATATCTACATAATGAGCACAGTAAAAAAAATCGCCTATCGCAAATGCTAATGCCTAGAGGACACTCCATCATATTAAGTACGAACTTTGATAAAACCTTCGAAGTCAAAGTAGCTTAAATTGGGCGAAAAACTCTGTTATGACGGAGCAAGTGATCTTAATATATACGGATCAATCGAAGATGGTGATGAGTACAGATTCAAGAGTGTATTCAGAATTCCTTTATCTCTAGGCCTCAGTGAGACATTCGGACGGACAAATTCTGAAAAGATAGAACGTCTTTTTACTTTCGGTAGTCGGACGGTAAGCCTATTGTAGGGAGTACTGACAGGATCATGTATAAGCGGCTAACTGGCCATTGGAAGTTCTGACAGGAACTATTGAAGGGCCTGTGGAGAGTTGGAAGAGAAGGAGTCAGTGAATTACTTGTTATATAAATTTGCGGGTCTTAGATTTTTCCATGACTTAGATTGCCTTACTATTGGAGTTTTATTTTCCTGTCTACTGCACAATTGTAGCTATATACAAGAAGACAAAAGTGTGAAGCACACTAACATGAAAAAGCAGCATCTTGTGCCCAAAAATTGATAAAATGTTAAAAAATTTAATTTTTTTGTATACTCAAAAATATTTTTTTAAAATTTCAAAAATATTTAGAAAATTGCTGCGCATAAACATGGAAACTCTTAAATACTAACCAAATGGTCAATGCAATGGTATCCGATCTTCGGCAAGATTCCGAGTTGCAAGACGTAAACTACCGCCAAATCGGGAACCTTAGTCTAAACCACAGTACATGAGTAGTAGTATCACAGAGTTGCATCTGATGGGTGTTAGTATTAGTGACAGCACACGGTGTAACTTTTGACGTTTCATACAAAACGTAAACAAACATCATAAATACATGCACAAAAGCTCACACGTACAGGCACACATATACTAGGCAGCGATGATCATTCTGTACTAAAAACCATACCACCATATTGGAAAGTACGCAATTAGCACCAGTGTTTGCATACTAGTCTGTACTGTGGTCTAAACTCATGAAAAATTTTATAACCGCATCATCAATATTGCAAACTAGATCCATTTCGCATGACAAATATGGATAACTGCTACATTAAAACGTAAAAAATCTGAAAAATTTACTTAAAAAATATTTAATGAAATAGCGCCCAAGCAGGGCCCATATCTGTAATCGCAGAATGAAGGCTACTGGTAAAGCGGGATTGTCGGATTAAACTCAGGAAAGTTGCTTGAACCATTTTACAAATTTCGCAAACATCTATTTATTCAAAAATAAAAAAATAGGTGGAGCAATGTCGAAAGGCTGAATCTACTATAGAGCATATCAAAAACAGTTTATTAAAAAAATTCGAATGAAACAAAATCGACCATCAACAATTATAAAAACTCAATTTCTTAATCTGGAAGAGTCACTGAAAGCTGAAGAGAAAATTGGCATTTCAGAAAAAAAAAAAATGTCTCTAACATGGAATGTTTTTCAATTCCCATCGAGCGATTGTCTTGAAATTAACATTTGTTAAGGAGTATAAAATTAGCAGGTTCTTCTCATACAGACTACTTTAAATCAACATTTGCTGAATTTTGTATTATAAAAAATATTTAAGGGGAAGGGGTCTTTTACAGAGGTTATATTTCTTTGATTGCTATCCACTTGGATGTAGCCAGAAGCCAGCCCTGTGCTTAAAATTCTAAATCAGCTCTCGACTTTTGATCTTATTGTTAGACCAAGTTTTTCCTGGATATGTAATTAAGACACCCGTTAGCTTGACAACTAAAAGGCACACAGTATTGACAAACCAGAGTGCAGAATAACACTGATGAATAACTCTGGTAAATTGGTGTCACCTGGAACTGAATATCAACTGGTCTCTTGTCTGTCTGAGGTCGTTGATAGCACTCCCATTACAAGACCAGAGAATTTTTTTTTATCCTCGAAATTCTCATCGTTACCAGAAAATCAATAGGAAAATAACAATCGAAATCGCACTTAAAAAACAAATTTCCTCCCCTAATGTTTTTGTGTTTGTATGTGTTTATTCTACTACTTACATACAAACGAATTCAATTCTACTGCTTTTCTCGTATTTTTTTTTTTAATTTCGATTTAAGTTTGTCTGTTCTTCAATCACAAGAGCTTAACGCCTTTCGCTTTTTTTTTTTTTTTGTTGTTTATATTTTTTATCGAGAATTTTGTCTTGCTTTGCTTTGTTCCTTTTTTTTGGTATTTTTTATGAGATTTCGACGCGACTGGAAAGCAAATAAAAATTTTCGTGTTTTTTTTTTATTTACAAGAAAAGAAAGTATTTCGTTTCCACTTAATAAAATACGGATTTATAACGTGTTGAAATAAATTTAAAATAAGCGTTTGAATATTGTATGAAATTGATTTTTATATTTCAGATTTATTTAAAGAAAGTTGGGCGGGGAGAAAGTTCTGGGATTATAAAATATTTACAAGTTCTTAAAGAATTTTTGTGTTAAGAGATTTTCAAATTTTGTTAAGAATATTAATTCTTTTAGCACCAATATTTTTTAATATCAATATTTGCGTTTGAGCTTCATAAAGCTCAATTTTTTAACTTTTTTTGAAAACTGTTTTTTATTGTTTTTAATAAATTAATAGTAGTATATTCTTTGACCTTTTTAGAACATATGCAATTATTTGCATTAACAATTGATAAATGTAATATAAATTTTTTAAATTATTAGGAAAATATCACAAAATTTCAATTAATTATGAAGAAATTAGAAAAAGCTCAAAAATAAAATTTTAACAAATTTAGAAACGTTTAAAAAATGTTCGGGTTGAAAAACTACTAAAGGTCGGACGTACATTTGACTCCTGTAGAGGCATTCTTGGGAAAGTTATATATAGGGAGTGGAGATAGGAATTAGGTACATAGAAAAAATATTGAGAAAATCAATTTGAGTAATGAGTTGTTTATTTTTATACCCTCCACTCTAGTGATAGAGGGTGTATATAAGTTTGTCATTCCGTTTGTAACACCTCGAAATATTGGTCTAGGACCCCATAAAGTATATAAGGAGTGAGATCATAAAAATGTTAACACACATTTTTGCCTACAATTTGGTGTAAAGCTTCCAAATTTTTTTTTTTTTTCGGCAGTTTACATTTTAAAAATATGTCAGTTAATAAATTAATTTACATCATGAGTTTTAATTTGCAATTTTTTACACAATGGACGATGAAAGAAAAGTGCGTTCAAAAATAATTAAATATTTTCAACAAAACCAAACATGGACATACAAAAAAATTGCCAAAGAAACTAATGTATGCCGCCAAACAGTTTCAAAAGTGGTAAAAAGGTATCTGGAACACCTAACAATTGAAAGGAAGCCGGGAACAGGAACAACGACTGGTTATCGTAACATTGGTAAGGCATATAAAGTTAAAAGCATCCTTAAGAGAGCTCCTAACACATCTGGCAGAAAAACAGCTCGGTTAGCCCAATGCTCAGACTTTTTTGTACGTAAAGTGAAACGTAAGGCGGGACTAAAGTCCTACAAAGTTCAAAAAGTTCCCGATAGAAACGCTTTTAAAAATTTGGAGGCCAAAACCAGAGCTAGAAAATTGAAATCAAATTTTATAAAAAAATACAACTGTTGTGTAATGGACGACGAAACTTATGTCCTGGCTGATTTTGCGCAGCTCCCTGGTCAAGAATTTTATGTTTCCGATGTTCGAGGAAATGTTGCGGAAAAATTTCGGTCAAAAAAGCAAACGAAATTCCCCAAAAAATTCCTAGTATGGCAAGCCATATGTAGCTGCGGCCAAAGAAGCCAGTCATTTGTGACATCTGGCTCTATAAACAGCGAAATTTATATCAAGGAGTGTTTGCAGAAGAGACTTCTTCCATTCTTGAGTCAGCACAATGTATCCACTTACTTTTGGCCCGATTTAGCATCTTGTCACTACAGCAAGAAAGCGCTGGAGTGGTATAATGATAATAATGTGGTTTTTGTACCAAGAGAGGCAAATCCACCAAACTGCCCGGAGCTCAGGCCAGTGGAGAGATATTGGGCTCTTGTTAAAAAAGAATTAAAGGGCACAAAAAAGGTCTCCCAGGACATGCAAGATTTCAAACGTAGATGGACCACCTGCTCTAAAAAGGTGACAGAAACTACCATAAAAGCCTTAATGGGAGGGTTTCCGGAAAAAGTGGATAACGTTGTTCGTAGTGGTTAGAGTTCCATGCGGTTTTTTTGTTATGATTTTGTATTAAATTTTATTTAATAAAAATTTGGTTTGAAGTCTTAAAATTCAGTAGTCTGTTTTTTATTTAACTTTATGTGTGTTAACATTTTTATGATCTCACTCCTTATATTTATGATTCTCGATCGATTTTAAGTCGATCTAGCGATGTCCGTCCGTCCGTCCGTCAGTCTGTCTGTCTGTCCGTAGAAAACACGCTAACTTTTGAAAGACTTTACAGAGGCTACTGAAGTTTGGCATATATGTTTGTCATTTACCTGGTCAGGTTGGTATTGCAATCCAGCCAAATCGGTCCAGTGGTTCAAAAGTTATGAGCAAAAGAGTAAATTTCGGCAAGGGTGTTTCGCGAATTTACGAGATAAAAAACACGATAACTTTCGAAAGCCAATAATCAGACTACTGAAGCTTGGCATGTATCTTTTCAGTTCCCCGGGTCTATTTGGTTTTAAATTTCACCTCAATCGGTCCAATGGTTCAAGAGTTATAAGCAAAACCCTGAATTTCAGATTAGTTTCATCTAAAATGCCACGTGATTAACAAGTTTTAAAAGCTATGCACAGTGCCACATTTGGCCAATCTAGCACGACAAAAATGAAAAAAAAAAGTTCCCCGATTTTCATGATATGTTTTTATGTATTATAGAACATTCCTAATAGCTCGGAAATAATCATATAAGATCGATAATTCTGTTCGTTACTAACAGGTGGGTGCATAAAGTTGCATCTTGTAAAATCATGTAACTAGTGTACATTATTTCGCATAAATTTGGTCGAGTTTAAACTGTTGTAACTTTTGAACAAAAAGAGATATTTATCCACTCTTTTTTGGTAATTTTAAAGGATATTTAAATGCTTTAAGTCATATCTTTTCTTTTTTTTAAAAAAATTTTTCTATTTTTTATTAAATTTTTAACAAAATACAAATTTTTGAAAAGAAAATTATATATTTATTTTTTTTGATGGAATAGAACTTTTGTGTTTGGTCCGTATTGGTCGCCGGACTTTTTCAGATATATTGACCAATATCCATAGTACTTATTTCAATGGCTAACTTTTGTGACCGTCTGCGACGCCGACTACAGTGGGGCGATATGTAAACCTTGTTTTTACATATTTTTTAAACATATTTTAAAAAAGTGGGCGTGGCAGTTGTCTGACCGCCCCCTTTGTTTGTGATATTATTTCTACAGTCATTGAGAGTATATATGTATACTAAATTTAAAGTAATTATATGCAAAATTACAAATTTTAAAAAAAGTGGGCGTGGCCCTTAACCGGCCTCCCACATTTTTCATAATGTTATTTTCGAAGTCAAAACAAACCTTTATACCGAATTTCAAGTCAATATAATTAAAATTGGATTTTTGTCGTCCTAGATTGGTCAAATGTGGCACTGTGCATTGGTGGTAACTAAACAATGCTTTTCAAACTTGTTTAAATTTTAAGCAATGCTTTTTAAACTTGTTTAGTTTTAAAAGCATTGGTAACTTAAAAACAACACTCGAAAAAAATTTTACACTCAAAAAAAAATTTACACTCAAAAAAAAGTTTTACACTCAAAAAAAAAAAAATGTACACAAAAAAAATTTAGTTTTTTTTTTTTACAAAAATTACAATATTTTGTGTACATACGTACGTGCATTCACTCAGAAATATTTTTACAGTAAAAAAAACATTACACTCGAAAAAAATTTTACACTCAAAAAAAAAAATAGTATTTTTTTTTTTTAAATGACAAAAAAAGATTTTTTTACTCAAAATAAAATATTTCTAATCAAAATTGTTAATTTTTTCACGTTAAAAAATGTACTACCCATTAAAAAAAAATGCATTGTGGAGGGTATTCATAGATTCGGCAAAGTCGAATTTAACTTTTCTTCTTGTTTTTTTTAAATTTGAGTAATTTTTTAATTGACGCAATTAAAAATTTACTTAAAACTTAAAACAAAAAATTGAGTAAATAACACCGCTCAACACTGATTTTCCGGTTTGTATTCAGCTTCAAGGAAAGAAAAAGCGGTGTTATTTCCCTTAGAAAAAAATATATTTTTTTGTCTTTGAAATTCTGGTATCAAAATTTATTTTTCAGCACGTGAAGTGCTGAGCCCAAATATGACCTTTGAACTGGCCTATCGCTATTAGTTTTCAAAATATCTGCACATAAATATGTGAAAATTGCATATATCTTAAAAAGTAATAGCGACAGGCCAGTTCAAAGGTCATATTTGGACTCAGCACGTCAAAAAAAAATCAGAAAATTGAATTTTGGTACCAGAACTTCAAAGACAAAAAAGTATATTTTTTTTCTAAGTGAAATTACACCGCCTTTTCTTTCCTGTCACAATGTTTCTATTAATATAAAAAGGTCCAATGAAGTCTCCATCCTGAAAATTTAAACTTAAGTAGTATAGATGATTCTTTACCCCATATATTTTTTCCAAAATTTTAAAAATATCGTTTTTTTGAGATATAGCTCACCAAAAATTAAGGTTAAAACCAATGACCTTTGACCTTTATTAAAAAAAAAATCTTAGGGAATGCAATTTTAAAGGCTGTGTAATTACCTATTATTTGCAACCTGACTGAGACCTTTATTGTAATTAATTTTCGAGTTATCTTTATTTATCTCAGAACACTTTTGTCAAATATATATGATTTTGTTAATTTTCAAGACCGCATATTTCGAATACTGGAATGACCAGAAGCCTAAAAAATTTGGCAAAATATCATATAATTTCATTAAATTTGGAGGGGGTGCGGTCAACTCCTCGGTTGAATTGAGGTGTTTTAGCTCTATAATTTGATCACCTGTTTCCAAATCTGTTCTCCAAATTTTCCCATCACGTCTAGATTTTTAGTTATTCACGATTGAAAATGCGAAAAATTGCGATTTTTACATTATTTTCAAAAGCCTGCACAGCAGCCATTCAGTGGATTACATATCTGGTATAAAGCGCAAAAGTAGAATTTGTCTATGGTCTCCAACATAGAAATCAAAATTTTGCCAAGTTATTGCGTTTGGTTGGTTTACAATTGCTTTTAAAAATGACACTGTTAAAATTACGATTTTTGTAAAATTTACCTTAGTTTTTCGAAGAAAAATAAAAAAAAAAATATTTTACAAATTTAAGTTTTCTGTGTTATTTTTTGTATAAACCGGAAGATATTTTTAATGGGCTTTAAAGTCTATAACAAAGAATGAACTTTTGCCTAAATTTTGAGCTCATCAGAGTAAAGATAGATCATCTGGTTTTTGTTTTTGAGCCTTTTAAAAATGGTGCTTTTTCTAATTTTTTTCACAGTGTTTTTTTTTTAAATACATGTTTGGCCAATTGCCAAAAAATTTAAGTTTTTTTTATCATATTTTTGAGATCACAGTTCAAATCTACTCAAACGCTTTGTAGCAGATTTTTATTTCAGCCAGGGGCTGCTGTGCGGGCTTTCGAAAAAGGCAAAAATCGGTTTTTTTCGCATTTTCAACCGCGCATAATTAAAATTCTAGACGTGAAGGAAATATTTGGAGCACAGATTTGGAATCAGCTGGTCAAAATCTTTAAAAATTTTCTTTGAAACTTCAAACCCGAGCCAAAAACCTTCGATTTGTTGAGCGGCTTAATTTAATAAAAAATTTATACTTTTTTTATTTTTTTTTATTCTCTTCGGTTTTGAATTCTCATTTAGTTTATAGTTTTTTGTATATGAAAGTTTTAAATCAATTTTGAAATTTTTCTATGTCTTTCAGACATTAATATATTTGGTAAAGTTTAAACTTTTCTAAACTTTTTTAAAAAATAAATTGATACATTTTGAGTAAACTTTTACTTGACACAATAAAAAAATTACTTAAAAAAATCGAAAAATTTAATTAAAGTTTTAATTGTGTCAATCAAAAATTTGCTCAAATTTTTTGGTTTGCATTTAATAATTTTTTATTAAAAGCTAACTCGATAGTATTAAATCATTTAATGGTGAAAAATTGAGTAATTTTTTACTCAATAGTATTTAAAATTTACTAAATTTTTTTTTATTTTTTCTGTGTAGGTTTGGAAAAAACTGTTAGGGTGAAAAAATCTCACATTTTTTTTCGTTTTTGGCGACTCTGAGGCAGTTGTGGGGCTTTTTGTAAATTCTTACACTTACACGCCCAACATGGACCCCATTTATTTTCCCTCCCTAACATTTTTTCCCATATGCAAGTTTCTGGACAATCGGTATGTGCCTTATAAAAGACCTTCCTTGTAAGTCTTGCAAAACTAACCCACATAAATAAATTTAAAACAGAAAAATGTTTTTCTTAAAATTTTCTATGAGAATATCATAGCCTTAATTTGTAAACGAAATAATGACCTCGAGCTAGAATAATCCTTCTCAAAATAAAACCAATAAACCAGAGATAACTTTCCGAATCTGGTCTCAGAATTTGCCGATCACATCAGGTTTTTGAGATATTTTAGCTTGAAGTTAAAAAAAGTCCGTTTTCGCCTTATTTGAGACGTTACAACTGCGAAAATTCCTGATATGTAGTCTGAAATTCCTAGAAATTACCTTTAAAATTATTGTTTAACCTTTATAATATCTTGTTTCATCTCTGAGAAGTTTGTTCTCATTTCGTGACTCTGGATGCGGCTGAGAGTGGCATGTTTTCATTAAACACATCATATAAATTTCAACGGGCGATATCTCAGCAAATATACAGATATCTTGTTCAAAACAATTCAAAAAGGATTTTTTTTGTTTGTTATTTTGATTTTGTTTTTTTTTTTTTTTTTTTAATTTAAGAATTTTATAAGTTCGTCGTAAAATAAAGGCGAAATGTAGCAAATTTGCATTCATAGGAAACATATAGCGAAAACCTAAAATTTTTTCAAACTTCGATAGATATCTCAGAGAAGAAACAAGAGATAACAGAGGTAAAACATTTATTTTAAAGGTATGAAGTAGGACTTTCAGACTACACATCAGGATTTATAAATAAAGGCGAACTCGCGCAGTAATGACGTCTCAAATATGGGGGGTTTTTCAAACTTTAAGCTAAGATATCTCGAAAACCAGATATGATGGAGTAATTCTGAGTACACCAATACCCCGGTTTGCGTCGCTAATTGGGACCGGAGAAACGCGACGCAAACTGAATCGACGCAAACCGAAGCACGATTTCCCATACGTTTCTATTGATTTTCATTTAATTGGTTCCAAAACTCATAATTTTAACTGAAAAAGTGAATTTTCAATAAAAAAATACATTTTTTTTAATAAAAATTAATATACACTGCGAATCACATCAATAAGGAATCGAGTTTTTCACTTTTTAATCGAATATATCTTAATAACGAATAAGCGGAAAAATATAAAAAATGCACTGGTATAGACCATTATCTAGCCAATAATGTCAAATAATAAAAATAATAAACGGAATGAAAAAGTGCTTTAAAAAAATATTTTTCCGCAACTTGTTAAAAAATCACAAGTTTTTTTGAATCACTTGAATAAATTTTGAATCACAATAAAAACAAAACAGTTTTGTTTCGAATTTCAATAAAAATGGGACTCACAAAGCTATTAGCTCTTCCGAAAAGGAAAAAGTACAGAAAAAGTGTTAAAGGCCGTTGAAATCGCGGAATTAATAGAGAGGGAAAAAACTGCTGTATGCAATTATCTAAATAACATTCAGAACTATGGAAAAAACAGGAATGGGCGAACTAAAATGGCAACAACAGAACGATATTGACAAAAATTTTAAGTATTCCCCCAAATTCTACGCCGACATCGTTCAAAATTCTCAAAGAAAGTGGCGTTTATGCGAGTCTATAAAAAAGTTTTTTATTAATTTCTTCTTTTTATGTGGATTTGTTGTTTCTAATATATTTGTTGGTATTGTGTTTAAAATAATGGGCAAAGAGACATTTAACGTGCTTTTGCCGTAGTTGTTGCGGTAACGTTCGACTCTTAATCTTCCTTGTGACCTTCTTCTGGTATTATGTTCATGATCAATAGGTATCAGGAATCTACTTTCATAGATGAATTCGTTCACTACAGTTGTATTGTATATTCCTTCCCAGCAGAAATAAATCGAGATTTTGGCGACACAGCATCTGTTTATAGCATACCGTAGCGCATCCAAAGAGCGCTCTTAGGGATGCAGTAAAAGGAAGGGGAAAAAATTTTAATTTTTTTTTAAGATTTTTTATATAAAACTTATAATGTGTAATTATTTTTTGATAAAATTTCACACTTGCTTTCCTTTTTAATATTTTTAACACTTTTTGAATAAAAAAACATGAGTTTTAGACAAAGACACATGATTTGACTGCATCATTATTGCGCATTAATCAGCGCTGCAAAGAGCGCTTCAATCATAGCATCTTTGACCGCTGTTCCCAAAAAAAATCCCATAAAAAATGTGAAAATGAAAATTTCCGATATTTTTTTGATGTTCACTTCCGATTTTTTTTTTTTTCATTTTGTTTCACATAAATAAAGTTTTGTAAAGTAAAACGAATGAATTTTTTTGTTATATTTTTTTAAATTTTAGTTATTTGATTTCAACTTTGAACAGACAAGGAAAAAATTCGAATTTTATTTAAAATTCATAAGTTATTTGAAATAAAATTTTTGTTTAAATAAAATTCTCAAAAACATTTGAATTTTATTATTTCCAAAAACAAAATTCTCAAAAAAAAAGAATTTTATTTTTGAATTTTATTTTTGGTTTAATTTTATTTTACTTTTGGTTTGAATATTTTTTTGTTCAAAATATATTTGTTATTATGGAAATAAAATTATTTTTTTTTATTAATAAAATTCTTTAAAGAATTTTAAATAATTTTTTTTTGAATTTTATTTCTTCTAAGAATTTAAAATAAAATTTTTAAGAATTATATTTAAAATTCTTTCTTGAATTTTTTGAAAAATTCAAAATTGAATTTTATCAATAACGAATTTTAAATTTTATTGTTTTTGCTTGTCTGACTTTGAATGAACCCGTAAACAAACACCAAACTCGATTTCATGTGATTTGGAAAATATCATGTGATTTGAAAAGTTTTGAAAGACATAACAGAGGCCTTTAACACATTTTAAATGATGATAAATAGGCCAACCAAAAAACAGCCAATGCTTATTTGTTATTTCGATGAATAAACCGATTTGGATTAAACACAAACTCTAATCACGAAAAAACAGAAAAACTAAGATACATTTGTTATAACTTCTTTTGAATATTTTTTCATTTATTGGTAAATTTTTTGTTTTTTATCTCATTTTTACATTTTAATTTTAGAACTTTATTTTTAGAAAATACAAATTTTATTACAAAAAATGTCCAATCATATATTAGAAACTCCAATTATATTTAAAAAAATTCCAAATATAACTCAAAAATTTTAAATTATATTTCAAAAATTTCCATTGATAGTTCAAAAATTTCCAACTTTATTTTAGAAATTTCAATTTATATTTACAGAAATTTCAATTAATATTTTAGAAATTTCAAATTGTATTTAAGAAAATTTCTAAATGCTTTTCAGAAAATTACATTTGCATTTAAATATTTCCATTTGGATTTCAAAATCTTATAATCGCTATTAAGAAAATTCCATTGAAATTAAAAAAAAATCCATGTGTATTTTAAAAATTTCCAACTGTATTTCAAAAACTTCCGTTTGTATTTAAAAATTTTCTAAATTCTTTGCAGAAAACTTATTTATATTTTCCAAAAAATCATTTAGAAAATTTGAAGTAAAAATGGAAATTTCTTAAATACAATTGGAAATTTCTGAAACATAGAGTAGTCAGGACTTTTGAAGTTTTTTTTCACACAAACATTTAAATTTTTTAACAATACTACAAACTAAACTAAAAACATACGTTTTCAGCGGTTGGTTTACACCATTTTCAAATTCAGATTTTCCAATTTTATTTCAAAAATATTCAATTGTATTTCAGATTTTTTTCCACAAAAAGATATTTGTGGTTTTAATAGTTCCTTTCTATGTATTGTGCAAGAACATTTTTTTGTTTTAGTTTTAAGAAGTGAACTGATTTTTTATTTTTTATTACTAGCTTTGTATTATCTTAATATATTTTAATATATTAGTTATTAAAATAAAATTATTTTTTTTTTTAAATTTTAAATATTTTTTTACTGTGCTTTAATTAGCGCTTAAAAGATACATGATTTCACTGCAACTTCATTGCACTTAAATCAGCGCTTCAAAAAGTAAATCAAGTTGTGCTGAAAAGATACATGAATTCACTGCATCTTTATTCTGCATAAATCAGCTCTACAAAGATACATGAATTCACTGCATCTTTAATCTGCTTAAATCAGCGCTAAAAAGATACATGAATTTACAGCATCTTTATTCTGCTTAAATCAGCGCTCTAAAGACACGTGATTTCAGTGCATCTAAAGAGCGCTGTTTCTGTGTATCCAACTAGCGCTCTAAAGTGGGACATCGCCTTAGAGAATCATGCATGAATTCAGCGCAATTGGATGCGCTCCTTTACTCAAGTTCCCCTTCCAAAAGCTGCTGAACGTTCAGCAAAATTTCTGCTGGGTTTTATGTTAAGGACATGTAAATCTTTGGCAATTTTATTGGCATCTATATTATTGTTGTTTTGAATGTTGTTTGTTCTTGTGACGATTGCAGTATTGTTGTTGGTGATTGTGTTGTTATTGGTAATGTTGTTGCTGATTGTGTTGTTGCTGGTTGTTGTGATATTGTTGGATGTAGTTCCAGTAATGTTGTTGACAATGTTGGTGTTATTGATTATTTTTGGAGGTTGTTTTTTCCATATTATTTTTAAAATTCGATTCTGTGTCACGTGTCGCTCGTCGAAAACTATGCTCGTCGAAAACTATGCAAAAATTTATAGCTGAATGCCAAACGTAGTTAACAGCGCCTTAATCTCGCCAGGAATACAATGACACGGTCTCAGAAATTTTTTAAAGTAATTTATTCCGACGAAAAAAAATTAATACCGTTGCATTAGACGGATACAATTGTTTTCGGTGATTTGAGACAGTAAAAACAGTTTTTGCATAGCAGATAGATCATAGAAGGTGTTTTTATGGTGTGGGGTGCGATATTCTACTGTAGCATCATCACTGTTCCTTACGTTACCATCGATGATTCTTAAGTTTGGAATAAAGGGGTGGCTTTTCTGCAATTTTCAACAGACTATAAAGTCATTTAATTTTTAATCGTTATGGACTATTCAAATACCCACAAAATCACCACTTTCTTTGAGAAATTTGTAACCTGTCAACGTGGAATTCGAGGGAATTCTTAAAATTTTTGTCGATCTCGTTCTGTTGTTGCCATTTAAGTTCGCCCATTCATGTTTTTTCCATAGTTCTTAATGTTATTTAAGTAATTGCATTCAATAGGTTTGCCCCTCACTATTATTTTGGCGATTTCAACGGCATTTAACACTTTGGACTTTAAAGTCAGTACTTTTTTCTTTCTCATTTTTATTGAAATTCGAAACTAAACGGTTATGTTTCTATTGTTTTAGGAATTGCTATCCATAACAAATTGGATTCAGGTCCTGCTTGGTCTGGATTCCAAAATTCCTTATTCAAGTGATTCATAAAAAACTAGTAATTTTTTAACAAGTTACCAAAAAATAATTTTTTAAAGGACTTCCTTTAGTCTTTTGATTATTGTTATTATTTGACATTATTAGCTAGATAATGGTCTCTATCAGTGCATTTTTTATATTTTTCCGCTTATTTGTTACAAAGATATATTCGATTAAAAAGTGAAAAACTCGATTCCTTATTGATGTGATTCGCAGTGTAAACTGGCAACTAGTAGACACCCTTCACAAATATTAGACTAAAATGGGAAATCCCCTTTTTCTGTTTATGCTTTGTGAATACAATTATACATACATCCATTATATTTATGCTAAAAAAATAAATAATATCGACGCAAATCGAAACACTGACGACGCAACTACGAAGCCATGCGACGCAAACTGAAAAATAATAGACGCAACTTTGAAGCCATGCGACGCAAACTGAAACAAATATAACGCAACTTCGAAGTCAAAGAAATTTTCAAACGACGCAACTTCGAAACGACGCAAAACGAAGCGACGCAAACCGGGGTATTGGTCAACAGAATCAGACTCAGTGCAGCTCAAACCATAGAAAAGTATATTTTGTTTTTTATAGAAAAGTTTTTAAACATTTTTAATATAAAAATAAAATCACAGATTTTAGAAAATTTTATTATAAAAATTAAAGATTTTTCAAGTGGAAATATTGTCATATTCTTAAAAAATTTTCGATAAAAAAATTTTAAGAACCCGTTTTCCTTTCGATTCTGAGATATTTTTTTTTATGAAAAATTCTTTCCAGATTCTGAAACATTTGTTGTGAGATAAAAATTGTTTGTTGATGAGGTATTTTGTCTATAGAAAAGTAACAGGATTGTTAGACATTTTTTGCAAAGAAAAACTCTTTACTTTTGAGATAATTTTTCAAATAAGTTTCAAAATATTTTGTAAAGACAAAGAGACTGGAATAAAAAAAAAAGTGAATAAATACTTTACTTATAGAAAATGATAAGAAAAGTTATTATACTCAGTTGAAAAATGTTCACGGTTCCATTGCCATTTAAGTTTTTCATATATATTCTATTCCTGTTTCCTTCCCTTTCTGTTTTTATTTACTTTTCTTGGGGGAATCCCCTTCTCCCGCTCCTCCTGGATCCGCTCCTGGTTTAATAAAACGTCTTTTTACAAACATAATAAAACAAAACAATTAAATCTTTTTATCACAATATATAAAATAAAGACTAAGTTATTAAGTGTCTTTGTTACTCATTCTTCAAAACAAATATAAACAAAAGAGTCTGTAAAAACTTTTTTCCCCTTCTTCCCTTTTAAAGGATAATCACTTTAAAGAACAATTATTTCATAATACAAAAAAAAATCCTCCTATTTAATAAAGTTTCCTAAAACATCATCATTTCCTTCCTGTATTTTATTTTAAGCCTTTTATTATTCTTGACTTTATTTTATAATTTTCCCTTCTTCTAATCTACTTGTCTTCAAGGCACATTAAAATCAATGTACAGACTAAAGTAAAGTTAATTTGTTTGTTTCCTTTTTGAAAAACAAAAAAAAAACCTTAAGCTGTTTAAAAAAACTCTTTTCTTGTGTTGGCTTAATTTTCATTTTATAATCATGATAATTTTCATTAATATCGATAAAGAAAATTTTCAAGTGTTTTTCTTGTTTGTAATTGTTTTTCTTAACCCTTTCGTTTTGTTCATAAAACTGAAAGAGGATGAACACCAAAAAAACAATTAAAATTATTATATTTTTAGTTGGTTTGTGTTTTTTTTGAGAAAAATTATATTTACAAGTTATTTAAATTTAATGTCTAGAAAGTTTTTGAAGGAAAAGTTTTGTGCTAAAAGCAAATTAAAATCAATTTATAATTAGTTTTAAATTAAATACAAGAGAAATTAAATAATATCATAAAGTTGAAGGTTTAATGATAGAATATATAAAGAAATTTAAGAAAATAAGTTAAATTTTATTATCTTTTCTTTTCCTTGTTATCTACTATCCTACATAACGTATGAGTAATATTTATTTTAATAATAACAATCATACGTCATGATGTGTTTGTTATAATACTAACAAATTCATTGTTTTTTAAACATCTGAAACTGTATTAAAATTAGATGTAAAACTCTTCAAAGTCAAATCTTTAAAATCACTCAAATTTGAGATTTTCATTGTATTATTCTTCAAAGGTAACAAGTTCATAAGTATTTCTGTAGAATTAAGTTTTCGTAGTAATTATTATATTTTTAAACTGATAGAGAGACATGTTTTGCTTTTCATCAAAATAGTTGGGAAAATTATCTTTGAAGCATTATAATAATATTAATATAGAGAAATAAATTTTAACAATAAATACACTCAAAGAAATTTTTATCATTTTCCATGTAATATAACATAATGTAACAACGTAACATCATCAATATGTTATATCAAATGATAACGGAAATATTCCATAACATTTCGATGGAATTTAGTTTTTGTAGTTATTATTATATTTTTCAAATTGTTAAAGACACGTTTTACAGTTTAGCAAATTTCTTAGAAAATCTTCTTAGAATGTTACAATTTTATACACTCAAAATAATAACTCTGTAAAATACTCTGTAAAATGACTGTACCCAGGCAGAAACTGCCAACCGTTCCAAAGAAAAAGTCTCGGCAAAGCACCTTATTTTTTGTGTAGAAGGTAGTATGAATTCGAAAAAGTGCTTTCCAAGCGCTCTGCCAATGTTTTTCTATTTAAATCCGTTCAAAGTATAAATTTTTTATTAAAATTTATTAATTTTCATAACAATTGGACTATTTTTTTATTTCCCTGCAGGATAAGTGGCCGGTCCTTGATAGTTCTCATAATATGTCACTTATACACAATGACCTACATATTACAAACTTGACACCTTTTATATAAAAACTCTGCTTCTTTCGTGAGAAAGTGTCTTAAACTCCGGATACATCACCCTTAAACTTCGGATACATACCAGTTTCGGTTCAATACACCACTTTTTTTCGGGAATTTTCCAAATTTTTTCCTAAAAGCATTTTTAATAATTTTTTTTTTCCAAAACGCAAAGAAACCTGCAAACAAATTTTTTCCGGGGCTTAGAAAATTGTTCAAAGTTTGTTCAAAATTTTGTTATCCTAATAAATGAGTCAAAAAATTTTTTATCCTAATTTAATAAATTTCTTTGTTAAAATAAACACCAAAAAAGTTGTGTTTTATGGACTTATGTATACAATTTAGATACGTCCCATTTTTTTGTTCTAAAAGTGCTATAATAGTACCATATTTTTTGTATTTAAAGCGCTTTAAAATAGCAACGGCATACCGTTTACCGTGGTTATCATTTTGGACGCTGGGAGAGTACTAAACTGTGATGCTTTCCCAGCACACAAGTAACCATAAAAGGTACTTCGCCAGCGCTCTCCCGTTCGTATTTTTCTGCCTGGATAATGTCAATTCAACAGATATTTGACAGAGTTTTCTGTCAAAATACAGATTTAAAGAAAATTATTTGTATATTGTTGTGACAAAAAAACAAAGTTTCATCTGTTTAATTACTTTTAACTTTGTTATCTGAATTTTACAGATAATTAACAGAGTTTTCTGCTAAAATGCAGATTTAAGCGAAATACTTGGTTTTTTTTATTACCAAAAAA
Source organism: Pegoplata infirma (assembly GCA_963921195.1). Classification (NCBI taxonomy): domain Eukaryota; kingdom Metazoa; phylum Arthropoda; class Insecta; order Diptera; family Anthomyiidae; genus Pegoplata; species Pegoplata infirma. Next base: position 195,019,308 of record OY992537.1, read on the forward strand.
CTAAGATTTAAATATATTTTTACTTATTTCTATGTAATCTTAATTTCATAGTTAAAAAGAGAGTTTTCTGTTTATTTAAGCCTGAATTACTTTAAACGTGCATGAAACGTAGACTCTTTAACAAAATTCAATAAGTAAAAAAAGTACAGAACATTTTTATTTATGTTTTGTTTTTGTCAAACGCATTGTATTTTTTGTCACGTTGAAATGTAGAGAAATTCTATTTTCAACAGAATTTCTCTACGTTTTGACGTGACAAAAAATACAATGCGTTAGACACAAACAAAACATAAATAATAATGTTCTGCACTATTTTTATTTATTGAATTTTGTTGAAGAGTCTACGTTTCATGCACGTTTAAAGTAATTCAGGCTTTATCTGTATTTTTTTTTTGAGAAAATGTTAAAAAAAAGTACAAAAAAAATCTTTTCAAAAATCTTATAAAAATTTTAAAAATAACATGTACTATTTTACAAAACTCTGTAAATTTACAGTATTTTTCTGTAAATTTTTAGTTGCATCAAATGCATTTTACAAATATATGTAAATTTACAGAGTTTTTTTTGTTGAATGGTGCTTTATTTAACTAATATTTTACTAAAAACTTTGTAATTTAACAGTTTTTTTTTTGTCAAAATCATTTTACAGAGTTTTATAGTAAAATTACCAAGAAATGCTGCTAGCTGGAAAAGTATGGTGTACTGTGTTAAATTAGCAGAGTTTTTCTGTAATTTAGAAGAGTTATTATTTTAAGTGTATCTTTGTAATAATATATAAACGGTTGGATCAAATTAAGCTTTTTGTAATTTCGAAATCATCGGGGCTGGGGACGTTGCCTTTTAGAGTCAAAACCAACACACACAAAGTATTGGACCAGTCGAGCAATGTCTTTGCGTTTCTTTTTTTTTTTTTTTACCTAAAAGTGGGAAAGTCCGGAACGAATTGAAAAAAAGATTTTTATGATTTTTGTTTCAGATTAAAATATAAGTTAATATTTGAACATTACTGAAAAAATGTTTTTATGATACAATTTTTTTTTTTTTGGTATTAAAAAAATATATTTTTTTTTTTTTGTAAAAAAATTAATAAAAAATATTTTATTACGAAAGTTATTTTTTTATCTCGTAATAAATTCGAAAAAAACCTTTTTTGCTTATAACTTTTTAACCACTGGACCGATTTTTCTGAAATGCAATACCAACTTGACAACACTCAAAAAATTATGTCCTTAACTATTTGTACTTAGTTTATTTAAAAAATTTAACGTTTTTGGTTTTTAAAAGAAAAACCATTTGTTATGTGTTCAGTTTTTTTTTTTTTTAAATCACTATTTCTGTTCTTTGTTTTAAAAATAACAACATAAAAATAAAGACTTTCATTAGTATTCAATTTTTAAGGTCATTTATTTTTGTTCTGTAAGTAAAAATAAGTGATTCTTTTTTAATTTTTAATGATTTGTGTACGTTATTTTTTTTTTTAAATTGTTGGTACTTATCAAAGAGAAATCATAAGTTTACTTACCTACTTGTATTGGTTATTTTTTTGTAGAAAAAAATTCCAAAAATTATTTATAGAAATTTAACAACATGTTTATATCAAGCGACATTGGCACGATGCATCGCGATGGGTAGAGTGTCTGGCCAGAATATAGCTGATTGCAGAATCGATTTTATTAAACATTTTTTTAAAACTACATTCTGGCCAGACACTCTACCCATCGCGATGCATCGTGCCAAAGTCGTAAAACTTACCTGCGAATCATTAATTTTTAATGTTTTCGTAGGTATTTTCTTTAAATTTTTTGGTAAAAATAACACACTTATCATTAATTTTTAATTAGAGTTGTAAAATATTCGTCTATTTCATAAACCGATTTTCGAATACTTCGAAAAACCGCCTTTTAAAAAAATAGGTTTTTCGGTTTTGTAACTAAAAACCGGATTCGAATAATCGGTTTTTCGTTTTTTTTTAATTATTTATTTAATAAAAAAAGGGAAACAAAATATGCAATTTTTATATACTTCAGAACACAGATGGGCATGACTGAAACTTAAGTAACTCACGTAATTGTGAGTGGAAAGAAGATTGCGTGAGTGGGTGTGCCTTAGCAAGATTTTTGCATGAGTGAGTATGTTTCAGACGATTTTTTGCGTGATTTATTTTTTCTTCATATTTCCTTTCGTTCCAAAAATAGAAAACAAATTTAAAAATCCCGAAAAAAACAAAAAAAAAATGTCAAATTTGGCTAAACTTAAAATTTTGCTAAAAATTTTGTTAGATTTTTGAAATTTTAATTTTTAAAAGTTTTGTTTGAGTAAACCAGAGTTTCGTGAGGGTGAATGACCGTGAGTGTGAATGAATGTGAGTGTGAGTGAAGATTGTGCGAGTGCACGTGAGTGTAAGTTGTCTCAAGTGTGAGTATGAGTAGAGAAAAAATATTCTCGTGAGTAAGTGTGCGTGATTGGAAAATTCTTGTCGTGAGCGTAAATGAGTGTGAGTCAAAAGTCACTCGCGCTCCCATCTCTACTTCAGAACTAATAATACATACAAATTTTACTAAAATAATTGCATTTAATGCAAAATAACGAAAAAATTAAATTTCAGAAAAAGTCGATTATTCGAGACCGAAAAATCGGTTTTTCGAATACTTCGAAAACCGGTCTTTTTAAAAAACCGGAAAAATAGAAAAAAAATCGATTTTTCGAATACTTCGGAAATCGGTTTTGACAATTTTGAATTTGTTTGTAAAAAAATGAAAGTGAAGTTATTTTTTAATGTTTAATGTTATTTATTTTCGAAAATTTTGTTAACAGAAAAATATAAATGTTTATGTTTGTTAAATCAATTGAATAATTATTGGCATGGTTTTCAATTGTTTTAAATATGGTTTTTTATTTGTTTTTGCCTACAAAATATTTTGAGTGTAACAAAAAAGTACTGTAATGTAGTAACCGTTATTTAAAGTAGTTAATAAAAAAAAATATTAATCTTATCACAGCTTTAAAAAAAAAAATTCTCGAATTAAGGTCTTCATTTTGGTCTTAATTTATTTTCTCTGACAATTTTAACAAAAAAAAATTATATTGATTATTTTATACAGTTGTTTACAAATGTAAGTTGTTTTTAATATATTAGTCTCTTGTTGTTTGTTAGTTAAAATAACTAACATTGTTAGTTTTTTAAAAATTTTCCATGCTGGTTTCTAAGACATTCAATATCCATCAGTCTTACTGTCTATGAAAAATCAGATGCAGTCCAAACCAAAAGAGCTGTAAGTTTAGTAAATGACCAAAATCCGGATCTGTCTGTCATTGGAAAGTTATTCCAAACCTGAAGAGCTCGTCTTCGGAAAATTGGCACAAATATGTCTTTTCTTCATAGGATCCCGAGTAAAAAAGTTCCTATATAGTTGTATATAATTTTATAAACATCATATATGATTAAATAGAATTATATAGAATTTGATGCGAAAAATGAGTCGATAAAACTATATAAAATTTTATCAATGTTACTTATGTTTTGATAAATTTTTTATATAATTTTATGCGAAATTTGGACCCCTATTTTTATATAACAACAGCAAATTTATATAATCAGATATAATTATATACAACTATATCAAATTATATAAAACAATATATAATTTTATAAAATTATATAAAATTATATCAAGTTTTATATAAATCATTAAATTTTTTTTAATTATATAAAATTATATATAATTTTATGTAACTTTATATAGTTTTATACAGTTTTATACAATTTTATATATTTTTTATATAATTACATCTGATTATAAAATTTTGCTATTATTACCCGAGTAAAAAAGATTATATATATTCATATAAAATTATATAAAGCCATCATATATAATAACCCGAGTAAAAAAGTTCATATATATTCATATAAAATTATATAAAGCCATCATATATAATCATATATAGTTTAATGCGAAAAATGAGTCGATAAAACGATATAAAAACTTATCAAATTTGATCAAATCTGATCAAATTTGATATAATTTTAATATAATTTTATATAGTTATATGCGAAAATTGGACCCTTTTTTGTATAAAATTGATGCAATTATATATAATTAAATATATTTATATATAAGAAAAAAATGTTTTCCCCCAAAACGCAAAAAATTGACAAAAAAAAATTTGTTTCCAGGACTTAAAAATTTTTAAAAATATTTTTAGGACTTTGAAAATTTTCAAAAAAAAAACATCTCGACTTAGAAAAATTTTCAAAAGTTATATTGAATTATATGTAAAGGACTTAGATTTTTTTTAAATTTTACTCATATAAGATAACATATAATTTAAAAACAGTTGCATAAAGTTTTATATAAAATTTCTTCAAATATTTTGTTTTATCAAATTATATAAAAAAGAAGACAGAATTTTAAGTTCATATGTAATTATATAAACGAACTTTAAATCATATGTTATTATATAAAAGTCCATATTTTCTGTTATATAATTTTATATAAGAAACAAATTAGAAGTGCAAATATATAAAATCACATATGATGCAACAAAAAATACATATAGTTTTACAAAATAATATATGTATATATAAAATTATATATAATTATATAGGAACTTTTTTACTCGGGAATATAGAGTTTAATGCGAAAAATTAGTCGATAAAACGATATAAAAACTTATCAAATTTGATCAAATCTGATCAAATTTGATATAATTTTAATATAATTTTATATAGTTATATGCGAAAATTTGACCCTTTTTTGTATAAAATTGATGCAATTATATATAATTAAATATATTTACATATAAGAAAAAAATGTTTTCCCCCAAAACGCAAAAAATTGACAAAAAAATTTGTTTCCAGGACTTAAAAATTTTCAAAAATATTTTTAGGACTTTGAAAATTTTCAAAAAAAAAAAAAACATCTGGACTTAAAAAAATTTTTTGTATTTTTTTTCAATTTTGCATCAGTCCTAAAATTTTGGGACTTAGAAAATTTTAATTTTTTTTTTGACTTAGAAAAATTATCAAAAGTTATATTAAATTATATGTAAAGGACTTAGTTTTTTTTTTTTTTTAATTTTACTCATATAAGATAACATATAATTTAAAAACAGTTGCATAAAGTTTTATACAAAATTTCTTCAAATATTTTGTTTTATCAAATTATATAAAAAAGAAGACAGAATTTTAAAGTTCATATGTAATTATATAAACGAACTTTAAATCATATGTTATTATATAAAAGTCAATATTATATAATTTTATATAAGAAACAAATTAGAAGTGCAAATATATAAAGTCACATATGATGCAACAAAAAATACATATAGATTTATAAAATAATATATGTATATATAGAACTATATATAATTATATATAATCTTTTTTACTCGGGTATATAAAAATAGGGGTCCAAATTTCGCATAAAATTATATAAAAAATTTATCAAAATATAAGAAACATTGATCAAATTTTATATAGTTTTATCGACTCATTTTTCGCATCAAATTCTATATAATTCTATTTAATCATATATGATGTTTATAAAATTATATACAACTATATAGGAACTTTTTTACTCGGGATGTTAATGTTTTTATAGAAAGTTCCCCTTAAAAAATTGTATTACTTAAGAACAAAAAAGTTTTTTTTTTACACTTTGGTGGACATAAACGATTCGGATGATGCATTTAAGACTCTAACTTGTTTTTGTATTGTTGCAAAATGAATAAAACACTTTCAGACTTCCCTAGTAAAAATTATTTTGTATATATTCATGTATAAATTAATACAAATGTATCTAATTTTACATAAAAATATCTAATTACATAAAATTATATAATAAAATACTCAGATAAGACCAAAATTCGTATCTAATTTAATGAAATTTTATCTGGGGTTATATAAAATTTTATATTATTTGATACGAAATTTGGTCTTATCTGACTGATTTTTTATATAAGATGTTTTCGTGTCAACTGACACAACTTTTGAAACCTATGTCTTCCGATCGGGATGAAATTTGCATCAAGGTTAGTCCTATTGGATAGTAGTTCAGACACAATTTTTCAACGAGATCGGTCAAGAACTCTCTGAGTTAGAGGGGGTCGAAATTTGACATTTTGGCCAAAGAGGTGTTGATTCTCATCCATGTAACTTCCTACCTATTGTTTTTAGCAAAATGTGTCCCAAAGAGTTTAGATAGCTATTTCTTCAGTCTTTCGAAAAAAGATATAAAAAAAAAAAATTTTTGATTTTTTTTCTTAAAAATCCAAAACTTTTTTGACTTTTTCCTCAAATTGGGCCCTTTTTTTTTTGATTCAAAAGAAAGCTTAGGTGATTTCCTTTAAGAGCTGTGGGGTCGCTTAGTGGGATGCGAGTGGGATATCTATGAAATTTTTTTTTTTTTAACTTTGGAACACAAAAAACGGTTCTTCAATTTGAACTATTAGGCGTGGGATAGCTAACCAGTTTTCGATTTCGATCCGCGATACCCCCTAATTTTTTTAAGGTTCGAAAAAGAAAGCACGAGCCAAAAAATGGGGGCGGTGGGGAGGGGCCATATGGCCCCTCATTGGGGTCAAAGTTGGGCGTAAAGAGAAAAAAATCCTCAAAAAGCCCCAAAACTCCCCTAGAAACGCCACTGGAGGGGTGCAATGTGAGACCGACCTCCAATAATTTTCTGCCCCCAACATTTTTCTTGAACATACCTTACCCCTATTTCCACTTCCTAAGGGGGCTCAGCTAAGCTTTCCCATTTTGAGGAAAAAGTCAAAAAAAGTTTTGGATTTTTAAGAAAAAAAATCAAAAATTTTTTTTTTATTTTTTTTATATTTTTTTTTTCGAAAGACTGAAGAAATAGCTATCTAAACTCTTTGGGACACATTTTGCTAAAAATAATAGGTAAGAAGTTACATGGATGAGAATCAACACCTCTTTGGCCAAAATGTCAAATTTCGACCCCCTCTAACTCAGACAGTTCTTAACCGATCTCGTTGAAAAATTGTGTCTGAACTACTATCCAATAGGACTAACCTTGGGGCAAATTTCATCCCGATCGGAAGATATCGGTTTCAAAAGTTGTGTCAGTTGACACGAAAACCCCCATAATTAAATATAATGAGATCTAAATATGTATAAAATCATATATGTATTTGTATCAATTTATACATGGCTATAAACGAAATCATTTTTACTAGGGTTGGGCAAAAAAAATTAAGAACAAAAATTTTTTTGATACAAAAAAAAAAGTTATAAGAAAGTAAAATTAAAATTTAAGAACAAATTTATAAAAAAAAAGAACATGAAAAAAACTTTTGACGAAAAAAAAAATGTTGAAAAAAAAATTTTAATAAAAGACATTTTTTGATGGTATATTTTGTCAGATATAAACATTTGACGAAAAAAAATTGAGGAAAGATTTTTTTTTTTTTAAATAAAAGGATTTTTGACAAAAAAATTTTGGAGAAACAATTTTATGAAAAAAATATTTAATTTATTTGGTTTATCGAAAAATATTACTATTAATTCTTAATTTAAAACAGACACAAAATTTTAGAAACCGAAAATACAAAATTTAAAGTTTTCATCAAAATTAAAAATATTTATTGTGTTTAAAATAAAGTATTTTTCTGTAATATATTATTTTTATTTTTATCGAAAGATTAAAATACATTTTTCTTTCAAAAAAAAAAAAATAAGCAAGCAGAAAAGATAAATTCGACTTACAAGGAGAGTCTCCCTGGTGTCACACACCGATCTTCATGAAATTTGGATATGTTGTTCAGAACGAAAATTCATTCGACACGTATTTTTTTTAGTGGCCCCAACTCGTTTTTAGGAGGGGTAGATATGTATGGGGGGAAATTGGCCTTTTTCAGTTTTTTACGATTTACGCCTATTAACTCAAAATTAATATGGGCATGTTTGGTATCAGATTAAAGGTATTTAAATTGCCTATCTCGTGATGCTAATAACGTGCCAAAAAAGTAAATATTTTTTGACTTATTAACAAAAATGTCCAAAAATTTTGGAATTTTATTCAATATGACGGAAAGTTGTGCATGTTTGGACACGTTCCTTACACACGAAGATAGGTTATCCAAAGTCCTTTCATTTGGGATATAACATGATTTCTTTGTATTATATAGGAGATAAACGCAAAAAACTGAAAAAAAACATTTCTTTCATACTCATTTTCACCCACTAAATATGAAAATAAAACCAATTCCATAAAGATCGGAGGGTGACACCAGGGAGACCATCCTTGTTAGCCGAATCCATGAATACCCTCCACAATGCCCTTTTAAAGTGATCGAGAAATTTTCTGAAGTAAAAAAAAAAAAAAAAATATTCAATTTTAATTAGAATATTTTATTTTGAGTAAAACAAAAAATTTCAAATTTTGTCACGGGTTATTTTAATCCCAAAATTTTTCAAAATTTTTTGCCTTTCCCCGTTTCATAAAGCTTAAGACAATCTTTTATTTAAACTGAATTTGAGCTTAATCTGATGATTTTAACTCGTGACGCACTTTGATCAAAGTTTTGGAGTTTTGAAAAAATTTAATTTTTGAAAAGTTAAAATATGAAAAACATTTTTTTTTTTAATTTTGGCATGCTGAATACAAATATCAAAAAATTTTTGAAATCGGTCAAGCGGTTTTTTGGGATATCGCCAGTTGAAGTTTGTCAAAAAAAAAATCCACAAATGACAGTTTTTCCTACGTTGAAGAATTTTGTTAAAAAATGCTTGAATTTTTTCTATTTTTTCTATTATAGAGAGTGAGACAAACTTTTAGTTTAACCCAATTTGAGCCAAATCAGACCATTCTAACCCATAGCGCCCTTCTTTCAAAGTTTAGAGCACGTGTTAAAATAATCGGGTTAACCACGGGTTAAAATAATCTGATTTGACTGAAATTAATTTTAAATGAAAGTTTGTATCAAATTCTATGAAAGGGTCACGGTCAATTTTCATATTTTATTTGTCTGATTTAAGACACAAATTCGTGTTGCACAGTGTAAAAACATTATTTGGAGTGTAGAAAAGAATATCCCAGCAAACAAGAAGACTCATTGTAGACTCCAAAATGGGTTCCAAAAATATAACAAGAATTTAAATTTTTTGTATGAAAGTGGTTCATCCAAAAGAGCCTTATTTTTGGATTCCAAAATGAGTCTAGGAAATAGTGTGTGAGGGGAAATTTCCCTCCGATATTGGAGTCTTTAAATACTCATTTTTGAGCACATTGGGAGTCATTTTTGTGCACTTTTAGGATGGTTTATGGATGGTTTTTGATTTCCTTAATTTCAAATCTTCTGCAGTAATAAGACAATGAAAAGGCATTTTTATTTTTTATCTCATATTTTATTATAATGAATTTTTAATAAAAATTTATAATAATAATTTTAAAACTACCAATAATCAAAAAATTTGCGTGAAAACATTATAAAATACATTACAAAATTAAATAATAATGATGGCATAAATATATACATATGTGTAAATACGAAACATATTGATCATAAAGTAATAAATGGCATTGTTTTCAATCACACATAGCTTCTTGAGAATTATGGGACTATTGCTGCGGACTTTCAGTCGTTCATTTGCATCTTGAAACCATTTTGCTGATATTAGTCAACCTGTTCTTCGCCAAACTGAGATTGTGTAAAATATGCTTGTTGTATCTTTATTCCCATTCTTTGGATAAGCATTAAAAGCAATTTGCGTTCTTTTATTTTTAGCTAGCAAGTACATTTCTCTCTAGTAACGTTTCCGCGAGTACTCTGCATTTACTAATTTTCACGGACATTTTTGAGCGTTTTTATTAACGCTATTTTTTATATTTTTTTTACAATTTTGTAACGACCACAAACTACACGTGTAAAGTAAAAAACAATTTAAATAATTTTGAAAATTTATTGACATAAAATTCTTTTTTCGTATTCAAAAAAAAATTGTAAAGGCTCCAAAAAGAATAAATTTTTGTAGTCTTTTTGGAAGGTTAAATAAACACTTTTATTTTTCAACTTTTTAGATTCATTTTGGACACTAATTTTTTAAAAAGAAATTTCCCTTTTATTTTGGAGTCTTTTTAAATTTATTTTAGATGGCTCCTTTTTCCCTCAAAAAACAGAGTGTTTTATGAAAAACAAAATTTAAAGTTCAAATAATAGTTTTATTTTTGAATCATTTTCGACTCTAAAATATGTGGGCTTCAAAACCAATCCATTTTTGGGCACAATTTAAAGACATACATTTTGAGAGCTCTGAATTTTGTTAGCTGGGATAGAAAAATATTGAATAGAAGTTGCAGTTATGACAACGTAGAGAATACTGGTTTAAAATTAAACTCTAAAGAATAAAAAGACAAACAAAATTTAAAAATTAAAAATAAATTGCCATTGATAAAAACTAATTTATGTTGTTATGTTTTAAATCCAATTTCTTTTCCACCTTGGATCTGTTTAAACGTATTTAAACATTTCATTTCAATTTCCAGTTTTTTTTTTTTTGCTCCGTATTTGTTAAACACAAACATTGAAAAGCAAATATAACCGTGTTGTACATTTTGCTGGTAATTTAAACAAAAAAAATGGCAAAAAGGAAGAAAAAATCGTGGACATCTTTTTCGTCATACGATATGGCTTTTATATGGAAATTTAAAAAGTCGTGTTAACCAAAAAAGCCTACAGAAAAGAATGTCATCCTCATCACCAACATCGCTGTCATACGTGCGGCATATTTACACAGCAAAAGCAAACAATTCGTATAAAGTTTTGATGTCATATGTAGAAAAAAAAATTATATTTGTTAAAAAAACTTAACAAAGTGGAATATTTAAAGTTAAAAAAAAATGCAATTTAATTTTAATTTTTAACTATCATATTGTGATTTTTTTCACAGTTTTCTTATAAGAATTTTCTTACAAAAAAAAAAAATTGTGGATTTGCTTCGTTTAGTTTTGTTTCATTTTAATTCTCTAGTTTCTCATTATCACTTGTTTTGTGAGTTCAATTACTTTCTAAACTTGTAATCTAAGAAGATGTCCTTAAGCTGTCTTATTTTGTTTTTTCTTACTTATTTTGCATATTTTTTGTTGTTACTTAATATCAAGAAAATTCATTAAAAAACAAGTTATATATGGGGCATTCCATGTCAAATCGGAGACTTTGAAAATTTTTTTTTTTAGATTTTCCCAATTTGTTTACAGTTTTTAGTACCCTTTGAAAACTCCTTCGTGGTAAATTTTAAAATTTTTTGATGACCCGTTCAAAAGATATCGAATTTTTAAAAATTGGTAGTTTGTTCCTTTACTCAAACTTCTTTAACTCTTTCAATAATGGTCCAAATTTCAATTTTTTATTTTTTTTTTTCAAAATTTTTGTTTTTTTACGTACTTTAAAAAAAAAAAAAATCCCAACAAATTTTTAAAAGCGCTCTAGTATGCGACTTTTAAGTTTTAAAATTTAAATCTCATTTTTGAAAATGTCTGTAATCTTCGATTTTTTTGAAATTTTTTGGTGTAAAACTTCTATCGATTCTACAAATTTTTTGCCCAGGAGGATCGTGGGATAACGTTTATTACTATTTTTTTAAATTTTTGGAAAAAATTTATTGTAATTTTCCAATCTTAAAATCATTTCTACTGCTCCAATGGTGCGTCATAGATGGGTAATTTATAGGACCGACCCCCATTAGTTTTTACGTCTTAATATTTCTTTGGAATAAACTAATACCCTATCTCCAATTTCTAAGGGGGCTCCCACACAAAACGACATTTTTTAAAGTTTGCTCCAACCGCTCTAACTGCCCTAATAGTGCCCTTAGAGCAACAAAATGTATTATCGATCGACAATATTTTTTTAGTCCAAATATTTTCTCTGAACCCACCTACCCTCTATCTTTAACTGTTAAGGCGGTCCCCATAATTTTTTTTTTATTTTTTGTAAATTTGTTTTATTTAATCAGCTCCAATGGTGCGTCCGAGATGGGTCATTATTGAGGCCGACCCCCATTTATTTTTACCCTTCAACATTTTTTTAAAACATACCTACGCCCTATCTCCACTCCCTAAGTAGGCTCCCATACAAATAACTGGAGCAAATTTTATAAAAATGTAATTTTGAATGGGAGCCTACTTAGGGAGTTGAGATAGGGCGTAGGTATGTTTTGAAAAAATGTTGTAGGGTAAAAATAAATGTGGGTCGGTCTCAGTAATGACCCATCTCGGACGCACCATTGGACCGGTAAAAGCTAAATAAGTAAAACAAATTTACAAAACAAAAAAAAATGTATGGGGACCGCCTTTATAATTAGAGATAGAAGGTAGGTGTGTTCAGAGAAAATGTTTGGACATTTTGGATGTTTGTGGGTCGTTCATACATTTTGTTGCTCTAAGGGCACAATAAGGGCAGTTAGAGCGGTTGAAGCAAGTTTTAAAAAATGTCGTTTTGTTTGGGAGCCCCCTTAGAAATTGGAGATAGGGTATTAGTTTGTTCCAAAGAAATGTTAAGACGTAAGAATTAATGGGGGTCGGTCTTATAAATGACCCCTCTATGACGCACCATTGGAGCAGTTGAAGTGATTTTAAGATTGGAAAATTACAATAAAATTTTTTCAAAAAATTTTAAAAATAGTAATAATCGTTTACACAAAAAAATTTCAAAAAAATCGAAGAGTACAAACATTTTTAAAAATTAGATTTAAATTTTAAAACTTAAAAATCGCATACGAGAGCGCTTTTGAGAACTTTTTAGGATTTTTTTTTTTTTAAAGTACGTAAAAAAACAAAAATTTTGGAAAAAAAAATTGAAATTTGGACCATTACACTGTGCAACAAATTTTGGGTCATCGCATTGAGCCTCAATGCCTTCAACGCCATATGAGAGTAGACCATCAAGTGAACAAAATGACCAAAGGGTTTTGCAAAGTCTGTTCGGATTTCTTTTTTATAGTCCACTGAAGTTTAAATATTTTTGTCAAAGGCGTTTGGAAAACGCCAAAACTACTATAATAAAAACACATCTGAGCTTCAAAATATGATTTGATGTCTGCAGTGAAATTTTATACCGGTTCTTTTTTTAGAACATTTTAACCTTCTAACTGCCATTTTAAGGGGTCATTTTAGTCCTTTTTCAAAACCTAAACACAGAAGTCTAATAAAACGTCCATTTAGAGGGTTAAAATGTTCTACAAATATTTTCCTTATAAAATTTCACTAGGGGTTGTCAAATGTTCAAAGTTTGTGCGACATGCGCAAAGTGCTTAAAAAGGGTCAAGTACAAATAATCAATGTTTGTTGTTTTTTTTTGCCAAAGCAGTTTTGAGCTAAAAATTATGTTTTGATGTGTTTTATAAAATTTTATGATGATTATTTTCTTTCTAGCTACCGTTTTAAAGGGTCATTTTTGTCCTTTTTTAAAAGAAATACAAAAAAGTCTATAGAAAAAGGCAGTTAGAGGGATAAAGTGTTTTACAAATATTTTCTGCATCAAATTTTACTAGGGCACGTCTAAGACAGAAAGTTCGTCCAGCATATAGAAAATTCTTAAAAATTTTAAAGTTTTTTTTTTTTTTTTTTTTTTTTTTTCTTTAATTAAACTTTTATTGATACAGTTTAAGCTAATACTACGACTAGTCTATATAGGCTAACTAGTAGTTTATTTATATTGGGATATCTTTTTGTTATTAAGTTGAGCAGCATTTAAAGTTTCATTATAAAACTTAAGCTGGGTTGAATCGACCAATGAGGTCATGAGGTTTGTAACGATTAAGTCTTCTTGTTAATCCTGAAGTATTCAATAACTCGGGGATTGCTATATTATTATGGTTTTGTAATCTAAGCCTATGAGCTTCCGCATTACGTCTTATTTCTTCTTTAACAGTACTTATTTTCAAGTCCCTATGTATATCAGCATTTCTCACGTACCAGGGGGCATTAACGATGTTCCTGAGAACCTTATTTTGAAATCTTTGTATAATATGAATGGTGTCATTTTTTGCGCATCCCCAGATCTGACTTCCATAAGTCCATACTGGTTTAATAAGCTGTTTGTAGAGCATTACTTTATTGTGTATGGAGAGTTTGGATTTTACACCCAAAATCCAACTCATTTTTTTGTACTTTAATTCTAGTTCTATTTTTTTCTTTTTTACGTGCTCTTTCCAGCGGAGTTTTGCATCTAATGTCATGCCAAGATATTTGGCAGAGTTAGCATATGGTATTTGAATATCATCAATGTATATTGGTATGTAATTTATTTGTTTATTTGTAAAATTCATGTGGATGGATTTAGTGCTATTAAGTTTGATGCCCCATTTTGTTGTCCAACGTTGTACCTCTTCAAGGGCTGACTGTAGTTTTTGTGTTGCAATTAAATTAGTTGGTCCTGTTGATAATATTGCTGTGTCGTCGGCAAAAGTACCGACAATACAGTTTCTGTTTACTGGCAAATCATAAGTGTATAATAGGTACAAAATGGGACCTAATATGCTACCCTGTGGTACCCCTGATTTGATTGGATATATATTTGAATATGCATCCTCTTGTTTAATACGGAAAAATCTATCTTCTAAATACGATTTTAAAAGCATATAGTAGGGTTCTGGTAAGAGCAAATTTAGCTTATGAAGTAATCCATCATGCCATACGCCATCGAAAGCTTTAGCCACATCTAGAAATACAGCAGCACAGATCTCTTTATGTTCTAAAGATATTTCGATTGAATGTGTTATTCTGTGTATTTGTTCAATTGTAGAATGCTGTTCACGAAATCCGAACTGATGATAGGGAATAAGTCCTTTGAGTTGTATTATAGATTTTAATCTTTTACAAATTAGTTTCTCAAATAGTTTACCAATTAGTGGCAAAAGTGAGATCGGCCTATAAGAACTAACCTCTTCAGGTTTTTTTCCTGGCTTGTGTATCATAATTATTTCAGCTGCTTTCCAAATGCATGGAAAATGTTTCAGGTTGATTGCTGCATTAAATATAGTAGAGAGTTTTGAAATTGCTCTATGAGGTAGATGTTTAAGCAGATCTCCTGTTATTAAATCATACCCAGGTGCCTTTTTTGCTTTCAGTGACCTAATTTCTTTTTTAACTTCCGTTACGGTTACATTTGAAATACTTTCTCTATCGGTGTTTATTATCTCATCAAGTTCATGATGGTTTGCCATGTCATCAGTAAAAACTGTGGATAGGTACTCAGCAAACAAATTAGCCTTTTGTTGGTTTGTTTTGGCCCACTCCCCATCTCTTTGTCTGATGCTGGAGTTTGGCAGTGTTGTTCTTTTAATTTGTTTTGTTGCCTTCCAAAGAGAGTAGTCAGTTTTGTTGTCGTACGTTAACTCTGACAGGTAATGGTTGATGTTTTCGTTTTTAAACTCTTGTATTTGCCTTCTTAATCTCTGAGTAGCATTATTTAGGATGGTTTTGTCAAAATTTTAAAGTGTTCAAATTTTTTTTTTCATTTTTTTTTTCGGCCCGAAATATAAAAAAACAAGTAAAAAATTGTTGAGGGTTTCAATTTTTCTGCTTTCGACTTTGTCGAATGTATCGACTTTGTCGTATGTATAAAACAGATATATAAGACTTAGCATATTTAGTTGTTGTTGCCCTAAGTAGTTAGGTATTGCATTTGAGCGAAATCGGTTCAAAAGTTATGAACGAAAATGTAAGAATTTTTGTTTGTTTGTTTTTTTTTTTCAAATTAACTTTTTTACATATACATCAAATCCTATTTTGAAGCTCAGATGTGTTCGTATTATAGTATTTTTGACGATTTTGTTCACTTGATAGTCTACTTTAATATGGCGTTGAAGCCATTGAGGCTCATTTTTCTTGTTGCACAGTGTTATTGAAGAAGTTATGAGTAAAGGAACAAACTACCAATTTTTAAAAATTCGATATCTTTTGAACGGGTGATCAAAAAATCTGAAAATTTACCACGAAGGAGTTTTCGAAGTGTATTAAAAACTGTAAACAAATTGGGAAAATCTAAAAAAAAAATTTTTCAAAGTGCCCGATTTGGCATGGAATGCCCCATATATAGGGTATATTCGGCTTTGCCGAATCTTTAAATACCCTCCCAATAATAACCAAAAAAAGAGATTAAAAAAAATCGAATAGTTGTTTTTTACGTTTGTTTTTGATGATTTTTAAATTTTATATACATAATGTTTTTTTTTATATTTTGTTTATTTTCAAAATTTTCTCATATATATTTTGTAAAAAAAATATCAAAGTCATGCATTTGAAGTCTCTTCTGTTATTAAATCAAATATATGTTTATTTGTTATACATATATTGTGCTTAAAACTAAAACAACAGCAAGCACTAGAAGCATTTTTTCTTTGCTTTACTAGTTCATCAACAATTTTTTTTGTTGTTGCTGTTAAGCAAAGCAAAACGAAAAAATTGCATGTGGAGTATACATTTAGAAAATTATTGCAGTTACTACATGACGGTCATTTGTGTAGTAAGTTGTTTTTGTATTAAAAATCTCAAACAACTATTTTTTGTATTTGTTTTAAAAAATAAATAAAAAAAGTTACTACATTGTAGTAACAGTTGTTTTATGCAGTTATTTTGAAAGTGCCGGATGCAGCAGGAATTATTACTAAATAATTTAAACAATTTATTTTTTTTTTTTGTTAATAAAACAATTCCGAAAATTTTAGTTACAGTAAAAACAACTGTAATTTGAAGTTATTTTTATCGTTTTTGTAGTTGTTAATCAATAGTTAAAAACAACAAAAAATTTTTGGTTGATTTTACCGTAAAATGAATTGGACGCCTAAACAACAATAAATGTAGTTGTTTTAACTGTCTTTTGTAGTGGAATCTACCGTCATGATTTTTTGAGTATATTAAAAATCATCTGGATTTGATTTGCTTATATCTTCTTAACCCCTGGACCGATTTTACCATAATTTACATCAAAATAAGTTTAAAATAAAATATTTACCAATTTCGAATGTCGTTTTTAATATGAGCTGAGATAAAGCATTTGAAATGTTTAGTTACATGGTGTAAGAGTGTAATTTTTTCTTAAACTTTTGATTTTCTCAAGGATACTTTTTTATGTGATTCAAATTTGACGACAATCGGACTAAATTAACCGAGGTGCCAGTCGATCCAAATTTTGGGTTTTTGAAAATTTTTTGAAAAAGTAATAAAAAAATGTCTGGCGATATATTATGTTTGTTAATTTTGGTGCACTGAACACGAACACTTACCGATGCACCGCCCCGGAAAGAGGTAATATTTATCAAATTAAAACGGAATGAACCACAATCTCAAAAACTTACATTCTTGTGTAGTTTTGTATGGGCTATCGATTAAATTTTTTTTTTTTTTTTAATTTTCAAAACCCTTTCTGAAATTTTCCATTTTTAAAAAAGGCAACTTATCAAAAATCCGTTCATTTTTTTGAAAATTTTAGATGTTTGTCTATCCACACAATCGCATTTGAATTTTTTTGTTCACCGTAGCGTATGAGTATTAAATATTTACATAAATGTTGCTCATACGCTATGTTGAAACAAGAAAATACAAGCAAATTACTAAATTGTTATGAAATTCAAAATTCAAAAGGCAACACGACACAAACTTTACCGTTTTTCCAATATTTGACCACGCCTCCTAAGACCAGTTTGAAAAATTGCAAAACCAAAAACCATATAGGACTAACCATACAACCTTTTCAGAAATTTACGGTACACATGTTTTTTTTTCGCTGGACATTTGATGTTGAGTTCCTCATATCAAAAATTTTTTTCTTTTTAAAAAAATTTTCAAAAATCAAAAAAAATTTGTAAAAATTACAGCGAGCTAGAATAACCCAAGTCAAAATGTAATATTTTCAAGGTCGAGTAAAATAACACTACTAAACATCGAAAATGCGACTGGGACGCGACTTTAAACACTTGATTACAATAGCTCTGCTGGTCAAAAATCCGTTCTCCAAACTTTTCCATCACATCAGGTTTTTGAGAAATTTGAGGTCAAAGTTAAAAAAAAATTGCCGTTTTAAGCATTTTTGGAAACTCATAGCGGATGAACCTGATGTGATAGCGGCTTCAAAATAAGTCGAGGGTAAAGCTTAAATATTACTCTTTAAGATGCAGAACTCATTAAGTGAGTCGCATTAAATCATTGGGCACCAATTGTCTTTCAATGGTGTCTTATTTTCCAGGTTTTTTTTTAAATGTTCAGTAGTGTAATTTTTATTTTTAATAAAAATTAATCAGAAATTGAACAAAAAGGTTAGCTCGCCTAAATCCAATATATATGATCACACTTACAATAGGTGATATATTTAAGATTTGCAAGAACAACTTGCATATCGTCATCTAAAATGCAAAATGCCCTAACTAACAAAAAAATCGAAATCAGTATTTTGATTGATTCTGGTATATTTTATTAACCTGCACGACCTTATTAAGAATTAGGGTCACATAAGAAAAATAAGCGATTTTATAGCCAAAAATTAAAACCATGTAAATTGCGAAATCGCCAATGAACGTAACTAGAAATACACTTTTAAGTAATTTTGTGATTAATTTTGATACATGTTAACAAATTTACGTCCTCACAAAATTTTAGTGCAATTCAATTAAAACGAACAAATTTATTAACCAATTAAAAATTTTATTCAATACTGTTTGTTGCTTCTCCTGTAAAATTAATAAAATGTTAGTTAAGGCCTTTTGCATTTTAGGTGACGATATATGTATTAGTACTGATGTAGAAATAAATTAGTACTAATATTTTAGTTTTGTACAATTGCGATTGTCATTTAAATTCGCAATGCTACTTGTACTATAAGGTTTTATGTTTTGGGAAATAGTTTTGACTAGATCTTGACGAGATCGAAACACGTGTTGGCTAAGTAGTGCAACAAATTACCAACATACATAAATTGAAACCAGCAAAATATTTTTTTTTTGAAAATTATTCTATGAGAATATCATGGTGTAATTAGTAGGAACAAATTACCTTGAGCTAGAACAACCCTACTCAAAATATTATATTTTCATTTTACAAAATTTATCTTTATCCCTCCGTTGTTCAATTAATCCATTTTGTGTCTACAATGTCTGTCTCGAAATCACTCAGTTTTAATTATTATGTTCCAGTTATTTTTTCATTTGTTAAATATATTTTTTATATAAATGCCAATGAAATTTACTTAAACATTCAATTATGCTACGTGTCATTTTGTACTGCTCCTGATGTCAGTTGAAACGACTTGACTATCATAAATAATTACTTAGCAATGGCACATTTAAGGCGTGTAAAATGAAAAAAAAAAAAAAAAATAAATGTAAGAAAACATTTAAATTGCAATTTATGCACGTACGACAAGGTAACGTGTTATCCGGGTTTAATATCAAACAAAATTGAAAGTAGAGAAAAGGGGACATATTTACAATAGAGTTTCCCCTTTTAAAATTTTAAAACTTAATTGTTACTTAGAAAAAAATTAATTTCCAACTGAATTTTTTAGTGGTATAAACTCAAATTTCGACTCAGGTTTGGCTTAGACAAACGAATTTTGTACTTGTTTCAATTAAACGACAGTTGTTTCGACAACATTAAGTTGAAATTATCAATATTTCGTTGTTACAACATTAATACAAAGGCATCAACCAAATTTTTGTTGCATCAAATGAATTTCAGTTGGAAATTAGCAGATTTGATTTCTGTTTTACAAATAGATTGATTTTTTATAACCGTACAATTTTTTCTGTCATAATAAAAACTCATTGTAAAAAATGCAGAATTTGGCATATTTAAATGTAAAGTTCGTAATCTATGGGACATTCTAATCTGTAAACACAAATAGTATACAGAAACTTTTTATTAAAAAAAGTTTACATAGCAATAAAAAATTTAAATGTCAAAGTGACAAAGTGTTGGGAATTTAAATAAAAATACAATATGACCAGTAAGAAAGTTTTTAATATATTAAAGACTGATCACCAATTACCAAATCTGTGTTCCGATTTTGACGAATTTCATAACCCTCTGTCACAGTAGTCCAAACAAAATAAACTAGATGTTCAGTAGGAATATATCTTATGATCATAGACTGGGTAAATTGGCAAAACCGGATAAGGGGAAAAAATTTCCCATTAAAGAACTAAAACACCCAAAAAACACAATTTTTACATGTAATTTTGAATTTTTGTTCAATAAACATCTTTAAACCAAAAGAAGTTCACAGACCTGCACATGAACCAAGACATATCTTTATTTGTTAATTTTGATGCGCTGAATATCAAAAAAAAAATTAAAATCTGTCGAACAGTTTTTGAAATATAGCTATTTGAAATTTGTAAAAAAATTGAGGCTTTGTCCTAAGTGCAAGAAATTTTTTATAAAAAGTCTCAAAATAACTTTGCCTTGTCCCATTTATAGAGCTTGAGACAATCTTTCATTTAAATTTAATTTAATCAAAATAATACACTAGATATACTATTTTTTTTTGTTAATGCTAGTAAGCTTACCTTTAGCAAATTTTTAGTTGAGATTAGCATGTTAGCAAAAATATCTTGTAAACTTCATTTAGCGCATTAGCAATTTTAAACAAAATTTGAACAAATTTTTTTTGCTAAATTTAAAATTAAGTTGACCAAATTTTTACAAGCGTTTTTACTAATATTATCAAAATAAAATGTATTTTTTTTTTTTTTTTAGAAAACTTAAAATGGCGCTATCTTGGAAAATCTAAGTCAGATAGAGCAAAACGGAGGCCATTTTTGGTTCTCGAGCTAGTATCGCCGGTCCTCTTCACATGTGTGGACCTTAATGGGTCCTAACTTTGGATCCAAAAAAGTTAGCATTCCCGAAAAGTTTAAAATGCTTATATCGCGGTAAATATTGCCGACACTATAAAAAGTCAAAAGCATTTTTCGTAGCTCTAAACACGTAGAGCAAGACCACAAAATAACCAAAAGCTCTCCGAGTAATATTTTTTAAGTTATCGAGTTTTTTACTTCTCAAAACCCCAGTGGTCCCCTAAAATTACGTATCTCAAAAACTAAGCAAGATAGAGCGAAACGGACAAAAATTTTGGATCAAAAACTATGATGATTTTTAAGGAACCCAAGTAGGGGTACCCCTTCGGGGTCTGGGCCTAACGGGTCCGAGCCCAATGGGGTCCTCAAATCTGTATGAAATAAAAATTTCAGTTAGGTAATTTTTGGCAAAACACTTTTTCTAACTTTACCAAAAAAATTATGGGTTCAAAATCAGGAAATTTTCTTGTAGGTTTACAAGCTTTTTTTGCTAACATAACAGTTTTTTTTTTGAGTGTAAATCCGATCACGGGTTAAAATGATCGGATTTGGCTCAAATTAGACTTAAATGGAAGATTGTCTTAAGCTCTACAAAATTTCTTGAACGTTGGAAAAACCCGTCACTTTTTTTTGCAAATTTCAAACAGTGAAATTTCGAAAAACGTTCAACTGATTTTAAAACTTTTTTGATAATCATGCTCAGCACATCAAAATCAACAAATATGATATGTCGAAAGATATATTTATTTTTATACGATCCACTCTAGTGATAGAGTGTATATGAGGCAATCCACACCAAATGTCCCGCTACAGAAAAACATGTGTCCCGTAAATTTCTGAATAGGTTGTTTGGATAGCCCTATATGTAACTAAGAAAATTGCATTTTTGGTTTTTCAAATTTTCGAAAACTGGGCTTAGGAGGCATGGTCAAATATTGGAAAAATGGTAAAATTTGTGGCGAGTTGCCCTGATTAATTTATCACATTAAAACGGAATGCACCACAATGTCA
The DNA here is from genome assembly GCA_963921195.1 of Pegoplata infirma. Classification (NCBI taxonomy): domain Eukaryota; kingdom Metazoa; phylum Arthropoda; class Insecta; order Diptera; family Anthomyiidae; genus Pegoplata; species Pegoplata infirma. The sequence continues at coordinate 195,041,131 of OY992537.1, forward strand.
AAAATTTACGTTCTTATATAGTTTTGTATGGGCTATCGATTAATTTTTTTTTTTTGGAAAATTTTCAGAACCCGTTCTGAAATTTTCCATTTTTTAAAAAAGTCAATTTATCAAAAATCCGGCCACTTTTTTTTTTCTTTTTCTTTATTTTTTTAAAAGTTTAGATGTTTGTCCATCCACACAAAAAAAATCAGAAACACGTTCATCTTTTTTTTCGAGAAAATCGCATTTGAACTTTTAAATTCATAACAATTTTGTTATTTGCTTGTATTTCTTTGTTTTAAAGTTGCGAATGAGTAATATTAATTGCATAAATATTCGTCATACGCTCTGTTGACACAAGAAAATACAAGCAAATTACTAAATTGTTATGAAATTTAAAGTTCAAATGCGATTTTCTCGAAAAAAAAGATGAACGTGTTTCTGATTTTTTTTGTGTGGATGGACAAACATCTAAACTTTTAAAAAAATAAATAAAAAAGAAAAAAAAAAAGTGACCGGATTTTTGATAAATTGACTTTTTTAAAAAATGGAAAATTTCAGAACGGGTTCTGAAAATTTTCCAAAAACAAAAATTTAATCGATAGCCCATACAAAACTATATAAGAACGTAAATTTTTGACATTGTGGTGCATTCCGTTTTAATGTGATAAATATTTAATCAAGGCAACTCGCCACAAATTTGACCATTTTTCCAATATTTGACCACGCCTCCTAAGCCCAGTTTTTGAAAAATTGAAAAACCAAAAACGCAATTTTCTAAGTTCCATATAGGGCTATCCATATCACCTATTCAGAAGTTTACGGTACACATGTTTTTTTTCGCTGGACATTTGGTTTGGAATGCCTCATATATGAGGCATTACACACCAAATGTCGCGCTACAGAAAAACATGTGTCCCGTAAATTTCTGAATAGGTTGTGTGGATAGCCCTATATGGAACTTAAAAAATTGCGTTTTTGGTTTTTCAATTTTTCAAAAACTGGGCTCAGGAGGCGTGATCAAATATTGGAAAAATGGTAAAATTTGTGGCGAGTTGCCTTGATTAAATATTTATCACATCAAAACGGAATGCACCACATTCTTAAAAATTTACATTCTTATGTAGTTGTGTATGGGCTATTAATTCAATTTTTTTTTGGAAAATTTTCAAAACCCATTCTGAAATTTTCCATATTTTAAAAAAGTCAATTTATCAAAAATCCGGCCACTTTTTTTTTCTTTTTTTTAATATTTTTTTTTTTTTTTAAGTTTAGATTAGAGTTTTTCACAGGAATTCCCGAGACGGGAATTTTCTTTTCTTTGAAATTGTTGATTTTTTGACTTCTATTGATTACACTGCGTGACAAAACTAACCACTATTTTAGAAAACAAGAGGTACGACCATCATTTCAATATATTTCGGACATGCTGAATCGAATGGCGTACTCCGTTTTTCGATGTATGGTACAGTTTTCTTGTAAAATGTCATTAAAAATTGGCTGATTTTTATTTGCTTTTTTAACAAAAAAAATTCCAAAGCTTATGATTTTTAAATTTTATGGCGTGGATAACAAAGATATAACTTGAAGGAATATTTCTAATATAAATTTGGTTTGAAGCTTTTCATCTTAAGCCCTTAAATTCGCGGATTTCTTGATTATTTTAAGTTTTCGCGAAATAAACCGCTAAATTGGTCTATGATAAAAAACTTGCATTTTGTGGATCATAAAGTCGTCCATGACACTACGACATAGTGGACAAAAAACATCTATGTTATATGGACCATCATGACGAAAATCGCGAAAAACCGTTTTTTTGTATATGGCAGCATCACTTTAGGAGATGATTTGAGGCTTCATCTTTTAGTATATAATGTGGGAACCTTAAACAATGAACTGACCCAAAATTTGTCCAAAAAAGTTTTCATTTGCAAAAGTTATCTTAACAAAAACTATAATTATTGTATTGCAAACACTGAAATAATAGTTTTTGTTAAGATAACTTTTGCAAATGAAAACTTTTTTGGCCGAATTTTTGGTCAGTTAGTTGTTTAAGGTTCCCACATTAGATGGAACCTTAAATCATCTCGTAAAGTGATGCTGGCATATACAAAAAAACGGTTTTTCGCGATTTTCATCATGATGGTCCATATAACATAGCTGTTTTTTGTCCGCTATTCGTATTGTTAGGGATGCATTTTTGATTCATTAAAAGCAAGTTATTTATCAAAGTCCAATTTGGCTGTTAATTTCGCGAAAACCTTAAAAAATGAAGAAATTCGCGAATTTAAGTGCTTAAATTGAAAAGCTTTAAACCAAATTTGCATAAGAAATGTTGCTACAAGTCATATCTTTGTTTTCCATGTCATAAAATTTTTAAACCATTTACATTGCAAATTTTTTTGTTAAAAAACTGGCTCGAAATCAGCAAATCTTTAACGACATTTTGCAAGAAAACTGTACCATATCGAAAAACGGAGTACGCCATTCGAATCAGCATGTCCGAAATATATAGAAATGATGGTCGTAACTCTTGTTTATTTTTTAGTGTTCCGCAGTGTTATTTTGTATATGATTTTTTAGAGATTTTATTAAAATTCTTGATAATTGCTGGCAGAAACGGAGGAACCAGGAGGTCCCAACAAGTTTTCCAAGAAATCCTTCTAACTAAAAAATGTCATAAAATCTGAAACTTACGAAATGGAAAAAGTCTCACAATATTTAAATCTTCGATAGGGTATAGTTATCAGAACCTTAAAATTTTTTTTCAGAAGCTGAGAAATTTTCTTTCTGAGACCTGCATTAGAAAAATTTGCTGTATGATTATTTGTTTCTATAGAAAATATTTATGTCTCTGGACATGATTTTTCTTAAATCGATAAATTGATATAAAATCTGTGTAAGGAATGACTCTGAAATTAACGGGGCTTTCTTTCAGAAAACAGAATTTTTAAATTTTTGAAATAATTTTTTGGAGTAAATTTTCTTATAGTTTAATTTCTCTGAAACAGTTACATTCAGTTTCAGAGACATAATTAAGAAATTCCTCTGAATCAGTTTCATTGTGTTTAAGAGGCAAAGCATTGAGAACCAATTGTTAAAATGAACTGCGATGAATTAGAATAAATGATGAATTTTTATTATTAAAACAGAAGCGATGTGAAATAACACATTCCCTTAAAAATGCTTTTAAAAGACTTTGACATATTTGGGCCGCTTTTTTATAAAAACTGTGTAACAAAAATTGTTCTTTTTTTCTCGAAACATATTTTTTTTTTGTAAAAGGTACTAAATACGATTTTTATGGTGTTAATAAACATTATAAATAGTGCAATCGCTTTCATAAGGTTTTTATATATTTTTTGACCAAAAACTTGTGTTTTTTAGTTTTTGCGAGAATTCCCGGGATCCCGGGAAATTTAAAAATGAATCCCGCTTTCCCGGGAAATGAAAAAGTCCGGGAAAGGAAAAACTCTAGTTTAGATGTTCGGCCATCAACACAAAAAAAATCAGAAAAGCATTTTCCGTTTTTTTTTCGAGAAAATCGCATTTGAATTTTAAAATTCATAACAATTTTGTAATTTGCTTGTATTTTCTTGTTGCAACAGAGCGTATGAGGAATATTTATGCAATTAATATTACTCATTCGCAACGTTAAAACAAAGAAATTCAAGCAAATTACAAAATTGTTATGAAATTTAAAGTACAAATGCGATTTTCTCGAAAAAAAAAACGAAGAACTTGTTTCTGAATTTTTTTGTGTGGATGGACAAACATCTAAGCTTAAAAAAAAAAGGGGCCGGATTTTTGATAAATTGATTTTTTAAAAAAAGGAAAATTTCAGAAAGGGTTCTGAAAATTTTCCAAAAAAAATTTTAATCGATAGCCCATACAAAACTATATAAGAATGTAAATTTTTGACATTGTGGTGCATTCCGTTTCAATGTGATAAATATTTAATCAAGGCAACTTGCCACAAATCTTACCATTTTTCCAATATTTGACCACGCCTCCTAAGCCCAGTTTTTGAACATTTGAAAATCAAAAAACGCAATTTTCTTAGTTTTATATAGAGCTATCCAAAGAACCTATTCAGAAATTTACGGGACACATGTTTTTCTTTAGCGGGACATTTGGTGTGGAATGCCTCATATATGTTTAAGGTCTAGTAGAAAAAAAAACGGAGAAAACAATTTTTATTATACAGAAAAATGCCAGTCTATTTTGCATATATGAACTTTTTCACTGGGTTATTAAAAAAAACATTTTGATGAAAAAAACGATGACAAAAAAAAAATTTAAAAAAGAAAAAAACTTTAAAAAATTCAATAATTTATTTGAAAAATTCAAAACCAGTTTTGAACTTTTAACAAAAACAAATAATGCCAATCGATAGCCCGTACAAAACTCTATTAAATAGATGTGTGTCGAAAACTTCAGAGTTGTTGAGTTCCAGTAGAAAAAATTACATAAAAAGAAATGCCATGCAGAAAATTGCTCAATTTTACCATAATTTACACACTCAAAATATTTTGTAGGCAAAAACAAATAAAAAACGTATTTAATACAAGCGATAAAACATTTGAAAACCATCCCAGTAATTTTTCATTTGTTTAAACAAACATCAACATTTATTTTTTACTAATAATAAAATTTTCTAAAATAAATAACATTGAACATTAAAAACACTTCCATTTTTTTACAAAACAAATTCGAAAAAAACCTACGAAAACATTAAAAGTTAATGATTGTTGTGTTATTTTTACCAACAAATTCAAAAAAATACCTACGAAAACATTAAAAATTAATGATTTCGTAGGTTATTTTCACAATTTTTCTATTTAGTTTCTTTTAAAAAATTTTTAATAAAATTTTTGTGGAATCGATCTCGCAATCAACTACATGCTGGCCAGACACTCTACCCATCGTGATACAAACATGTTTCTATATTACTATAAATAATTTTTGGATTTTTTTTTCTACAAAAAAATAAACCAAAGAAGTAGGTAAAAACTGATAATTTTTCTTTAAAAAATGCCAACATTAAAAAAAAATAACGCACACAAATCATTAAAAATTATAGAAGAATCACTTATTTTTACTGACAGAAAAAAATAAATGACTTTAAAAATTGAATGCTAATGAAAGTCTTTATTTTTAATGTTGTTATTTTTGAAACAAAAAACAGAAATAGTCATTTGATAAAACTGAACTTTGAACAAATGGCCTTTTAAAAACGACAAAGCATAAAACTTTTTAAATAAACTACAAACAGTTAATGCCATACATTTTTGAGTACAATATTTTGAAATTCAAAGTAATTTCAAAGTAAAAACAACTGCTCTCTGAAAAGTTCACATTTTATAGAAAATTTAATGAACTTGCATTTAAATTGTTTTTTTTTTAAATAAAAATTGTGTTATTTTTGGGTTAAAATCAACCGCTAATCCACTAATTAATACGCAGGAGCAAATAAAAGCACCCATATTCAAAATAATACAAATACAGTATTTTTTTATTTGTTAAATATACCCTGTATTATTAACTGAATAATTTAACAAAGCGTATGATTAATCTTAATATAATTAAATATCACTTATACGCTACCCAATGTATTTAACTTTAAATACCATTGAAACTTAAACAAAAAGCCACAATACATGCATTTAAAAATAATTTTTCTTCTAAAGAATATGTATAAACCAAAGAAATTTTTGTCAAAAAAAAAAAAAAAGAAAAATATAATGCAAAAACTAACAAAAAAGAAACAAAAGAAATATTTTTTTTTGTACAAAGTTTTTTATTTCCATTTTTCGTATGAGTATTTATTGTAAACAAAAGCATGCCATATGCAGTCATGAAGTCAAATGAAGTGCAAAAAAAATATATTTATTTTAAAAGTTTAGTAAAAAGAGTAAAAAGAATTTTTAAATAAAGTAGAAAAAAAAACTAAAATTTTGTAGCTCATTTGTCGTCTTAACACTAGAAAAGGAAGATAAAACAAACCACATGTTGTAAAACAAAATAACACTAACACAAATAAACTAAAACAAAAGCCATACACATTAATACAAAAATGAATGTAGTCAAGAGAAATTAAAACGGGCAAAAGTACTTTTTGGAAAAAAATACTTTTTAGACAAAAAATTAATTTTATAGGAAAAAAGTACTTTTTTCTAAGAAAAATACTTTTTTTTCTAAAAAACAGCACTATTTCTAAAAAAGTACTTTTTTAGAAAAAAGTGCTGTTTTTAGAAAAAAGTACTTTTTATAGAAAAATACTTTTTTTTTTTTTTAAGTACTTTGTTAAGAAAAAGTACCTTTTTTAAAAAATATGTTTTTTAGAACAAAAAACTCTTTTCTAAGAAAGTAAAAAAAATATCCTTTTTTAAAAAGTACTTTTTGTTTTAAAAGTTAATTTTTTTTACTTAAAATTACTTTATTTTTTTTTAAGTACTATATTTTCTTAAATAAAACGTTTTAGGAAAAAAAGTACCATTTTTCTAAGTAAGTACGTTTTTGTCTTAGAGGTGAGATAGTACTTTTCTAAATTAGTACTTTTTTACAAAAAAGCGCAACTTTTTTAAAACAAACACTTTCTCTCTAATAAATAACTTTTTTCTATTTTTCCTAAAAGAGCACTATTTTTTTTAAAATGTTTTTCTAAGAAAGTACTATTTTTTAGTATAAAATTCATTAAATTTTTCTGCAAAATGTTTTTGTTCACCAAATTTTCTTCAACAAAGTTTATACCACCTTTTTGAAAAATAAGCGGGTATTTACCAATTTCTACCCAACTTACATATATTACCGAGTATTTACCATTTGGGTATGTATTCTTTGCCCATTTTATGGAATGTGGAATCATTCAGTGAAAAAAAGACATTTAAGAAAAGGCTTTTTCACACTTGATTTTTGTAATATAAGATCTTTTATCAAAACAAAAAGTTCTGAATTAAATATTTTTAGAAATTTCGTATACTACTAAAGTAAAAAGGGGTAAAAAATTTGTGCTTTATTACTATTTCGGTATCCTAAAATAATGGTCTAATAATTTTGAGATTTGTTATCATGGATTCTTCGACAAAAAAATATATGCTACATTTTCTTTTTTTTTTTCTATTCTAAGGGGGCTAAATGGTGGTACAATTGAAAAATTGTTACTTTTTTATTTATTGAAAAAAAAAAAAAATACCGCAAAATCTCAATGATTGGCATATAGGCAGACACTTCTTCTCATTTAACAAGGAAGGTCTTTCACAGGGCAGCCACCGATTGTCCTGAAACTTTAATATGCGAATGAGAAGGAAAAAATAAGAGTTACCTGTTGTTTTTAGCTGCCCAAACTCAGATTTGAGTTTTAGGCCCTATGCTCCTTATAGGAACTACAGGAACCAATATATATAATACTAGCTTACAATCCCGGTACTTCGTTACCGGTTGTATTGAATACCGGATAATAGGAGGATCAGGATTATTCTATCGATTTTCAAAAAATTCCCCTACGTAGTCTTTGTTTTATTTACTTGTGGACTTTTAAGTCTTCCATAAAAAAATATTTCAATGAATAATATAAACAATAAAATTTTAATAACTTTGCTGGTACGTTATCATGTACGTTCCGGGGGAAAAATATAATGACAATTTTCAAGTCCTTATGTCGGCATTTTGGATTTTGAATGAATAAATATTTCAGTGAAAAAAGAAATTGCAATAAAAAAAAAATATGGAGTAAAAAAAAGGCAAACACCAAAAATTTGAGTTAAAAGTATCATTCCTTATTGTTCCCTGCTCTATTCCATATTGTTCCCCGTTCTACTCCATTTCATTTCCAATTCCATCTCCATTTTCTAAGGTCATTGTTATAGGCACAGAAAAAGTACCAAAAGTACACTTTATTACCCCCATTAGAAACGGAATTTAAAAAAGTACCTCTTTCAGAATGTTTTTTCTTCCCCGAAGGATCCTAAAATCCATATTTCAATTATCTAGGATCATTGTATCAGCAAATATTAAAAGTACTTTTTATCCCCGTTAAGAAACGGAATTTCAAAAAAAAAACTTTTCCCAATCTCTTTTTTCACCAAAGGATTTTACATTCCAAATTTTAAGTTTCTGGGGCCACTTTATATCAGGAAGTTAATAAGTACACATTTTTATTCCTTTTAACCCAATTATTTTCCGATAGGCGAACCTTTTCCAATTTCAAGTTTCTATGTTTATTATTTCAAGAAATAAAAAAGTTCCAAAAAGTGGACTTTTTATGGAAGGTACTTTTTATAAGTGGCATTTTTTATAAAAGGTACCTTTTAAAAAAGATACTTTCTATAAAAGGTACTTTTTATAAAAGGTACTTTTTATAAAAGGTACTTTTTATAAAAGGTACTTTTTATAAAAGGTACTTTTTATAAAAGGTACTTTTTATAAAAGGTACTTTTTATAAAAGGTACTTTTTATAAAAGGTACTTTTTATAAAAGGTACTTTTTATAAAAGGTACTTTTTATAAAAGGTATTTTTTATAAAAGGTACTTTTTATAAAAGGTACTTTTTATAAAAGGTACTTTTTATAAAAGGTACTTTTTATAAAAGGTACTTTTTATAAAAGGTACTTTTTATAAAAGGTACTTTTTATAAAAGGTACTTTTTATAAAAGGTACTTTTTATAAAAGGTACTTTTTAAAAAAGGTATTTTTTATGTAAGGTACTTTTTATAAAAGGTACTTTTTATAAAAGGTACTTTTTATAAAAGGTACTTTATATAAAAGGTACTTTTTTTAAAAGGTACATTTTATAAAAGGTACTTTTTATAAAAGGTACTTTTTATAAAAGGTACTTTTTATAAAAGGTACTTTTTATAAAAGGTACTTTTTATAAAAGGTACTTTTTATAAAAGGTACTTTTTATAAAAGGTACTTTTTATAAAAGGTACTTTTTATAAAAGGTACTTTTTATAAAAGGTACTTTTTATAAAAGGTACTTTTTATAAAAGGTACTTTTTATAAAAGGTACTTTTTATAAAAGGTACTTTTTATTTTTTCCGAGAGGTGAACCTACATTGCAAATGTTAAGTTTTTAGGACCATTATTTAAGAAAATATAAAAGGTACCAATAGGACAGTTTTTTACCCTTTTTACCCTTAAGAATCAACATTGGCAAAATCCAGCCTTAGCAGATTTATATTCCGGGAGCTGAACCTACATTCAAAATTTCAAGTGTCTAGGACCATTTTTTAAGGAAATATAAAAGGTACCAAAGGTACATTTTTTTACCCTTTTTACCCCCTTAGAATCAACATTGGCAAAAATCCAGCCTTACTGGATCTATATTCCGGGAGGTGAACATACAGTTTAAATTTCAAGTTTCTGTGACCACTATTTCAAGAGATATAAAAAGTACCAAAAGTACAATTTTTTACCCTGTTTACCCCCTTAGAATCAACATTGGCAAAAATCCGGCCGTACTGGATCTATATTCCAGGAGTTGAACATTCAGTCCAAATTTCAAGTCTCTGTGACCATTATTTCAGGAGATATAAAAAGTACCAAAAGTACAGTTTTTTACCCTTTTTGTCCCCTTAGAATCAACACTGACAAAAATCCGGCCTTACTGGACCTATATTCCGGGAGGTTAACCCACAATAAAAATTTCAAGTCTCTATGACCATTATTTCAGGAGATATAAAAAGTACCAAAAGTACAGTTTTTTACCCTTTTTGTCCCCTTAGAATCAACACTGGCAAAAATCCAGCCTTAGTGGATCTATATTCCGGGAGGTGGACCTACAGTCCAAATTTCAAGTCTCTAGCTTCAGCGGTTTGGGCTGGGCGATGATGAATGAGTATGTCAGTCAGTCAGTCAGTCAGTCAGTCAGTCAGTCAGTCAGTCACATTACTCTTTTATATATATAGACTAGCTTACAATCCCGGTACTTCGTTACCGGTTGTATTGAATACCGGATAATAGAAGGATCAGGATTACTCTATCGATTTTCAAAAAATTCCCCTACGTAGTCTTTGTTTTATTTACTTGTCGACGTTTAAGTCTTCCATAAAAAATATTTCAATGAATAATATAAACAATAAAATTTTAATAACTTTGCTGGTACGTTATCATGTTCGTTCCAGTGGAAAAATATAATGACAATTTTCGAGCCCTTATGTCGGGATTTTGGATTTTGAGTGAATAAATATTTCAGTCAAAAAAGAAATTGGAATAACAAAAAATATGAAGTAAAAAAAAGCTAAACACCAAAAATTTTAATTAAAAATATAATTCCATATTGTTCCCTGCTCTATTCCATATTGTTCCCCGTTCTACTCCATTTCATTTCCAATTCCAACTCAATCTTCTAATGTCATTATTATAGGTACAGAAAAAGTACCAAAAGTACACTTTATTACCCCCATTAGAAACGGAATTTAAAAAAAGTACATCTTTCAGAATGTTTTTTCTTCACCGAAGGATCCTACAATCCATATTTCAATTATCTAGGATCATTGTTTCAGCAAATATTAAAAGTACTTTTTATCCCCGTTAAGAAACGGAATTTCCAAAAAAAACTTTTCCCAATCCCTTTTTTCACCAAAGGATTTTACATTCCAAATTTTAAGTTTCTGGGGCCATTATATCAGGAAATAAATAAGTACACTTTTTTATTCCTTTTAACCCCATTATTTTCCGAGAGGCGAACCTTTTCCAAATTCAAGTTTCTATGTTTATTATTTCAGGATAGAAAAAAGTACCAAAAGTGTAATTTCGGCATATTTAACAAAACGTACTTTTTATGGAAGGTACTTTTTATAAAAGTGCTTTTGATAAAAGGTACTTTTTATAAAAGGTACTTTTTATAAAAGGACTTTTTATAAAAGGTACTTTTTATAAAAGGTACTTTTTATAAAATGTACTTTTTATAAAAGGTACTTTTTATAAAAGGTACTTTTTATAAAAGGTACTTTTTATAAAAGGTACTTTTTATAAAAGGTACTTTTTATAAAAGGTACTTTTTATAAAAGGTACTTTTTATAAAAGGTACTTTTTATAAAAGGTACTTTTTATAAAAGGTACTTTTTATAAAAGGTACTTTTTACAAAAGGAACTTTTATAAAAGGCACCTTTTATAAAAGGTACTTTTTATAAAAGGTACTTTTTATAAAAGGTACTTTTTATAAAATGTACTTTTAATAAAAGGTACTTTTCATAAAAGGTACTTTTTATAAAAGGTACTTTTTATAAAAGGTAATTTTTATAAAAAGTACTTTTTATAAATGGTACTTTTTATAAAAGGTACTTTTTATAAAAGGTACTTTTTATAAAAGGTACTTTTTATAAAAGGTACTTTTTATAAAAGGACTTTTTATAAAAGGTACTTTTTATAAAAGGTACTTTTTATAAAATGTACTTTTTATAAAAGGTACTTTTTATAAAAGGTACTTTTTATAAAAGGTACTTTTTATAAAAGGTACTTTTTATAAAAGGTACTTTTTATAAAAGGTACTTTTTATAAAAGGTACTTTTTATAAAAGGTACTTTTTATAAAAGGTACTTTTTATAAAAGGTACTTTTTATAAAAGGAACTTTTATAAAAGGTACTTTCTATAAAAGGTATTTTTTATAAAAGGTACTTTTTATAAAAGGTACTTTTTATAAAAGGTACTTTTTATAAAAGGTATTTTTAAAATGTACTTTTTATAAAAGGAACTTTTTATAAAAGGTACTTTTTATAAAAGGTACTTTTTATAAAAGGTACTTTTTATAAAATGTACTTTTTATAAAAGGTACTTTTTATAAAAGGTACTTTTTATAAAAGGTACTTTTTATAAAAGGTACTTTTTATAAAAGGTCATTTTTATAAAAAGTACTTTTTATAAAAGGTACTTTTTATAAAAGGTACTTTTTATAAAAGGTACTTTTTATAAATGGTACTTTTTATAAACGGTACTTTTTATAAAAGGTACTTTTTATAAAAGGTACTTTTTATAAAAGGTACTTTTTATAAAAGGTACTTTTTATAAAAGGTACTTTTTATAAAAGGTACTTTTTATAAAAGGTAATTTTTATAAAAGGTACTTTTCATAAAAGGTACTTTTTATAAAAGGTACTTTTTATAAAAGGTACTTTTTATAAAAGGTACTTTTTATAAAAGGTACTTTTTATAAAAGGTACTTTTTATAAAAGGTACTTTTTATAAAAGGTACTTTTTATAAAAGGTACTTTTTATAAAAGGTACTTTTTATAAAAGGTACTTTTTATAAAAGGTACTTTTTATAAAAGGTACTTTTTATAAAAGGTACTTTTTATAAAAGGTACTTTTTATAAAAGGTACTTTTTATAAAAGGTACTTTTTATAAAAGGTACTTTTTATAAAAGGTACTTTTTATAAAAGGTACTTTTTATAAAAGGTACTTTTTATAAAAGGTACTTTTTATAAAAGGTACTTTTTATAAAAGGTACTTTTTATAAAAGGTACTTTTTATAAAAGGTACCATTATTTCAGTAAATTAAAAAAGTACCAAAAGTACACTTTTTTCCATTTTACCCCCGTAGAGTCAACATTGGCAAAAACCTACATTGCAAATTTTAAGTTTTTAGGACCATTATTTAAGAAAATATAGAAGGTACCAAAAGTACAGTTTTTTACCCTTTTTAACCCTTAGAATCAACATTGGCAAAATCCAGCCTTAGTAGATTTATATTCCGGGAGCTGAGCCTACATTCAAAATTTCAAGTGTCTAGGACCATTATTTAAGGAAATATAAAAGGTACCAAAGGTACATTTTTTTACCCTTTTTACCCTCTTAGAATCAACATTGGCAAAAATCCAGCCTTACTGGATCTATATTCCGGGACGTGAACATACAGTCCAAATTTCAAGTTTCTGTGACCATTATTTCAGGAGATATAAAAAGTACCAAAAGTACAGTTTTTTACCCTTTTTACCCCCTTAGAATCAACATTGGCAAAAATCCGGCCTTACTGGATCTATATTCCAGGAGTTGAACATACAGTCCAAATTTCAAGTCTCTGTGACCATTATTTCAGGAGATATAAAAAGTACCAAAAGTACAGTTTTTTACCCTTTTTGTCCCCTTAGAATCAACATTGGCAAAATTCCGACCTTACTGGATCTATATTCCGGGAGGTGAACATACAGTCCAAATTTCAAGTCTCTATGACCATTATTTCAGGAGATATAAAAAGTACCAAAAGTACAGTTTTTTACCCTTTTTACCCCCTTAGAATCAACATTGGCAAAAATCCAGCCTTAGTGGATCTATATTCCGGGAGGTGGACCTACAGTCCAAATTTCAAGTCTCTAGCTTCAGCGGTTTGAGCTGGGCGATGATGAATGAGTATATAAGTCAGTCAGTCAGTCAGTCAGTCACATTACTCTTTTATATATATAGATAAACTCAGATTTAAAAAAGGGTTGGCACCTTATGAAAAATAAGGGCTTTCGGGAAAATCCGTATAAAAGTCAAACTAGTAGGATTTTCACCAAACTAAATAATACGAGTCAGATTAATTTTGATAGAGATTATTATCTATGATTTTGGCGGTCGTACATGTTTTCATCTCCATATAAACTATCCCAACGATTATACATTTTTGACAATAAAAAACTGTGCGAAACCTTCAAAAAACCTTCTGATCTGTATATAATGTAAGATATGTGAAATATCCTCAAAAAATATCCTCAAAAAACGAATAAAATCCCGTTTTTCATTCCCCTTTGACCAGCTAAATGTGAGATTGGGCAGCTATAAAAAAACAGGGTACTCTAATTTTGCTCCCCTCTTTCCTATTTTCAAGTTTCAGGACAATCGGTGGATACCCTGTGAAAGACCTTCCTTGTAAGTTAAGGACATTTTTAGAAATTTGAATTCTTTTTAGAGTTAAAGGATGCAAACAATGGGTAAATATAAAGTAAAATGGTGATTTTTGATACTTTTGCTTGATACTTTTGCTTTTGAGTATAACTTTTGTTTTTGAGTAGGTTTACTTAAGCTCGAGGTCATTATTTCCTTTACTTAAGAAAACTGTAATATTCTCATATAATAATATTCAAGAAAAATTATTTTCCTGTCTTTAACATTTAAGCATTTGCCACAACAACTAGCATATAAAATGAATCAATGGATAATATTATATGCTAGTTGTAATATTTTGTTTTTAATATTTTTTTTGTTGGTTATTTGACAATGGTGATATTATTGATTGAACAATTTCTTCTTCTAATTCTCAATGACAGCCTAAGATGTAGAAGTATTTTAGTTTTAAATTTAGCGCTTTGTCGCTTTAATTCCCTTTGCTGCTTGTTTTTATATTTTCTTAATAGTCTTGACAATGGAATCTGACAAATTCCGAAACACGTATTGACTAACGCCCAAATATTTTTTTTAACATGTTAATTAAACCAGTTTTCATTCAAAATTTGTTTTATAAACCTCTTTTAACTTTTATTAATTTAAAAACAATTCTTGCTGAAATGACGAACAAAAATTAATTTAAAACCAAAAATAATTTTCTTGAAAATTGTACAGTCAATAAGTAAAGAAAAAATTACCTCGAGCTACAATAAACCTACTCAAAAATTTTTTTTTACTCAAAATTAATTTAACCCAATATTTTTTTTTTCACTCAAACTTTTTTTCAGTCTCAGTCTCAGATTCTGAAAACTATTAGATTTTAAGACATTTTTCCTATAAAAAAGTCTAAGATTCTGATACATTTTCCAACAAAAAAAATTTTAAGTTTTAAATTCTGAGATGTTTTTCCTTTAGAAAAAGTCTCAGACTCTCAGACTTTTTTTTGTATAAAAAAGGTTCTAATTCTGAGACGTTTATCCTATTGATAAAGTCTCAGATTCTGATTCATTATTCCTATAATAGATAAAGTCTTAAAGTCTATAAGAAAAATGTCGCAGGTTCTAAAATATTTTTTTCCTAAAAAAATAGTTTCTGAGACACTTTTCCTGTAGAAAAAACCTCAGTTACTGAGACTTCAACGCCATAGTTTCATATAGAAAAAGTCTCAATTTCTGAGAAGCATTTTTCATATAGAAACATTTTTCATATAGAAAAAGTCACATATTCTTAGACATTTTTCTATAGAAAAAGTCTCAGATTGTAAGACATTTATCCTATAGAAAAAGTCGCAGATTCTGATACATTTTTCATTTAGAAAAATTCTCAGATTTTAAGACATTTTTCATATAGAAAAAGCTAAGATTCCTTGACATTTTCCCTATAGAAAAAGTTTCAAATGCTGAAACATTTTTCCTATAAAAAAGGTCTCATGTTCTAAAACATTTTTCATATAAATTCTGACTTAATTTTCCTATAGACAAAATCTCAGATTCTGAGACATTTTTTCTTTAGAAAAAATCTCAGATTCTGAGAAATTTTTCCTATAGAAATTCTGAGACATTTTGTCTTGGAAAAAGTCTCAGAGTCTCAATCCTATAGAAAAAGTCTCAGATTCTGAGACATTTTTTTCCTTAGACAAAGTCTCAGATTCAGAAACATCTTTCATATAGAAAAAGTCTCAGATTCTGAAACAATTTTTATATAGATTTTGAAACATTTTTCCTATAGAAAAAGTCTCAGATTCTAAAACATTTTTCCTATAAGAAAGTCTCAGATTCTTAGCATTTTCATATAGAAGAAGTCTCAGATTCTTATGCATTTTCCTACAAAAAAAAAATTAAGATCCTGACACATTTTTCCTTTAAAAAATTCTGAGATTCTAAGACATTTTTCCTGAGGAATAAGTCTCATATTATAAGATATTTTTCTTATAGAAAAAGTCACAGATTCTGTTTAATTTTTCTTATAGAAAAAGTATCAGATTCTGATACTTATCCATTTTTCTATAAGAAAAATGTCTCAGTTTCTGAGATATTTTTTTCCTTTAGTAAAAGTTTCAGTTTTCGAAACCTCAGATACTGAGAATTCATTCCTATAGAAATTTTTCACATAGAAAAAATCTTAGATTCTAAGAAAAAATCTCGGTTTCTGAGACTTTTTTTCCTATAAAAAAGATTCAGTTTCTTATACATTTTTCATATAGAAAAATCCTCAGATGCTGATACTTCATTCCTATAGAAATGGTTTAAGAACTTAAAACATTTTTGCTATAACAAGGGCATTGATTCTTACAAGGCATTTCAGAGGACACCCAGTATGCAAAATGAGTCGACATCGATTCGAAAAAGAATCGTTTTCTCTAAGAATTTCATCGATATCGAGTTCGATATAATGTCGATATAAAGCGTGTTTTCCTATGTGGCATGCAAGGTGATATAGAATCGAGTATTGGTACAGGATTCGATTCGATTTTTAATCGAAAAATTACATGAATTTCGATACATTTGTTTTTTAATAATTTAGTTAATTGTTTTAAAAATGGTAAGAATTAGAAAAAAAATATTTTTTTACTTACTACTACTTACTTACAATTAAATAATTTTTACTAATTTAATTTATTTATTCTTTAAATTTAATTTTTACTAATTACTGTTTTTATCTGATTCACTTGAGATTTGAACTCAGAACTCCCAGTTTACTGGTTGAACGCCTTACTCCTTCAGCCAAAGTTTGATAATAAAAGTAGTTTTTAAAAATTACTTTTACTAAAATTTGAATTTTTTATTATTATTTGAATTTCCCTTAAATTATAATTTGTATTATTATTTGAATTACCCTGTTTTTATATTCATTTTATTTTGTTTTGACATACTTCTCCCAATTTGAAAATATTTTTATTTCAAAACATATATTAGTACAAACAAATTTCAAGTTGTGTATGGCCTAGTTTGTTAGCAGGTTCGGCAGCTTATGATTTGTAGATTTTTGGCCTTGGTTCAAACCCCGGGTCGCGGATTTTTTTTATTTTTTTTATTTTTTTTTTATTGTTCTAGTATTTGATATTATTTTTTTTTAATAATAAAAGTAAAATTTGTGGAATTTTTGTAAAATTTAATTAAACTAAAACTCGATGTTATATTGAAAATAAATATTTTTTTATGGAACAACAAATACGAGAATTCCTAAAATGTAGATTGGAAATCATTTCGAAATCGATTAGTTTTTCAATAAAAATATGAGTTCGAGAAACGTTAAAATATCGACTGTATATAATATCGACTTCGAATCGTTATTGCGGAAAAGCATCGAAAAAACTTCGAAAAAATTGTCGCCTCGAAACTGTGCAGACTGGGCACCCTCCAATTGTCCTGAAAATTAAATATGGTAATGAGGGGAAGGAAAATAAGAGATCTTTTTTTTTCTTAGATTTTTAATCATATTCCTATGTAAAAACCTTAAGTTTCTGAGAAATGGTATGATATTCTTAAACATTTGTTTGAAAATGTGCATATTTAGCACCACTGCACAGTGGTAAATTCCGGCCAAAACCCTATAACTTCTTTAATTTTCATGTAAACTTATAAAATGTTGTAAGTAGGTTAAGAATCTATATATATAAAAGAGTAATGTGACTGACTGTCTGACTGACTGACTGACTGATATACTCATTCATCATCGCCCAGCCCAAACTGCTGAAGCTAGAGACTTGAAATTTGGACTGTAGGTCCACCTCCCGGAATATAGATCCACTAAGGCTGGATTTTTGCCAATGTTGATTCTTAGGGGGTAAAAAGGTTAAAAAACTGTACTTTTGGTACTTTTTATATCTCCTGAAATAATGGTCATAGAGACTTGAAATTTGGACTGTATGTTTAACTCCTGGAATATAGATTTAGTAAGGCTGGATTTTTGCCAATGTTGATTCTAAGGGGGTAAAAAGGGTAAAAAAATAAAGGGGTAAAAAGGGTAAAAAACTGTACTTTTGGTACTTTTTATATCTCCTGAAATAATGGTCACAGAAACTTGAAATTTGGACTGTATGTTCACCTCCCGGAATATAGATTTAGTAAGGCTGGATTTTTGCCAATGTTGATTCTAAGGGGGTAAAAAGGGTAAAAAAAATGTACCTTTGGTTCCTTTTATATTTCCTTAAATAAGGGTCCTAGACACCTAAAATTTTGAATGTGGGTTCAGCTCCTGGAATATAAATCTAATAAGGCTGGATTTTGCCAATGTTGATTCTAAGGGGTAAAAAGGGTTAAAAACTGTACTTTTGGTACCTTTTATATTTCCTTTAATAATGGTCCTAGAAACTTAAAATTTGCAGTGTAGGTTCACCTCCCGGAAAAAATATTTACTAAGGCTGGGTTTTTGCCAATGTTGACTCTACGGGGGTAAAATGGAAAAATGTGTACTTTTAGTACATTTTTTAATTTACTGAAATAATGGTACCTTTTATAAAAAGTACCTTTTATAAAAAGTACCTTTTATAAAAAGTACCTTTTATTAAAAGTACCTTTTATAAAAAGTACCTTTTATAAAAAGTACCTGTTATAAAAAGTACCTTTTATAAAAAGTACCTTTTATAAAAAGTACCTTCTATAAAAAGTACCTTTTATAAAAAGTACCTTTTACAAAAAGTACCTTTTATAAAAAGTACCTTTTATAAAAAGTACTTTTATAAAAAGTACCTTTTACAAAAAGTACCTTTTATAAAAAGTACCTTTTATAAAAAGTAACTTTTATAAAAAGTACCTTTTATAAAAAGTACCTTTTATAAAAAGTACCTTTTATAAAAAGTACCTTTTATAAAAAGTACATTTTAAAAAAAGTACCTTTTATAAAAATTTTGGAAATTCCGTTTCTTAACGGGGATAAAAAGTACTTTTAATATTTGCTGAAACAATGATCCTATATAATTGAAATATGGAGTATAGGATACTTCGGTGAAGAAAAAACATTCTGGAAGAGGTACTTTTTCGAATTTCCGTTTCTAATGGGGGTAATAAAGTGTACTTTTGGTACTTTTTTTTGTTCCTATAATAATGACCTTAGAAGAAGGAGATGGAATCGGAAATGAAATGGAGTAGATCGGGGAACAAAATGGAATAGAGCAGGGAACAATATGGAATGATATTTTTACTCAAATTTTTCGTGCTTAGCTTTTTTCTCCATATTTTTTCCCTCTATATATTTTTTCACTCAAACTTATTTTTTTATTCCAAATTCTTTTTTCACTGAAATATTTATTCACTCAAAATCCAAAATCCCGACATAAGGTCTCGAAAATTGTCAATATATTTTTCCCCCGGAACGAACATGATAACATACCAGCGAAGTTATTCAAATTTTATTGTTTAAATATTTCATTGAAATATTTTTTCATGGAAGACATAAACGTCCACAAGTAAATAAAACAAAGACTACGTAGGGGAATTTTTCGGAAATCGATAGAGTAATCCTGAGCCTTCTATTATCCAGTATTCAACACAACCGGTAACGAAGTACCGGGATGGTAAGCTAGTATAGTAATAAACCAATTTCGCGAAAAAAAAAAAAATTTTCCGACAAATTTTTTTTTCCGCGAAAATTTTTTTTGTTCGCGAAAAAAACTTTTTTGAAGGTATTTTAAGATGTTGTGTCTTGATCGTCAGTATTTCATCCATATTCTTTTTTTATGTGTTTTCCACAGCTCAAAAAGCTTTTTATTTGATATAAATGACCCAACTTTTAAAGGCTATAACTCAAAGACTTGGTTAATCTTGGTACTGATGTTAATTAGTACTTACTTGGGAGCCCTTATACTAATTTGTGGTATAGCGACTTAAGAGCAATTTTGAGCAAAAAGTATTTTTTGGGCTTTCCAAAGTTTGTATTTTTAATAAATTTTTTTATTTTCTTAGATTTATTTTCACCACCACTGTTTAAATTGATCCACGCACTCGAAATTGCCGAAATGCAAATGAAATGTAAAAATAATGCTAAATTTTCAAAATATATTAATTTCAAGGCAAACATTTTTTTTTAAGTTTACAGCCCACTTGGATTTCAAAGTTGCAAATCACACTTTTAAATTAAAAAAAAAATAAATACAAATACTCAACTTTGCTTCGTTATAAAACCTAAACTAGTCAAGGGTTTGCACTTTGGCCGAATTTTCAATTTTGGCGGCAAAAAGTCAATTTTTCAAGTATAGATTTTCAAAAATTTTTTGATTGTGTTCAATTCCCAATATATTGGTAAGAAAAAATTTAAAAAAGTTATGATAGTTGGCAACACTGTCGATGTGTAAACAGCAGCTAATGTATACAGTTTTTATAACCCGTGTTGCAAGTTGTAAAGCAACCAAATTTTAATAAATCTATATATATATTTTTTTAAATATATTTTGCTTAAAAAAAATAATGTGAATATGAATTTTAATACTCAAGGTGAATATTTTTACGAATTCTTAACATATTTGGGAAAAAAATTTTATTTCGTAGTTATTTTTTAGTTTTTTTAGGGGTAATTTTTTATGAAATTGTGAATAGTTTTATCGTCTTTCGCGGAGTATAACTTAAAATGTTAACAATTGTTAAAACAGTTTTATACATGTAAATCTTCGTAGAAAGCTCAGGTTTTATTGTATATTAATATGGTATGCGAACGAGTGCGAAAGAATGAGTTATTAGCAAAAACGTGAATTTTGGATGGTTTTTTCCGCAAATTCACGTGTTGAAAAACACACTAAAAACGCTATAAAGCTTAGTGGAAATCTACAAAAATATTTTATAGTATTTCTTTTATTCAAAAAACTTTTTTTTTATTTTATTAAAAAACGTAATTTCCTCAAAATAATAATATTTTTAATAAATTACTATCACTAAAAGAGTGTTTTTCTACTTAAATATGTTTTTCAACAATTGACTACAATTTTTTTACAATTATTCGGTGTTCGGCCATATTCATCCAAAAATTTGACCGAAGCTGAATAATAGCCGAATAGTACTTTTTTGCCTACCGAATATTCGGTCAGACACTTATAAAGGAAGATTTTAATCCCCCTTATGGGCGGGCCACTAGAAAAAGGGGGCGTGGACCGCCCATTTTTTCTCAAATCAAATATTTTGACAGAAGAACCCTGCATACCAAATTTGGTGAGGCTAGCTTGTCGGGAAATAGTTTTTGCCGCGATTTGGGATTTTTCGTCCATAGTGGATTGGCACAAAATTTTGTAATCGCATATTTTGAAGTGTTAGCTCTCATTTGGCATCAATTTGGAAAAAAATATTTATTTTTTTTAGTTTTGGCCGGTTTTTACCTCTGTGCACTGTCTGAGGAGAATAAAATTTTTCGTTTTTACGCGAAAACGCGAAATGATCTAGAAAAAATGGAAGACCTACATACTTTATTTTCGGCACTACGATATACTTGTAATTATCCAATTCTAAGATTTATTAAAAAAAAGAACAGATTATTGGACATTATATTTTGAGGATGTTTATTCTGGTTCGAGGTCATTATTTTCTTGCAAAAATTACCAACATAAATAAATTTAAAACAAAAAAATAATTTTCTTAAAAATTATGATATGAGAATATCATGGTTTTAATTAGTAAAAAAAATAATAACCTCGAGCTAGAATAAACATCCTCAAAATATAATATTTTAAAGGTCGAATAAAACAATTTTTATTTTGTAATAAAATTTAATCAGAATTAATGGACATTCACCAATTTTTTCATTATTTTTGTTATATTAAGTCCATTTGCAGTTCAGTGGACGATATATAACTTATGCACATATACCATATGCATATTTGTGTATGAAGAACTTGAGAGGAGTATAATCTAAAAACTACAACAAGAACAACAAAGAAACCAAAATGTAAAAAATATGTATGTTAAGTTAAATGGGGTCTTTTACTATGAATAAGTATATGAAAAGATATGAATGTAAGTGAATTTTTGTATATGAGTGTATGTGTGTGAGAGTGCTTATGTGAATATATTAATGCATGTGTTTGACTATATGTTTTCATAATAATAACTATAAGGACGGGAAGTTTGTTTTCTTCCGAAAAGTATGCTTCATTTTTTTTTTTTTTTTCTTTAAAAAATATATTTTCTTTTCCTTATACTTTTACCGAAAGTCTCTTACTTAACAACTTAAATTTTGTTTTTGTTTTACCTGGTACCTCGCGTGCATATTAAATTTTCATTATTTGGTTGGTTTGATTTTCTTTCTTTTGTTTTTAGTGGTTTAAAACTTTTGTTATTATCTCCTTCCTGTAGTTGTAGACAACAACCAAAACTAAAAATTTAAAAAAAAAAAAAAACAACTAAAAGTCAACATAGAAATGAAGAAAGTGGAAATCTTTGTAATTTTTTATTTGAAGGATATTGCCAGACACACTTATATAAATATTCTAAATTTTAAATGAAAAATAAGAATCTGTTCAAGATTTAATATTTTTCTTTGTTTATTTTAGTAGTTTCATAAAATGATTTTTAGAATTCTGTATTGATATTCAAAATGCAGTCTTGGAACAAAAATGGGAAAAATTCTCCTTTTCTAGCCAATTTCTATAGAAAAAATTTCTCAGACTCTTAGACACATTCTTTTTCTGTAGAAAAATTGTCTCAGAATCTGCGACTTTTTCTGTGGAAAAATTGTCTCAGATTCTGAGACTTTTCCTGTAGAAAAATTGTTTCAGAATCTTAGACTTTTTCTGTAGAAAAAATGTCTTAGAATCTGTGACTTTTTCTATAGGAAAAAAGTCTTAGAATTTTCTATAGAAAAAATGTCTCTGAATCTGTGACTTTTTATGTCAAAAAAATGTGTCAAAATCTGTGACTTTTTCTATAGGAAAAATGTCTCAGAATCTGAGACTTTTTCTATAGGAAAAATGTCTCAGAATCTGAGACTATTTCTTTAGGAAAATGTCTCAGAATCTGAGACTTTTTCTATAGGAAAAATGTCTCAGAATCTGAGACTTTTTCTATAGGAAAAATGTCTCAGAATCTGAGACTTTTTCTATAGGAAAAATGTCTCAGAATCTGAGACTTTTTCTATAGGAAAAATGTCTCAGAAGCTGAGACTTTTTCTATAGGAAAAATGTCTCAGAATCTGAGACTTTTTCTATAGGAAAAATGTCTCAGAATCTGTCTCAGAATCTGAGACTTTTTCCATAGGAAAAATGTCTCAGAATCTGAGACTTTTTCTATAGGAAAAATGTCTCAGAATCTGAGACTTTTTCTATAGGAAAAATGTCTCAGAATCTGAGACTTTTTCTATAGGAAAAATGTCTCAGAATCTGAGACTTTTTCTATAGGAAAAATGTCTCAGAATCTGAGACTTTTTCTGTAGAAAAAATGTCTCAGAATCTGAGACTTTTTCTATAGGAAAAATGTCTCAGAATCTGAGACTTTTTCTATAGGAAAAATGTCTCAGAATCTGAGACTTTTTCTATAGGAAAAATGTCTCAGAATCTGAGAATTTTTCTATAGGAAAAATGTCTCAGAATCTGAGACTTTTTCTATAGGAAAAATGTCTCAGAATCTGAGACTTTTTCTATACAAAAAATGTCTCAGAATCTGAGACTTTTTTTATAGGAAAAATGTCTCAGAATCTGACACTTTTCCTATAGAAAACTGTCTCAGAATCTGAGACTTTTCCTATAGAAAACTGTCTCAGAATCTGAGACGTTTTCTATAGGAAAAATGTCCTAGAACATGAGACTTTTCTATAGGCAAAATGTCAAAAAAAGGTATCAAAATATTTTTTTGCGGAAATTTTTATTTTTTTAAGTTTTTTTCTTGAAAACTTATTTTTTTACCAATTTTTTTGACTTAACTTTTTCACAAGAATTTTTATCAATAAAGTTTTTTGGTATTATCCCATTTATGTCGTGGAGAGTAACCCTACATGCAGAAAAGCCGAATTACATTTTTTTTACTTGTTAAATGTTAAATTTATTTTTCTATATAATATTCTGTTTTTCACCACTTCCTTATAATATAAGTACCTACCATTGTAATATCCAACAAAACTTACATTTGACAAACCTGACACATTACTGACAGTTTATTATATTTTCAAATAGATATATGTATAATTTAATTTCCTCACAAGTCCCATTAACAATATACAACATAATAGTTAAACCGCTTAAATTATTTTGTGTTTCCTTTCTTTTCTGCACAAAAGTTTAAAACCATTTTATTTTATTAATTTGAACCAAGAACCTAATAAATGAAATGAAAAAAAAAAAAAAAAACAGCATAGAAAAAAACTAAATAAACAATTCATACATTATAAATACAATTTATATGTTAAAAGCTATTTACCAAAAAATTGCCCAAAATAACTAAATGTGTAGGGGACTAACCAACATACAAAAAAAAAATACCCAGCTACAGCAACAATAACTGTTTACGGTCTTAAGGGTGTAATTTTTAAACAAAAAAAAAAAGAAAATGAAAAAGAAATAAGCAAATTGTAGTCCGTCAAGACCGACTATATAATACTTTATTTACACCAGGTTTTTCCAAATATGGGTCACAAGTCCAAACATAGACCAATTAAATCTATTTAATGTAGAAAACACATATACACAAAATTTAACAGAAATTGTTTTTCTTTTGTTCTAAACTGACCGATTTAACTTAATGTCGGGCAAAATTTTTGTATTGGGACTTACAATAAGTCCAGAAATGGTCCAATTACAACATTAGTTTACGAATTTAAAACAAATTTGCAATCCACGATATTTTTCATTTATTTTCCATGTTAAATATTGCCTTGAACAAAGCCTCGCTAAACAGTTTTAAAAATTTGATAAGGATGGAGACACGATAGTCCTAGAGAGACTTCTGTGGTGGCGTGGAAAAATTTTCAAAGAGACTTCTGTGGTGGCATGAACAACTTTTCAGGAATGTTGCCTGCATTACATTCTTTCAAATGCTCCCAATGCCACTAGCTGTACGCAAACCCAAGGCTGCAACTAGCGGCAAAGATCCTTGACGAAATTATGAATGTGCAATTTCCTGGTTGTCTTCCCATCCCTGACATGGAAAAATACATGCCACGGCTGAGCCCTGCGTTGTAAATATGCCTATTGGGGGTGGTAGTTTACATTGTGTCATCAGGAGCTCCCTACCTTACAAATCACCGGGTCCTTCAAGTGAACGCCGATCTGATTCTGCCATGGCTTGACAATATATACCTGACTTGTTGAAATGGTATTACTTACATCCCTAGGATATGGTCGTCTTCCCAAAGGGAGAGAAGACATCCTAAAGGAAAAAGAAGGACCTATCAGTATTTTCTCGTTTCTTCTGAAGACTCTAGAGAAAAAAATCGATTGAGTCCTTGGGATGTCGATCAATCCAGAGTGGTTATCTGCCTCCCATAATGACTACAATAAGGCCAAGTCAGTAGAGAAGGCACTACTTTCTCTTGATGGACATATCGAGAGGTCCCTAGAACACAAGAAGTACACTTTTATTCTAGGAAACTCGTTTACTTAGAAGGTGGCTATAACAATGCAAGTCACCGCTTACTTCAAGGAAACGCCAATTGGAGTATACCATGGCTTGCCGTATATAACTGGCTTGTTCTATATGGTCTTACATCTCTAAGAAACTTCGTATACGAATCCGAAAGACTATAGACCGATGAGTCTCTCCTCGTTTCTTCTGAAGACTATGGAGAAAATGATCGATTAATTCCTTGGGATGTCGATCTATCCGGGATTACTATCTGCCTTCCAGCATGCCAACAATAAGAGCAAGTAAGTGGAGACGGCACTACACTCTCTTTTTGGACATATCGAGAGGTCCTTAGAATACAAAGAGTACACTCTGGCAGCCTTTCTTGACATAGAAGGTGTCTTTAGCAATGTCAAACCTAAGGTAACTGACTTTGTACTACTTCGACAGCAAGGGACACGGCTTGAGATATACGGACCATACCATACGAACAGCGATCATTGACTATTGTACCCCAACACCCTCGTTGGACTCCGTGTTTAGAGCAAGAACTCCGGACAGGTCCGATTGGTTTGAGGTCCAAGTATACGTAAGGGGAAATTTGAGGTTTTATCTGGTGGCTCCCAAATTCCTAGCGGGTGTGACTACCACATCCGAAATTGTCCAAGAATGCCAGGCGTCTCTAAATGAAATGGACAGACATTCGAATGTGGATCTTATCTGGGTGCCTGGACATATGTTGACAATAAATATGCAAGGCAGGGACGCCTGACATCCTGCTCAATGCGATTAAGAGGCGGAGAGAGACTTCACTGTAATAATAATAGATTTGATCACATGATCAATTATGTTTATTTATTCTTTCTATTTATTAACAACTAATTTTTAATAAATTCAACCTAACCGAGAACTGGTAACAATCACCGTCGTCTCGTTATAGCGAAAAAACCCAAGGGTTCTGGTGGGAATCGAACCCACGACTCCCACGTTGAAAGGCTACAACGCTACCAACTAGCCTACTGGGGCCCCTAGACTTCACTGTGTGAGATCACCATAGACAGGTGGCGAAGTGAACGCACGTGATTTAACACGAGGATGGAATGGTCCGAATATGATCAATTGCCTACAGGTATGATCATTCGACTGCCTCGGAATGAGCTTCGCCAGTAAATGGAATGACTACTGTGGAGGATGTCAGGTCGTTGAGGAGGAGACGCTACGTTAGATAGGCGTCTTCCATCATTTAAGGTATGTTGCAGCATTGCTGAGAAGATTCCATCCGGCCAAAGCGATTTGGAGGGTTTGAAGGATCCTATTTCTCAAGCACGACATTCTCTCGAGAACAAGTTTAAAGGACATGTTAGCGGCCCCATGTGTAAATTTTCTGATGTCGAGGTTTCCCTGCATCCAGAAGAGAGCGTCCTTAAGAGTACGACAAAAGTTTTCTCTGCACTTTCGGTCCAAGTTCTAATTTGGGAAGAACTAACCTGTATATCTTACAAGGAAGGTCTTTCGCAGGGCACCCACCGATTGTCCTGAAACTTGCATATAGGAAAGAGGGGATCAAAATAAGAGTAACCTGTTTTTTTATAGCGTCCCAATCTCACATTTAGCGGGTCAAAGGGGAGGGGAAAAACGGCATTTTCCGTTTTTTTAGGATTTTTCCCATTTCTTCAAAAGAAACTATATAAACATTTTATACAGGTCGAAAGGTTTTTTGAAGGCCTATCCAATAGTGTATTGGTCGTGTCCGAATTCGGATTCGTTAAGTTCCCTATTGTCAAAAATGTATAATCGTTGAGGTAGTTTATATGGATATATATGGGGCATTCCATGTGAAATCGGACACTTTGAAAAACTTTTTTTTTAGATTTTCCCAATTTGCTTACAGTTTTTAGTACCCTTCGAAAACTCGTTCGTGGTAAATTTTCAGATTTTTTTGATGACCCGTTCAAAAGATATCGAATTTTTAAAAATTGGTAGTTTGTTCCTTTACTCAAACTTCTTTTAATCATAACATCTTCAATAATGGTCCAAATTTCAATTTTTTTTTCAAAATTTTTGTTTTTTTACCTACTTTCTAAAAAAAAATCTCGAAAAATTCTTAAAAGCGCTCTAGTATGCGATTTTTAAGTTTTAAAATTTAAATCTCATTTTTGAAAATGTTTGTACTCTTCGATTTTTTTGAAATTTTTTTGTGTAAAACTTCTATCAATTCTACAAATTTTTTGCCCAGGAAGATCGTGGGATAACGATTATTACTATTTTTTAAAATTTTTTGAAAAAATTTTAATGTAATTTTTCAATCTTAAAATCATTTGTACTGCTCCAATGGTGCGTCATAGTGGGGTCCTTTATAAGACCGACCCCCATTAATTTTTACGTCTTAATATTTCTTTGGAACAAACTAATAACCTATTTCCAATTTCTAAGGGGGCTCCCACACAAAACGACATTTTTTTAAATTTGTTCCAACCGCTCTTACTGCCCTAATAGTGCCCTTAGAGCAACAAAATATATGACCGACCCAAAATATTTTTTTAGTCCAAACATTTTCTCTGAACACACCTACTCTCTATCTTTAACTGTTAAGGCGGTCCCCATACAATTTTTTTTAATTTTTGTAAATTTGTTTGATTTAGTCCGCTTCTACCGGTCCAATGGTGCGTCCGAGAGGGGTCATTAGCGAGACCGACCCCCATTTATTTTTACCCTAGAACATTTTTTCAAAACATAGCTACGCCCTATCTCCACTCCCTAAGTAGGCTCCCATACAAATAACAGTTGGAGCAAATTTTATAAAAATATAATTTTGTATGGGAGCCTACTTAGGGAGTAGAGATAGGGCTTAGGTATGTTTTAAAAAAATGTTGTAGGGTAAAAATAAATGGGGGTCGGTCTCAGTAATGACCCCTCTCGGACTCACCATTGGACCGGTAGAAGCTGATTAAATAAAAAAAATTTACAAAAAATAAAAAAAAATTGTATGGGGACCGCCTTAACAGTTAAAGATAGAGGGTAGGTGTGTTCAGAGAACATGTTTAGACTAAAAAAATATTGTGGGTCGGTCATACATTTTGTTGCTCTAAGGGCACTATTAGGGCAGTTAGAGCGGTTAGAACAAATTTTAAAAAATGTCGTTTTGTGTGGGAGCCCCCTTAGAAATTGGAGATAGGGTATTAGTTTGTTCCAAAGAAATGTTAAGACGTAAAATTTAATGGGGGTCGGTCTTATAAAGGACCCCTCTATGACGCACCATTGGAGCAGTAGAAATGATTTTAAGATTGGAAAATTACAATAAAATTTTTTCAAAAAATTTTAAAAAATAGTAATAATCGTTATCCCACGATCTTCCTGGGCAAAAAATTTGTAGAATTGAAAGAAGTTTTACACAAAAAAATTTCAAAAAAATCGAAGAGTACAAACATTTTCAAAAATGAGATTTAAATTTTAAAACTTAAAAATCGCATACTAGAGCGCTTTAAAGAATTTTTTGGGATTTTTTTTTTTAAAGTACGTAACAAAACAAAAATTTTGAAGAAAAAAAAATTGAAATTTGGACCATTATTGAAGAAGTTATGATTAAAAGAAGTTTGAGTAAAGGAACAAACTACCAATTTTTAAAAATTCGACATCTTTTGAACGGGTCATCAAAAAAATCTGAAAATTTACCACGAAGGAGTTTTCGAAGGGTACTAAAAACTGTAAACAAATTGGGAAAATCTAAAAAAAAAGTTTTTCAAAGTGTCCGATTTCACATGGAATGCCCCATATATACGTACGACCGCCAAAAGCATATATAATAATTTCTATCAAAATTAAGCTGACCCGTATTTTGTCTTTTGGCGAAATTCCTGCTAGTTCGGCTTTTCTACGGATTTTCCCGAAAGCCCTAAATTTTTCATAAGGTGGCAACCCTTTTTTAAATTTGAGATTGGGCAGCTAAAAAAAACAGGTAACTCTTATTTTTCCCCCTCATTCCCATATTCAAGTTTCAGGGCAATCTGTGGGTGCCCTGTAAAAGACTTTCCTTGTTAGTCCTTTTAGTGGACAATACGAGTTCGGTGTTTTCAGGATAAACTCTCAGACCGTTGTTCTTTTTCCACGTCGAGTTTATGTTTATCGTCGCCTTCATGAATTTGCTAATCGTTGGTTAAAAATAGCTGCGACCTGTATTGTGATAGCAATTACAGAAAAGACGGACAGACGGACATCGCTAAACTAACTCAAAAGTGATTCTGATCGATTTACCTTAATGTGTGTCAAAGCTTAATATTTCGGGTAGTTACAAACATCAGCACAAACTTATTATACCCTGAACCACAGATTGGAGTAGGGTAAAAATATACCAACGAACAGGGATGCCAGCTTAGTGCTTTTCGCGCTAGATCTAGTGCTTTTTGATGTGTCAAAACGCGAAAATTTTTGACCTAGTGCCAAATTAGAAAAACGCACTAACTTGGTGCTTTTTAAATTTTCAGTTGGTGCTTTTAGTGCTTTTTAAAATTAATTTTTATAGCCTCCAAGAAAAGTATGGCGGTATACTTAGTTTGTTATTTCGAGTGTAACGCATCGAAATATTAGTCGGAGATTTCACAAAGTACATATTTTATTGATTTTTGATCGATTCAAAGACATTTTTTGAATGTCCGACTGTCTATCTGTGGAAAGCAAAATGCAGTTCAAACTAAGAGCTAGACGTCTGAAATATGGAACGAATATATTGGTGTGGTAAATAACCATTGGTCGTATTAAGTTCGAAAAAAAGGCAAAATCGGACTAAGGGGAAAATGTTTTCCCTTGAAGAATTAAACCAACCTCTAAAAAATGCCATTCTTTGTAGGTTTTTTTTTGTATTTTGGTTTAATATTTGAATTCTGTTCTGGGTGAAGTTCAAAAACTAAATTTGGCTTTTGAAGCGGAAAATGCAGACGATGGAAAATTGTACAACGATTTATATCAAATTTTGTTTGAATAAAAATATTATTATTTTTTTTCATCTATTTAAAAAACAGTCCAGTGCTTTTTTACCCTTTTTTTCAAGCAAATTTACGCGTTTTTACCCGTTTATAAAATTTTTGTGCGCGTTTTGCTCTTAAATAGTTGGCATCTCTGCCAACGAAACACCAGAAACATACTTGATTATTTATGCACTCCTCTCTTTAAAGCCAATATATTTAACATTTATGTTACCGAAGTATGTTATTGTATGTGTTTTTTGTATGGCGGTTTGTGTATGTGTGTGTGTGCTGTTTGTTTAACTATATACATCACAAAACACTGAATGGTACTTGATGTGATGTGCTTGACTAAGTGGCTTAACTACTACCACTACAGACTTATATTGTACATTCCTTGTGGTTAAATATGTGTGGAGCTTGAGAAGTGTATGCTAAGGAGAGTCAGAGATGATAAATTAAGTTTTTTTTGTTTTTTAAACAGGATTGACGAGCGGATAGCATGTGTGCTACTTAGATTTCAAGAGTAATTATTAGTAAGGGACAGAAAAAGCAACAATTGGATTATACTCCAAAAAAGGGTCATTGTAAAATGATGGGATAACTCCAAGTGTTAGAACTTCCAACATTTTTAAAACAAGTGGACCGAATTTAAAGTTTTCTTTCGGCTGATCCTAGAGTAACAAAATTCACATCAATTGGTCCTGCATTTCCCGTATGATTTTCTTGTGAAAACGTTTTTGGTACTTTTTATTATAGTACCACAAAAAAGTACAAATGTACCAACTTTGTCATCTTCACTTTAGTTATTTTTTTTTTTATTTCTTTATTCTGGTTAAAAAAAAAACTGAGTTAAATGAATTTATGCGTGTTAGAAGGCTGTTTTTATACCCTCCACTTAGTGATAGAGGGTATATATAAGTTTGTCATTCCGTTTGTAACTCATCGAAATATCGGTCTGGGACCCCATAAAGTATATATATTCATGATGCCCAATCGATTTTAAGACATTCTAGCGATGTCCGTCTGTCCGTCTGTCCGTCTGTCCGTCTGTCCGTCTGTCCGTCTGTCTGTCTGTCTGTCTGTCTGTCTGTCTGTGGAAAATGCTGTAGCGGACAAAATATTGCACAGAGATGACTGAAACTTAA
Organism: Pegoplata infirma; assembly: GCA_963921195.1. Taxonomy (NCBI): domain Eukaryota; kingdom Metazoa; phylum Arthropoda; class Insecta; order Diptera; family Anthomyiidae; genus Pegoplata; species Pegoplata infirma. The sequence goes on from OY992537.1 coordinate 195,072,558, forward strand.
CATATTTATTGGAAGTTCTCCCGAGAAGTTTGGTATTGCATTTGAGCGATATTGGTTCAGCGGTTCAAAAGTTATGAACGAAAATGTAAGCACACCTCAAAAATTTCAGTACATTCAACATAACCTAAAAATACAAAATGCTTTAATTCGGCTTCTGGCTGACATATGTGAACATAATTGAACACCAAATGGTATTTAAACAAGAACGAACATATTTTTTTACAAAAAAAATAATATCGCGGATTTTTTTTTTACCAAAAATTTTTTCGCGGAATTTTTTTTTTTTAAATTTTTTTTTTTTTTTAAGTAATTTCCTTTTAAATAAAGTTTTTTGCAATAATCTTTTCGAAATTGTGGAGGGTATCACTACATTCGGCAAGGTCGAATTTAACTTTTTTACTTGTTTTAAACATGAGTTGTATTCTTGTTTGTTTTATTCCTAAAAAAACACTAGTATGAGTAGAAAACATTTTTGAAAAATTCATTTAAAGCTACACCATAAGCAATACTATACGCATACAAATGTGCAAATGTTTTTGTGTGCGTAGATCAAAACATTTGTCCAATTTGCGGTAATTTTTCTAAGGGGTACCATTTCATTTCATTCTCAAGTGTTATTCTAACATGTTTTTTTGGTGTCTATAATTGTTTGCCTCTAAGCCTATAACGCTTCATTTGTCAAGTGTTTGTGAAGAGTGGTTGAGTGTGAATTCGTTGTTGAAAAGGGAACTGTCATAGATCTTTGTTTTTGTATTTATATGTTAAATACCTTCAATGCGATTGTCATTTTATGTTTAATCTTTATTTTTAACAAAATAAACAATAACAAGCATTAAAGCATATGTAAATATGTATAAAGTTGCAGGCTTCTACTATGGGCCAGGATTTCCCTTTTTTGGCCAATTAGGTTTGTAAGGGAACACATATTTAAAAGTATTTTTTCATAAAATGACATCTTGAATTTTGTTCACATTTAAAATCTTTTTATTATACCCTACACCACACTGTGGTACAGGGTATAATGCGTTTGTGCTGATGTTTGTAACTACCCGAAATATTAGTCCTTGGCCTTCAATACCGATCGACTCAGAATTACTTTTTGAGTCGATTTAGCGATGTCCGTCCGTCCGTCTGTCCATCTCTCGGTTTAAGCACGATACAGGTCGCAATTTTCAATCAATTGACTTGAAATTTGAAACTTATGTGCATCTTTTGGCCAAAAAACGAAGCCTACTGAAATTGGATAAAATCGATCCATGAAAAGACATAGCCCCATACAAATGCCCCCTTTAAATTTCGCTTAAATGCCCCAAATAACAGTATTATAATAGATATCGCTTTGAAATTTAGCAGGTAATCAAATTTTGTATGCACGAATCATCATTTCAAATTTCAAAGAAATCGGGTGCTTCTGGTAGTCCCCATACAAACCACCCTCCCCATATTCACATAATTCCCTCAAAATTTATAAAAATTAATATATTTGATAAATAATATATTTTTAGATGTTATACGTGTACTTAAGTAACCTAATCAAATCGGAATATAATTGGACCATTTTTGGACTTAGTCCTCCATATAAAAATTTCGAACGATATTCAGTTTAATCGGTCTATTGGAAAAAAATAAACCAATTCCACTAAAATTTGATCTGTGTGGGTTTTCTAAATTAAATAAAGACCTTACAAAAGATAGATCCAATAGGTCCATGTTTGGACTTGGGAACCATTTTCCGGAAAACACTGGTGTAGGGTACCATATGGTCGGTCTTGACCGATTATAACTTCTTTCTTGCTTTATTGTACCTAAACGCTTTTTTTAGCATGAGGTCAAAGTCAAAGTTTTTGATTTTTATGTATATTTTCAATTTATGAAAAAAAAACACAACATTTTTTCAAATTTTCTGTCAAGTTCGGGTTTGTCCAACATATGAAATAAACTGTCAAAAAGTATGCTATAAGTATATAATTTTTTAAGAATTATGGAAATTCATACTTTTGTGGAAATTGCTGTTTTTCAACACCAAAGTCCAAAAAACTCCAAACCATATTGCAAACCTCGAATTACAATTTGCCTCTGACAATTTATTCTATTCTCATTTTTGCGACCCTCTGCGACCGTTCATAAACTTTTGACATAAAGAAAAAACACCAAAATATGACGTTTAGAAATGCCGCAAAATGGAAGTTACAAAATTTTTTTATGATATTTTTTTTATTTCTAATTAAAAATTTCCCACTTTGGCAACATTGGCGTGATAACTGCACTCAAAAAAAAAAAAAAAAACTGTAATGTTAGCAAAAAAAGCTTGTAAACCTACAAGAAAATTTGCTGATTTTGAACCCACAATTTTTTTGCTAAAGTTAGCAAAAATGTTTTGGTAATAATTAGTTAACTGATTTTTTTTTTTTTGAACTTAGTTCATACACATTTTGGGACCCCATTGGGTTCGGACCCAATAGGTCCAGACCCCGATGGGCCTAGACCTAGTTGGGTTGCTTAAAAATCGTCATATTTTTTGATCCAAAATTTGTGTCCGTTTCGCTCTACCTTGCTTAGTTTTTGAGATACGTGATTTTAGGGGATCACTAGGGTCTTGAGAATTAAAAAGCTCGATAACTTCAAAAATATTACTCGGAGAGCTTTTGATTGTTTAGCGGTCTTGTTCTACGTGTTGAGAGCTACAAAAATTCTTTTGGACTTTTTGTTGTGTCGGCAATATTTACCGAGATATGAGCATTTTAAAATTTTCGGGAATGCTAACTTTTTTGGATCCAAAGTTAGGTCCCATTAGGGTCCACACATGTGAAGAGGACCCGCGAAAGTATGGAGATTCTAAGAACCAAAAGTGCCCTCCATTTTGCTCTATCTGGCTTAGTTTCCGAGATAGCGCCATTTTAAGTTTTCTGAAAATAAAAAAAATTTACCATTTATTTTTGCTAATGTTAGCAAAAAATCTTGTAAAAATGTTGTCAACTCAATCTCAAATTTAGCAAAATAAATTAGTTCAAAGTTTGTTTAAAATTGCTAATGTGCTAAATGAAGTTTACAAGAATTTTTTCCTAACATGCTAATCTCAACTAAAAATTTGCTAAAAGTTAGCTAACTAGCATTAGCAAAAAAAATCAGTAAATCTACAAACGTATTTTTTTGAGTGTGGAGATGGGCACGTGAGTGAATTTTGACTCACGTTAACTTGCCCAAAAAAAAGTCATAATTAACTTAATAATATTTTTTATTCACTCTTACTCACTATTTACGTGAGTAAACAAAACACCATTGACGTGTGGCTAACAATAAAACATTTTTTTTTTACAACGGAAAAAACAGTTGTTTTTAAATTGGCAATAGTTAGTTTGCCACTGAACCGATTTAAAATACGAAAATAATTTTAAAAACTCTAAATAAAACCGGAACTATACAATTAAATAACTTTGAGAAACGTAAAGAAATGTACTTACTCACTTATCACTTATGAACAAAAAATTTGACTCGCACTCGCTTGAGAAGCCGGACATTCGATCACGCATAATTCACGTGATCAGCGCACAGTGTAAGATTTTTCATTTTAGGGGTACAAAATTATTTTATTTGTCGCGATTTTGAAAAAGTTTTGACTAAAACATAAGAAAGAACACTTCCAAGAGTCTAAAAACGTATTTCGATTTTAATTAATGTGAATAGGGCATCCATAGCATCGCTCTAAAATCATGATTAGTTTTCAACAAATTAATTGATATTTTTTTATACCCTCCAACCACATTGTCATTCCGTATGTAACGCATCGAAATATCGGTCAAGGAACCCATAAAGTATACATTTTATTGATCAGTGATCGATTCTAAGACATTCTAGCGATGTCCGTCCGTCCATCCGTCCGTCTGTCCGTCTGTAGAGGACACGACACAGTCCAAAATAAAAGAGCTACACTTCCGCAGTTTGGCACGAATATGTCTTAAATTCCTAGGCAGGTTAAGTTGGGAAATGGGCAAAATCAGACTAAGGGGAAAAAAGTTTCCCCTTGGAGAACTAAACCAACCTAAGAAAAACCGCATTTTTGGCAGGGTTTTCTGTACTTTTGCTAAGCAAATGCAACATTCTTATCTCAGAAGAAGTTAAAAACCGGAGGGGGAAGGTGCCCCCATCGTCTCCCACCAATCCCCTCCCCCCACAAAAAAAAAAAGACGCCCCTGGATTTTTCTTATATTGTTTTTTTTTTTACATTTTGGAGGCTATAAGAGATTCGGCACAGCCGAATGTAACACTCTCACTTGTTTTTTTTTTTTTTGAAATGAAGCATTAATGAGGTATTATACGTCTGAATTCATATTTGGTACAAAAATCAAAAAACCTGATGGCTGTATCGAGTTTTTTATATAAGAAAATTTTTGTGTTATTTTTCGATTTTCATTGGACAAAATCTATTGAAAATCCGAACAGATATATTTTACGTTTTGTGCAAAATATTTTCCTAATATTTAAACCAAAAAAAAAAAAAAACAAAAGTAGGTAAGTTTTAAGTTTTTTTACATGTTGGAGGGTGTCAAAGATTCGGCACAGCCGAATATAATATTCTCACTTGTTCTATATCATTTTGTAATGCATTAAGATAAAAAAAAATCTGTTGAAGTCGATTTATTTAATCTAATACAAATAAAATTAAAGTGGGCGTAAAATAAAAAAGTTGAAATGGCATTTTTCAATTACGACCACTCGTACATTATGTCGTAATGCCACTGAAATTATATAGACGACTTTTCAAGTCTCTTTAATATAATAATTTGTATACCCTCCAACCATAGTATGGGGGTAAACTCACTTTTTTATTCCGTGTGTAACTCATCGAAAATTGGTCTAGGACCCCATAAAGTATGGATTTTTTATACCCTCCACTCTAGTGATAGAGGGTATATATAAGTTTGTCATTCCGTTTGTAACACATCGAAATATTGGTCTAGGACCCCATAAAGTATATATATTCATGATCCTTGATCGATTTTAAGTCGATCTAGCGATGTCCGTCCGTCCGTCCGTCCGTCTGTCTGTCTGTCTGTCCGTTGAAAACACGCTAACTTTTGAAAGACTTTACGGAGGCTCCTGAAGTTTGACATATATGTTCTCCATTTACCGGGTCAGGTTGGTATTGCAATCCAGCGAAATCGGTCCAGTGGTTCAAAAGTTATAAGCAAAATAGTAAATTTCGGCAAGGGTATTTTTCGAATTTACAAGATTAAAACCACTATAACTTTCGAAAGACAATTCTGAGGGGGCTGAAGCTTAGCATATATATTTGTCGTTTCTCGAGGCTGTTTGGTTTTTAACTTCAGCAAAATCGGTTCAGTGGTTCAAAAGTTATAAGCAAAGCAGTGAATTTCAGATTTGTTTCACCTTAAACTGTTGAAAACTCGTTAAACAAGTTTTATAAGCATGGTGAAATACCAGTTTTGTAAAACTTGTTGTTGTTTGTTTTCTTGTCGTGGGGTGCAGTTTAGTTGTTAGACAAGTAAATATTTGTTATTGTGAGTGTTACTGTATGTAACGGGAAAAAATCAAATAAAGTTAGGGAATTCACATGGGTATCGTATTTGTTGTATATGTTGTATGTACTATCCAAAAACAGGTTTGGTAAAAATTATTTGTCGCTCATTTGATAATTTTCTCTTAGATTCTCTTCTTGTTAGCATACTTGAAAATAGCTCACAAAACATAGGTATAAATGTTGTATCGTCATATCGTGTAAGTGTCGTATTATTAATTTAAAGTTTAACCAACCCTGTTTTCAGATAGGACATACAACATACAACACCAAATACGATACCCATGTGAATTCCCTAAGTATGTGTACGATTGAATGTTAATTTGTTTTTGGTTTTTAAAGAAGAAGATGGTAATATAAAAAGAAGAAAATATGTGAAATATTTTTTTTTTGTATTACATTATAGGTATAAAACAACAAAAATATTTTACAAAGTAATTTGTTACTCAAAGAAATTGTACACTAAAAAAGTATTTACACTCAAAAAAAAAATGTTACACTCAAAAAACAATGTACACATTATTATTTTTTTTGTTTAATGAAATGGCAGACTCAAAAAAATGTTGACAGTCAAAAAAATTTTACACTCAAAAAAATTTGATTGATTAAAAGAAAGTTTGACTCAAAATAATATATATATTTCTTATAAAAAATTTGTAATGCTATTTTTGAAAATTTTTTTAGAAAATTACTATCAGATAACATTGTGGAGGGTATTCATAGATTCGACCAAGTCGAATTTAATTTTTCTACTTGTTTTATATCGTTTTTTTTTCATTTTGGAGGATATAAAAGATTCGGCACAGCCGAATGTAACACACTCACTTGTTTCTGTTAAATGTGGGCGTGCTTTTAGTTCAATCCCGCCCATCTGATGCAAAATCCTAAAATATTTAATATAAATTATATATACCAACTTCCAAGTCCATTTTGGCCATTTTTGGAATTTTGTACCCCTAAAATGAAAAAGCTCACACTGTGCAGCGTCCATCTCTTGTGCTAAACACTAATACCGGGAACGCATTTAAGCGGGCACATTTTGTTTATGAAATTGTTAGCAAACATTATTTGTACATTTAGGATTGCAAAATCTAATTAGAAATAAAAAAGTTCCTAAAAAACCATCAAATTTAAAGTTTTTTTTTTCAAAACAGACAACATGGAAAAACTTTATATTATATTTGTCTCCATATTGGATCCGCCATTCTGAATTTAAAAAAGTTAAGTTCATATTCGTAATTACCGACCCGAAATATATCGATAACACTGCGTGACAAAACTAACCACTATTTTAGAAAACAAGAGGTACGACCATCATTTCAATATATTTCGGACATGCTGAATCGAATGGCGTACTCCGTTTTTCGATGTATGGTACAGTTTTCTTGTAAAATGTCATTAAAGATTGGCTGATTTTCAGCTGCTTTTTTCACAAAAAAAATTCCAAAGCTAATGATTTTTAAATTTTATTGCATGGAAAACAAAGATATAACTTGTAGCAATATTTCTAATATAAATTTGGTTTAAAGCTTTTCATCTTAACCCCTTTAATTCGCGGATTTCTTAATTTTTTTAAATTTTCGCGAAATTAACCCCTAAATTGGTCTCTGATAAAAAACTTGCATTTTGTGGATCATAAAGGCGTCCATGACACTACGAATAATGGACAAAAAACATCTATGTTATATGGACCATCATGAAGAAAATCGCGAAAAACCGTTTTTTTGTATATGGCAGCATCACTTTAGGAGATGATTTGAGGCTTCATCTTTTAGTATATAATGTGGGAACCTTAAACAATGAACTAACCCAAAATTTGTCCAAAAAAGTTTTCATTTGCAAAAGTTATCTTAACAAAAACTATAATTATTGTATCGCAAACACTGATATAACAGTTTTTGTTAAGATAACTTTTGCAAATGAAAACTTTTTTGGACAAATTTTGGGTCAGTTCATTGTTTAAGGTTCCCACATTATATACTAAAAGATGAAGCCTCAAATCATCTCCTAAAGTGATGCTGCCATATACAAAAAAACGGTTTTTCGCGATTTTCTTTATGATGGTCCATATAACATAGATGTTTTTTGTCCACTATTCGTAGTGTCATGGACGCCTTTATGATCCACAAAATGCAAGTTTTTTATCAGAGACCAATTTAGCGGTTAATTTCGCAAAAATTTTAAAAAATGAAGAAATCCGCGAATTAAAGGGGTTAAGATGAAGAGCTTTAAACCAAATTTATATTAGAAATATTGCTACAAGTTATATCTTTGTATTCCATGCCATAAAATATAAAAATCATAAGCTTTCGAATTTTTTTTTTTTTTAAAAAAGCAGCTGAAAATCAGCTAATCTTTAATGACGTTTTACAAGAAAACTGTATCATACATCGAAAAACGGAGTACGCCATTCGATTCACCATGTACGAAATATATAGAAATGATGGTCGTAACTCTTGTTTATTTTTTAGTGTTCCGCAGTGTAATGATAAATTTAAGTACATTTAGCTAAGAACTAAAAAAAGCATATCCGCCAAATTGGATCCGCTGTTTTAAATTTTTAATCTTGAAATCCAAAATCAGATTTAAAAACCGAAAACCATTAAAATAAAAGTTATTCGTCAAAACAGACAACATAGAAAAAAATATAAATTTAAATTTGTCGCCATATTGGATCCGCGATTTTGAATTTTAAAAGTCTGAGCTCATACTCGTTATTAATGAACTTAAACTCATCGACAATGATTAACTTAAATACAATAACCAAAGAATTAAAAAATCATGTCCGCCATTTTGGATCCGCCATTTTGAATTTAATCTTTTATTTTTCCAGAATGGTGATCAGCGATCCTTTAACACCCAAATGTAAAACGTTTTTTGCATATAGGTTCATCGGTCTATTTATGGTCAAAATTGAGGTATGCTGGCCCACATTAGGATGGTATAAAAATATAAATTATTTGTTAACAGCTGTAAAAAAAATCTACGGAATATATTTTAGTCACGTTGTTTTCTTTTTATTTGAAAGATTAACTACTGTAACAAATTTAAAAATGTTTTAATCAAAATTTAAACACCATAATTGTCAGGGTTGCCACTCAATTATGTGATGCTTTTAAAAACGACAAAATCGGCTGCAGTTGTATAGCGCTCTGCAAATTAACCACTCTCTTGGTCGCAAGATGGGATATTTAAATATTTTCTTTTTGGTGTCAAGGGGACCAAAATTATGGATACAAACAGTTGGTGCAACAGAATTCAGCGTATTTGAATTAGGTCCACTCACTGGAAGTCCAGCATGTCAGACTTCAATTCTCTTGAAGGCACTGATTTTGTAGGAATTTTGTATAAAAATTCAAGTAATAAGCAGTTCAAAACCTTACAAATTATAATATTTTTTCATTTTATAATTTTATTATTCAAAATCTTGTTATAAAACAAACAAAAAATCTAACACGCTTTCAAAGTTTCTAAAATGCATTTATAAAGATTTATGTCTTATTTGCAAAACAGCAAAAAAAATCTTAAAAAACAAATACACTCAGACACTGCTGCACTTTAATAGAAAACAGACTAAAGACATTTATTCGAACAAATACTTAAACAATCATAATTTTATTTAGGTGGCACTTATTAAAAAAAGAGTTTTTTTACTACAAAAACAATAATTTTTTAAATTTTGTAAGTTTTCACAATACCACGTAACTTACAAAAAAAATAAAAAGAAATAAAAAGAGTTTATTCCAGTTCGAGGTTATTTAATAATTGATAGATTCTGAAATAAATTACTGATTGTTTCGGGGATTTTCCAGTTTCCTCATCATCAGAATTCTTAAGACAACTTTAAGATACTGCTGGTAGCCAAAGATCAAACATTTATATTCCCAATTATTTAAATCCAAAGGAAATCTGCGATATCGGAATTTGACCAGCATTAAAAGCAGTTTGGTTGAAGCAACCTGAAATATGAATTGGAATATTTACGGTTGTGAAAACTGTATTTGTGATGTGACTGTAATCTTCTAATAGTGCAATGAAAAAGATTTTAATCTAGTTCGAGGTCAGAAAACATAGTTAACATTAGAATTTGTTATGTGAATTCATTATGGCGAACATAACATGACCTCGAACTTGAATAAACTATTTTTCATTTTACATTTAAAAGGTCGAATTAGTAACTAATTTTTATTATTTAACTAAAAATTAAACAAACTTGATTAAAAGAAATATTTTTTCAACTATTTTTTTTGCATATTTTTGAATACGACAAAAATATGTGCATTTTTTTAAGAATACATAAAAGTTCCTCCCTAATCGTCTTGTCTTTAACAACACGATGGAATCCTTGTTGTACATTTCCCATAATTTTTATAAATTTAGCAAAAAATAAAACAAATCTTAAGATCCCTCCAGCTTTAAATGAAATGTGCTCAAACATGTTAGCAATGTTGTACATTTTTTGATACCATAGGGAGAAAAAAAATACCAGAAAAAAGGGTTAAAGTTGTGAAGATGAGAGAAAGAAACTCTTATGCTTAAAATTATATTTAAAACATCTTCGACTACATTTTTGAAAATATTTTCATACAACATTGTCAACATACAAAACGGGTATGCCAATGCAAGTCATCCAGTTTTCTTTTTATAATGGCTGCAAGCTTACAAGTGCGTTTGAGTGTAATAAGGGTAAAACTTTAAAGCTAAATTGTTAATTTTAAATTTTAAGTTTTCTTATATCTCAGATTTTTTTTTTGTTTTTAAAAAAGAAAAAAAAAATGGTAAACAAAATAAGTTAAATTATGGTGGATATTTAAAAAAAATGTTTTTTTTTTTTTTTTTTTTTGAAATTTCAGCAGATTATTTTGTAATTTTACAAACATTTTATTTTGACATTTTTTGATAATTATTTTGATAATTTTACAGAAATATTTAGTTGTGCTGTTTTTAAGAAAATTTTCTCGAAAAAAAATTAAAAAACTGTTTAAAAAAAGATCAAAAAACTTTTATTAAAAAAAATTAAACTAAAAAAAACATCGCTTTAACTGAAATAAGATTTTTCTTGTTAAATCAGCAGATTTATCGGTTGTGTAAATAGACTTAGCAAACCGCATTAGCCTAAATCAGCAGATTTCTCAAATGGCACAAATGCAGATTTTTCTGATGAATGGTCAGAGACATCTAATAATAACGTAAAATCAAAAATTTATTTGTGAAATTACACTATTGCGTGAACATTTTAATTAAAAAAAATGGAAAAAAGTCCGACAAAAATGGAAAAGTCGTTGAACACGAACTGGATAATATACGTTTGAAACTAGAGACTAAATGAAGTAAAATTGCATTTACGGTTTTTCAATTCTTGATCCTGTTTCCTTTTAAAAGGACTTCAAAGTTTAAGAGAATTAAATTTTATAAAATATTTTTTAATATTTGTACTTGTTCTATGATGCCACTATTGATAGCAAATGAAAGAGGAGGATCTTCCCTAATTTTCCTTTTTTTAAATATTTTTACATATCAGGAAAGAGGAGGTAAGTTACGTCCATTAAAAAATGTGTCCTTCAATATCATTGTGAATTTTTAACAAAATATTTTGATAAAGTTTTCAAATGACTTTATTCACATCCTTTTATCCTGATATGGCAAATATAAAAATGAAAAAATTATGGGAGATCCTCCTCTTTAATCTGCCATCACCAAATATTTTAAAAATATTTTACAAAATGTACCCTTTAAAAATTTTAAGTCCTTTTAAAAGGACACAGGATCACGAAATGAAAAACTGTAAATACAGTTTTGTTCCGATTGATCTCTACTTTCAGAAGTATTCATCCGGTTCATGTCTAATAAAATTGTATTTCAGTAATTAAACTAGTTTACAAATTAAAAAAAAATGTTGCGATCCACGACATTTTGCATTTATTTTTTATGTTAAATGTTACGCTGAATCCGAAAATCTACTCCAAAATTTAGAACAATTTATTAGAACAGTTTTCGAGATATTGCCAACTTTTCAAATTTTCATCTTTTTAAAAAATTGGTTTTAAATAAACTGAAATATCTCCGGAAAAAATAGATCGATTTCATTGTTTTTGATTTTAAATTAAAGGTAATTATTCAACCAGATTATCACATTAGAAGCTATTCATCGATATATCTACAATTTTGCTTCAATTTTATCTAAATTTGGCAAAAAAAGGAAATTGCAAAAAAAAAATTAAATTCATTTTTCTCTTTGATGTTCAAGTCTGATCTAATACGAAGAAATTAAGATTGTTTTTATAAAAATCCGTTGAAAATTGTAAAAGTTCTCTCTTAATTTCTTCGGAATAAAACAGTCTTGAAATTAACATACAAAAATTAAATTTAAAATATTTGTAATTTTTAGAAATCGTCAATTGTATTTCAGAATTTATCAATTGTAATTCAAAAGATATCAATTGAATTTCAGAATTTATCAATTGTATTTCAGAAATTATCAATTGTATTTCAGAAATTTGAAATTTGTATTTCAGAAATTTGTAAATTTCAATTGTATTTCAGAAATTTTCGATTGTTTTACGAAGGTTAGTTTCTGAAATACAATAGATAATTTCTAATATACATTTGATAAGTTCTGTAATACAATTGATAACTTCTGAAATACAATTGATAATTTCTGAAATATAATTATCAATTTATCTTAAATACAATTGAAGATGGTGGAGTAATGCTATATACACACACAAAAATTTTTTTTTCCATGAACGATTTTAATAGTATTTATGAACAAATTCATACAATTTATTACTTTTTCATAATATTTGTAAACTTTTTCATAGTATTTATGAAAAATGTTAAAAATTTTTAAATTTCACATATTATGATTTATTCATAAATACTATGAAAAAGTTTATAAATATTATAAAAAGTAATAAATTGTATGAATTTGTTTATAAATACTATGAAAATCGTTCATGGAAAAAAAAAATTTTGTGTGTATGGGTGAAATCAAAAAATGTCAACCAAACCATGTAATCGTGTAATATCTCATACATTGGTTAAAGTATTCGCATATTTTCTTTTGTACAACGTCATATACATTGCCGTTATACATAAATAACAACATTCTGGATAGTAATAAGCTATTTTAAACAAGTTATTTTAATTTTTGTAGGCCAAATGTAAACTCCGTCGCCAATAACCAGTTAAATTTTTAAAATTTCACCGGTAATATCTTAAAAAACCAATAAACCAAGAGCTTAATAATTGACCACGTTTCTAAAGAGGGAATGTTGACGTTCTTAAAATTTTTTTTATATAGTCATAACTATCTCTTTTACCCACGCAAAAACGGCTTCAATTGTGTAACGATTTTTCGACACTTTTTTGCATTTTGGAACCCGACAATTTTGTTGTTTTTGACGTATTACACTGCGTGACAAAAGTAACTACTATTTTAGAAAACAAGAGGTACGACCATCATTCCAATATATTTCGGACATGCTGAATCGAATGGCGTACTCCGTTTTTCGATGTATGGTACAGTTTTCTTGCAAAATGTCATTAAAAATTGGCTGATTTTCTGCTGCTTTTTAAACAAAAAAATTTCCAAAGCTAATGATTTTTAAATTTTATGGCATGGAAAACAAAGATATAACTTGTAGCAATATTTATAATGTAAATTTGGTTTAAAGCTTTTCATCTTAAGCCCTTAAAATCGCGGATTTCTTAATTTTTTTACGTTTTCGCGAAATTAACCCCTAAATTGGTTTCTGATAAAAAACTTGCATGTTGTGGATCATAAGGTACCCATGACACGACGAATAGTAAACAAAAAACATATATGTTATATGGGCCATCATAATGAAAATCGCGAAAAACCGTTTTTTTGTATATGGCAGCATCACTTTACGAAATGATTTAAGGCCCCATCTTTTAGTATATATTGTGGGAACCTTAAATAATGAACTGACCCAAAATTTGTCCAAAAAAGTTTTCATTTGCAAAAGTTATCTTAACAAAAACTATAGTTATTGCATGGAAAACACTGAAATATTAGTTTTTGTTAAGATAACTTTTGCAAATGAAAACTTTTTTGGCCAAATTTTTGGTGATTTTAGTTGCTTAAGGTTACCACATTATATACTAAAAGAAGGAGCCTTAAATCGTCTCGTAAAGTGATGCTGCCATATACAAAAAAACAGTTTTTCGCGATTTTCATCATGATGGTCCATATAATATAGCTGTTTTTTCCCACTCTTCGTATTGTTAGGGATGCCCTTTTGATTCACTAACAGCAAGTTTTTTATCAAAGACCAACTTGGTTGTTAATTTCGCGAAAACCTTAAAAAATTAAGAAATTCGCGAATTTAATGACTTAAGATTAAAAACTTTAAACCAAATTTGCATAAGAAATATTGCTACAAGTCAAATCTTTGTTTTCCATGCCATAAAATTTATAAATCATTAAATTTGAAAATTTTTTTGTTAAAAAACTGTCTCTAAATCAGCAAATCTTTAACGACATTTTGCAAGAAAACTGTACCATACATCGAAAAACGAAGTACGCCATTCAAATCAGCATGTCCGAAATATATAGAAATGATGGTCGTAACTCTTGTTTATTATTTAGTGTTCCGCAGTGTTATTTTTAGAAAAATAATATGTTATTGCCCCATTTCTTAAACGCAAAGCTATAAGGTATCATTGTGCATCGTTGGTTTCAAGTTTTTTCATTGCATATTAATTTCCCGGTATGAAAAGCTAAATCATAAATGACAAATCGAAAAATGCTGTAAACCCCGTATCCACGTTTACAACAAAACTACTTAGCGTGTATCTGAAATATCGTCATATTTTGACGTATCTAGTTGACATCTTATGATTATTTTTCGAAAACCAATTTCCGACAAATAGTTTTTGAAAAAGGGCAAAAAGTGACAAAATGTAAACTCCGTCTCTGTAAACTCCGTTAACTTTTTTTTTTTTTTTTTTTGCAGATAGCAAAAAAACTTTATGTAGTTGTTAAAACCGATGCAAATATTAACACTAGTCATTCAAAAAATAAAAAAAACTCATTTTAACAAATATAATAATAAATTTATTATACATTTCCTTAGAAAAATCCTGTTAAAACAAAAAATAATTGTAAAATCTTTAATAACAAAAACCAGAAAAAACTCCTAATTACAAAAATTGTTAGCAATTACATATATAATTGTTTTAATTTACAATAAAATATTTTCCAAGAAAATTCAAAAAATTTAATGTATTTTTCTAAGGTGAATGTAAACTCCGTCACCAAAAAAATTATAAAATTGTCGATAAAATTAGTTTGAAACAATTTGTAGAAGAGATCTTTTATAGTAATATTATTTGTGATGTAACATATCGGTTTTAATAATAAAATAAACCAAAAATTAAAATTTTTTGTTTGTACAATCACCCATATTTATGAGTTGAAAATGCACTAAAATTTTTTTATTTTATTAAATAAACAAAATGATTTTATACGTTTTTTTTTAACAAATTAATTTTTTTAACAAATATCTGAAAAGTATGTTGTTTCAAAAGAAATGTAAGTAGTCCGTTTTATAAAAGGATTGCTTTAACGATTTCTTTAAACGTTTTTCAGTTGAATTCACTTACAAAATATTTTGTGTGTTAGTTATGATATAAACATGGATCTATATAGCAGTGGTGCGTCCAATTTTGCTGTATGGAATCATTGTCTGGTGGCCTGCTTTAGAAACAAAAGTGAATTGTGTCTTTATCACGAAGGTACAGAGAATGGCGTCGATGTGCATCACTGGTGCTCTTCGTTCTACACTTACGCACAGTGGGAAAAAACCCCAATCTGGCAGGAAAAAATTCATATCTTCTAAACTATTGGTCTGATCCGATAACAATACTTGGAGATTTTATAGCTAAGGATATGAGCTTTTTGTATAATGAATAATAAGAAACTGTTTTTCAATACAGGGTGCCCCAAAAGGTGTTATATACGACTACCTCAGGAGTATTTTTTTTTTGTACCTGTTAGCTGTGGAAAATTATGTTTAAAATAAGAATTTTACACTTTTTTGAAAAGTAAATGGGGTTATAAAATATTCTAAGTGAAATCTGATTACATTTGGACATATACCCTACATCCAGCATATAACTAAAATAGGAGTCCTAGCATCTGATTGCATAAGCATATACGAATTTTTAGTTAACCTTTTGTCAATGTATAGTGACATTGCCTCTTCTGGTGTGTATTATGTCGGTGCTTCAGAGGGGTAAAATACGGGTTTTTTCATCTTTGTATCCCTTTTTGGTGTTTTTTTTTTAATTTCATCTTATAATTGGGCTGCATCTCTCTTTCCAGATTTGTACAGATTTACTTTGGTACCGACCAATAATTATTCCTTGATGTTATTTTGTACAAGATACGAAACACGACTCCTCTTGGATTTTTTTGTGGTTTCCAAAAAAGTCTTCAAAGGACGCCCTCGAGGTTGTGAAGATCCTGGTTCTTGGTCTTCTACTAGAAAATCTATATTTTCATTCAACCATATATTGTAATGATTTTCATAACTATATAAATTGCGAGAAACACTGCCCATCTACATTCGAATTTACTACATAAATCTCGCACACTAACAGTTAGTTTTTATAGCTATCATTCTCGTTGCAGATGTTATTTCCAAGTTTGGACAAGATATAATTGATAACACGAGTAAAAATGTTTAGATATATTTTTATATATCACGTCTTATCCGAGATTTAAAAGATCTTACTGGGATCATTACTGATCCGAATTTTGAAAGAATAGTACTGATCCGAAAAATGGATCGCTAAGACTAGATCAGTTTTAATCGGACGGATACAATGTTATCCGAAAAATGGGTTTATATAATTAGATAAACCCATTTTTCGGATGAAATTGTATCCGTCCGATTAAAACTGATCTAATCTTAGCGATCCATTTTTCGGATCAGTATTGATCCTTCACATTTTTACTTGGGAACTGTTGAGTTCCGATCAGAAGCACTGTCGCATCCGTTGAAATGGCATGTCAAACAAATTTAAAAAAACCAAAGAGTTTATTAACCAATTCAAATGATAGTATTAAATTTATTATCATTTGTAACAATATTTTTATTAAGAATTTTTTCACCAACTGAATGCGACTAAAATCGGTTATTTAAAAATCATAAAATCCAAAAAAATGTAATGCAGCACGAACTTTTTTCAAGATTTCGACGCTCTACTATGTTAAAAACAAATTACTGACAATCCTTGCGATTCTCAACATATACGTGAGTCGCGTTCATCGCTGCCAGGTTTAGAATTATAATTATTGAAAGACCAATATTACAAAAATAATTTTAAAAAATCGTGGACTGTGCTCCCTCTTTGAGCCTCTTTGAGCGCCACTTTACCACTGTGATACCATCCAGGGAGTCTTGGATGGGGGATACTCCGGGTAGTGGAGCTACCATAAATTTTTACACAGATGGATCGAGGCTGCACGAACAAGTGGGCTTTGGAGTCTATTCGGAAGAGCTTGGGTTGAGCCTTGCTCGTAGATTGCCAGATCACTGCAGTGTTTACCAGGCAGAGATGCTGGCAATAAAGGAAGTGGCTGACTGGTTGAGCTGCAATATCTTGTCTACAACCGCAGCCAACATCTATACTGACAGTCAAGCTGCGGTCAATTCCCCGGATTCAATGTTTCTGAAAACAAGATCTGCCCTTAACTGCCGCACGTCTTTAAATGAGATGGCCAAGCAGTTTAACATGCGACTCATATGGGTCCCAGGGCACACAGACATTCCAGGGAATTGCAAAGCCGATGAGCTTGCAAGACCAGGAACTACCTTACAGGTTCCAACAGAATTGGAATGTGTTGGCATGCCACTAGAAACTTGCAAGCAAAACCTACGGCTTTGTTCTGCGACGGAGACTAATCAAAGATGGGCAAATGGATGGACGTGTGAGACAACACGACTGATTTGGCCTTCTCTTAATCAGGGGCGCACAAGTGAGCTGATATCGTTTCCAAGAGGAGAGATTTCGACGGTGTTTTCTATAATTACCGGACACTGTCTTATAGGGAAGCACGCAGAGCGGTTAAACGTGCCGTCGAATGACTTTTGTCGAAGTTGCATGGATGAAGAGGAGTTGGAAACTATCGAACACTTTATTTGCCATTGCCTGGCACTTTCTGGTCAGAGACTTGCTTCACTGGGATCTAGGGAGCTGTACGATCTTTCTGATTTGTCGGATGTCAAAATTCAATATCTAAGGAGTTTCACAAGAAGCTCAAACTGGTTTAACGACAGGGACTAGTAGGGAAACCTATTACGGTCCCGTGGTATCACAATGGACCTCAGAGTCTACGTGTGTTGACGTAACATGTCAGCAGCCACTTACAACCTAACCTAACCTAACCTAACCTATGATATAAACATCAGCACTCGTGTAGGGTATTGTTAACAAAAAACATAGAAAATTAAAATTCGAATACATTCTTAGCTGTTTTGCTTTTTTTTTAATTTATTACGGTATTGTAGTAAATGAGCTCAATGGGTATGATTAATATTTAATTAATACAATATCAGACCTCAGAGTCTACGTGTGTTGACGTAACATGTCAGCAGCCACTTACAACCTAACCTAACCTAACCTATGATATAAACATCAGCACTCGTGTAGGGTATTGTTAACAAAAAACATAGAAAATTAAAATTCGAATACATTCTTAGCTGTTTTGCTTTTTTTTTAATTTATTACGGTATTGTAGTAAATGAGCTCAATGCGTATGATTAATATTTAATTAATACAATATCAATATCGCTCATACGTAACCTGACCAACTGTTTTTTTTTACAGAAAAGCGGGATGGAAAGGTTGAAAAAGCTGGGCTTTTATTCTGAAAAGCGGGTTTTTTGTAATAAGTTAAACAATGCCCAAAATGTTAAAAAACCTTTTTAAAATTATAACACCGTTCGACAAAAATACAAAATAGTTAAACACAAACTAGATAATATACGTTGGAAAGAAGAGACTAAATGTAGTGAAACTGCATTTACAGTTTTTCATTTCGTAGACTAAATGTAGTGAAACTGCATTTACAGTTTTTCATTTCGTATTCCTGTTTCCTTTAAAAAGACATCAAAGTTTTAAAGGATTACATTTTAGTAAAATATTTTTTAAATAATTATACTTATGCTAGGATGCCAATGGATGAAAGAGGGGGTGTTATAAAAATTATTCCATTTTGTTATTTTTATAAAGTATCGAATGGACATTATTAACATCCTTTTTCCTGACATTGAAAAATAAAAACATGGACAACTTAGCGAATATTCTCCTATTTGATTCATTATTAGTAGGTATAAGATGTTCGTTTACTAAAAAATCGAAAATATGCGCTAAAAATATGCGCTAAAAATACAAAATATGCACTAAAGAACCTAAAAATACGCACTAAAAAATAAAATGTGTGCAATAAAAATCTTGTTTTCTTAGGAAAAACTTCTTAAAACGCAAAAATAAAGCCGGGTTTAAATAGCAACATTTACAACTTTATATAAGCAAGATTCTTTTTTTTTAACTAGGACAATCTATAATTAATTATATAATTAATTATATTATAATTAAAAAGAAAAAAATATATTTTTCTTATTTTCAAAATAAATTTTTAAAATTTAAAATAGTTTTTGAAACAAATAAATTTCAATTTGTGCTTTTGCTAATTTATGCCAAAATATCCAAAAATATGCATATTAAAAGTTGGAAACATGCACAAAATATGCGAAAATATGCATTTTCACCAAAATATGATAAAACAAATCAAAAAATATAATAGAATTTAAATTTTTTCAAAATTCCGTTTCAATTAAAGTAAATTTATCGATATATCGATGAAAAGATTCTAAGGCGATAATCAGATTGAAAAATGTTGTATGGGGGATTGATAAAGTATTTAATTAGCTTTAATTTATAAGTAAAAAATTCATATATTCCAATTTTGTCCGGAGATGTTTTTATTTATGCCAAAACACTTTTTCTATATATATAAAAATGGATGTGTGTATGTATGTATGTGTGTTCCGTATGGACTCGAAAACGGCTGGACCGATCCTGATGAAAATTTCAGGGAATGTTCAGAATAGCCTCAGGAGTAACACTGTGCGGTCAAATTTTTGATTTTCTGTCTGTGTGAGGAGGGGCGTGGCAAAATCTATTTTTTACATTGCACCAATAATGACATCTATATATAACAAAATCGGATGGACCGATTTTAATGAAATTTAAACCAAAGATAGTACTAACCGACTAATAACTATATGCCAAATTAGAGCGTGATCGGACAAATGGGCGTAAAATGCCATGCTTTTTTGTCTGTGGGCGGAGAGGTGGGCAAAATCGCATTTTTACATTGCATCTATATGATCATCTATATATAAAAAATCATCTATATATACTAACTATGTGCCACTATTTATAAATGATCATCTATATATACTAACTATGTGCCAAATTAGAGCGTGATCGAACAAATGGGCGTAAAATGCCATGCCCCTTTGTATTGAATTGAATGTTATTTCTGCATGCTCCGCAATAACGCAAAAACTGTTGATTCGATTTTAATTAAATTTTCAACACTGACAGTGTTAACCGAGTGTGGAAATATAGGCAATGTTATACTACGTTTGGAAAAAGGGGCGTAAAATGCCACGCCCCTTTGTAATATACCGGACGTTGTCTGCCTCTTTCGCAATCACGCAAAAACAGCTGAGCCGATTCTCTTGACATTTTAACTACAGTGCTAACCAAGTGCATATGTAGGCCATATAAGATCGTTATTAGAAAAAGGGATCAAAATTGCAACGCCCTTTGTACTATACTGATCACGATTGAACAAAGAGGCGTAAATTGCCACGCCCTTTTGTTTTATACGTTATATCTGCCTGTTTTGAAATCACGCAAAAACGGATAAGCCGAATCTGTCACTACTGATAGAACTAACCGAGCGGGAACTTTAGGTCATATGTAGAGCGCGATTCGGCAAAGTGGTATAAAATGTCACTCCCGTTTTTCATAAATAAAAAGTTATTTCCTCCTCTTTCGCAATCACACAAAAACGGCAAATCTGATGTCAATGAAATTTTCAGCACAATCGAGGATGCAGCATGGAACTTTAGACTATCACGATTCGATAAATGTGCGTTAAATGACACGCCCCTTTCTACTATACTTAACGTTATGTCTGTCTGTTTCGAAATTATGTCAAAACGGCTGAACCGATTTTGTTGAGATTTCTCTATAGATAGTGCTAACCAGTGTTCGAAAAAAAACAGTACGATATTTAACGTTCCGCTCCAAGAACACATTCACTAAAAAGTTTTTTAAGTGGTTGCGAAGGTGTTC
This sequence comes from Pegoplata infirma, assembly GCA_963921195.1. NCBI lineage: Eukaryota > Metazoa > Arthropoda > Insecta > Diptera > Anthomyiidae > Pegoplata > Pegoplata infirma. Next base: position 195,093,499 of record OY992537.1, read on the forward strand.
GCAAACAGAATTCCGAACGTTATGCCTGTGAGTTGAAGAACAGAAACTTTACGATAACGTACCGAACTAGGTTAGAAACAAAATAAAGTTCTTTTAGTGTTCTGTTTGCGAACTTTTGAGACATTTTTTTTTTAAATTTAAAATGGCGATATCTCGAAAACTAAGCAAGATAGAGCAAAACGGAGCACATTTTTGGTTCTTGGGATCTCCATAGTATCGCTAGGCCTCTACACATGGGTGGACCCCATTGGGTCCATATTTTGAATCTAAAAAAGTTAGCATTCCGGGAAATTTAAAAATGCACATATCTCGCTAAATACTGCCGACACGACATAAAGTCTAAAAGCGGTCATGTACTACGAGACAAGATCCACAAAAATGCTTTTAGACTTTTCATCGTGTCGGCAGTATTTAGCGAGATATGTGCATTTTTAAATTTCCCGGAATGCTAACTTTTTTAGATTCAAAATAAGGACCCAATGGGGTCTACCCATGTGTAGAGGCCTAGCGATACTATGGAGATCCCAAGAACCAAAAATGTGCTCCGTTTTGCTCTATCTTGCTTAGTTTTCAAGATATCGCCATTTTAAATTTAAAAAATGTCTCAAAAGTTCGCAAACAGAACACTAAAAGAACTTTATTTTGTTTCTAACCTAGTTCGGTACGTTATCGTAAAGTTTCTGTTCTTCAACTCGCAGGCATAACGTTCGGAATTCTGTTTGCGAACACCTTCACAACCACTAAAAAACTTTTTAGTGAATGTGTTCTTGGAACGGTACGTTTCGATAACGTACGGTCGCTCCATAGTTCCGTACAGAACACTAACGTACCGTTCGTTAGAGTTTTTTTTTCGAACCCTGGTGCTAACCGAGGGTGGAACCAAAGGTTACTAGCTGGACCCGGACCCGTGCTTTAATTTTGTCCATTTTCTAAATTTTCTAATTTTGAACATTTTGACTTAATTTTCGGATTTATCGTGCGATTTTATATGGAAATTAAGTGTTAATATCGTAAATCGAACAATTTTCAAAAATTTGTAAACTCAATAAACTGAAAATGTATAAGAACTGAATTTTTGCATTTTTACTCAAATGCGTATAACTTGAACAAGGGGGGGCCCCTGTAGGCTAGTTGGTAGCGTGCTAGCCTATGAAACAGGGGGTCGTGGGTTCGATTCCCACCAAAGCCCTTGGTCGATTTCGCTACAACGAGACGACGGTCATTGTTACCAGTTCTCGGTTAGGTTAAAATTATTTAAAAATGAGTTGGAAATAAAAATTGGAAAAATAAATAAAAACTGATCATTGGATTAAATTATTATATAACTTGAACAATTTTAAACTGATTTTTTTAAAAAACAATATTAATTTCTTTTCTTTCGTATTAGCTTAAACTTGAACTGCAAAAAGAAAAACTAATTTTAAACTTTTTTTTCATTGAAAAATTTACAATGTAATTTTAATTTTGTGCTTAATTTTGGTAAAATTGGAGAACAATTGTCGATATATTGTTTAATAGGTTCTAAGCATACAATCAGATTAAAAAATGTCTCATGTAGGGTTAATATATCAATAAATCACCTTTAATTTAACCCAAAAACAATAAAATCCATCTATTTGTTCCGGATATATTTTAGTTTAAGTAAAACCACTTTTTTAAAAAAATGAAAATTTGAAAAGTTGTCCATATCTCTAAAACTGTTCTACTTACGAAACTTTGGAGAGGATTTTCGGATTCAGCTTAAGATTATACATGAAAAATAAATTCAACGTGTAGTAGGATCAAAATCTGTGTAAACTAGTGTAATTCGTCGATATCGTTTTTAGACTATTGATAAAAAACATGCATTTGCATGGAAATCACATTCCTATATATAAGACAAGTAGAAATATTTATAAAATGTAATCCATTTAAACCTTCATATCCTTTTAAAAGGAAACAAAATAAATATTGTCAGTTTGACTGTGTAATTGTTTTTTTGATAAACAAATTACAATCACTTAAAAATGGTTTTAATTTCTATTCAAAATATTTTGAACATTATGGATTGTATTCATGGAGTTGCAAATTCGAACTAAATTTTGTTACTTGTTTATAATTATAAAAAGTTACACCCTTTATATTTCATATAATTCTGTGTTATTTCATGGCTTCAAGCTGCAAACATGTCTTTTTGCCTTTAAGGCAAGACACCACATCACACATTCACACACACACTCTCTTAGTATTACATACCAAACCATGCTGGATTTTTTTTAACTTTTCTTGTGGTCTATAATATTTTTTAATAAATTATACTGACAAAAAATATTTTTTTTTGCTACTTTTTTTCCAGAGATTTTTATTGAAGAATAAAGCGTGTTAAGTAAACGGATTTTATGCGGCTTTGTAATAAATATTATTTACTTTCACACACATACGCAGACATTTTTAAATAGTTGAATCGTTATAGTGGACAGAAATCGTAATCTGAAACATATTTTTTATAAGATTTATTTATAAAAATGAAGGAAAAGAGTAGAAAAATTAAATTCGACTTGGCTGAATTCATGAATCCATTTATCACAATACCATTTCTACGTATCAAACATATTCTTAAATAATTTTGACTCGAGTCAAATCATTTTTTGAGTGTACAACTTTTTTTGTCACTTAAGTAGAAACTAGGTTTGTCTTGTTAATGAAAACGGTTTGTCTTGTTAATGAAAACTGTTTTTACTATAATATTTATAGTTTCTACAGAATAAATTTTGACAGTTTCCAACACTACAATTCTATTTCTAGCAATCTCAACCTCACTTTATACTTTCTTTCAACTTTTTTGTCTCTTACATTATTTCGCAAGGGTTACCAACATGATCTGGAATTGCAGATATAAATGAAGGAATTTGCATTTTCTGTTTCGGAGACGTGCCTAATGGCGACATATTTTTCAGTAATTTTTTTTGATTTTTCTGTAAGTACAGATCGAGCACGGGCTCTAATTATATTTGTTATAAGGGTTCAAGTTGAAAAAATGCAGAAGAAAAATTGAATTTCTAAAAATTCCCAGTCGGCAAAAAAAATCACACCTGACTTACTACTGACTCTCCCTTTATAAAATTGCTGACATCTTCATACAATTTTTCAAAATGTCATCAATGACATGTCAGCAGTTGGTCAGCGGTTGTTTAAACGAATTGTTAGTGGCCACCGATACTGGTGGGCACTGCTGACCAACTGCTGACATGACATTGATGACATTTTGAAAAATTGTGTGAAGATGTCAGCGATTTCATAAAGGGAGAGTCAGCAGTATGTCAGGTGTGATTTTATTTTGGAAACTGGGTTATAGACATTTCTGGTATTTCCTATACCGGTTTCAAACACCCCAGTTAGTGTCATCATCAGTCGGATTTAGTATTTACACCATTTTACTCAGTCTTTCAGAAATATTATGTTGTGTTTGTAAAATTATTTAAAAAAAATATAAATTTTTATTTTCTTTAAACTCATAAAAAATGGAAATGGTGTTTTTGATATGTTTTGTATTTTTTTTTTTTGTTAAAAAACAAAGAAAATCTTAATTGTAACAAAGTACATACCGGTAGTCTCGGGAATACCTGTGATACCGTCAAAACCCGAACCGGAATTACCGGTATTCACGGGAATACCGGAAATGATTTAAGAACCGGGAAACAGGCACCATTACCAAAAACAATTTTTTTATATTAAAAATGAATATTTTAAGATTTTTCCTAATATTGTAATTTATTTTAACAGAAAACTTTTTTTTTTTTTTTCATTCCAGGAAAACACAGTCATGTGGGAGATAAATCACAAACATCACTTGAAGGTGAGTTTTAAGCGCATTTTAAAATTTAAATTACACTAAGCAACATATTTGAGGTTATCGAGTGTATCTTAAGTTAAAAAAAATAAGGGAAGACTAACAGTAGACAAAATCCCTGAAGAAAAAAAAATTGGATTTTTGGAAAACTTAAAAAAACATTTTAATCAACGAACGACTCGGGTTAAAACGATTGTATTTCACCGAATTTTAGTTTTAACGAAAATTTGTCCCTATGAAAATGTCAAGCTCTAATAAAACGAAAAGGAAATGATTTTTTTTATTGAAAAAATTTTCATGGGGAAAAAAATTTATTTTTGGAAATTGTTTGGCAAATTTTAAATGTTAATATCTCGAAAACCGCTTGAACGATTGATAATTGTGTGTCAGAGTCTGGGAAATGTGAAAATTAACCTTTTGCAATAATGTAAAAAAATACAGTAAAATTGCAATATATGATACTTTCATCCCGACTTGAAAATAGAGTACCCAAAGATTTCGAAACTTTAAAATATACGATATTCCTAAACGGCTTGTTGACCAATCAAGATATTTTAACAAATTGATTTTTTGCATACATGGCTTTGGAATTCTAAGGAGTATCCGATTTTCTAAGTTGGGAAATAAATATTATATTTTGCAATTTTAATGAGATTGATTTTCGGTATGAATATTTTTCCACCTTTGATTTTTGGGGAATAGTGATATCAATATAACCACATAAAATCCAAAATAAAAAGATTTGATCAATTTGGAATTTTTTTATTTTTTTTTTTTAATTCTCTTGGCCTAGAAAGTGAAATCTTCAGCGTTGGATGGGTACTCGTTAGATCATTCAATCGACTTCAACTTAAAATAAATATTATTTGGTTAATCGAATAATTCAAATTTAACCGATAAAAACCCTATTAACCAATTAGGTCAGAAACCCGATTAATTGAATACCCAATTACTCAAAGTTGAAGTGCGATTATCCTGAAATTTTAACCACTTCGTTTTGGATTTAATTAACTCGTGGCACCCGGCGATCGAAGCTTTTTTGGACTTTTGAAAGTTAACGCCTTTCGAAATTTTTTAAAATTCCCTTAGCTCTTTAATAGAGCTTGAGACAATCATGGCGACGAATTTCAAACAAAATTTTTGATTTTTGGAAAATGAAAAATAAGAAAAATGTTATCTTGGGAAACATTATTTTTATTAATTTTTGCATGCTCAATATGAATTTAAAAAAATGTCTGAAATTGGTTGAGCAGTCTTAGAGATACCGTCAATTGAAATTTTTCAAAAAAAATTCCAAAAAATTCGGGGTTTCTTACTTTTCACACATTTAAAAAAAAAAAACTTGAAATTTCGCGACCTTAGGAGACAACAAGGTTCTATTTGTGTCTTTTTTTTATTAAATAGAACTTTTTTGTCCTAAGGTCTCGATTTGTTTACAATGACAATTTCACAGGGCTTGAAAACAAAGTTTCATTTAAACTTTGTTTGAGCTAAATCAAACCACTTATACCCATGAGGCCTTTCGATCAATGTTTAGAGTTTTTGAAGAACATATTCTAAAAAATCTCAAATTTTTACCACATAATGTCGATGTCAAGGTTGTTTTTATTCCCAAACCTGGGAAGGAGGACTACACCTTGGCAAAAAGTTTTAGACCAATCAGTTTATCATCCTTTCTACTGAAAAGTCTTGAGCGAATGGTTGAGAAATTCATTAGGTCAGTAGCATTAATCGAATGCCCCCTAAATTGTCAGCAACACGCGTATCAGAGTGGTAGATCTTGTGAGTCGGCACTTCACGATCTTGTGGTCAATATTGAGAAGTGCAATGACAAACAAGACTATACTCTGGGTGTTTTTATTGATATTGAGGGCGCTTTTGATAATGCTACTTTCGACTCTATGTAAACTTCGGCTAAATTGCATGGCGTGGATCCAGTTCTAGTCAAGTGGATTCATTTTATGTTCTCCCGGAGATTGTTGACGGCTGAAGATGAGTGGGGCACAAAAGTAACGGTTGAGGTTAGTAGAGGTTGCCCCCAAGGGGGTGTTCTCTCTCCTTTGCTGTGGTGTTTTGTGGTGGAAATACAAGCTCTAGGTGTACACATACAGGCATTCGCTGACGATGTGTGCGCTTTAGTATCCGGAAAGTCACTTAACTTGGTATGCAAGAAAATGCAGACCGTTATTGACTTGATGGACAACTGGTGCAATCGACATGGATTGTCTGTCAATCCAAATAAGACAACACTCGTGTTGTTCACGCGAAGAACCAAACATAAGGGTCTTCAGCTTCCTACGTTGAAGGGCAAAACTCTTCAACTGTCCACAGAAGTTAAGTATTTAGAGGTTACCCTAGATAGTAAACTAATGTGGAAAAAACATGTTGAACAAAAAGTTTCACGGGCACTTCAGATTTTCTGGCAGTGTCGGCGTGCTTTTGGAACGACATGGGGTCTAAGACCTGCTAATGTACATTGAATGTACATAGCTCGAATTAGACCTATTGTGACGTATGCGGCGGTAGTCTGGTGGCCGAGAACGATGGTGAAGACTATTCGATCCAAGCTAAACGGACTACAAAGAGCGGCTGCCTTGGGAATTACTGGTGCCATGAGCCCCACCCCAGGCGCAGCTCTGGACGCTATGTTAGATATGCTTCCCTTGGACATACATATTCAAGGAGAAGCCATGAAATCTTTGTGCAGGCTCCGCAAAAGCGGAACATGGCATGGAGAGTACAATGTGGGACATGGTCGTCTGTTCAATAGGCTATCGGAACTTTGTCCGATGTTTTCTATGCCTTTGGACAATACAACCTCTTGCATCGAGTTTGGTAGGAAGTTTACTGTAATAATTCCGAGTAGGGAAGACTGGGGAAACCCAGCAGACCTACTGGAAAATCACACGGATACTTTCTACACGGATGGATCCAGTACCTTAAATGGCTCTGGGTCTGCCTGGTATTTGGACGATGCGACCAAATGCTATATTGCTATGGGAAAAATGGCTACAGTATTTCAGACCAAAATATTTGCTATTTTGGACGCAGCGACCTGGATAATTGGGAACAGATGGAGTAATAGGAGTATCAGTATTTGCAGTGACAGCCAGGCTGCGCTCATTGCACTTGAATCTCCAGTCACTTCATCCAAAATTGTCCAGAAATGTAGACGCTGACTCAATGAGGTCTCATGTGGGAATAGCGTCAATCTTCTATGGGTTCCGGGTCATAGGGGAATACGGGGAAACGAGATTGCTGACTCTTTGGCAAATCTTGGCACTGATACAATTCCTTACAATCCGGAACCTTAAATTGGTATTGGCTTGACATGGCTGATGCGTTGTATCAACTCTCATATGAAAGCAACTTTCATGGAAAGATGGTCAAATGAGTTGGCATGCAAAAATAACTAACGTTTTGTGATTAAGCCAGACAAGAAAGTGGCTAACTATCTACTCAGTCTCAGTAGAATAGACTGTCGCAGACTTACTTAATTACGGGACACAATGCCTGTGCTCGTCATATGACGAGATTATGTGTCTTATCAGACGCATTTTGCGTGGCTTGTCTTGAGGATGATGACACAACTGAACATTATGTCTGTTGTTGTCCAGCGTTCTCGTGGGCTAGACTGCGGATATTAGGTTCTGATATTCTGTCTACGGACACGTACATGGACTTCCCTTGTATGATTTTCTAAAGTTTGTGAAAGCAAATGAGAAATTCTGAACAAGCACTTTTCTTCCTTTTTCTTCTCAGCCTTTTATCATCCTTACTTAATCTTTCTTTTCGGGGTACGGTACAATGGACTATTTTAAGTCTGAGCGCCATGGACTTGCCTAAAAATTTACCTATTTATAGGCTTGTACAACCCACCCTCAACTCAACTCAACTCAACAACTCAAACCACATAATTTTTGGGTCTTCTAGATCAAAAATTTGTCCGGATCAGGCCGCAGATCCACGGGTGGAATAGAAAATCCTCCTTCCCCCCCCCCCCCCCCCCCCCCTCCTCCAACCAAACCGAATTCAAAAAAAAAAACAACTAAGAGTGTTAATTCGGCTGTGTCCTAATCTTTTATACCCTCCAACATGCAAATAAAAAAAAATTACCACTACCGACCCCCCCCAAAAAAATTTGGGGGGGGGGTCGGTAGTGGTAATTGCGTGGGGAGGCAAATTTTCTCTCGAATAAGCGTTAAAAAAATAATTCTTATGCTTTTTGCACTAAAGAAATACAAATTTATCATAATTAAAAAAAAAAAAAAATATTCCACGCCCATAAAAGGGGGGCGCTCCGAAAAAGGATATTTTCTAATTCTGTGGGTCCAAATACAGGACTTTGAACTTCTTGTAGAATAAAAATGTTGGATTTGTTAAACAAAAACACATAAAATCATATAAAAATATGGTATTTTTCAGAGGTTGTTTAGTTCTTCAAGGGGGAACTTTTTTCCCACTGGTCCGATTTTTCTCATTTACTTAGCCTGCCTAGAAACATAAGACATATTCGTGCCAAATTTCGGGAGTCTAGCTCTTTTATTTTGGACTGCATCGTGCCATCTACAGACAGGCGGACGGATGAACGGACGGATAGACGGAAGGACGGACAGACGGACATTCACAGAATGTCTTAGAATCGATCATGGATCAATAATATATATACTTTAAGGGGTCCCCGACCGATATTTCGATGCGTTACAAACGGAATGACATAGTGAGTATACCCCCATACTGTTGTTGGAAAGGTATAAAAACATAGGTAAAAGATAGTGAGAATTTTTTCTATGAAAAATGTCTAGGAATATAAAAAATTTAATTAAGGAAAAACATGAGAATTTTTAATATGAAGAATTGAGAATTTTACTACAGCAAAAACTTGAGAACTTTTCTTTTGAAAAAATTTATTAGTATTTTATCTTTAAGGATTTTTTTTCTATTTGAAAAAAAAGTCTCAGAATTTAACTTTTTCTGTAGGAAAATTATATCAGAATCTGTGACTCAAGGGACTCAGGACTCTCAGAATCTGAGACCATTTCTATATCTAAAGTTATGAAATGGGAATTTTTTTTCTACAGAAAAAATATCTTAGAACATCAGACTATGTCAATGGGACAGTCAAAAACTTTTTCAGACTATTTCAACAGGAAAAAATGTCTCAGAATTTAAGAATTTTTCCATAGAAAAATGTATTTATGGCTTTTATCTAAAGAAAAATTACTCAGAATCTGATTCTATTTTCGAAAAAAAATGTTCAGAAAACAATATTTTTTTTTTTTAGAAAAGCTAAAAAAATGGCAACGGAAATGTAAAAAGCATTAAAGACGAAAATTTTCCTTATCATTGGTATTTTCTATAGAGAGAATTTTCAGATATTTTTTAATATAAGAGTATCGGTAGGAAAATTTTTTATTTCAAAGTGTAACAGAATCAAAAACTTTTTTTCCTTAGCAAGAATTTCATAAATTCTTAAAATTCTGATTAATTTTTATTAAAAAATAAAAATTGTTTTATTCGACCTTTAAAATATTTATATTTGAGAATGTTTATTTTGGCTCGAGGTCATTATTTTCTTTACTAATAAAAACCATGATATTCTCATAGCATAATTTTTAAGAGGATCATTTTTTTTTTTTTGTTTTAAATTTATTTATGTTGGTCATTTTTGTAAGATTTAATCGACACGTGTTTCGAAATTTGTCAGATTCCATTGTCAAGATTATTTAGCAAAAATAGAAACGATTTACCTCAAAGTAGCAAACGAGTCTAATGACAAGTCGTTTGTGTACGCCTTACGTGACGTAATTTGATTCAGGTTGGATGCTTATAAAAAGATTTGAAAATTATTGAAAATCTTAAAATAATGCATTAAAAAAGTTTTTACAGTTTACAAAAAATACATTCATTTTAAAATTAAAGCCTAAAGAAAACTGTTTAAAAAATCTCATATTCCAAAAATTTCACTTTAACCACATCTTGATTTTACTTATACTTTGTTGCTTTCCTTTCAGATGGTGATATGCCTCGCTTTGCAGAGCCTGTGGCAAATGTAACCGTATCAGTTGGCAGAGATGCTCTATTAGCTTGTGTGGTTGAGAATTTAAAAGGCTATAAGGTAATTAACACGATCATTAAACTGAAGTGCACTTTAAACCGCAAATTATGAGCTAAATGCAAAAATATATGTGTAGAGGAAAGCAGAAAAGGAAAAACAGACAATTAAAAAATTGCACAGTTTATTTATACATTATTTACAATTAAACTGGAAAAAACCGCAATTAGTAGGAGAATCTTAAATTAATAATAAATAAGTAAAATGCAAAATTTTACTGATAACGTTATTGAGTGATTGAAATGCAACCAAAAGAAATGAGAGACCAAAATAATATTGCACAACCGTAAGCATTTCAACGAAAATGTCTTCTTAATATTAATTATTTACAAATTTATATGAGATGGTATTCACTAAAAAGGAACACTGTGCTTAATAATTAAACGAAAAATTAAATCCGGTTTTAAAGAAAAATTCTAGATTCTTAAACTTTTTCTATAGGAAATGTCTCTGAATCTAAGACTTTTTTTTTAGAAAAAATGTCTCAGAATCTGAGACTTTTTCTATAAGAAAAATGTCTTAGAATCTGAGACTTTTTCTATAAGAAAAATGTCTCAGAATCTGAGACTTTTTCTATAAGAAAAATGTCTCAGAATCTGAGACTTTTTCTATAAGAAAAATGTCTCAGAATCTGAGACTTTTTCTATAAGAAAAATGTCTCAGAATCTGAGACTTTTTCTATAAGAAAAATGTCTCAGAATCTGAGACTTTTTCTATAAGAAAAATATCTCAGAATCTGAGACTTTTTCTATAAGAAAAATATCTCAGAATCTGAGACTTTTTCTATAAGAAAAATGTCTCAGAATCTGAGACTTTTTCTATAAGAAAAATGTCTCAGAATCTGAGACTTTTTCTATAAGAAAAATATCTCAGAATCTGAGACTTTTTCTATAAGAAAAATGTCTCAGAATCTGAGACTTTTTCTATAAGAAAAATGTCTCAGAATCTGAGACTTTTTCTATAAGAAAAATGTCTCAGAATCTGAGACTTTTTCTATAAGAAAAATGTCTCAGAATCTGAGACTTTCTCTATAAGAAAAATGTCTCAGAATCTGAGACGTTTTCTATAAGAAAAATGTCTCAGAATCTGAGAGTTTTTCTATAAGAAAAATGTCTTAGAATCTGAGACTTTTTCTATAAGAAAAATGTCTCAGAATCTGAGACTTTTTCTATAAGAAAAATGTCTCAGAATCTGAGACTTTTTCTATAAGAAAAATGTCTCAGAATCTGAGACTTTTTCTATAAGAAAAATGTCTCAGAATCTGAGACTTTTTCTATAAGAAAAATGTCTCAGAATCTGAGACTTTTTCTATAAGAAAAATGTCTGAGAATCTGAGACTTTTTCTATAAGAAAAATGTCTCAGAATCTGAGACTTTTTCTATAAGAAAAATGTCTCAGAATCTGAGACTTTTTCTATAAGAAAAATGTCTCAGAATCTGAGACTTTTTCTATAAGAAAAATGTCTCAGAATCTGAGACTTTTTCTATAAGAAAAATGTCTCAGAATCTGAGACTTTTTCTATAAGAAAAATGTCTCAGAATCTGAGACTTTTTCTATAAGAAAAATGTCTCAGAATCTGAGACTTTTTCTATAAGAAAAATGTCTCAGAATCTGAGACTTTTTCTATAAGAAAAATGTCTCAGAATCTGAGACTTTTTCTATAAGAAAAATGTCTCAGAATCTGAGACTTTTTCTATAAGAAAAATGTCTCAGAATCTGAGACTTTTTCTATAAGAAAAATGTCTCAGAATCTGAGACTTTTTCTATAAGAAAAATGTCTCAGAATCTGAGACTTTTTCTATAAGAAAAATGTCTCAGAATCTGAGTCTCAGAATCTGAGGCTTTTTCTATAAGAAAAATGTCTCAGAATCTGAGACTTTTTCTATAAGAAAAATGTCTCAGAATCTGAGACTTTTTCTATAAGAAAAATGTCTCAGAATCTGAGACTTTTTCTATAAGAAAAATGTCTCAGAATCTGAGAGTTTTTCTATAAGAAAAATGTCTCAGAATCTGAGACTTTTTCTATAAGAAAAATGTCTCAGAATCTGAGACTTTTTCTATAAGAAAAATGTCTCAGAATCTGAGACTTTTTCTATAAGAAAAATGTCTCAGAATCTGAGACTTTTTCTATAAGAAAAATGTCTCAGAATCTGAGACTTTTTCTATAAGAAAAATGTCTCAGAATCTGAGACTTTTTCTATAAGAAAAATGTCTCAGAATCTGAGACTTTTTCTATAAGAAAAATGTCTCAGAATCTGAGACTTTTTCTATAAGAAAAATGTCTCAGAATCTGAGACTTTTTCTATAAGAAAAATGTCTCAGAATCTGAGACTTTTTCTATAAGAAAAATGTCTCAGAATCTGAGACTTTTTCTATAAGAAAAATGTCTCAGAATCTGAGTCTCAGAATCTGAGGCTTTTTCTATAAGAAAAATGTCTCAGAATCTGAGACTTTTTCTATAAGAAAAATGTCTCAGAATCTGAGACTTTTTCTATAAGAAAAATTTCTCAGAATCTGAGACTTTTTCTATAAGAAAAATTTCTCAGAATCTGAGACTTTTTCTATAAGAAAAATTTCTCAGAATCTGAGACTTTTTCTATAAGAAAAATTTCTCAGAATCTGAGACTTTTTCGATAAGAAAAATGTCTCAGAATCTGAGACTTTTTCTATAAGAAAAATGTCTCAGAATCTGAGACTTTTTCTATAGAAAAAATGTCTCAGAATCTGAGACTTTTTCTATAAGAAAAATGTCTCAGAATCTGAGACTTTTTCTATAAGAAAAATGTCTCAGAATCTGAGACTTTTTCTATAAGAAAAATGTCTCAGAATCTGAGAATTTTTCTATAAGAAAAATGTCTCAGAATCTGAGAATTTTTCTATAAGAAAAATGTCTCAGAATCTGAGACTTTTTTCTATAAGAAAAATGTCTCAGAATCTGAGACTTTTTTCTATAAGAAAAATGTCTCAGAATCTGAGACTTTTTTCTATAAGAAAAATGTCTCAGAATCTGAGACTTTTTTCTATAAGAAAAATGTCTCAGAATCTGAGACTTTTTTCTATAAGAAAAATGTCTCAGAATCTGAGACTTTTTTCTATAAGAAAAATGTCTCAGAATCTGAGACTTTTTTCTATAAGAAAAATGTCTCAGAATCTGAGACTTTTTTCTATAAGAAAAATGTCTCAGAATCTGAGACTTTTTTCTATAAGAAAAATGTCTCAGAATCTGAGACTTTTTTCTATAAGAAAAATGTCTCAGAATTTGAGACTTTTTTCTATAAGAAAAATGTCTCAGAATCTGAGACTTTTTTCTATAAGAAAAATGTCTCAGAATCTGAGACTTTTTCTATAAGAAAAATGTCTTAGAATCTGAGACTTTTTCTATTAGAAAAATGTCTCAGAATCTGAGACTTTTTCTATAAGAAAAATGTCTCAGAATCTGAGACTTTTTCTACACTCAAAACAAATTCTCTGTCCAATCAGCAGAAAAATCTGCTGAAAATACACCCATTTTGAGCCATATGAGAAATCTGCTGATTTTAGCAGACACGGTTTGCTAAATATCTGTCATAAGAGGTGAATAAATATAACAATAAAAAAAAAAAAAAAAAAACATACGGCGCCAGCCAGCATCGAACTCGCCACCTTCCGATTTGAAAGCACACTTCTTAACCACTACGCTACGGAAGCTTATACTTTTATCTGGCGTTTTAGTTATTAAACATGTGTGACATTTTACTATGTTTATACTGATTTTGTTTGCTGAATTTCATTATTTTGTTAAAAAAATTTTTTATATAAAAAAAAAAAGCAGAACAGATTGTCAGCAGATTGCTCTGCTGAAATCAGCAGATTGATCTGCTGAAATCAGCAGAAATATCTGCTGATTTTAGCAGAAAAATCTGCTGATTTTAGCAGAAAAAATCTGCTGATTTCAGCAGAATAATCTGCTGATTTCAGCAGAACAATCTGCTGATTTCAGCAGAACAATCTGCTGATTTCAGCAGAGCAATCTGCTGACAATCTGTTCTGCTTTTTTTTTTATATAAAAAAATTTCTTGAAAAAATAATGAAATTCAGCAAACAAAATCAGTATAAACATAGTAAAATGTCTGTTATTTTCTTAAACTAAATGACAGAGATTTTACTAAAAATATCCTTCTCAGCAGAACAATCTGCTAAAAGATTGCTAATTCAAATTGAAAGTCGTTTTACAGATTTTTTGACAGAGTTTTTCTTTTGAGTGTATAAGAAAAATGTCAGAATCTGAGACTTTTTCTATAAGAAAAATGTCTCAGAATTTGAGACTTTTCTATAAAAAAAATGTCTCAGAATCTGAGACTTTTTCTATAAGAAAAATGTCTCAGAATCTGAGACTTTTTCTATAAGAAAAATGTCTCAGAATCTGAGACTTTTTCTATAAGAAAAATGTCTCAGAATCTGAGACTTTTTCTATAAGAAAAATGTCTCAGAATCTGAGACTTTTTCTATAAGAAACATGTCTCAGAATCTGAGACTTTTTCTATAAGAAAAATGTCTCAGAATCTGAGACTTTTTCTATAAGAAAAATGTCTCAGAATCTGAGACTTTTTCTATAAGAAAAATGTCTCAGAATCTGAGACTTTTTCTATAAGAAAAATGTCTCAGAATCTGAGACTTTTTCTATAAGAAAAATGTCTCAGAATCTGAGACTTTTTCTATAAGAAAAATGTCTCAGAATCTGAGACTTTTTCTATAAGAAAAATGTCTCAGAATCTGAGACTTTTTCTATAAGAAAAATGTCCCAGAATCTGAGACTTTTTCTATAAGAAAAATGTCTCAGAATCTGAGACTTTTTCTATAAGAAAAATGTCTCAGAATCTGAGACTTTTTCTATAAGATAATGTCTCAGAATCTGAGACTTTTTCTATAAGAAAAATGTCTCATAATCGGACACTTTTTCTATAGAAGCAATCTTATACTTTTTCTATAGGAAAAATGTCTTAGATTCTGATTTTATCTCAAAATTCTGCAACTTCATCACCATTTTGTTTATATTTTTTTTCAACTTCTCTTCAAATTGTGTATAAGTTTAATGATGTAAATTGATGTTGATATATCAACAACATATACAATAATAAAATACAATTTGATAGACGAATTGTTTGTTTAAATTTGACTACAACCATAAAATCTATATGGAAATCTACTCAGTATGGATTTGAGGTTTATATACAAACTATATATAATACATTTTACAATATGGCTGTAAATATGTATACAGTAGCTTTATATTTGCTAACAATGTTTAGTAATTGTATGCATTCAAAATAAATTATTTTACATTCTCAGTCACACACACACACTCACACTTAATTGCAATATGATGTTAAATTGCATAAAACTGTATTCATATGGTAGAATTGTTAGTTATTTGGTTCTATAAAGTTTGAGTGTATTTTTCAACATGTCATTCATTATAACAATAATTGGATAATATGTCAATTTATCAAAAAATCAAGTTTAGTAAAGAATAATTTTTTATAATTTTTTGGTAATTTTTGTGAAAAAACAAGTAAGAACAGTATTCGGCTGTACCGAATCAAATATGAGGCATTCCACACCAAATGTCCAGCGAAAAAAAACATGTGTACCGTAAACTTCTGAATAGGTGATATGGATAGCTCTATATGGAACTTGGAAAATTGCGTTTTTGGTTTTTCAATTTCTCAAAAACTGGGCTTAGGAGGCGTGGTCAAATATTGGAAAAATGGTCAAATTTGTGGAGAGTTGCCTTGATTAAATATTTATCACATTAAAACGGAATGCACCACAATGTCAAAAATTTACGTTCTTATATGGTTTTATATGGGCTATCGATTTAAATTTTTTTTTTTTGAAAATTTTCAGAACCCGTTCTGAAATTTTCCATTTTTTAAAAAAGTCAATTTATCAAAAATCCGGCCACTTTTTTTTTTCTTTTTTATTATTTTTTTTTAAAAGTTTAGATGTTTGTCCATCCACACAAAAAAAACCAGAAACACGTTCATCTTTTTTTTCGAGAAAATCGCATTTGAACTTTAAATTTCATAACAATTTAGTAATTTGTTTGTATTTTCTTGTGTCAACAGAGCGTATGACGAATATTTATGCAATTAATATTACTCATTCGCAACTTTAAAACAAAGAAATACAAGCAAATAACAAAATTGTTATGAAATTTAAAGTTCAAATGCCATTTTCTCGAAAAAAAAGATGAACGTGTTTCTGATTTTTTTTGTGTGGATGGACAAACATCTAAACTTTAAAAAAAATTAATAAAAAAGAAAAAAAAGTGGCCGGATTTTTGATAGATTGACTTTTTTAAAAAATGGAAAATTTCAGAACGGGTTCTGAAAATTTTCCAAAAAAAAAAAATTGTAATCGATAGCCCATACAAAACTATATAAGAACGTAAATTTTTGACATTGTGGTGCATTCCGTTTTAATGTGATAAATATTTAATCAAGGCAACTCGCCACAAATTTTACCATTTTTCCAATATTTGACCATGCCTCCTAAGCCCAGTTTTCGAAAATTTGAAAAACCAAAAACGCAATTTTCTTAGTTACATATAGGGCTATCCAAACAACCTATTCAGAAATTTACGGGACACATGTTTTTCTGTAGCGGGACATTTGGTTTGGAATGCCTCATATGCCCTCCTCACTTTTTCTTTTTATGTCCTAAACTTACAATTCGTGATATAGAGGATATATACATAATATTGTCATTGCAGTTTCGTTTCCCATAAAGTAAATATATTAATGAACATTTATCGGGTTTTATACGATTTAGCGTTCGTTTGTCTGTTTTAAACACAATAACTTTCATTCCCTCAGTTATATGTCTTAAAAATTTTTTATAAAATTTGGACCTTTTTGCAGACCAGGGAGACATAACCTTTGCTCTAGTTCAAATTAGCGATGTACTTGTCGGTCATTTGTCCAACCGCGTTTTAATTAAACTCAACCAAGAATTATTGTTTTTTTCTTTTCAGGTTGCCTGGGTTCGTGTTGATACCCAAACGATATTATCTATACACCATAATGTAATATCACAAAATAACCGCATCAGTTTAACTTACAATGATCATCGATCGTGGTATTTACACATCAAAGAGGTGGAAGAAAGTGATCGTGGGTGGTACATGTGTCAAGTAAATACAGATCCAATGCGTTCCAGAAAGGGTTACTTACAAGTTGTGGGTAAGTTTTTAAATTGAAAATTGTTTTTACAGATAAAATATGAAATAAATAGTCTCCTTTTATAGAGGGTTTTATATAGGATAGAAACGAAATACTTATACTAGACTGAAATTTGAGAAACCCCGTTATAAAGTACAAAATTAATTGCTTTGTTTATTTTTCAGTTCCCCCCATGATAGTTGAAGGTATGACAAGTAATGATTTGGTTGTCAGAGAAGGTTTAAATGTTACGCTAATATGTAAGGCAAGAGGATATCCGGAACCGTATGTAATGTGGCGGCGAGAAGATGGTGAAGAAATGTTAATAGGAGGGGAGCAAGGTGAGTATATTTTTTAAGTTCTTGGAATTTAAAAAAAATAGTCCCTTCACATTCCATTTTAAAATCATCTGGTATAAAATGCAGTACGTATGATTAATAAATATATTTTGTTCATTAAGTATACGTTTAGAAATATTTTAAATAAAAATCATTGAATTTTTGCATATTGTCATATAATAAAAAAAAAATATTTCTAAAATTTATAACATGGTTAAAGTCCGGCTTTCTATCACACAGTGCAACTACTTAAATCGGAGTGGGATGAAACCAAATGCATTTGTCCATAACAAAACCCTCAAGTTTTTTTTTTTAGTTTAGCGCAAGATTTTTTTTATACACATTTGAAGTTAGTGAATTTTTATTATAACTCCGCACACTGGGACACAGAAGGGATTTTCCGACCAAAAGTAATTCCACTTGTCGTGGCATGCAAAAAATTGGTATCTTAAAATTTTCGGTGTGATGATTTCAAAACTGAGCTCAAAAATACAAAATTCAAAATAGCGGATCCAATATGGCGCTAAAATTTTTTAAAATCTTTGCGATATAAAAGAAAATTTGCGTCTAAAAGGTTTCATAGTCGCTGAATCCAAATTCAATGCTTAACAAGTAAAAAAGTTAAATTCAGCCATGCCGAATGTATTGATACCAGACCTTTGAAGATTTAATTCCCTAATTCAATTTATTAAATCTGATTTAAGATAATTGAATTAATTCCCTGTTTCTATAAATCGAAAAGAATTAATTCATTATTTAAATCACTTAATTTCATTGCAAAGAATTAATTCGTTGATTTGAATCAATTGAATTAATACATTTTGATTTGAATCAACTGATTCAAATCACTTGATTTGAATCAACTGATTCAAATCACTTTTGATTCAAATCAACTGATTCAAATCACTTTTGATTCAAATCAACTGATTCAAATCACTTTTGGTTTGAATCAACTTGATTTAAACTTTTTTCACTTAAATCAAACACTAAAAATGCACATTATAAAAATCTTATCAGGTCTGATTGCGTTAAATTCATTGGAATATCGTCAATTTTAAACACACCACGCCATCAATAAACAATACTCCAAATTGTACAGTATTATTAAATGTGTACCTTTAGTCTAGAGATGGGCGCTGGTCACGTGATTTGCGTGATTCACGTGAATCACGCGTGAGTGTGAGTGATTTCCATTTCAATCACGTGATTGTGAGTGAGCGTGATTTGAAAAAAACCTGAGCGAGTGATTAGTGAGTTAGTCATTTGTTTTTTGCGTGAGTCTGCGTGATTAGATTTTTTGATTTGCACAATTTTTTGATTTGCCCAATTTTTTTAAAATTTTTCTAAAAATTTTTTTTTTCCATTTTTTTTTTTTTTTTTGTTAAGAAAATTTTATTGCGTGAGTCACACGTGAGCGTGATTGAATCTGGCGTGAGTCACGCGTGAGTGTGAGTAAGTTTTTTATTACTCACGTGAATAGTGAGTGAGCGTGAGTAAAAAAATATTGCGTGAGGGATTAGTGAGTGATCCGATTATTTTTTGCGTTAGTGAGTGTGAGTCAAAATCCACTCACGCGCCTATCTTTACTTTAGTCAATAACGAATTTGGCTCTTCAGCATAAAAATAACTTTTAACACAAAAACAATGAATGATTTACATTTTTATTATACACATACATTTCCATTATATCGAAAAGTCGTGCATTATCCCACCCTTAATGTATATGTGCAAATTAATAAATGTTATATTAAAGCAATGTCTTGCATTTTTGTGATTCCTATGCATGCATAGGCTAAAAAATGCTGCCAATAAAATGTACACTATAAAATTCTGTTGCTTTGACTTTTTGCTTGCTACTACCGCACAAGAATATATGTTATAGTATGTGTGTGCGTGTGTAAAGTAAATACTTTGATTTAAGAAAAAAATGTTTAAATCAACTGAATCAAAACATTTTTGATTTGAATCAATTGATTTGAATCAATTGATTTGAATCAAATTGATTTGAATCAATTGATTTGAATCAATTGATTTGAATCAAGTGAATTAATTCTTTGTTGATTTGAATCAAGTTGATTTGAATCATTATTTAAACAAGGAATTAAACAAAAAATTAGTTAATTCTTTCAACAAAAAGTTGAAATTAATTCTTTTGAATCAAATCATCAAGAATTAATTCCTTGATTTATTAATATGAATTAATCTTTTTGCGAATCAAATCAAAAAGTGAATTAATTCTTCAAAGGTCTGATTGATACCCTCCACAATTTAAAAAAGATTATTGCAAAAACTTTATTTAAAAAGAAATTACTTAAAAAAAATTTCGGCAAAAAAAAACATTTTTGGTTAAAAGAAATCCGTGATTTTTTTTTTTTTTCAAAAACTATGTTCGCACTTGTTTAAATACCATTCGGTGTTTAGTTCTGTTTACATATGTCAACCCGCAGCCGAATTAAAGCATTTTGTATTTTTAGGTTATGTTGAATGTACTGAAATTTCGTTCATAACTTTTGAACCGCTGAACCGATATTGCTCAAATGCAATACCAAACTTCTCGGTAGAACTTCCAGTAAATATGTTACGTTTCATCTCCGTGTATTATTTTGGCCGTGATCACCATTTCCAGAGACAGACAGACGGACAGACGAACATCGCTAGAATGTCTTAAAGTCAATCACTGATCAATTATATTTATACTTTATGGGGTCTCAGACTGATATTTCAATGAGTTTCAAACGGAATGACAAACTTATATATGAGGCCTTCCACACCAAATGTCCAGCGAAAAAAAAAACACGTGTACCGTAAACTTCTGAATAGCTTGTATGGATAGCCCTATATGGAACTTAGAAAATTGTTTTTTTTTTTTCAATTTTTCAAAAACTGGGCTTAGGAGGCGTGGTCAAATATTGGAAAAATGGTAAAATTTGTAGCGAGTTGCCTTGATTAAATATTTATCACATTAAAACGGAATGCACCACAATCTTAAAAAATTACATTCTTATATAGTTTTGTATGGGCTTTCGATTAAAATTTTTTGTTTTGAAAATTTTTAGAACTCGTTCTGAAATGTTCCATTTTTTAAAAAATTCAATTTCTCAAAAATCCGGCCAACTTTTTTTATTTTTTTTTATTTTTTTTTTTTTTTTTTAAGTTTAGATGTTTGTTCATCCACACAAAAAAAAATCAGAAAAACATTTTTCGTTTTTTTCGAGAAAATCGCATTTGAATTTTAAATTTCATAACAATTTTGTAATTTGCTTGTATTTTCTTGTTATAACGTTGCGAATGAGTATTATCAATTGCATAAATATTACTCATTGTATAAATATTATTCGATTGCCCATACAAAACTGTATAAGAATGTAAATCTTTAAGATTGTGGTGCATTCCGTTTCAATGTGATAAATATTTAACCAAGGCAACTCGCAAGAAATTTGACCATTTTTCCAATATTTGACCATGCCTTCTAAGCCCAGTTTTTGAAAATTAGAAAAACCAAAAACGCAATTTCCTTAGTTCCATATAGGGCTATCCAAACAACCTATTCAGAAATTTACGTAACATATGTTTTTCTGTAGCGGGACATTTGGTGTGGAATGCCTCATATACCCTCTATCATTAGAGTGGAGGGTATAAAAATACCCAATTTAAAATGGCGATTCCAATATGGCGGCGAAAACTTTAACAAATTGTAAGATTCGAATAAAATTTTTTAAAATTGTAATCCTAAAGTTTTCGGGGTCAAAGATTTCAAAAATAAACTCAAATACAAATTTCAAAATGGAGAATCCAATATGGCGTTGAAAATTTGAAAAGTGGTGTTATTTAAAGGAAAATATGTATCTATCTAAAAAAAAAAAAAAAATTCAAAATGGCGAATCTAATGTGGCGGCTGATACTTTTATAAATAGTAATATTAGAATAATCATTTCTTACGAGGCTTCCATTTCATTGCTGAATCAAAATTGTTTAAGAATTTAAGCTCGTGGCGGATAAAATATGGCGGTGCAGTCCAATTTGTTTGGTTAGAGCGCGATTTGGATAGTGTATGGTCTTCTTTGATCAGGTGTTATCGGAATATTATAAACATTTTAATGAAACTACATCCAAGTGTACCCAACATAACGACATTAAAATTTTTTGCAAATTGCTAAAAGTGACTTTTGGCCGGAAAATGCTTTCTGTGTTCCTCCGTGCACCGTCCGACAAAAATTAAAAAAAACAAGTAGAAAAATTAAATTCGGCTTGGTCGAATCTATGAATACCCTCCCGATGTTATCTGATAGTAATTTTCTAAAAAAAATTTCAAAAAATTGCATTTCAAATTTTTTTTTAGAAATATGTTTATAATTTTGAGTCAAACTTTCTTTTAATCAATCAAATTTTTTTGAGTGTAAAATTTTTTTACTGTCAGCATTTTTTTGAGTCTGCCATTTCATTCAAAAAAAAATAATAATAATGTGTACATTTTTTTTTTTTGAGTGTAACATTTTTTTTGAGTGTAAAATTTTTTTAGTGTACAATTTCTTTGAGTAACAAATTACTTTGTAAAATATTTTTGTTGTTTTATTCCTATGTATATGTAATACAAAAAAAACTATTTCACATACCTATTTTCCTCTTTTTATATTACCATCCTCTTCTTTAAAAACCAAAAACAAATTAACATTCAATCATACACATACTTTATTTGATTTTTTCCCGTTACATACAGTTACACTAACAATAACAAAACAATAACAAATATTTACTTGTCTAACAACTAAACTGCACCCCACGACAAGAAAACAAACAACAACAAGTTTTACAAAACTGGTATTTCACCATGCTTGTAAAACTTGTTTAACGAGTTTTCAACAGTTTAAGGTGAAACAAATCTGAAATTCACTGCATTGCTTATAACTTTTGAACCACTGAACCAATTTTGCTGAAATTCAACACCAAACAGCCTTGAGGAACGACAAACATATATGCTAAGCTTCAGCCCCCTTAGAATTGTCTTTCGAAAGTTATAGTGGTTTTAATCTTGTAAATTCAAAAAATACCCTTGCCGAAATTTACTATTTTGCTCATAACTTTTGAACCACTGGACCGATTTCGCTGGATTGCAATACCAACCTGACCCGGTAAATGGAGAACATATATGTCAAACTTCAGGAGCCTCCGTAAAGTCTTTCAAAAGTTAGCGTGTTTTCAACGGACAGACAGACAGACAGACAGACAGACAGACAGACAGACAGACGGACGGACGGACGGACGGACGGACGGACGGACGGACATCGCTAGATCGACTTAAAATCGATCAAGGATCATGAATATATATACTTTATGGGGTCCTAGACCAATATTTCGATGTGTTACAAACGGAATGACAAACTTATATATACCCTCTATCACTAGAGTGGAGGGTATAACAACAACAAGTTTTACAAAACTGGTATTTCACCATGCTTTTAAAACTTGTTTATCGAGTTTTCAACAGTTTAAGGTGAAACAAATCTGAAATTCAGTGCTTTGCTTATAACTTTTGAACCACTGAACCGATTTTGCTGAAATTCAAAACCGAACAGCCTTGGGGAACAACAAATATATATGCTAAGCTTCAGCCCCCTCAGAATTGGCTTTCGAAAGTTATAGTGGTTTTAATCTTGTAAATTCGAAAAATACCCTTGCCGAAATTTACTCTTTTGCTCATAACTTTTGAACCCCTGGACTGATTTCGCTGGATTGCAATACCAACCTGACCCGGTAAATGGAGAACATATATGTCAAACTTCAGGAGCCTCTGTAAAGTCTTTCAAAAGTTAGCGTGTTTTCAACGGACAGACAGACAGACAGACGGACGGACGGACATCGCTAGATCGACTTAAAATCGATCAAGGATCATGAATATATATACTTTATGGGGTCCTAGACCAATATTTCGATGTGTTACAAACGGAATGACAAACTTATATATACCCTCTATCACTAGAGTGGAGGGTATAAAAACTCGTTAAACACGAACTAAATAATATACGTTTGAAACTAGAGACTAAATGTAGTAAAATTGCATTAACAGTTTTTCATTTCGTGATCCTGTTTCTTTTAAAAATGACCGTAAGGTCTTAGAAAATTTAATTTTACAAAATATTTTTTAATATTTGTACTTGTCCTAGTAATAGAAAAAGAAAGAAGAGGATCTCCCCTAATTTTCCTATTTTATTATTTTTACATATCAGGAAAAAGGGCGTAAGTTACGACCTTTCAAAACTTTTTCCTTCAATATCATTCAAAATTTTCAACAAAACCTTTATTTACATCTTTTTATCCTGATATGAAAAAATAAAAATAAAAAATTAGGGGAGATCCGTTTCTTTCATTTACCATCACCAGTCGCATTCTAGGACAAGTAGAAATATTTCAGAAATATTTTACAAAATGTTACCCTTTAAAACTTTGAAGTACTTTTAAAAAGAATCAGGATCATGAAATGAAAAACTGTAAATGCAGTTTTTTACTCCATTTGATCTCTTCTTTCAGACGTATATCATCCGGTTCATGTTTAATATTGGTTTTTGGCCGGTGTAATTATAATCTATATATTTAAAAGAGTAATGTGACTGACTGACTGACTGACTGACTGACTGACTGACTTATTGACTGATTCATCATCGCCCAGCCCAAACCGCTGAAGCTAGAGACCTGAAATTTGGACTGTATGTTCAGCTCCCGGAATATAGATCCACTAAGGCTGGATTTTTGTCAATGTTGATTCTAAGGGGGTAAAAAGGGTAAAAAACTGTACTTTTGGTACTTTTTATATCTTCTGAAATAATGGTCACAGTAGAGTTTGCAAATAATCGAGATATTTCATAATCGCGATTACGATTAAAAAAATTGCCGTTAATCGCGATTATCGATTAATCGAATTTTTTAAAACTTTTTTAAAATTTACATTTCAGAACGTAAGAATTTACAAAAATCAATATTTTTTAAAAATAAAATTATAAAGTTACGAGTTTTCCCAGCAAAAATAAATCGAGATTTTACAACACAGCTTCCTTTTATGGCATATTACCGAGCATCCAAAGACCACTCTTGATAATGCAGTATAAGGGAGGAACATTATAATTTTTTGATAACCCGAGTAAAAATAATTTAATATGATCTTATATACTTTTATATAGTCATACTATTTCATATATGATCATGTGTGACACTATGTCTTGCGAGATAAATTTATATAATAAATTTTGATGTGCGATATTTTTAAGATATCGCCATACATAATTATATGTTAACACATCCGGTCCCATGCATCATTCCAAATTTCTAAGTGTTTTATATAAAATTTTATATGCCTCCATTATTTTTGAATTTTTCTAAGTTTTTTCCAAGAACATATTTTTATCGAAAATATTTGCAACGTGTTTTATATAAAATTTCATATGACTTCATATTTGTTTATTTTTCTAAGTTTTTTCTAAGCACCACTTTTTTATCACGAATATTTTCTAAGTGTTTTATATAAAATTTTATATGACTCCATCCTTAAAATTTTTTTTAAGTTTTTTTCAAGGACCATTTTTGTATTGCAAATATTTTCTAAGTGTTTTATATAAAATTATATATGACTCCATTTTTTTTAATTTTTCTAAGTTTTGCCAAGGACAAACTTTTTATGAGAATATTTTCTAAGTGGTTTATATAAAATTTAACATGACTCCATTTTTTGAAATTTTTCTAAGTTTTTTTCAAGAACAACTAATTTTTATTATTTTAATTTTTCAACTTTTTATTAAAAACAAAAAAAAAACATCCGATTTATAAAATTGTATAAATTTTAATATAATTTTATATCATTGGATTAGACCAAAACTCGTATCAAATTCGATATAATGTTTTATAAACTGATATTATTAGATAATATTCGATCAAATCTTATGAAACCATTTTTCGTATAAAATTGTATCAAAATAGACACGAGCTCATATTAAATTATATATTGCGTCATATCACTTTTTTTTACTCGGGAAGGTTTTCTTTTTTTTAAAACTTACAATATTATTTTTTTATAAAATTTCACACAACTTGTCCTTTTTAACATCTTTAACACTTTTGAGATGATGAGTTTTTGGAGAAAATTACAAGATTTCCTTGCATCTTTATTGTGCTTAAATCAACTATACAAAGAGTGCTTGAATCGTAATAATATAAATAAATTAAGAAAATTATTTCACTGCGTCTTAATAGCGAGTTATCTGAATCACCAATAAGTGCTCTAAACTGTAACATAGCCCACGGAAATCATGCCTGAATTCAGGTGGTTTGGATGCGCTCTTTGACTCGTGATTCCTTTCCAAAAGCTGCTTCCAGTTCAGCAAAATTTCTGCTGAGTCGTGTCGGAATACCAACCGATGGCAAGTAAAGAGCTGATTGTAGAAAAATTTATTAAACAATTTTACAACAGCATCTTCAGTCGGCAACCAGCCATCAAAGTTTAAAAAAAATACCTTTTCAACAAAATCATACAACGTTCAAATTATTTTACCAAATCCGTCCAAAGCGTTTTGAATATTTTTCTACAACAAATTTGAACATTTACGAGAAAAAACGGAAAGAAAATTATAGTCGGTCAAGACCGACCATATAATACCCTACACCAGATTTTCCCGGAAATGGGTCCCGGAAAATGGGTTACATGGACCGATTAGATCTTTATTTTGTCAAATCTTTAATAAGTGTTAAAACCACTCGCTAATCAAATTTGAGTGAAATAGGCTTCTATATGTTGACAATAAATGGCATTAACTGAATATCGGGCGAAATTTTCACATGGGGCCTGAGTCCAAAACTGGTCCAATGACAATCAGATTTGATAAGGTTATTAAATCACGCGTTTAACATACACAAAAAAATTTAATATTTTCTATTTTAATAAAATTTGAGAGATTTATGTGAAAATCGGGAAGGTGATTGTATGGGGCCTACAAGAAGAACTGTTTCGATTTCTTTAAAATTCGGAATGGAGGTTTGTGAAGACAAAACACGTTTACTTGCCAAATTTCGAAAAGATAATTATTATAATACGGCTATTAGAGTCATTTGAGCCAAAACTAAAGAGGACCTTTGTATGGGGGCTAGGTCTAAATATGGACCGATTTTTTTCCAATTTCGTCTTGGGCCAAGAGAGGCTTAAGTTTCAAATTTCAAGTCAATTGATTTAAAATTGCGACCTGTATCGTTCTTAGATCGTTTACATGGACAGACGGAGGGACGGACATCGCTAAATCGACTCAAAAGGTGATTCTGAGTCGATCGGTATGCTTAAAGGTGGGTTTAGGACCAATATTTCGGGTAGTTACAAACATCAGCACAAACTAATTATACCCTGTACCACAGTGTGGTGTAGGGTATAATTACAAACAAGTTAAATGAATCTTGGACCAAAATTTTATATATTTTAAATTCGATAAAAAACAGTGTATTTCATAGAAAATGATTAATCGTAATCGAATTATTTTTTTGTCGATTACGATTACGATTAATTGGCCCGATTAATCGCGATTACGATTACGATTTTAATCGTTTTGCAAACTCTAGGTCACAGAGACTTGAAATTTGGACTGTATGTTCACATCCTGGAATATAGATCCAGTAAGGCTGAATTTTTGTCAGTGTTGATTCTAAGAGGGTAAAAAGGGTAAAAAACTTTACCTTTGGTACTTTTTATATCTCTTGAAATAATGGTCATAGAGACTTGAAATTGGACTGTGTGTTAACATCCTGGAGCATAGATCCAGTAAGGCTGGATTTTTGCCAATGTTGATTCTAAGGGGGTAAAAAGGGTAAAAATCTGTACTTTTGGTACCTTTTATATTTCCTTAAAAAATTGTCACAGAGACTTGAAATTTGGACTGTATGTTCACCTCCCGGAATATAGAGCCCCTAAGGCTGGATTTTTACCAGTGATGATTCTAAGGGGGTAAAAAGGGTAAAAATCTGTACTTCTGGTACATTTTATATTTCCTTTAATACCCTGCAAAAAAAGTCATTACCACTTCTCAGTGGAGTGCTTTAAAACTATAACAAATGTAATGAAATACAACAAAAATAACAAAAAACACAAGACAAAAACACACAAACAGTTTTTTCTACTCCAGAATACATAGATATTCAGCACTTAACTCATTACCTATCGCGACACCTCCATACAAATGTAAGTAGATATTCAGTAGATAAGAACTACTCCGTGGAAGTAGTTGGAAGTTGTTTGAAAGCTCGGAGTACTTCTTATCTACTGAATATCTACTTACTTTTGTATGGGAGTGTCGCGGAAGGTAATGAGTTAAGTGCTGAATAACAACTTTTTATGGAGTAGAAAAAACTGTTTGTGTGTTTTTTTCTTGTGTTTTTTGTTATTTTTGTTGTATTTCATTACATTTGTTGTAGTTTTAAAGCACTCCAAATAGAAGTACTCCGCACTTTTTTTGCTGGGTAATTGTACTAGAAACTTGAAATTTGCAATGTCGGTTCACCTCCCGGAAAAAATATTCACTATGACTGGGTTTTTGTCAATGTTGATTCTACGGGGGTAAAATGTGTAAAAAAGTGTAAAAATAAATCTAGATTTTGGTACTCTAGGTATTTTCAATAAATAAAAGCGCATCGAAAGATCGCTCTTGCGAAGTTTTTGTTAAGATTTTTTTGTTTAAACAATTATAAAAGTGTGTACTTTCCTTTCTGACATCTTTAAAACTTTTAAACTGGTTAATAATGATTTTTGGAAAAAAAATACAATATTAATTAAACTCCACAAAGAGAGCTTCAGTATCCTAATGTGATCTACCAAAGAGTGCTCTAAACTGTGACATTGCCCACAGAAATCCTACCTGAATTCAGGTGGTTTGGATGAGTATTTTGACTCGCGATTTCTTTTCTAAAAGCTGCATCCAGATCAGCAAAAATTTTCCATGGGCCTCTTTAGTTGCCAATATTGCATTTTTCGACAAAATTTCATGTCCGAATTTTTTGTCCAGATTCGGTTATTTTAAAACCCAACTTTATTGGTTATTAAGATCAGAATTTAAATTTTACTTTAAACTTGTATGACTCTTACGACAAAAAGGGAAAGTAAAATTGGAAACAGGTTAAATGAATCATGGGCCAACACAGCAAAATTTTCCGTTCCAAATAATCGGTTCTAGAACGCATCATATTATCCTGCAATCGATTCTACTTAACATTACAGAATCAATGATTTTTGTTTGAAATTGTGCCGAAAGCAATCGTTTTTAGAGCAAATAATTTTTATTTTAAAAATAACTTTACATAGAAAATTTTGCAGTGATAACCGTAAAATATATTAAAGAATCTATTGCAAAAGGAATCAGCTCCAAAAAAATTTTAAACTGATTTAAATTCCTTATAAAACAGGTGTATTTCATTGAAAATGATTAATCGTAATCGCATGATTTTTTTGCCAAATACGATTAATTGGTGCGCTTAGTCGCGATTACGATTACGATTTTAATCGTTTTGCAAACTCTAATTTTTAATAATTTGACTATTTAGTAAGTATGAACTGGACCGATTGAAGCGAAATTTTTACTGGTTACCGCTAATGTAAAAACGATCTTAACTTTGGACTTTGGACTTATGTTTAATAAGGACATCACCAGGGGCCCCTAAATTAGGTCATATTTAGTATACAAAAATGTTAAACTTTATGCGTATAAAAAAATGCGTGTAATAGGGCGGGTCGATATGTATGGAGCGAAAAAAACTGAAAAATCGTATAGCAAAAACAAAATCTACAAGAAATTCTAAGAAACTTTTCCAAAGAAACCTTTGGTCTAACTTCAAACCCTATACCGCGCCTAACGACATGAAAATCCGTCCGTCTTTCTGTCTGTGTGAAACACGCTAACTTTCAAATGTTAGCGGAAGAATGAAAAGTATGTACGGGAAGCTGCTGAAGCATGGCGTATATATTTGTTATACTTCCGGTCAGATTACTACTAAATTTCAGCGAAATCTGTCCAGTGGTTCATAAGTTATTAGCAAAATGGGGAATTTCAGATGGGTTTTTATCCGAACTCCCGTGTTGAAAAAACGCTAAACACGCTTTGAAAAGGAATGGTAAAAAAATATTTTAGAAACTATTTTTGTCACTCAAAAAAAAAAAAAAAATATTACACTCAAACAAAAAAAAAAATTACACTCAAAAAAAAAAAAATTACACTCAAAAAAATTTACACTAGATTTTTTTTTTACAAAAATTAAAAAAAAAAAATTTACTCAAAATAAATTAAATACTAATGTAAAAAAATATTCAGTTATCAAAAATTTTTTTCGAACACAGCATTTTTCCGCTTCGATATGCAACTCTCCAATTTCATCCCACAAAATTATCTATGTGTTTTTTTGACGAAATATCATTATGATCCTCAATTACATACCTTTATTTACTAAGAAAAATGCGCTGCACCAGCTCCCTTTGTAATTAACATACAAAGGCTTTGGAGGGAATCGAACCCACAACCCCTGCACTTACTTTCAGAGTATCACGCTACATGTTAATATACTGCAGCCCAATATAAAATAAATAATAGAGTAAAATGATCATGTATTAACGATATAATAATTTTTCGTCTGTGGCGTTTTCATTACAAATCAATCTAATTATTTCTCCATTTCAGGAATTATGTCTAATAAACTTGCCGTTCATAATCCCAAAAATTGTTCGAATTTTATCCAGCGGCAATTAGTAAAACATTGCCGCTGGATATGTTCTTGCAGCATATCGGTATATAAAACTATGTTTGCTTTACATCTGAGGTGTAGGGTATGTTCAGCAACTTTGTAGAAAATATTATGGCTAATATTTTTGTGAAACTTATTAACCCTCTAACTCCCTCTCATAACGGTATTTTTTGGCTCTATTTTAACAAATCGCAAAAAACACCCCGAAAGAAGGGGAGGGTGGGAATGAAATGTTCTACAAAAAAGGACGGACGGACAAATCTTCATGTCGTTAGGCGCGGTATAGGGTTTGATTTTAGAAACATGGTTTCTTTGGGAAATGTTCTTAGAATTTCGTGTAGATTATGTTTTTGCTATACGATTTTTGACAAAAAAAATCGACCCGCCCTAGCGTGTAAAAAAGCGCTGAACTGAAAAAAATGCTTTGTGGGCTTGTTATGTAAAATATCAACTTTCATTTGCTTTTAGTTTCATTCCATTCCGTTTCTCAAAGTTCGATTTTGTATCACTGTGTTATTAATGTTTTAAAAATAATTTTTCTTTAAAGTTTACTAAAATTATCTCTTATATTTAAAAAAAAATGTTATCCCTTTAAATAATACAAAATTGCTTTTGTTACTTTTCCTTTATTTCCCATTCAATTTCAGTTAATGTTGTCGATGGTGAACTTTTGCATATAACAAAAGTCAGTCGCCTGCATATGGCTGCCTATCTGTGTGTAGCATCAAATGGTGTACCACCCTCAATTAGTAAACGAGTTCATTTAAGAGTTCAATGTAAGTATTTAGTAAACCATAGTAACAACAAAAAATGTCTAATTTAGTTTTTGGCAGGACCTTTTTTTGTTAGTAAATGACATGCATTTTATTACGAAAAAAAAAAAAAAAATTGATGTTAATAGAATAAAATCGAAACGATTTGTAAAAAAAAACTGACTAAAACACACTATTACATTTAGTAGGAATAATTGTTGTTGATGTAATTCAATAAATCATTCAAAATATTTGTTAAAAAAACAAACAATTTACCAAACATTAAATGCAGAAAATTTAGTTCGATTCGTAACAGAAACTAACTTAAATAACAACCGCACACAATCGATTTTGTTTGTAAATACTTACACTGGGCAAAACAAGTTGTTGGAAAGTGGAAAACTTGTTCCGAAGTAAATTTTTTTTAAATATATTCCTATGGAAACCGTTATGTTATCAGTAATACAATAAGGGTATTCATTTCAGCTTTTTTTTGGTTGTAAAAATGAAAAATTGGAAAAATGTAATTTTTTATTACAACAAACACATGAAAAAATTTTCCACTTAAAAGTTGCAATTTAAACAACCTATATCCAAGTGTAAAATTATCAGAGTAAAAAGTTACATTTTTCCAATTATTTAAGCGTTGCCATTCATTACTAATTAAAGAAAAAGTACCAAAATATGCTACTGTTATTTAAGTTTTTTCTACCTCGGCAGCCCTTATTGAACATGTGTTTAAAATTTTTCTTAGAAGAAAATATTTATACAAATAATTTTGGTTATAATAATAGAAATTAAGAACTAAACAACAAGAAAAAATTGTCAAAATGAGTAAAAAGTGTAATTTATAAGTTAATTGGTTCATTCGTTGAATAATTTAATTATTTTTGGAAACTTTTTATCACAATTTTTTTATGTACCCGTTCACATCAATGAGAGTAGAATCTTACATTTTTCATTTTTCCACTTTTACATTCTCTGAAATGAATACCCTTAATGTTATAAGTTCCTAATAAAAAATATTTTCCACTCTCTACAAATTTTTTATTGTCTAGATTTTTTTAAATTAAATTTGTAATTTTTTGTAAATTTTTCTAAGTTTTATTGAATTGTGCTAAAACTTCTTAGTTTGTCTGAATTCTCCTAATTTTTTCCAAAAATATTTTAAAATTTCCACAGTTTCCTGGACTTTTTTCCGAATTTTAAAACTTTTTTGAAATTTTAGTAAAATGCTTTAACAGCTTTTACACAGTTTCCAGATCGATAAAAATAAATAAAGAATTATTGTTTTCATTTTCTTAAAACCAAAAAGGTTAGTTTGGATAATAATTCACCTGCTGGTGTATAAAAAAAAAAAAAAAAATTCACCAGCTTTCAAAAATTTTTTTATCAACATTTTTTTTTTCATCAACATTTTTTTTTTTTAACAAAATTTTTTGTCATTCAAATTTTGTTTTATCTATTTTTTAACAAAGTTTTTTTCATGAAATTTTTCTTCATCAAAAATTTTTGTTTTTCATGAAAAACTTTTTTTTTCATCAAAAAATTCTTTTTTATCAAAAAATTTTTTTTATAAATTTTTTTAAAAAAAAAAATAACCTTTCCGCCAAGTCTAAACGTGTTCTCACTTAAAAATTGTTCATTTGTTTATCAAAATAAGCAGTAAATTATACTGTACACATTTTCAAACTTTTCCAAAACTTCGGGGTTCCGACGATTAATTCTGGTAGAGGAGACTAAAAAAAGTTACACGTATGTCTGCGTTTTGAAAGATTACATCTGTATTTTATAGGCGGTAAAATTTTCCCAGCTTTGACCTGTTCTTATAGCATATCGGTATATAAAACAATGGTCTCTTTACATCTAAGGTGTATGGTATGTTCAGCAACATTGAAGAAAATATTATGGAAAATATTTTTGTGAAAAATATTAACCCTCTAACTCGCTCTCATAACGGTATTTTTTTGCTCTATTGTAATAAATCGTAAAAAACACCCCGAAAATGGGGAGGGCAATGATAAATTTTTCTTCAAAAATGTTGTAAAATTTTACTATATACGTCAGAGCTCACCAAATCCCAAAAATTTACACAAACACTAAAAAAGAGTCAAGCTAAAGATTGCGCATTAAAAAACAAGAAAGAAAATTATAGTCGGTCAAGACCGACCATATAATACCCTACACCAGAGTTTCCCGGAAAATGGGTCCCAAGTTCAAACATGGACCAATTAGATATATATTTTGTCGAATCTTTAATAAGTGTAAAAAACACTTGCAAATCAAATTTGAGTGAAATAGGCTTCGATTTGCTGCCAATAAACCGATTTAAGTGAATATCGGGCGAAATTTTTACATTGGGCCTAAGTACAAAAATAGTCCGATGGTAATCAGATTTCATAAGGTTATTTAATTACACGTTTAATATACATAAACAAAATTTTAATTAAATATTTTCTTTTTTTCATGAAATTTGAGAGATTTATGTGAAAAACGGGAAGGTGGTTTGTATGGGGGCTACAAGAAGAACTGGTCCGATTCCTTAAATTCGGAATGGCGATTTGTGGAGACAAAACACGTTTACCTGCCAAATTTTGACAAGATACCTATCATAATACGGTTATAAGAGTCATTTAAGCCAAAACTAAAGAGGACCTTTGTATGGGGGCTAGGTCTAAATATTATCCGATTTTTTCCAATTTCAATAGTCTTCGTCCTTAGGCCAAGAGAGTCGTAGGTTTCAAATTTCAAGTTAAGTGATTAAAAATTACGACCTGTATCGTGTTTACACCGTTTACATGGACAGACAGACAGACGGACGGACGGACATCGCTAAATGGACTCAAAAAGTGATTCTGAGTCGATTGGTATACTTAAAAGTGGGTCTAGGACCAATATTTTACACCCTACACCACAGTGTGGTGTAGGGTGTAAATACAAAAAACTTACAAGGAATTCTCGTAAATTAACTAGACTTTTTTTTTTTAAATTGGAAATTTGTAAAATTACAAAAAAAAATTATAAAATTACCAAAAAAAAATTAAATTTCGATCTAAATTTTTTGTTAAAAAACAAGGAAAACTGTCAAATATTTGTAAAATGTGATAACGAGATATGTTGCAAGAACAGGCCAAAGCTGGGAAACTTTAACCGTCTCTAAAATAAATTCCGATGTGATCTTGTAAAACGCCGACACACGTATATTTTTTTTTAGTAACTTTTCATATGAAATATGGCCAAAATTTCTATGAAAAATTTTTGGTCGAATTTTCATTTTCTTTTTTATGTGAGTTTCCTTTAAACAATTTGCCTTCAGCCATTTTTTCTACAAAAAAGGTCTGATATTCAAAACTTTGTTCCTACACCAAAACACTTTTCTATAGAGAACTATCTATTCCAAAACACTTTTTATAGAGATCTACCTGATATTAGCAAATTTTTTTACATAATAACACTGCGGAACACTAAAAAATAAACAAGAGTTACGATAATCATTTTTATATATTTCGGACATGCTGATTCGAATATTTTCTTGCAAAATGTCGTTAAAGATTTGCTGATTTCGAGCCAGTTTTTTAACAAAAAAATTTGCAAAGTAAATGGTTTATAAATTTTATGACATGGAAAACAAAGATATGACTTGTAGCAACATTTCTTATGCAAATTTGGTTTAAAGTTTTTCAATTTAAGCCCTTAAATTCGCGAATTTCTTCATTTTTTAATGTTTTCGAGAAATTAACTGCCAAATTGGTCTTTGATAAAAAACTTGCTTTTAATGAATTAAAAATGCATCTCTAACAATACGAATAGTGGACAAAAAAGAGCTATGTTACATGGACCATCATGATGAAAATCGCGAAAACCGTTTTTGTGTATATGCCAGCATCACTTTACGAGATGATTTAAGGTTCCATCTTTTAGTATATAATGTGGGAACCTTAAACAACTAACTGACCAAAAATTCGGCCAAAACTTTTCACTGCAAAAGTTATCTTAACAAAAACTATTATTTCAGTGTTTGCGATACAATAATTATAGTTTTTGTTAAGATAACTTTTGCAAATGAAAACTTTTTTCGACAAATTTTGGGTCAGTTCATTGTTTAAGGTTCCCACATTATGTACTAAAAGATGAAGCCTCAAATCATCTCCTAAAGTGATGCTGCCATATACAAAAAAAAACGGTTTTTCGCGATTGTCATCATGATGGTCCATATAACATAGACTTTTTTGTTCACTATTCGTTGTGTAATGGACGCCTTTATGATCCACAAAATGCAAGTTTTTTATCAGAGACCAATTTAGCGGTTAATTTCGCAAAAACTTAAAAAAATGAGGAAATCCGCCAATTTAAGGGCTTAAGATGAAAAGCTTTAAACCAAATTTATATAATACTATGTTTAGACCAAACAAAAACTAACTTGTTTTTGGCAAAAAAGCATTTTGGAAAACCAAACTGTTTACACCGAATAAAAAGAGTTTTTGTTTGTCAAATCAAATTAATTATTTTCTAAATTCACTAAAAAACACAAAATTATAACAGCCACACGTTATTAAAAAAATTAAATTACACATTTATTTACTTTTTTAAAAGATTTGAATATTAATTTCACTAAAAAACAAATATTTTTATTTTGACATTCGTTTTTACCAAAAGAAAATTGAAAAAAACATTCACACTGAATTAATAGTAGCATTGACCAGAACCTAAATTCTAGTTTTTGTCCAGTTTTAGTTGGCAACGCAGTTTTTAAATTGTATGGAAAATTTATGTAGTTTTTGCCAAAAACCAAAAAAATATTCAAAAACAAGTTGTTTTCGTTGGTGTAAATACCGTATTAGAAATATTGCTACTAGTTATATCTTTGTTTTCCATGCCATACAATTTAAAAATCATTAGCTTTGGGATTTTTTTTGTTCAAAAAGCAGCTGAAAATCAGCCAATCTTTAATGACATTTTACAACAAAACTGGTCCATACATCGAAAAACGTAGTACGCCATTCTATTCAGCATCTCCGAAATATATTGAAATGATGGTCGTAACTCTTGTTTTCTAAAATAGTGGTTAGTTTTGTCACGCAGTGTAATGCTTCTTAAACATTTTTACGCAATTTCCTAGATTCTGAGACTTATTTATTTAAGAAAAAATATAATTTTCTGAAAAAAGATTTTCAAAAAAAAAGTGTAGCAAAAAAGTGTAACAATTTCTGAGAATTTTTTTCTATAGAAATATACTCAGATTCTGAATAATGATCCTTTAGAAAAAAAATCTTAGATTCTAAGACATTTTTCAAATAGAAAAATTAACAGATTCTGATACATTTTTCCTGCAGAAAAAGTTTCAGATTCCGAGACATTTTTCATAAAGTAAAAGTCTCAGATTCTGAGACATTTTTTCTTTAGCAAAAGTTTTAGATTCTAAAAATATTTAAAAAGAAAAACTCTCAGATTCTGATGCATTTTTTCTATAGAAAAAGTATCCTTTGCAACGGCATTTTTCATACAAAAAAATTCTCCGATTCTGAGTAATTTTTCAGATTTGATAAAATTCTTCTATAAAAAATTCTCAAATTTTTACTGAAGAAAATTATCAGATTTTTTAAAAAATTCTCACAGTTTTTCTGTAAAAAATTCAAAGATTTCAAGATTTTTTCCCAATAGGAAAATTCTAAGATTCCGATTAGTTTTTTTTTTAGAAAAGTTTTGGGATTTTTGGCCTTTTTTCGTGGATAAATATTCTCAGATTATTTCATTTCCTTTTTCTTTCTTTTCCCTCCCTCTTAGATTTTCCTAAAGAAAAATTCTCAGATTTTTTCCATAGAAAAATGTCTCTGTTCTCTCTTTTTACGAAAGAAAAATTATCTGATTTTTCATGAAGAAAAATGGTAAAATTCCAAGACAGGTTTTCTATAGAAAACCTTAAGATTTCAAAGAACATTCAAAAAAAAAATCTTGTTAAATTACCAAAAAAGCGTCGTAAAATAATTGTTAAATTTACAACTTTTTTGATGCGATTTTTTTTTTTGTAAAATTACCTTGGAAATTTGTAAATTGTAAAATTACAAAAAAAATTTAAATTTCGATAGATTTTTTTTTTTTAAACAAGGAAACTGTCTAATAGTGCGTTTACATTGGATTTCTAATCTAGTAAATTGTGATTTTAATCTACTTTGCAATCTGTACCGTTTACATTGGCATTTTTTACATTTGAGACGATTAAGATTGGCATTTATAACAACAAGTTGGTAATAAATGTGTGTGACTGCGTCAAAAGACAGCGACGATAATTAGTCGTCGTATGATTAACAAGGACAGTATCGGCGTTTACAAATAACAATGACGGCGGCATAAACATACTTGGCGGCGTCATCAAAACGGCAGGCTTTGTGTCGGTGTTTTTCAGTGTTGGAAAATGCCAATAATAGAAATACAGAGTTGCATCTAACTTTACCAGATTGCGTTTGCCGATTAGAGTCTAAACTACTAGATTGAAAAAAATAAATTTGTATGGCCAATCTAATAGATTGAAACTGGATTGGAGCCACAATCTACTTTAAGCTAGCTTCGAGGACCAGTGTAAATGCACTATAATATTGGTAAAATAGGATAACGGGACTTTTTGAAGTAATTTGACAAGGTTTTTTTTTTTTTTTGAGTGTAGATATTATTCCTATCCTTTTTTCTGTGTTTTTCCAACACCCCCCCCCCCCACCCCCCCCCCACCCTTAATTTTATTTGCTTTCTTTATTTTTTTTCCTTTTTTTCATTCCAATTCGGTTTGTTGAGAAATTTCCTAAGGGAATTACACCAACAGTTATACACCGATTTGTCTGAAACAAAGCCAAGATACCCCAACCTTAAAACCGTTTCATTTATATATATTTTAATTTAAGGCAAATTGGTGTATAACAGGCTTCTTCCCTTGTTAGTTTGACACACATTTCCTAAGCATTTGTAAATTTTGCTGAATTTTTTGTTATTTTGTAAATTTTATTAGTAATTCTTAACTTTATGCTAGTTTTTTTTTTGTAAATTTAAAAATAAATATGTCAGATTTTTTTTGAATTTTTCAGAACTTTTTCTTTAATCTTTCAGAATTTTCGAAAAATGTTCCCACTTGTTTCTGGTGTTTTAGTATTTAAATAAATTTATTAACCCACAAATTTCTCTAAGTGTATATATATTACATTCCTCTGGTTCCAGCATTTCATTGCAAAAACTATTGTACAATAACGAATTGTTATTGTAGTCTGTGGTAACACACAATGTTTATTTAACACTTTAATGCTATTTTTGGTATGTTGTTTAGTAAAATTTGCAACAGAACACAAAAAAATATAGAAAAACCAGAGTAGTGTTGCAACTATAAACAAATATAAATTAGAAATAGCTACAAAAACAAAAACAACAACAACAAAATAAAGTTAAATGAAAATAGATTTTGTTTAATG
Organism: Pegoplata infirma; assembly: GCA_963921195.1. Taxonomy (NCBI): domain Eukaryota; kingdom Metazoa; phylum Arthropoda; class Insecta; order Diptera; family Anthomyiidae; genus Pegoplata; species Pegoplata infirma. The sequence continues at coordinate 195,131,936 of OY992537.1, forward strand.
AAATCCTTACCAATTTAGATTAAACACGTTTTTTGTACATATTGTACAAAACCAATATTAAACCAAAAACAAAAAGAATGTTTTTTTTTTTTTTTTTGTGGAAATTTTTCAATTGTTGAAAAAATAAATAGAAAATTAATGAAAATATTGAAAAACAGTGCTTAAGTTATAAGCATGTTGAAACATGGCTGCAGTAATGCAAGAAAAAACTATGAAGGGGATTATTTAAATTTGTGTTTAATTTTTACAAGGTCTTGCAGAATTTGTTATGCGTGTTTTTTCCTTGATATAATAGAAGGTTTAAAAATGTGATAATACGAAAAATACCTTCAAAATATGAAAAATATTTCAGAATCTTAAAATCTTTATAAAGGAAAAATGCCTTAAAATCAGAGAATTTTTCTGTATAAAAAATGCCTCAGAATTTGAGAATTTTTTTATACAAAAAATTGCAAAATGTCTCAGAATCTGAGAACTTTTTTATACGAAAAATGTCGCAGAAATTGTGATTTTTTTTTTATACGAAAAATGTTTAAGAATTTGAAAATTTTTGTTTGCGAAAAACTTCTCAGAATCTGAGATTTTTTCAATAGGAAAAATATCTCAGAATGTGAGATTTTTTCTAAAGGAAAAATGTTTCAGAATCTGAGACTTTTTCTATGGGAAAAATGTCTCAGAAACTGGGACTTTTTCTATAGGAAAAATTACTCAGAATCTGAGACTTTTTCTATAAGAAAAATGTCTCAGAATCTGAGACTTTTTCTTAGGAAAAATGTCTAAGAATCTGGAATTATTCTATACGAAAAATGTCTTAGAATCTGAGACTTTTTCTATACGAAAAATGTCTCAGAATCTGAGACTTTTGCTATACGAAAAATGTCTCCTAATCTGAGACTTTTTCTATAAGAAAAATGTCTCAGAATCTGAGACTTTTTCTATAAGAAAAATGTCTCAGAATCTGAGACTTTTTCTATAAGAAAAATGTCTCAGATTCTGAGACTTTTTCTATAAGAAAAATGTCTCAGAATCTGAGACTTTTTCTATAAGAAAAATGTCTCAGAATCTGAGACTTTTTCTATAAGAAAAATGTCTCAGAATCTGAGACTTTTTCTATAAGAAAAATGTCTCAGAATCTGAGACTTTTTCTATAAGAAAAATGTCTCAGAATCTGAGACTTTTTCTATAAGAAAAATGTCTCAGAATCTGAGACTTTTTCTATAAGAAAAATGTCTCAGAATCTGAGACTTTTTCTATAAGAAAAATGTCTCAGAATCTGAGACTTTTTCTATAAGAAAAATGTCTCAGAATCTGAGACTTTTTCTATAAGAAAAATGTCTCAGAATCTGAGACTTTTTCTATAAGAAAAATGTCTCAGAATCTGAGACTTTTTCTATAAGAAAAATGTCTCAGAATCTGAGACTTTTTCTATAAGAAAAATGTCTCAGAATCTGAGACTTTTTCTATAAGAAAAATGTCTCAGAATCTGAGACTTTTTCTATAAGAAAAATGTCTCAGAATCTGAGACTTTTTCTATAAGAAAAATGTCTCAGAATCTGAGACTTTTTCTATAAGAAAAATTGTCTCAGAATCTGAGACTTTTTCTATAAGAAAAATGTCTCAGAATCTGAGACTTTTTCTATAAGAAAAATGTCTCAGAATCTGAAACTTTTTCTATAAGAAAAATGTCTCAGAATCTGAGACTTTTTCTATAAGAAAAATGTCTCAGAATCTGAGACTTTTTCTATAAGAAAAATGTCTCAGAATCTGAGACTTTTTCTATAAGAAAAATGTCTCAGAATCTGAGACTTTTTCTATAAGAAAAATGTCTTAGAATCTGAGACTTTTTCTATAAGAAAAATGTCTCAGAATCTGAGACTTTTTCTATAAGAAAAATGTCTCAGAATCTGAGACTTTTTCTATAAGAAAAATGTCTCAGAATCTGAGACTTTTTCTATAAGAAAAATGTCTCAGAATCTGAGACTTTTTCTATAAGAAAAATGTCTCAGAATCTGAGACTTTTTCTATAAGAAAAATGTCTCAGAATCTGAGACTTTTCTATAAGAAAAATGTCTCAGAATCTGAGACTTTTTCTATAAGAAAAATGTCTCAGAATCTGAGACTTTTTCTATAAGAAAAATGTCTCAGAATCTGAGACTTTTTCTATAAGAAAAATGTCTCAGAATCTGAGACTTTTTCTATAAGAAAAATGTCTCAGAATCTGAGACTTTTTCTATAAGAAAAATGTCTCAGAATCTGAGACTTTTTCTATAAGAAAAATGTCTCAGAATCTGAGACTTTTTCTATTAGAAAAATGTCTCAGAATCTGAGACTTTTTCTATAAGAAAAATGTCTCAGAATCTGAGACTTTTTCTATAAGAAAAATGTCTCAGAATCTGAGACTTTTTCTATAAGAAAAATGTCTCAGAATCTGAGACTTTTTCTATAAGAAAAATGTCTCAGAATCTGAGACTTTTTCTATAAGAAAAATGTCTCAGAATCTGAGACTTTTTCTATAAGAAAAATGTCTCAGAATCTGAGACTTTTTCTATAAGAAAAATGTCTCAGAATCTGAGACTTTTTCTATAAGAAAAATGTCTCAGAATCTGAGACTTTTTCTATAAGAAAAATGTCTCAGAATCTGAGACTTTTTCTATAAGAAAAATGTCTCAGAATCTGAGACTTTTTCTATAAGAAAAATGTCTCAGAATCTGAGACTTTTTCTATAAGAAAAATGTCTCAGAATCTGAGACTTTTTCTATAAGAAAAATGTCTCAGAATCTGAGACTTTTTCTATAAGAAAAATGTCTCAGAATCTGAGACTTTTTCTATAAGAAAAATGTCTCAGAATCTGAGACTTTTTCTATAAGAAAAATGTCTCAGAATCTGAGACTTTTTCTATAAGAAAAATGTCTCAGAATCTGAGACTTTTTCTATAAGAAAAATGTCTCAGAATCTGAGACTTTTTCTATAAGAAAAATGTCTCAGAATCTGAGACTTTTTCTATAAGAAAAATGTCTCAGAATCTGAGACTTTTTCTATAAGAAAAATGTCTCAGAATCTGAGACTTTTTCTATAAGAAAAATGTCTCAGAATCTGAGACTTTTTCTATAAGAAAAATGTCTCAGAATCTGAGACTTTTTCTATAAGAAAAATGTCTCAGAATCTTAGACTTTTTCTATAAGAAAAATGTCTCAGAATCTGAGACTTTTTCTATAAGAAAAATGTCTCAGAATCTGAGACTTTTTCTAAAAGAAAAATGTCTCAGAGACTTTTACTATAAAAAAAAGTGTTTCAGAATTTAAGAAAAATTTCTCGGAATTTGAATATTTTTTTATAAGAAAAACGTCTTAGAATCTGAAAATTTTTCTATAAGAAAAATATCTCAGAATCTGAGAAATTTTCTATACGAAAAATGTCTCAGAATCTTCGAATTTTCCTAAACGAAAAATGTCTCAGAATTTGAGATTTAAAAAAAAAAAACGTGTCTCAGAATCTGAGAATTTTCCTTTACGAAAAATGTCTCAGAATCAGCAACATTTTCTTTACGCAAAATGTCTCAGAATTTGTGAATTTTCTTATACGAAAAATGTCCACGAATCTGAGAATTTTTCTATAAAAAAATGTTTTAGAATCTCAGATTTTTTCTGTACCAAAAATGTATCAGAATTTTTCTACACGAAAAATTTTAAAATTTTTTTATACAAAAAATGTCTCAGAATATATGAAAAATGTTTCAGAATTAAAAAAAACAAAAAATTTCTTAAATTTTCATATTTTTGTGAATTTCTTAGATTTGGTTTTGAACATAATTGTTCTGAATAATTATTCAAACGCCTATTTTGTACATTAGCAATAAATTCATCCATTTGCCAACAATTTTATTTAATAAAAATTGTTAAAAAAGTTGGTAAAAAATTTAAATGGCTTTTAATCTAGACATTTTTTTTAATCACAAAAATCACAGATTCTGAGATATTTTACCTTTAGAAAAGTTGAAAATACCTCAAATTCTGAGAATTTTTTAGTAGAAGACATTTTTGTATCGAAAAATTCACAGACTCTGGGAAATTTTTCCTGAATAAAAATAGTAAGTTTTTAAGATACTTTTCCTAAAAAAATCCTAATATAGAAACATTATTAGATTTTGATATTTTTTTCCTATAGAAAAGTTCTAAAATTTTTGGCTACAAGTTTTAAGTTTTAGCACAAGTATGCTGCAAGTTTGTATTCCTGTTGTGTTCAAATCTCCAATACTGTTTTCCACAGTGAAAAAGCATCCAACATACATTTACAAATTGTGCGCTGCATTGTAAATGCCATTTTACTATTGTCAACGTGTGTAGGTATACGCAAAAAAATCTAATTTTGTGCATTAATTACATTTAGAATTTTATAAATGTTCCAGAAATTACACAGATACATATCGCTCCTTTACTTGTATAGTGTCATAACTCAAAAAATGCATTTTTTGAGTTAATGATGCAGAATTATTCGTTATATCGTGCTTTATATTGTGTCAAAAATTCGTATTAATATCTTTTAAACTCACCGTTTGAGAAGAGTACACGCCATTATTACATTTTCTATGTACCGGCCTTTTTCAATTAAAAACCAGTTTCAATAGTAAACTTTAAAAGTGTTTTCTGCGAAATCAAATATTTTGAGTTGTGACACTATACAAGTAAAGGAGCGATATGTGTGTATTTTGTTTTAGGGTGGCATATAAGTTTGTATTTGAAAATTGTTTAATTATTTAAATTCTAATGGTGGATTTTTGAGGTTTCCTTTTGTTAGTGTCCATACGTATTCACTCTCAGTTTTTTAAACACCCTATCGATTTTCCTGAAATTCAGAACAAACCTGAGCAACTTACGTGACTATGGAAAACACCAGTGAAACGCCGAATTTTTAAAAACGAGGAGTGTTTAGATGTAAAATTTTTTTGTAAGTATTTCAGAAAATCAGATTTAAAGTCTAGTCTAATTTGTTTGTCAAATAACTCCCACCCTATTACACAAACATGCAATCGCGGATTTAGCTTTTGGGTTTGTGGGGGGTTGAAATTTTTTCTTACAGGAAATCTTATGATAGTCAGAGTTTTTAGTATATAAAAGCATAAAATATTTTCTTAATAAAATTTACACATTCACACATTTTCCGCAAAAAAATATTATAGATTCTGAGGCATTTTGAAAATAGAAAAGCTTTTAGAATTTGAAAGTTCATTTTCCCATAGGTTCTGAGTTTTTTTTTTCTTTGAAAAATTCGCAGAATCTTAAATTCTGAGAAATTGCTACTACACAAAGTGTCTGAAATTTCGACAGGTTCTGAGGCATTTTGCAAATGGAAAAGCTTTTAGAATTTGGAAATTTTATCTTTAAAATGTTATCAGATTCTGATGCACTTTCAAATAGAAAAATTTTCATATTTTGAAACATTTTTCCCACCAAAAAATTCTAATATTTAGAAAAATTCGTCATAAAGAAAATTTTTTAAAATTAGACATATTTTGAAAAATTTGCAGATTCCTTAATTCTGTGACATTTCTACTACACAAAGAGTCTGAGACTTCGAAACGTTTATCCGACACCAAGACTAACAGATTCTGGAAAATTCTTTAATAGAGATTTACTAGACATTTAAAACATTTTACCATTCTTTGAGGCAATTTCCTAAATTTTGAGAATTTTTTCTGCAAAACAAGTATAATTTTTTAAATCCTTTTTACTTTAGAAACATTCTTAGATTCTAAAACATTTTCCTCTATAAAAAAATTTCAGATTCCAAGCCATCTACCCTATAGAAAAAAATATCAGATTAGATTCTGATATAATGAAACATTTTTGATAAAAAAAAGAATCTGCAGATTCTAAGACATTTTTCTTATAGAAAAACTCTTAGATTCACATATTCTGAAACATTTTTCCAATAGAAAAATTATCATGTTCTGAAAAATTTTTCCTTCAGAAAAAGTATCACATTCTTAGTCATTTTTTCGATAGAAAAATTCTTAATGTTTTTCTGATGAAAATTCTCAGATTCCGAAAATTCTTAGATTTTACATATAGAAATTTCTCAGATTTTTCCTATAAAAAAAAATTTAAAAATTTAGATTTTTTCCTGAGATTTTTTTTCCTAAAAATGTTTTAAGGCATTTTTCGTATAAAAAATTCGACGATTCTTTGGCGCATTTATTGGAAAAATGATTTTTTGTATAGAAAATTATCAAGTTATTGAAACAGAAAAATTTTAATATTTCGAGATTTTTATACCCTACACCACTACGAGGTATACTGAGTTTGTGCTAACGTTTGTAACAATCCGAAACATAGGTCCTAGACCCACCTTCATGTATACCGATCGACTCAGAATCACTTTCTGAAACGATTTAGCGATGTCCGTCTTTAGTCGGCCTGTCCGTCCGTCGGTCCATCTAAACGTTATGAGCACGCTTCGGGTCGCAATTATCAATCGATTTAAATGAAATTTAAGACTTAAGCTTTCCTTGGCTAAAGGACGAAGCCTGTTGAAATTGCCAGAAAGCGTTTCATGTTTAGCCCCCATACAAATGACTTCTTTAGTTTTGGCTTAAATGACCCCAGTCGTCAAAAAATCTCACCTGACATACAGCTGACTCTCCCTTTATAAAATTGCTGACATCTTCATACAATTTTTCAAAATGTCATCAATGACATGTCAGCCATTGGTCAGCGGTTGTTTAAACAAATTGTTGGTGGCCACCGATACCGATGGACTCTGCTGACCAACTACTGACATGTCATTGGGGACATTTTGAAAAATAGTATGAAGATGCCAGCGATTTCATGAAGGGAGAGTCAGCAGTTTGTCAGGTGTGATTTTATTTTGCCAACTGGGACTCTTATAACCGTACTATAATAGGTATCTTATCGAAATTTGGCAGGTAAACGTTTTGTAAACGTTTAAATGTTTTGTCCTTACAAATTACCATTTCGAATTTGAAAGGAATTGGACCAGTTCTTCTTGTAGCCCCCATGCAAACCACCTTCCCGATTTTCAGATAAATCTCTCAAATTTCATGAAAATAGAAACTTTTTTATAAAAATTTTGTTTGTGTATGTTAAACACGTACTTTATTAACCTTATCAAATCTGATTACCATCTGACCATTTTTGGAATTAAGCCCCGTTTGAAAATTTCGCCCGATATTCACATAAAGCGGTTTATTGACAACAAATCGATGCCTATTTAACTCAAATTTGATTTGTGAGAGTTTTTTACACTTATAAAAATTTGACAGAATATGGATCTAATTGGTCAATTTTTGACCTTTGGGCCCATTTTCCGGGAAACTTCGGTGTTGGGATTTATATCGTCGGTCTTGACCGACTACAATTTTCTTACTTGTTTCTTACTGTTTCTCGTTCCTCGTTCCTCTTTCTTCTTTCATCATTCCTCTTTCCTCTTTCCTCTTTCCTCTTTCCTCTTTCCTCTTTCCTCTTTCCTCTTTCCTCTTTCCTCTTTCCTCTTTCCTCTTTCCTCTTTCCTCTTTCCTCTTTCCTCTTTCCTCTTTCCTCTTTCCTCTTTCCTCTTTCCTCTTTCCTCTTTCCTCTTTCCTCTTTCCTCTTTCCTCTTTCCTCTTTCCTCTTTCCTCTTTCCTCTTTCCTCTTTCCTCTTTCCTCTTTCCTCTTTCCTCTTTCCTCTTTCCTCTTTCCTCTTTCCTCTTTCCTCTTTCCTCTTTCCTCTTTCCTCTTTCCTCTTTCCTCTTTCCTCTTTCCTCTTTCCTCTTTCCTCTTTCCTCTTTCCTCTTTCCTCTTTCCTCTTTCCTCTTTCCTCTTTCCTCTTTCCTCTTTCCTCTTTCCTCTTTCCTCTTTCCTCTTTCCTCTTTCCTCTTTCCTCTTTCCTCTTTCCTCTTTCCTCTTTCCTCTTTCCTCTTTCCTCTTTCCTCTTTCCTCTTTCCTCTTTCCTCTTTCCTCTTTCCTCTTTCCTCTTTCCTCTTTCCTCTTTCCTCTTTCCTCTTTCCTCTTTCCTCTTTCCTCTTTCCTCTTTCCTCTTTCCTCTTTCCTCTTTCCTCTTTCCTCTTTCCTCTTTCCTCTTTCCTCTTTCCTCTTTCCTCTTTCCTCTTTCCTCTTTCCTCTTTCCTCTTTCCTCTTTCCTCTTTCCTCTTTCCTCTTTCCTCTTTCCTCTTTCCTCTTTCCTCTTTCCTCTTTCCTCTTTCCTCTTTCCTCTTTCCTCTTTCCTCTTTCCTCTTTCCTCTTTCCTCTTTCCTCTTTCCTCTTTCCTCTTTCCTCTTTCCTCTTTCCTCTTTCCTCTTTCCTCTTTCCTCTTTCCTCTTTCCTCTTTCCTCTTTCCTCTTTCCTCTTTCCTCTTTCCTCTTTCCTCTTTCCTCTTTCCTCTTTCCTCTTTCCTCTTTCCTCTTTCCTCTTTCCTCTTTCCTCTTTCCTTTTTCCTCTTTCCTCTTTCCTCTTTCCTCTTTCCTCTTTCCTCTTTCCTCTTTCCTCTTTCCTCTTTCCTCTTTTCTCTTTCCTCTTTCTCTTTAATTTTTCTTTTTCCTTTTTCCATTTTCCTCTTTTCTTCCTTTCTTTTTGTCCTTTTATTTTTATGTCAAATTCGGTTTGGGGTTTAATTTACATTCCTCCTCCCCTTCCCTTTGGATCCGCTGCTGCAAACATGGCATACCAATGCAATTTCAGCAATACACACAATATTACGGAATAAGAACTAAAAACCAAAATCATGTAGTTTTATTTACTATTTTTTTTTTTTTTTGTTAAAAATTTAAAGAAAAGGAAACTACAGTTTTAAGTTTGTGTGCGTAGGTTTATATGTGGTAACACATATACCAACATAAAACACAGCTTAATGCATAAATGTGTTTGTATTGTGTGCAAAAAAAAGTCGTATGTATAGAATTTCCGTTTAACATTTCAGCTGTTTAATTTTCATTTTATTCTGTTGTCGACATCAAATTGTTACTTTTTCTAATGAAATTTGTTATTTACAGGAATATATGTATATTTATACCCTACACCACACTGTGGTACAGGGTATAATGAGTTTGTGCTGATGTTTGTAACTACCCGAAATATTGGTCCTAGACCCACCTTTAAGTATACCGATCGACTCAGAATCACTTTTTGAGTCGATTTAGCGATGTCCGTCCGTCCGTCCGTCTGTCCGTCCGTCCGTCCGTCCGTCCGTCCGTCTGTCTGTCTGTCCATGTAAACGGTGTAAACACGATACAGGTCGCAATTTTTAATCAATTGACTTGAAATTTGAAACTTAAGTCTCTCTTGGCCCAAGGACGAAGCCTATTGAAATTGGAAAAAATCGGTCCATATTTAGACCTAGCCCCCATACAAAGGTCCTCTTTAGTTTTGGCTCAAATGACTCTAATAACCGTATTATAGAAGGTATCGCTTTGAAATTTGGATGGTAAACATGTTTTGTCTTCACATATCATCATTCCGAATTTCAAAGAAATCGGACCAGTTCTTCTTGTAGCCCCCATACAAACCACCTTCCCGATTTTCACATAAATGTCTCAAATTTCATGAAAATAGAAAATATTTAATTAAAATTTTGTTTGTGTATGTTAAACGCGTACTTAAATAACCTTATCAAACCGGATAATCATCGGACCAGTTTTGGACTGAGGCCCCTTGTGAAAATTTCGCCCGATATTCAGTTAAAGCGGTTTATTGTCAACAAATAGAAGCCTATTTCACTCAAATTTGATTTGTGAGTGTTTTCTTCACTTATTAAAGGTTTTACAACATATAGATCTAATCGATCCATGGGACCCATTTTCCGGGAAACCTTGGTGTAGGGTATTATATGGTCGGTCTTGACCGACTATAATTTTCTTACTTGTTTTTTTTGTTTCTCTACACACATGCATTCAATATAAAATTTAAGTTTAAGAAAAAGAATAATAGCAACTATTAATTGTTATTTACATGACATTGCTAAATGTGTTTATGTATAGAAAAAGTTTTTCTAGTTGTAATAAACTGACAAAAGCAGGATTTTTCAATTAAGCCATGAATTGTTTTTTTTTATTGTGTGTTTAATAAAAAATGCATTTTTTGTAAAAAATATTTACTTTAAAAAACATATATTGTTTTTCTTTAGTTCCTCCTATGCTTTCAATACCCAATCAATTGGAAGGAGCTTATCTGGGTCAGGATGTTATATTAGAATGTCACACTGAGGCTTATCCGGCTTCAATTAACTATTGGACCACTGAAAGGGGTGATATGATTATATCAGGTAAGTTGGATATTAAAGAAAAATTTGTCATATTAAAAAATAAAAATGAAATTGGTAAACAAATGAACATTTAAGAATTTTTTTTTTTCGGTACTGATCGAAGTTATATCTACAACCCTACAAAAAATAAAGTTTTTCTTGGAATTTAAAAGTGCATTTTTTGGCAACAAAAGCATTGCAATAGCAAAATGTGAATTTGCAGTTTTATGGCATTTTTTTCGAGGAATCAATTTTATCTGTAGTCATTTTTTCATATATCTCATCGTTTTCGAGATAAGCATAAAATGTAAATTTTTTGACATTTGACCGCGATTTATTTAAAATCGGCTTTTTGATTTTCGTAGGAGTACAGTAGTAGGGCACCCCAGATTCATAATCTAAAGTGATATTCACAGTGTTCAAAACTTGAGGTGAAAATTGTTTCGGCCGAGCCGTGTTTCAAAATAATGCTAATGGTAATTATCTATCATTACTAAGTAATGCAAATGGTAATTATGAGTCATTAGCATATTTGTGCTGGTCTTACGCACGCACATAGAGGTTAGTTTGTGAGGAACAAATTAGGGCAAAATTAGAAAAAAGGTTTTGCGATACATCATATTTTTATTCTTGATGATCTTAACACGAATATCAAAAATTTTTTGAATCGGTTCACACAGAGACGTCTATAACAAGCTAGCGGGACAAAATTATTTTTTGATATTTTTAAGTGCACCCTATGTTCGGTAATATTTTGTGTGTAAATCTTTTGTAGTGAATTTTGGTTTTAAGTTTAAAAATTTTGGCGACTGACAGAATAACTTTTTAGAACATTTTTGTGGCCTAAGAATGTCTTTCATAGCATCCCGTGTAGAAATCGTTTAGATATGATGTGATCTATTAAGATCTGATTATATCAATTATATCTGATCAGATCTATTAGATCCGACATTTGTCCCCATTTCCTAGATCTGATCAGATACAATTACTGATCAGATCTACTTATATCTCGAAATTGGGGAAATATTTCGGATATAATAGATCTGATCAGATACAATTGATATAATTAGATCTTAAAAGATCAGTCAGATCTAATTAGTTTTAATATGGGATGTTAACGGTTTTTTTGAACATGTTAATTCAGATTAACCCCATCTAAAACTCACGTTTTTGATCATATCATCTAAACTTCTGGAGCAATATCGCTATAATTCAATACCAATATAACACTTAAAACTCTAAGGTTCTGTAAATTCGGAGTTGTCTTTCGAAAGGTTTCGTTCTTTTAACAGATTCGTTCTTTAACAGATTTCGTTCTTTTAACAGGCAGACGGAGGCACGTCAAATTTTAACAGATCTAGCTCATATTTTTGTAAATTTTTTTCCCCTAACTCCACACAAAACTGGGCTCTGATCTTAGAAAATTCAAAATAAAAATAATAAGGTCCACCTTATTAATATATGTATATTCCCCTTGTGACATGTTTGGTTACACTTACTGACAAAAAATAAAGTTTGTTGTTTTTTGCTGCCATTTATATTTTTGTTTTGAACAAAAAAAAATGCTACACGAAAGTTTTAAAAACTGTTTGTGCTTCTTAGTTTTACCTATACTTTTTAAGAAACGCCATTGTTTTCTTAAGGATTTTTGTACTTTTTACCATCATATGTGCATTAGACCTGTTCTTAAATACAAGGAAAATGTTCAAAATATATTTTTCTAACATGGATGGGCCCAGTTTTGTTTATTGTTATTTAAAAATTCAAAATTTAGTGGCAATGGGATAAGGGGAACATGTTCCGAAAATCGGTTAAACATTTTATAAGGGGAAAAAATACTTTTTTTAAGTTTTTACAAAAAAAAATATTTTTAACTTACTTTTTCAAATAAGTAAAAAAAATGTATTTTATATTTGCAATCATCTTTCTAACCAGATAAAAAACACTGAAATCAGATGAAAAATGACAAAGTTATAAATACTTTTCCAGACCATACGACCATAATTTTTTTGGATGAGTAAAAAAATGTTATTCCATTAAAATTGTCCAACTGGTCTTTATTGTGGTTAACAGCAAAAAGTTGGTATAACTTGGCCAATTTTCCGGTGACATGACATAATCACCACGGACATAATCCCCATTTCCGTTATGGGGATTATGACCAAATTCATTTCGGTCATAATCCCCATAATGGTAGTGGGGACTATGACCGAAAATAATTTGGACATAATACCAATAAAAAACGGACATAATTCCCAGATTTATGGGGATAATGACCACATAACAAATGGCCATAATCCCCATTACAGGGATTATGTCCACTATACTAGTTGGTCATAATCCGAAAAATTTTATTTTTTTTGTCTTAAAAGTTTTTCTGCGTAGCCGGAATTCGGCCGGGCTTAGGGATTACAAACTCCATGCATTTAACCCACCCTCTCCGCAAAAAAACGGGGATTATGACCGAAATTTCTTTGGAATTAGTCCCCATAATATGAATGGGGGTTATGACCGAATAATTTTCGGTCGTAATCCCAACAATGAACGGACATAATCCCCATTGGGATTATGACCGTTTTAGAAACGGTCATAATCCCCACAACTATTATGGGGGTTATGTCCGTGATGAATTCGGTCATAATTCCCATTTCCGTTATGGGGGTAATGTCCGTGGGGATTATGTCCTGTCACCCAATTTTCCAACGATTTATGTGTTTTTTGGCTGGTTAGAAAGATAATTTTCTATAAAAATAACAATATTTGGAAAACTATGCTTAAAATACAAATTATGTATCTGTAAGAATTGAAAGCAAACGTTTTATTCCCTTAAATTACTTTTTCCAATTTTTTACCCATTTTCGGCACATGATTCCCTTATCCAATTGCCTTCAAATTATTTTTTTTATTTTTAGATGCTAATAAGTAAAATTGGACTCATCCAGGTGGTAAAACGAATATTGATTCTAAGAACAGGTCTAATGTGCATATACTTCTATTTAATATTAAAAATAAAAGATTTTTTTTTAGCTTGTGTCATGTTAACACGCAAACATATAATTTTTTCTTTATATATTTTTGTTTTTTGACTACTTGCAAAAGATTTTTTTGTTTTTTAATGACTTATTGTTTTTCTTTAGAGGCACCAAACAAAAAAACATCACAAATAGATCTTATGGCAGGAAGAGGAAAAAAACATACACAAAAATAAGGTCAGACATGTTTAGTATGAGAAAAGTTTTTTTTAGACCCAGCAAAGTTTTTAAGATATAATAAAAATATTTTTTTTACTAGAGACATACACAAAATAAACAATTAAGAGAGTGGCTGTGCCAAGTCATTTAAAAGGTAAAAAAAAATAAAAATTATAAAAAATTTAAATTTTTTGGCTGCTTTCTAAATTTCTTTCATTTATGCCCACAAGGGGAGGCGTGCCGAAAAAATGGAATATTCTTATCCTCTGGGTCCAAGTGTTGGACTTTAAACTTCTTTTCTCATCCAAATGTTTCATTTTTTTAACAAAAGTATGTAAACAAAATTATGAATTATGAAATAAATGCTCTAAAGTCATCACTTTTTACTTTATCTCTCAAAATTCCCTTCATTAAAAATAATTGCTGGGTTACTTTAAGGAAAGAATTCATAAAGGTGATACGATTTTTTTCTTCTGTTTTCTGTCGCTGACTAATGTTTGTTAAACTTATTTATAGGAAAAATGAGTTTTTAATTCATTTAGATTTATATGTAGAAAAATGTATAAATGTGTGTGAAACACATACATGTATTAAGTTTAAGTTTTTTTTCTATATATTATTGAACAAACAATGGTTTTATTGTTTTTTCACATATAGAATTTTCTTTTTCGACATGTTTGCAAACATGTACAATTGTTTGACTATATTTTGTTATTAATGATAGTAAAAACGTATGGTAATGACGTTAAAGTAGAAGTAAACAATAAAAAAAAAATAAACATTAAATATAAATCATGGAAGTATGTTTTGTGTGTTTAAAAATAAGTTTTTTTATAAATTTAATGATTTTTTTTTCTTAAGAATAATAGAAAAGTAAAACCTTGAGGAAAAATTTATTACCAAATTTTATTTCAAAGACAAACCTCAAATTCGTTTTAATTTATTTAAACAAAATAACAGTCAAGTTTTGATTTACAATTGAATATTTTTTTTAAAAAAACTAGCATGCCCCTCACGGCGAGCCTCAGCGATGTTTAGGTTCAACATTAGTGTCGACGAAAAGTGTAAACGCAGTTCGATTTCTACTTGATTAAATGTCACAAAACTGTTAACAGCGAATCGTCTGCTGTTTTAATTGGAATTATTTACAGGTCACAAAACAGTTAACAGCGAAATCATATCTTCTCAATTTCGCGAAATATCGCAAAAATTAAAAAAAAAATAAAAAAATGAAAAAAAAATATTTTTCGCGTAAATTAGCAGTCAAGATATAGATTTAGGCAGTTTTACCACCTTTAAGCACATAAAATTTAAACTGCATACAATATATTTGTCGTTTCTTGATTTTGTCCTTTATTTAAGACACTAAAGAAAAAATAAATTAATTAACATAAAAGCTTGAACAGTAATTTTGCAATTTCTCGGGAAATTCATCATCTATAATTTTTATGCTTGCAGTTTTGTCAACCTTAATAACCTCGAATTTAAACTGCATACCACATTTTTGTCGTTAATTGAAGTAAATGTTTTTACAGACCAAAAATAACATAAAGTAATGAATAAATAGTAGTTAAGCGAGTTTTTTTGGGACATCTCGAAGAATTGAGTAGCTAGAATTTTAATGTTATCACCTTTAATCAATAGCAAATCAAACTGCATTTCGTGTTTTTCAACAATGTTAAAGAAACTTATTTTATTAATCAAAACAAAAAATACCCCCAAAAAGCTGTTTTTCGCTATTTTTTGCGAAAGTGAGCAGCTATAATTTTTTGTGGCCAGTTTTAATTTCTTCCAACATGTTCAAATAAACCTGCATACCACTTTTTTTTATTATTTCTAAAGAACCGGTTTTAAAATATAAATAAATAATAAAAAAAAAATTATATAACTACGCGATATCTCGCGATATTAAACAACTACAATTTCGATGTCAACAGATGTGTGACCTCGGATCAAGCACAAGAAAAACTGCATACCATGTTTTTACGAAATTTTAAAGAAACCTATCTAAAGATAAAAAACGATAACAAAAACAACAAATAATTAATAACGCGATTTCTCGCGAACTAATGAAGATAGGATTTTGATGTTTACTGTTTTGTGACCTTTAAATAAGTACAATTAAAACTGTATACTCAGTTTTTGAAAATATTTAAAAAACTTCAATGTCAAAATTTTAAAAAATACAAAAACACTAATTTCGCGTTATAGTGCGAATGCGTGCAGCTACGATTGGTCGGAGACTTTAGGGGCACCTTCCGCTTGCGATTTTTAACTTCTTTTGAGATGAGAATGTTGCATTTGCTTAACAAAAGTACAAAAACCCTTCAAAAAATTCGGTTTTTCTTAGGTTGGTTTAGTTCTTCAAGGGGGAACTTTTTTCCCCTTGGTCCGATTTTGCTCATTTCCGAACTTCACCTGCCTAGGAATATAAGACATATTCGTGCTAAACTTCGGAGGACCAGATTTTTTATTTTGGACTGTATCGTGTCTTTTACAGACGGACAGACGGACGGACGGACATCGTAGAATGTCTTAGAATCGATCACTGATCAATAAAATATATACTTTGTGGCGTCCTAGACCGATATTTCGATGTGTTACACACGGAATGACAAAGTGAGTATACCCCCATACTGAAGTTGGAGGGTATAAAAAAATTGCCCGTTTTGAGGGCTATGTCCACAAAAAATTAAAATGCCTACATCTCGAGAAGGTGATTTGATACAACTTTTCTGATGACGGATTTGTGTTTAGGAGGCCAAAATACTTTAGAAAATGTACTTTAGAAGTCTGAGCAAAAAAAAGTTGAGTTTTGTTTAAAAACTGTATAAGGCGTATGATTAATTTTGTAATTGCCTTTAAATAATCATCATACGCAACAGTGAACAATGGATTATATTATTTTTAATAATTAGGTTATTCAGTAAGTAGGTACGCGACCGATTGAAGCGAAATTCATACCTGTTATAGCTAAAGTAATTTCGAGCTTAGGTTTAAACGCTGAACCCCAAATGTCCAATAAGGGCCCCTAATTTAGGACATGTTTAGTACATAAAAGCTTGAAATGCTTTAAAATCACCAACTTTAAATGTGTGTAAAAAATAATGTAGCGCTGATCTAAAAAAACTCCTTGATGGATTTGTTTTTTAAAATGTCAACTTTCATTTACTTAATATTTTTTTAAAAAAATTTTTGAACGCAGGAAACCCTCAATTTTTATCAAAATTTTTTGACAAATTTCCACCGACCGATTTAAAAAACTTTTTGATATTCGTATTTACCATGCCAAATTAAAAAAAATGCATCGCAAGATATTTTTTATTTTTTTTAAATTTTCTAAAATTTTAAATTTAGTTAAATTTAGTAATTTTCAAAAAAGGTCTTTCACAGGGCACACACCGATTGTTCTGAAACTTGTATATAGGAGTAAAATAAGAGTTACCTGTTTTTATATAGCTGCCCAATCTAACATTAAGCGGGTCAAAGAGGAGGGGGAAAAAAGTGATTTTATTCGTTTTTTGAGGATATTTCACATTTCTTCAAAAGAAACTATATGAACACACAGAAAACAAATTTGCCAATTTCCAACTGAAAGTCAGTTAATGTAACTAAAATTAGGTTGAAGCACTCACATATAGGTTGTTGCAATTTAATATCGGTAGTCACAACTGAATAACGTTGATATAACTGTTTTTTAGTTGAAACAATCATAAAATATGTTAGTCACAGCATATTTAAGTAGCAACAATCAAATTTGAAGTTGCTTCAACTGAAAAATTCAGTTGGCAATTTATTTTTCTGTGTGAACTTTTTATACAAATCGAAAGGTTTTTTGAAGGCCTATCCAATGGTGCATCGGTCGTGTCCAAATTCGGCTTCGTTAAGTTCAATACTGTCAAAAATGTATAATCGTTGGGGTATTTTATATGTACGTCCGCCAAAATCATAGATAATAATCTCTACCAAAATTAAGCTGACCGGTATTTTTTCGTTTGGCGAAATTTCTGCTAGTTCGGCTTTTATACGAATTTTCCCGAAAGCCCTTATTTTTTCATAAGGCTAAAAAAAACACTCTTATTGTTCCCCCTCATTCCCATATTAAAGTTTCAGGACAATCAGTGGGTGTGAAAGACCTTCCTTGTAAGAACGAAGAGCGCCACGGTTTTAATCGGGTTTGGCTAGAGTTTTTCTTTTCCCGAATTTTTTCATTTTCCGGGAAAGCGGGATTCATTTTTAAATTCCCGCAAAACTAAAAACCCAAATTTTTTGTAAAAAAAAATATATATAAACCTTATGAATGCGATTACACTATTTATAATGTTTATTAACACTATAAAAATCTTATTTGGTATGTTTAAAACAAAAAAATAGGTTTCGAGAAAAAAAGAACAATTTTTGCTACCCAGTTTAAAAAAAAAAGGCCCAAATATGAGGCATTCCACACCAAATGTCCAGCGAAAAAAACACGTGTACCATAAACTTCTGAATAGCTTGTATGGATAGCCCTATATGGAACTTAGAAAATTGCGTTTTCGGTTTTTCAATTTTTCAAAAACTGGGCTTAGGAGGCGTGGTCAAATATTGGAAAAATGGTGAAATTTGTGGCGAGTTGCCTTTAAATATTAAAATTAAATATTAAATATTAAATATTTATCACATTAAAACGGAATGCACCACAATCATAAAAATTTACATTCTTATATAGTTTCGTATGGGCTATCGAATAAATTTTTTTTCCTTGAAAAATTTTCAGAACCCGTTCTGAAATTCAAAAATCCGGCCACTTTTTTTTCTTTTTTTTTAATTTTTTTTTTTTAAGTTTAGATGTTTGTCCATCCACACAAAAAAAAATCAGAAATGTATTTTTCGTTTTTTTTCGAGAAAATCGCATTTGAATTTTAAATTTCATAACAATTTTGTAATTTTATCAATTTTTTTTTTCTATAAAAAAATAACTAACACAAGTAGTTAAAAACTAATGATTTCTCTTAAAAAAAATGCCAACAATTAAAAAAAAAACGTGCAAAAATCATTAAAAATTAAAGAAGACTAACTTTTTTTTTTATTTACAGAACAAAAATAAAAAATAAATGATTTTAAAAATTAAATGCTAATTAAAATCTTTATTTTTTATGTTGTTATTTTTTAAACAAAAAACAGAAATTGTCATTTCCCAGCAAAAACTTTATAATGACACATCATTACCATTCGCATTACTTAGTAATTATAGAAAATTGCCTTTAGCAATATTTTGAAATGTAAAATAATTACTTACTAATAATGGTTTACTTAAGTAATTATAATAAAATAAAAAATTTCAGAAACAAAATAATCAATAGAGGTCGAAAAATCAACAATTTTAAAGAAACTAAACTCCAGGGATTCCGGAATCGAAAATTAACGGGAATTCCCGGGAAATCCCATCCCAGGAATTCCCGTGAAAAACCTAGTTTTGGCCCAAATTATGTTTAAATGAAAGATGTCTCAAGCGCTATTAAATGGTCTAGGAAAAGAAATTTTCGGATTTTTTATAATAGAAACACCGTCATTTATTGCAAATTTCAAATACCGTTGGATCTATTTTAAAAATTTCTTTATATTCGTACTCAGCCCATTAAAATAATATATATGATGAATATCAATATATTTTTTTCTAAATTTAATTTTTAAAATTATTCAAAAATCCTATACTTTGATCTTCGGGCGCCACGGGTTTAATAATCCGATTGGCCTTAAATTCGTACTACATAATTTTTAGGCCTAGTAGACTAAAAATTTGCCCAGAAATTCAAAGTCTAAAGAACAACTGTTTTGCAATACAAACAAATGCCTTCGGAACTGTGTGGGAGTCTTTTTAGAAACTTGTTTTCCCAAGGTTATCATAAAACAATGAATCCGAATCAAAGACTTATTTGATATGTTTTCCGTTGTAAGAAAATTTTGTTAGAGTAAAAAAAAATTAAATATAAGCTTTAAGTGAAATTCAAATCAAAATTTAAACAAAAATTACTAAATTTATTTTTTTTTAATTATTTTTTGTTTCAAAAACCTTTTGTAAATGTAAAAAATTACATTTGGGAATAAGTTTTTAAATAAATGTATATTCGTGAACATTTCACAATAACATTTGCCCATACATACTTGCACAGATGGCATTAAATTAAATTCATTTGTTATGTGTAATAAGCGTAAAATTATAAATTACTTTTCATTTGATAAAAATGTTAAAAGTAGTATGTGTGTAAGCAGCCAACAAAATATTTGAAAAAACAAATTATAAAATGTAATAGAATTTTTGAAAATAATCATTATTATGAACATAATTATTATCATCATCATCATTATAATTCACATGTACAAGTGTTTGTTGTTCATTATGCAGCAGCCATAATAGAAAAAAAAATCATAAATGAAAAACTATGTAAATTTATAACATACGCATAACAGGAAATTACATTTTATCATAATCAACACAAATATACACTTACTTATACTGATACATAGACAAAAAATAATAACGGTGGCGTCTATAATTGAAATTAAAAATTTTCGAAAAATTTTGAAATTTTTGGATTTAAAAATTTTTAGATTCAGGGGAAGTTTTCGTATAGAAAAATTTTAAGTTTTGATATATTTTTCGTGAAAAAAAATTCTCAGATTTTGAGTAGTTTTTTGGTTAGAAAAGTTCTCAGATTCTTAGACATTTTTCATGTAGAAAAAGTTTCAAATTCTAAGACATTTTTCGTATAGAAAAATTCTCAGATTCTGCGACATGTTTTACATAGAATACTCTTCAGATTTTTAAAAATTTTTGGTATAAACAAATTTTCAGATTCTGAAACATTTTTGGTATAAAAAAATTCTCCGATTCTGAGACATTTTTCGTATAGAAAACTTCTCAGATTCTGAGACATTTTTCGTATAGAAAAACTTGAGATTCTGAAACGTTTTCTGTATAGAAATATTCTCAAATTTTGAGACATTTTTCTTATACAAAAATTCTGAGATTCTAAGATATTATTATTATAGAAAAGTTCTTAGATTCCAAAATAAAATTTTCTTATTAAAAAATTCAGAGATTCTGAAATATTTTTCTTATAAAAAAATTCTCACATTCTGAAACATTTTTCTTTTATAAAAATTCTAAAATTCTAGACATTTTTCTTATAGAAAAAATTCTCAGATTCTTAGACATTCTTCCTACAGAAAAATTCTCAAATTTTGAGACATTTTTCTTATAGACATTTTTTTTATAGAAAAATACTCAGATTCTAAGACATTTTTCTGAAAGAAAACTTCTCAGATTCCAAGATTCCATTTTTCTTATTGAAAAATTCAGAAATATTTTTCTTATAAAAAAAAAATTCTTAGACTCTGGGACATTTTTCTTATAGAAAAATTTTCGTATTCTGAAACATTTTTGTTATAGAAAAATCTACAAATTCAAATACATTTTTCTTTTAGAAAAATTCTGAGATTCTGAGACATTTTTTTTATAGAAAAAATTCTGAGACATTTTTCTAATAGAAAAATTGGCAGATTCTAAGAAATTTTTCTTTTATAAAAATTCTTATATTCTGAGACATTTTTCCTATATAAAGTTTCTTAGATTCTGAGTCATTTTTCGTAGAAAACAATTCTCAGACACTGAGACATTTTCGTATAGAAAAATTCTCAGATTCTGAGCCATTTTTTGCATAGAAAAATTCTCAAATTCTAATACAATTTTCGTATAGAAAAAATGCCAGAGTTTGAGACACTTTTTGTATAGAAAAATTTTCGAATTCTGACACATTTTTGGAATAGAAAATGTCTCAGATACTGAACATTTTTTTCTATTGAAAAATTCTCAGATTCTGATACATTTTTCTTCGCAAAAAATTGTCAGATTCTGAAACATTTTCGTATAGAAAAATTCTGAGACATTTTTCGTATAGAAAATTACCATTTTTCGTATAGAAAAATTCTCAGATTCTGAGACATTTTTCGTTAAGAAAAATTCTCAGATTCTGAGACGCATGTTGTATAGAAAAATTTTTAGATTTTGAAAAATCTATAATATAGATTCTATATACATATGGGCTATTCCATCATGTCGAACGTGACCGTTGAACACATTTAAGTTGAAATAAAAGTCAAAATAAAAAGAATTTTTTTCTTGACAAAAGGGGAAACTTATAGATCTTAACTAGCTCTATAATTGTTGCTCAGGTTGATTTTGAAAATTGTTTCAAGTTTTCGAGATAATCGCAAAGAACACAACCATTCGCACGGGACAAAAAACAGAAGTGGTTTTCGCGACTATCAATTAAAACTCTGTTTTTAGCGAAACCTGAGGCACTATCACAATGCGACTAATTTTAGAATGTTGGCTAATAATCTCTCTTAAAAGTTGTAAAATTTTACCTCAAAATTATTTCTACTTTTTTGTTAAGTTAACTTTAATCACTGTCGCACGGGACATGTCGCACGGGACATTTTTTTCCATCATCATATTTATGTTGTTTTAGTTGTTCTTTTTTTAACAAATTATAAGTAAATAAGCTTAAAAACATATTTTTATTCATTCATTTAATTTCAATACATCCTTCAGCCAACGATTTCCACTTTTGTCTAGCATTCCGCATTATTTCCTTGTTTTTTAATTTATTGTCTTGTAATTTTATTTCATCTTCCTTTAACTTTTCTCTCCACCGTTTGCAAACTCATCTATAGGGATGTGATTTCCATGCAAATGCATGTTTTTGTCGATCGTCTAAAAACGATATCGACCAATTATCTTTCCGAATCAAGAAATTTGCGTTAAAATGGCATCGATTTGTTTTTGCATATTTTGGTGAAAATGCATATTTTTGCATATTTTGGTTTTAAATGCATATTTTGTATATATTTCCAACTTTCAAGTGCATATTTTGGCATAAATGAGCAAAAACACAAATTGAAATTGATTTGTTTCATAATCGATTTTAAATTTTAAAAATTTATTTGGAAAATAAGAACAATAAGAATCTTGAAAAATAAGAATCTTGAAATTTGTAATGTAGGATCCTTCGGTAAAAAATATTCTGGGAAAAATACTTTTTTGAAATTCCTCTTCTTAGCGGAGTAAAATGGCTGAAAATGTGTTCTTTGGGTATTTTCTTACGTAATTGTTCTAGAAACTTTAAATTTGGGATGTAAAATCCTTCTGTGAAAAAAAAAAAATTGGTAAAAGTACTTTTTGGAAATTTCATATCTTAACGGGGTTCAAAAGTATACTTTTTGTACTTTTAATATTTGCTAAAATAATGATCCTAAATAATTAAAAGTTGGAATGAAGGATCCTTCGGTGAACAAAAAAACATTCTGGAAAAGGTACTTTTTGGATTCAGTTTCTAACGGGGGTAATAAAGTGTAATTTTTGTACCTTCCCAGGAAAATTGTTTGGAACAAATTCCTGGTTCAATAGATTCTTGAATACATTCTACGGTAATCACAACAACATTTTCTATGTAAAATTATTTTTAAAAAAACTACTTGCTCTAAAAAACGATTGCTTTTGGGACAATTTCAAACAAAAATCATTGATTCTGGAATGTTAAGTAGAACCGGTTGCAGGGTAGTTTGATGCATTCCGGAACCGATTATTTGAAACAGAAAATTTTGCTGGGTTCTTTTTGTTCCTGTTATGATGATCTTAGAAGCTTGAATTTTAGAACGTAGGTGTACAAAAGTGTTTCTAAATACTTTTTATGTTTCCTCAAATAATGATTCTAGGTACTGAATTTTTGAACGGGGAGCGAAATGAAATAGTGCAGAGAACAATATGGAATGATACCCTTTACTCAAATTTTCCATATTAAACTTGTTTACTCCATATTTTTTCTCTCTATGTATTTTTTTACTCAAACTTATTTTTATTCCAATTTCTTTTTTCACTTAAATATTTATTCACTCAAAATCCATAATCCCGACTTAAGGCTCGAAAATTGTCAATATCTTTTTTGCCGGAATGAACATGATAACGTACCAACAAAGTTGCACAAATTGAATTGTTTAAATTATTTTAAAAAATTTTATGAAAGACTTAAACGTCCTCAATTAAATAAAACAAAGATTACGTAGGGAAAATTTTTTAAATCGGGTAATCCTTATCCTCCGGTATTTAACGTTACCGGTAACGAAGTTCCGGCGGGCGAGCTGGTTTTTCATATAGGAAAAATCTCAGATTCTGAGCCATTTAAAAGATTCTGCAACATTTTTCGTATTGGAATTTTCTGATTCTGCGATATTTTTTGTTTAGAAAATTACTTAGATTCTGAGATATTCTTCGCATAGAAAAATTTTCTGTTAAAGAGACAATTTTCATAAAGAAATATTCTCAGATTCTGAAATTTTTCGTATAGAAAAGTTTCAAGGTTCTGAGAATTTTTTTTTTTACCCTCCACTCTAGTGATAGAGGGTATATATAAGTTTGTCATTCCGTTTGTAACACCTCGAAATATTGGTCTAGGACCCCATAAAGTATATATATTCATGATCCTCGATCGATTTTAAGACGATCTAGCGATGTCCGTCCGTCCGTCCGTCTGTCCGTCTGTCTGTCTGTCTGTTGAAAACACGCTAACTTTTGAAAGACTTTACGGAGGCTCTTGAAGTTTGGCATATATGTTGGGCATTCACCTGGTCAGGTTGGTATTGCAATCCAGCGAAAACGGTCCAGTGGTTCAAAAGTTATGAGCAAATGACTGAATTTCGGCAAGGGTTGTTCGTGAATTTATGAGATAAAAAGCACTATAACTTTCGAAAATCAATTCTGAGGATGCTGAAGCTTGGCATATATATTTTTCGTTCCTCCAGCCTGGTTCGTATTGAATTTCACTAAAATCGGTCCAGTGGTTCAAAAGTTATTAGCAAAACCGTGAATATCAGATTAGCTTCACCTTAAATTCACGTGGTGAAAACCCGTTAAACCTGTTTTTAAACCATTGGAAAGTCACAAAAATATTTTAAAACGTATTTTTGTCACTCAAAAATATTTTTATACCAAAACAAAAAAAAAAAAATACACTCAAAAAAAATGTTACACTCAAAAAAAAAATTAGTAATTTTTTTTTTTAATGTAAAATTCGAAAAAATTTTACACTCAAAAAAAAGATTAGTAAATTTTTTTTTTGAATGTAAAATTCGAAAAAATTTTACACTCAAAAAAAAATTAGTATTTTTTTTATTCAAAAATTACTAAAAAAATTTTTTTACACAAAATAAAATATTTCTAATCATAACTGTTATTTTTTTCACGTTAGAAAATTTACTATCACTTAAAATGGGCATTGTGGAGGGTATCCATAGATTCGGCCAAGTCGAATTTTACTTTTCTACTTGTTTTTTTTTAATTTAAAAAAAAATCGTTTATAAATATCACCCTCATACACATGTATTTGTATCCAAACTGAGCAAACAAATAGAAAAACTTGTAAATTAGAATACATATTCATCCTCCCTCGAAATAATGAAATCAGCCAAAAACAATTTTAGCCTTCATATTTCTAAATTTTAAACATATGCATTCAAATGTTCTAATATGCATATTGGTATGACATACATATTACATATGAGGCAATCCACATCCTAATGAGTGTGTTTTTCAGTGTAAGCCAGGGATGGAAAAGTTAGTACTTTAGTACTTTTTTCAGTACTTTTTCACTCTCAAAGATACCGTAGTACCCCCACGACTGATTTAGTACCTTTTCTTTACCAGACAATTTCATACATTTTTCAACCAAAATTCCAAAAATTTTCAAAAAAAATCCGAAAATCGACCGATTTTCATTGGAAAATGTTTCAAAAGCTTCAAATAAATGAAATTTTTGATTTTAGCCAACCTTTATTGAAGTTTTCTCTAAAGGTACCTACAGACGACGCAATATTATGTACAATATTCAATTATATTGATGGTGTGTGGGTAAGATTGACCATTGTACAATCGTCAATATTACCCACACACCATCAATATAATTGAATATTGAACATAATATTGCGTCGTCTGTAGGTACTTTAAAAAATAAATAAATGAATAAGGATGTCCTCAATTTAGGAACTTTTATATTGAATTGTGCCTAGTTTCTTCTTATTCGTCGCACACGAACGGCGTTCGTCTTACAGAAACTGGACTTTAATTTTTTTTTAGTACCATCGAGGGCGAAAAAGTACTTTTTTGGTTGAGCTCCAGTACCATTTCAAAATTCCGATTTTCCATCCCTGGTGTAAGCTTTAAGTTTTCTACACATTTCCATAAATTTTACACCGATTCCAAAATTTTTTATCAAGAATGACTCATATTGGCATTGCATTGCACTGTTTAACAGCGTTTACTAAAAATTTAATGAGCACATGGCATTGAGCCATATTTTTCACATTTTTCTCTTACATTCAAACTAACATTTACATACGAACATATATTCATTCATGCATGCTTGTACGTTTATTCGCGTATTTCGTATTGCGAAATAAATTCAAACCAGATTTACATGTGCATGCATGTTTTAATCTACCGACCGTCTCTTTACGTTTTGCGCACACACACACACATACACAAATTGTTATGGCGGAAGAAAAAATAATTACGCGCGACAGTTAAATTGTTAAATGGCGTTGTTTTGTATATCACTGATTATATTGTTAGTGTTAAAAATTGTTGTGCATATTTATGAGTAGAGTTGCCAGGTAGATTTTAATTAATTTATTTCTTTGAGTATTTTTAAGGCACTCAGCACAAATAAATCAAGATTTTGGCAGCACTGCTTCTTTTTATAGAAAATTATAGCGTATCCAAAGATGCCGTAAAAAGAGAAAATATATAATTTGTATTTTTCAGGGTTTTTGATATTTTTAAAAAACGGAAAAACCGGTACCATATACCGGTAATACCGAGAACCGGCAATACCGGGATTACTGGTACTGCGGCACTGATCGTAGTCTCTACTTTAGAGTGGAATTTTTTCTTGAAATTTTGATTTTACCAAGATTCCAGGCAAAATTTTATTATTCAAGACCTAGACATTATACTGTACAAATTTCAGAACAAGCGGATTAAACGTGGCGCCGCCGACTAAAAATTTGGATTTTTCAAAATTAAAAAAAATATATATTTCAGGTTATAATTTTTATGGTATTTATTATTGTTGATGCGCTAAAGACAAATATCAAAACAAATTAAAATTGGTCGACGGTTTTCGAGATATCGCTGTTTAAAATTTTTCCCACGGTTTAAGATATTAAAAAAAACTATTTTTTTTTCCTTCATCATTTCAATGAGCTTGAGAAAAACTTTCAGTTAAAATTAATTCGAGCCAAATCGGATAATTTAAGTCGGATTTGGCAAAAATTATGTTTTATAAAAATCTCGTCTTAATCTCTATGAAATCGATAATGAAAAAATTTTCAGATTTTTTTAAAAGATTTTTCGAACGTGAAAAAAAACGCTATTTTTGGAAATTTTTTGAGAAATTTCAACTGGCAATATCTCGAAAACAACTCGATCGATTTTAGAAAATTTTTGATATTCGTATTTAATATGATTAATAAAAACAATCTATCGTAAGAGAATTTATTTTTATTTTTTAATTTTCAAACATTTAAAGTTGGTGCAAATTTTTCAAAAATCAAAAACTTTGATCAAAGCTCGCCATGGGTTAAAATAATTGGAATTGACTCATATTAAGTTTAAATGAAAGATTGTGTCAAGCCTACAAACCTGTAGAGGAAGCGAAATTTAAAGTTTTTTTTTTAATTTCTTAAACAGGCCTTTTTTGTTGGTATAATTATCAGTGTTCTACCATACAAAGTTCAAGTGAGTGTTAACGCTCACAATTCTAGAAGTTAAAAATTAACTTGCATACATTGTGAATGATTCTCTTTTTGGTAATGACTCTTTGGTATTAATAAAAAAAGATAAATGTTTTTGTGTTGCTTTCAAGCTAAATTGCATTTAATAAGCTAATTTTATCAATATTTCATCGAAATTGTGTAATATTTTACAAAACTATTCCAAAACGCTAAATAAAATTAAAAAATTTATGGAAGTTAACGTTTCGTTTTTTTCGTTTTGACGAATGTTAACAATCAAAGTTTGCCAAAAAAAGGCCCAATGTAGAAAAAACCGTAATTTTTTTAAAATTTCAAAAGCCGATATCTCAAAAACCGTTAAAAAAATATGATAAAATAAAATAAATCCAAAATTTTTGTAAGCAAGAACAAATGAAAAACATATATAAAACAAGTGATAAAACATTTGAAAACCCTCCCAGTAATTATTTATTTGTTTAAACAAACATCAACATTAATTTTTACTGTTAATACAATTTTCTAAAATAAATAACATTGAACATTTGAAAATAACGTCACTTTCATTTTTTTTACCAACAAATTCGAAAAAAATCACCTATGAAAACACTAAAAATTAATGATTGTTGGTAATTTACAATGTTGTTTTTACAATTTTTCTATTGAATTTTATTTTAAAAAATTTGTATTAAAATTTTTGGGGTATAGATCCCGCAATCAACTACATTCTGGCCAGACACTCTACCCATCGTGCCAAAGTCGCTTGATACAAACATGTTTTTATATTTCAAAAAATATTTTATTGAATTTTTTGTCTACAAAAAAATAACCAACACAAGTAGGTAAAAACTAATGACTGTTCTTTAAAAAATGTCAACAATTAAAAAAAATATCGTACACAAATCATTAAAAATTATAAAAGAGTCACTTATTTTTACTTACAAAACAAAAATAAATGACTATAAAAATTGAATTCTAATGAAAGGCTTTATTTTTATGTTGTTATTTTTGAAACAAAGAACAGAAATACGCTTCCTCAAAATACGAATGTTGTATGTAGCAAAACTCAACTTTTCAGGAGACTGTTTTTAATGTTTAACATCAAATATCTTCAAAACGGTCATATGGATTTTCTCCATTTTTGGACTGAATATAGTTTAAGTATTAAATTTTAATATCCCTAAGCCAAAATTACTGTAGTTATAATTACACAGAAGTTATTAGCGTTTTGGTTTTAGAATACATTTGTCGTATGTTACATTTTTTAAACATAAAGCTAATTTCTTTGAACATACGACAAAAAGCATACTGGAAATATATAATTTAATAAAGAAAAATAATAAAATTTTGTATTTAACTCTTAAAGAAACCATTAAAAAACATAATTACCCAGGCAGAAACTGCCAACCGTTCCAAAGAAAAAGTCTCGGCAAAGCACTTTATTTTTTGTGTAAAAGGTAGTATGAATTCGAAAAAGTGCTTTGCAAGCGCTTTGCCAATGTTTTTCTATTTAAATCCGTTCAAAGTATACATTTTTTATTAAAATTAATTAATTTTCGTTACAATTGGAATATTTTTTATTTCCCCGCAGGATAAGTGTCCGGTCCTTGATAGTTCTCGTGATATGTCACTTAGACACAATGACCTACATATTACAAACTTGACACCTTTTATATAAAAACACCTGTTTCTTTCGTGAGGAAGTGTCTTAAACTCCGGATACATCACATGTGAAATGTCACTGGGCCTATCCCTTTGGACCACTTCGGTTTGGACCACATTCGGTTCAATACACCACTTTTTTTCGGGACTTTTCCAAAAATTTTCCTAGAAGCATTTTTAATAAATTTTTTATTCCAAAACGCAAAGAAAACTGCAAACTTTTTTTATCCTAATAAATTAGTTAATACATTTTTTATCCTAATTTAATAAATTTCTTTATTCAAATAAACACCAAAAAAAGTTGTGTCTTACACAGAAAAAAATAAAAAAAATATTTGAGTAAATTTTTAATACTATTGAGTAAAAAATTACTCAATTTTGCACCAGTAAACGATTTAATAGTATTGAGTAAATTTTTAATAAAAATTTATTAAATGTTTGAAAAAAAATTTGAGTAAATTTTTAATGGACACAATTAAACATTAACTCAAAATTTATCTATTTATTTTTTTTAAGTTTAAAAAAGTTTTAAATTTTATTACAAAAAAAAAAAAACAAAAAACTTGTTTTTTCAAACTTTACCAAACATATTTATGTCTCAAAAACATTGGAAAATTTTATAAAGACGATTACAAACTTTTATATACATACACAAAAAACTATAAACTAAACGAGAATTCAAAAAACTATGAGAGTTTAAAAAAAAATTAAAAAAACTATTAAATTTTTATTAAATTATTTACTTAAATTGTTTTTAAAACTTTTGAGTAAATTTTTAATTGCGTCAATTAAAAAATTACTCAATTTTTGTTTTTAAATTTAAACAAGTGATTACTCAAATTAGTTTCCTCCATATTTTTTTCTGTGTATGGACCTTTACAATTTCGATACGTCCCATTTTTTTGTTCTAAAAGTGCAATAATAGTACCTTATTTTTTGTTTTTAAAGCGCTTTCAAAGCGCTTTAAAATAGCAACGGCATACCGTTTACCGTGGTTATCATTTTGGACGCTGGGGGAGTACTATACTGTGATGCTTTCCCAGCACACAAGCGACCATAGAAGGTACTTTGCCAGCGCTTTCCCGTTCGTATTTTTCTGCCTGGGTAATTAAGTTATGGAAATCATTACAACAAAAAACTCTTTATTCAACATATAATAAAATTAATACCAAAAACTTCCAAATTTTTTTTTACAATATGTATGGTATAAAAAATATGTATTGTTGAATAATTCTTCATAAAAACTCCAATCACTCTCTGCGTTAAATTCATTATTATATAATGATATCTTATATAAATAAAAATCAATTGTCGTTCGTTGGTAACAGCATCAGTTGAGAACGGCTGGACCGATTTGGACAATTCTTTTTTTGAAATGTTCGTCATAGCCCAACTTAGGTTTTTATGTAAAGAAAAATTGACCACGCCCACTTCTACGCCCACTTTTTTCGATTTATCTAAAATCGGAAAACGGCTGCACCGACTTGGGTAATTTTTTATTTAAATGTTCAT
Organism: Pegoplata infirma; assembly: GCA_963921195.1. Classification (NCBI taxonomy): domain Eukaryota; kingdom Metazoa; phylum Arthropoda; class Insecta; order Diptera; family Anthomyiidae; genus Pegoplata; species Pegoplata infirma. The sequence goes on from OY992537.1 coordinate 195,162,358, forward strand.
AATAGTCCAATTTAAGTTTGTACTAAAAGGAAAATCGACCATGCCAACTTTTACGCCCATTTTTTCAATTTATCTAAAATCTGAGAATGGCTGGGCCAATTTGACAATTTTTTTTTTAATGCATTTGCATCATATTCCAACTTTGGTTTTAAAAAAAAAAATTTACCACTCCCACTTTGGCTAACTTTTGTTGAAAATGTTCGCCATAAGTCAACTAAGGTTTTTATGGGCAGTAGAATTTTCCACGCCCACTTTTTGCTATGTATCGAAAGAACTAAGGCGGTTAAGGTTGGTTAAATTCAAATAAGGTTTTACGGTAAGATAAGTTGTCCACCCTCTCCTTTTTTCGATATATATAAAATTTACTAAATAGAAAAATAAAATATAGAATAATAAAATATAAATAAAAATCATATGTAGTTCGTTGGTAATCGCATCACTTGAGAACTGTCCGATTTTGATAATAGTTTTCTTTAAGTTCATCTTATTTTCCTTAATCTTTGGTTTTTTTCGGAAAACAAATTAATCTCGCCCACTTTTACGCCTCCTTTTTTCGATATATCTGAAATTGGAGAACGGCTGTACTTAACTTTTTTTTTTGAATTTTCGTCATAGTCCAATTTAGGTTAAAACGGAAATAAAATTTGTTCACGCCACTTTTATTTCGATATATCTAAAATAGTAGAACGGCAGGGCTGATTTGTCTATTAGTAGTATTTGTTGACGTTCGTGATAGTACAACTAAGGTTTTTACGGAAAGATAAATTGTCCACTCCCACATCGAAGAAAGACTTGCCTGATTTGTTAAATTTTTTCTTTAATGATCGTTATAGATTCCGCTTAAACTTGGTAAAAATGATTTTAAATCCTTGGGTATTGTTAACATATGTACAATTTTAACTTACCACACAAATTTAAACGCCCACTTTTGTCTAAATATGTCGACTACTAATGACCGGACTGATTTTTTTAAGTTGATTATAGGTTTTGTTTGAACTCAAGACAATAGCTCACGATAAGAACGAGGAATATGCGTAATTTATTTTTGTGTTGTTCGTAATGATATTAAAGAAGTTTTGAATTTGTACAGTACGCAAAGTCGAAGACATGGTTATTGTTATTTTTAGTTCCTAAAATATAATTTGAAGATGATACTCTCCCTAATCGGGTCTTTAAAACCACGCCTACAACTTTTTCTAAGCTAAGAAATTCATTACCCTTTTATGCAGGGCTATATATTTGAAGCGATACGAAATATAACACTGATCTTATATTTGGGCCAGCAACGCGGACCGGGCCAGCTAGTCAGATAATACATAAAAAGATATGATTTTGTCCCAAAAACAGGCACTCTCTAAAATCACCATTTTTATCACTTTGTTCTACGTAGTTACCAGGGAAGTAATATTTTTTGAACCGATTTGCCCGAAACTAAAGATAAATATAAAAAAGACAATTCTACGGTTGGGCTGTCTCGGCTTATCGGCCATGTTAGGGGTTCAAAAAATTGAAAAATTGCGAAAAAATCATATTTTTGGATTTTTGTGTAATTTTGTCTTAAAAACTATATGGGATTTAATATTTATCTAAAGGTGGTATAACCTTGTAAAACTTCGTCTTCGTTAAATATTTAGTTCACGAAAATGTGTAAATTTTTGGAGTATTTATATGAAGACATAGACGTACGATATCCATATGAATATGAAATGTTCTTTACTAAATTTAAGTCGGAACGTTTTTTTTTCCCTAGACGATATTGCTGTTAGTTCGAAAGTTATCGGAATTTTTCCGAAGGTCCACATTGCTCCATAAGGTGGCAACAAAGTTTTTAAACACTGATATGGCTGATAAGCCAAGACACCCTAACCTTGGAATCGTCTCTATTACATATATTTTAAGTTTCAGGCGAATCGATTCATAAATGTTGGAATAATTCCTTTGTTAGTATAAACATGTATGATATACAACAATTGTATTTTCAATTGAAAATAATAACTTTGCCTACAAAAAATGTCGTATGTTCATTATTTGTGCACATACGACAAAATACATGCTCAAATCCTAAAATTTTGTTACATACGACAAAATGCATTCTGAATATTTCAGAAACTATAAGGTTTATGAAGGAACTGATAACACCAAGAGCGTGCGAAATTTATTATGAATATATCATAATCTCAAAACCGAAAAAAATTACGTACGACATTCGTATTTTGAGGTAGCGAATAGTCATTTAAAAAAACTAAACATTGAACAAATGTTTTTAACATGATAATGTTTTTAGGCTGGTGTCTAATTTAATAAAAGTTGCAGGACGCCACCTCAGTTTGACTATATAAGCTAACAATTAACGAAAAAGAAAACAAGAATTGCTATTTTCATTTTCTTAACACCAAAAATTTTAAAAACTTGGGTTTGTAACTTAAATAATGATTCACCTCGTGGTGAATAAGACCGTTTTTAACCAGCTGGTGAATAAAAGGTAACATAATTATTTTCAACAAAAATTTTTTTTTTCATCAATTTTTTTTTTTCATCAATTTTTTTCATCAATTTTTTTTCATCAATTATTTTTTTCATAAATTTTTTTTTTTCATCAAACTTTTTTTTATAATTTTTATTTATCAATTTTTTTTTTCATCAATTTTTTTTTCATCAATTTTTCCGTTATCAAATTTTTTCTCATAAATTTTTTCTTTCATAAATTTTTTTTCATCAAATTTTTTTTTTTTATCAAAAAAAGTTTTTTTTTCATCAACATTATTTTTTCGTCAATTTTTTTTTTTCATCAATTTTTTTTTCATCAATTTTTTTTTTTTATTAATTTTTTTTTTCATCAAATTTTTTTTTCAACATTTTTTTTTTCATAATTTTTTTATCAATTTTTTTCATCAAATTTTTTTATAAAATTTTTTATTATCAATTTTTTTCTCACCAAAAATTTTTTTTTCATAATTTTTTTTATCAATTTTGTTTTACATCAAAAAATTTTCCTCTTCATCAAAAAAATTCATCAAAAACTTTTTTTCATCAACATTTTTTTCCACCAAAAGTTTTGGGTTTATTATTTTTTTTTAACATAATTTTGTTTTTCGGAAAAAAAATATTTTTTTTACTACAACTACTTTTTCACAAAGTCTAAGCTTTTCGCATAACAATTTTCCATTTGGTTATCAAATGTACATAAAACAATTGAGAGTATTATATTCTTTGGTGCCGAATCTTTTATTCTCTCCAACATGTAAAAACACTTTTTTGCACTTATTTTTGCACTCACTTACTAAATGTACAGCTCTTTTGGGTTTTTAATGGGGTCCTCGACTGATATTTTAATTGTTTTGCATGGAATAGCAAATTAATATTACATTTTTTTTCCTAAAAAAAACTTGGTTTTTACCAATTTAATTGTAAATTTACAATTTTATTTGACGCGATAAAATTTACAAGGCATTCTCGTAAGTTTACTATATTTTTTGCTACCTCCTATTTTACGAGAATTCCTAGTAAAAATTGTTAGATTTTTTACAAGATTTTTACCAATAAAATTATAAATTTACAACTTTTTTGATGCAACAAAACTTAAAAGGAATTCTCGTGAATTTACTAGATTTTTTTTGTAAAGTTATTTTGGAAATTTGTAAAATTACAAAAAAAAAATGTAAATTACAAATGAAAACTTAAATTTCGATCCAAATTATTTGGCAAAAAAGATGTAAAAGTGTCAAATATTGGTAAAATGAGATTACGAAACTTTTTCTGGTAATATTAAAGTTGTGTGAAGTGATAAGTTTCTCATTCCAAAATTTTACACTAGAAAAAATATATAGTCAATTTCTTTTTTTACAAAAATTACTTAAAATTAGGTAAAATTACAAAAAAAATACTAGATTTTTTACCAACAAACCCAACCAAATTCTAAATTTACAACTTTTTTTACAAGTATTTCTCATGAGTTTACTAGCTTTTGTGATACCTCTTATTTTACGGGAATTTTTTATACCCTCCAAACTAGTATTAGAGGGTACATATAAGTTTGTCATTCCGTTTGTAACTCATCGAAATATCGGTCTGGGACCCCATAAAGTGTATATATTCATGATCCCCGATCGATTTTAAGACATTCTAGCGATGTCCGTCTGTCCGTCTGTCTGTCTGTGGAAATGGTGATCGCAGCTAAACTATTCAACGGATATGATTGAAACTTAACATATTTATTGGAAGTTCTCCCGAGAAGTTTGGTATTGCATTTGAGCGATATCGGTTCAAAAGTTATGAACGAAAATGTAAGGAAGCCTCAAAAATTTTAGTACATTCAACATAACCTAAAAATACAAAATGCTTTAATTCGGCTGCTGGTTGACATATGCGAACATAATTGAACTCCAAATGGTATTTAAACAAGTTCGAACATATTTTTTGACAAAAAAAAAAAATCACGGATTTTTTTTTCGCGGAAATTTTTTTTTTTCAAAATTTTTTTTTTTTCAAAAGTAATTTCCAAGGTTGGCAATCGAAACGAATAACGGTATCGATATCGGTATTGGTATCGTTTTTTTATTTATTTCGGTATCGGTATCGGTTACGGTATTTGAGTTGAATCGGTTACGGTATTACCGATATCGAAACGTCGATACCGGTACGTACCGGTATTATTGAAAAAATGCTAAAAATATAAAAAACCCATAAAAATATATTTTTTTTTAATTTTAATAAAAATAAAAGTACAAAAAATCTATAAAAAAAATAGCGTTTTTTCAGAGGTTGGTATAGTTCTTAAAGGGGGAACTTTTTCCCCCGTGGTCCGATTTTGCCCATCTCCGAACTTAACCAGCCTATGACCATTAGACATATTCGTGCCAAATTTCAGGGGTGTCCTCCACAGACGGACGGACAGACGGACGGACAGAAGGACATCGCTAGAATGTCTTAGAATCGATCACTGATCAATAATATATATACATTATGGGGTCCCCGACCAATATATCGGTGCGTTACACACGGAATGACAAATTGAGTATACCCCCATACTGTCCGCTATTTAAAAATTAAATAGCGTTTTTAGGGGGGTCGGCGGGGACGTTGCCGGACCACACTTTTTCAAAATTGTTTCAAGCTAAAAACAAAATTTACCATTTTTTGTTTTTCGGCTTTTAATTTTTTAGATTATTTTTAAATTTTTTTGGATTTAATTTATTATCAAATTCCACTAATTTGAAGTAAATTACCAAAATATTAAACAAAACATTAAAAAGTTGAAATGCAAGCTTTTCTGGGATAAAGGCACATTGAAATTTTTTTGACAAGACTTTTGAGATCAGTGGGTGCTAATTACCCTAAAAAAGTACCTGTTTTCAAAAAAGAAAAATAAAATTGAATCTTGGTCTTAGCCGAATCCATGAGTACCCTCCACAGTGCCATTTTAAAGTGATAGTTAGTTTTCTAAAGTGAAAAAATTAACAATTTTGAATAGAAATATTTTATTTTGAGTAAAAAACTTTTTTTTAGTCATTTTAAAAAAATAAAAAATATTTTTTTTGAGTGTAAAATATTTTTCGAGTGTAATTTTTTTTTGGTTTAGGCTGGTTTACTCAATGCTCCGTTATAAAATAAATCTCCGATAAATTTAACTTTTTCATACAAATTTTGACATAAGGCTCCGTTAAATCGACAGTTCGCAGCTAAATTTTCATTGAGTAATCCGCCCTTAATTGTAAAAATATTTGTAAGTGACAAAAATACTTTGAATGTTTTTAAAGCTGATTTAACGGGGTTTTCAACACGTGAACTAAAGGTGAAACCAATTTCAAATTCACGGTCTTGCTACTAACTTTTGAACCACGAAGTCCTATAAATATCAAAAATATCCTTGGGCAACCACATTGCGGATTAAATAAAAATCTCCAAAAAACTAAACTATACTAAGGGGTTCAGAAAGTTTCTTTTGAGAGTCTAAATGACTCCAAAAAAATATTTTGAAAATCAATAATTTTCTTCTGCTCCCACATAGCGGTTGAATTATGACTTTTTTTTTGTTGAGATTTTTACTTAATCCATGTGGGCGCCCAAAGATTTTTTGATTTTTATGAGACTTCGGGGAGGCATTTGGAGTACAATTTTTTATTTACAAAAACCAACAAATTACAAATTTTCTATTAATTTTGTTTTTTTTTTTTTTGTAAAAAAAAAATGTTTTTTTGGTAAAACCGTTTCAATACCGGTACGTACCGGTACCGAAGGAAAAGGTTTTTAGATACCGGTATCCGATACCAAAACTGGGTTTCGGTATTGGTATTGGTACCGGTATTCAATTTAAAGGGTTTTGAAACGGATAACGGTATTAAAAAGGTATCGATTGCCAACATTGGTAATTTCCTTTTAAATAAAGTTTTTTTGCAATAATCTTTTTAAAATTGTGGAGGGTGTCACTACATTCGGCAAGGCCGAATTTAAATTTTTTACTTGTTTTTAAGTATTATCGCATCAAAAAAGTTGAAATTTTACAATTTTATTGGTAAAAAAACTTGTAAAATTACAATAAAGCTCACAATTTTTACTATAAATTATCGTAAAATAGGAGGTAGCACAAAATATAGTAAAGTCATGACAAGTCCTTGTAACTTTTATCGCCTCAAAAAAGTTATAAATTTACAATTTTATTGGTAAAAGCTTGTAAATTTTTTGTAATATTACAAGCTGTTTACCAATAAAATTATTATTTTTACTAGGAACCCTCGTAAAATAGGAGTTAACACAAAATTATTTGTCCAGGCTTTTTTGGTAATTTTACAAAAATTTTTTTTTAGTGTACATTATTTTACATGTAGTTTCTCATTACCAATTTAAGCCAACCGCAATTGCATCCATTATTATTACATAATTAAATGTAATACAATTCTTTGCAATCATTATTATAATCAGTTTAATATGAACAACAATAATAAAAACACAAAAAAAAAAAAATAATTCCAAATCCAAATTATAAAAATTTTCATATATAATAATTTTCATCTGAGTATTATTCATTTAACAAAGTATTTTTGCAGTTTACAATATTTGTTTTTGGTTTTTAAGCCAATGCCAAAATAACCAAAAATTTTGCACAAACACCAACAGACATGCATGGCATACATTGTTTAACAAATACAATAAATATCCTTAATAATTTCCATAAATGGCTTTCAATTGAATAAATTTATAAAAAAAAAAATTTAAAATGCTTGTGTTTAAGCAGATTTAAATAAAATAATTATAAAATAATTATAGTTTGGAAGTTTTAGTGTTAGGGCGGAGTTTGTTTGTTTAGTATGTCGCCTAGAACATAAAACATTTCTAAGTCATAATAGATCGAAGATTGTGAATATATGTATTCGCTGTTATAACACCTATGTTGAGATTTAAATAGGTTTTTTAGAATTGGAATGTGTTTTTCAGAATATTTTTTTAAAATCAGAAAAGTTTTAAGCCCTCGCAGCTTCCAAAGTTTTCTATGCACCATTTACAGGTGTAATTCAAACAAGATTAATTGTAATTCGAAGATTCTGCTGCACTCAAAAAATTACGTCATTAAATTTCTGTAGTTTGTTTTAAAAGTTTTACGTCTTGTTGATTTTTAAAGAAAAAACATTTGTTCAATTTTAATTTTTTTATTAATGACTACTTCTGTGCGTTGTTTCAAAAATGACATTATAAAAAATAAAGACTTTCATTAACATTTAATTTTTAAAGTCATTTATTATTGTTTTGTAAATAAAAATAACTGATTATTCTTTTAGTTTTTATTGATTTGTGTAAGTAAAATTGTTTTAAATGTTTTGTATTGTTTAAGGAGAAATCATTAGTTTTTACCAATTTGTGGAGGTTATTTTATTTTTAGAATTTTTAGAAAAAAAATCTAAATTTTTTTTTTTAGAAATATAAAAACACGTTTGTAATAAATGACTTTGCACGATGGGTAGAGTGTGTAGCCAGATTGTAGTTGATTGCGGGATCGATACCCCACCATTCTATTAAAACATTTTTAAAAAATTAATTAATAGAAAATTGTAAAAAATTATGTAAGAAATCATTAATTTTTTATGTTTTCGTAGGTTATTTTTTTGAATTTGTTGTTAAAAAAAAAACAAACAATCGTTAATTTTTAATTTTTTCGTAGGGTTTTTTTGAATTTGTTGGTAAAAAAAAAAATAAACTTTATATTTCAATTTTTAATGTTATTTTTTTAGAAAATTTTATCAACAGTAAATAATAAATAAATAACTTATTTCTGATATGGTTTTCAATTGTTTAATCACTTGTCTTAAAAGCGTTTTTCATTTGTTTTTGCCTACAAAATATTTTAAGTTTGGAAATTCCAAAATTCTATTTGAATTTCAAAAATTCCATTTGTAATTCGAAAACTGCATATCACCTTTTACATCAAACAGCAAAAGAAAATGGGTATTTTTTGACCTAGTGTCTTCAAGTTTTTTTCATATTGTGTATAAAAGTACCCTTTGGACCCATTTAGACATTCCTTTTAACAGGCGCGGATCCAGCTCTAGGGTTTGGGGGGGGGAAATTTATTTTTTTGATAAATTTTTTTTTTGCGGGGAACTTAAGTTTGAACTTGAATCATTAGTTAAGGTTTTTTACTGTTCAATAGAGATGCGCACCAATCACGTGATTACCGTGAATCACGTGAATCACGTGATTCGTGAGTAATTTTATTTTCTACTCACGTGAGCGTGCGTGATCGTGAGTAACAAAAAAAGTTCGTGCGTGATCGTGCGTGAGTAAAATTGCTGCGTGATTTTTTCGTGATTTTAATTGTTTCACCGTTTTTTTGCGGTTACCTTTTTTTCAGTTTTTGAAGTTCTTTCAAATAAATTAATAAATTTAAATTTAATAAGTTTTTTGAGCAATTTTAAAAAAATTTTGCTCCACTGTTTGAATTGACTTAAAATTTGCCATAGCATATTTCTTATTTGGATTTTCAAAATTCAGTATAGTTTTCGAATTATCGTGGGTCGAAGTTCGACTGATTTAGCAAAAGCGAGAAAAATACAACCTGTATAAGGGATATTATTTTATCCCTGTTAAATTTTTTAAAACATTTCAAAAATAAAAAAATAAAAAAATTTCTAATGGAAAATTATGCAAACCTAGTACTCAAACCAGAATAGCTTTTGATCCCCCTCTGAATTTTGGATATGTTATACAAAACATTTTGACAATCACCGAATTTAAAAAAAAATCGAAGATGTGTTGTTTTAAATATTCGCAAAGAAAAAAGTTTTTGTATTTTTGATACTTTTCTTTAATAAATCCTTTTGCATTTAAAATTATTTCCAAAAAGCACAAGACTTAAGCTCTCATATGAGCCAAGAATTGTGAAAATCGGATAATTGGTTAAAAAGTTAGAACATGTTTTATGTGATGATATGTTTTTCTTATTTTGCAAAAAAAAAAGTCGAGGTTTGACCTGCCATAATACGATCAGTAAACCGAATTTAAAAAACGATAGAAAGTTCCATTCTCATAGGTATGTTGGCTATCTATGTGCCAATTTTCAATTAAATCTGAAGAAACCATTCCCAAAAACGACTAAAATTGGCTCTAAATATTTTGGAATTGCCCTTTTATAATTACAAAAACATTTTGTAAATTTAAATAAATGTTAAAAACATAAAAAACATGGCATCAAATTTTTTTTTATTTTATTTTAATTCGTGAGTATTTCGTGAACGTGATTACATCGTGAGCGTGATTAAAATTGTTTTCTACTCACGTGAGCGTGAGTACAACAAAAAATTTTGTGCGTGATCGTGCGTGATCGTGCGTGATTAAATTTTTTTTCGTGAGCATGCGTGATCGTGATTGAAAAGTCACTCACGATCCCATCTCTACTGTTCAACTCTTATTTATTTTGATTTTTTCTATTGAAACATTTTCAAATTTTTGAAAAATGACTCTTCAAAAAATTTTCAGATTCTAACGCATTTTTCTAACAGAAAGTTTATGATTCTGAGACGTTATCCCAAAGAAAACTTCTGAGGTTCTGAGGCATTTTGATACAGGAAAGCTTTTAAAATTTATACAAAAATATTTTAAGTAGGTTTATTTTAGCTCGAGGTCATTATTTCCTTTACTTATTAAAGATATGATATTCTCATAGAATAATTTTCAGAAAAATATTCTATGAGAATATTAAAGTCTAAATATGTAAAGGAAATAATGACCTCGAGCTAGAATAAACCTACTAAAAATATAATATTTTAAAGTTAAAATGAAAAGATTTTTATTTTTGAATAAAAATTAATCAGAATTTATACGAAAAATTTAAATTCTGATACACCTTCATATAGAAAATTCTCAGATACTTATGCAATTCTCACACCAAAAATTTCTATATTTAGAAAAAATTTTATTAAAGAAAAATTCTAAGATTTAGTGAATTTTTTTTTCATTGAAAACTTTTTAGGTTCTGCAATATTAAAAAATTTGTCTATTATATTTTTCTACAGAAAAGGTTTATGATACCGAAACGATCTTTTTACACCAAAAATTTTAGGGTTCGAAAAAATATTCCGTAGAAAGTCCCTGATATTAGAAAAATTGAAAACCTCAACGCTTTTTAAAATTTTTGGAGGTAATTTTCTAGATTCTGAGACATTTTTCTATTGAAAAAATTTTTGTATTCTGAGAAACTTTTCCCTAGAAAAAGTCTAAAATACTCAAGCATTTTCTGAAAAATTTTTTTATAAGAGAGTCTAATAATTTTTTTCATAAAAAATGTTTAATTTCCGAGTCATTTTTCCCATAGAAAAAGTCTCAGAGTCTGAGTCTCCGAAATTTTTCCTACAAAAAAAGTCTTAGATTCTGAGTCATTTTTCAAATAAAAAAAAATTTCGGAGTCTAAGACCTTTTTTTAGATTCTGTGATATTTTTTCTAAAATTCTCAGAATATTTTTTCTAAAATTCTCAGAATATTTTTTCTAAAATTCTCAGAGTCTAGGGCAATTTTTATAGAAAATGACTTGAATTCTGAGTTATTTTTCCTATTAAAAAAGTCATGATTTCGTTTCCTCGTTTCTATTTACCCAGATGAATTTTCAAATTTTCAATATAGAATATTCTCAGATTTTTCCTATAAAAAACTCTCAGATTTTTCCAATAAAAAACTGTTCGATTTTTCATATAAAAATTGCCAAAATAATAAGATTTTTCCTATAAAAAAGTTCTAAGAAAAATTCTAAAATTTTTTCTATAAATTCCCAAATTATTCATTTACAAAAATTGAAAAATTTTTCGTCTAGTAAAATTCCCAAATATTTCCGCTAAAAAAATTTTTGTATCTTTTTTAAAGAAAATTTTAAATTTTTTGCGACTTTTATCACATCGAACATTCACAAACATTTAAGGATTCTTAGATATTTTTCATAGAAGAATTTCTATAAAAAAAAATTTCTTCTATTTTTTCTACAGAAAACTTTTAAGGATTTTCCTACAAAAAATTCTCAATTTTCGCTCTAATTTTGAGATTCTTAAAAATTTTTAATAGATGTCCTTGGACATTTTTCATAGAATTTTTTTTTTGAAATTATTTCCTTTTCACTCTCCTTTTTCCCTTTTCTTTTCTTCTCTTTCTTTTCTTTCCTTTCTTTCCTTTCTTTTTTCTTTTTTTTCTTTTTCCTTTTTTTTCTCTTTCGAATTCGGTTCCTTTCCCCCTACCCGTGGATCCGCGCCTGCTTTTAAATTCCAAAAACTCGCGATTTTATTCACTATTTTCATTTTTTAAAAATCACAAACAATTAAAAAAGTGGTATAGTTTAAAGAGCTATAAGTTTTTAAGTAAATATCGGATTTTTATAATCGAAATCGAAATTAAGAGCTAAAGTCCTCTACTTTAATTATAAAAGTTCCAAAAAAACTGTGTCATTAAAAAAATGCATTCTAAATGCAAATGCATTTTTGGGGTGCATTTTCGTTAACTTTTACCCCTTTTGATTTTTTTTAGTTAACATATTATTTAAGTTCAACATTTTTGCAAACAAAGTCTGTCATCATTTTCATGGGACACAAATTTCTTCTATTTTTAATATATTTTTTAAAAAATTTTGCTAATTTTTTTCCATACAAAAATGAAAAATAGAAAGATTTTTTTGTTTTTCAAAATTTTATAAGTACATAAATGTTTCCTTAATTGTTTGTCAATGAATTTTTAAAGAGCCATAATTTCTTAAGTAAATATCGGATTTTTATAATCAAAATTGAAATAGAAATCTAGAATCCTCTTATTTAAACGTAAAAGTTCACAAAAAATGTGTCATCATAAAAATGCATTTTAAATGCAAATGCATATTTTTAATACATTAAAAATGCATTTTTTTATTGACACAATTTTTTTGAACTTTTTCGTTGAAAGTAGAGGACTCTATCTTTTCATTTCAATTTTGATTATAGAAATCCGATATATACTTAAGGAGTTATGGCTCTTCAAAAATACATTGAAAAACAATTAAGGAAACATTTACTTATAAAATTTTAAAAAAACAAAAAATATCTATGTATCTTTTTTTTAAATTTTGTATGGAAAAATATTAACAAAATTTTAAAAAAAATATATTAAAAGTAGAAGACCTTTGTGATATCGGTAAAATGTCTTGGAATCAATAATATAAATACTTCATTAGGTCACAAACGATATTTCGATGCATTACACATGGAATGTCAAAGTGAGTATGCCCCGTACTGTAGTTGGAGGTCATAAAAAGAGCAATTGTAACTCGAAAAAGATCAATTGTAGTAATTCGAAATTGGTCAATTGATCAGTGATCGATTTCAGACATTCTGGTGATGTCCATCTGTCTGTTGAAATGATGATCACGGACAAAATGTTGACTGTATATTTTTCAAGTTAAAACGAATTTTTTATGCGCTATCGATTAAAAATATTAATTTTGAAAAATTTTCAAAACCCTTTCTGAAAATTCCCGTTTTTTAAAAAAGTAAATTTATCAAAAATCCGGCGATTTTTTTTTTATTTTTTTTAAGTTTAGAGGTTTGTCTATCCATCTAAAAAAAATCAGAAGCGCGTTTTTCGTTTTTTTTTTATTGAGAAAATCGCATTTGAATATTAAATTTCATAACAATTTTGCAAATTGCTTGTATTTTTTTGTTTCAATATAGCGGATGAATATTAAATATTTGCAGAAATGTTACTCATACACTATATTGAAACATGAAAATACAGACAAATTACACAATTGTTTTGAAATTTATTATTCAAACCCGATGTTATCGAAAAACAAGAAAAACACACGAACATCTTTAATTAAAAAAAAATTAAAAAGAAACAAAAAGTTGACGGATTTTAATAAATTAACTTTTTTAAAAAATAGGAAATTTCAGAACGGGATCTGAAAATTTTTCAAAATAAAAATTTTTCGATCGATAGCCCATAAAAAATATACAAGATTGCAAATTTTTGAGACTATGATGCATTCTCTTTTAATTTGATAAATATTTAACCAAGGCAACTCGACACATATTTCACAACTTTTTCAATATTTAGAAACTTATGGGGCACATGGTTTTCTGCAGTGGGTCATTTTGTGTGGAATGCCTCATATATACTTTATGGCGTCTCCGGCCGATATTTCATTGCGTTACAAACGAAATGACAAAGTGAATATACCCCCAAGCTGTAGTTGGAGGGTATCAAAAAAAATAAATTTTAATTCAAAAAAGATTCCAAATAGATAAATTTTCGAGCTACAATTAGAGTCTTTGAATTAAAATTTATATTTTTCTAGTTACAATTATAAGTGGAACTTTCGAATTACAAATAAAACCTTCCTATTACAGATGAAATCTTCGAATTGCAACTAATATTTTTCAAAGTTCATCTGTAAAAGGTGTTACTTAGGGCTTCAAATCATTTTTTTATTAAAAATTGTTGGTGAGTCAAATTTTTATGTGAGTGATTAGTAAGTGAATCATTTTTTTTTATTGAAAATTGATTAGTGTTTTTCGTTTCTTACAAATAAAAATATTTTGTATCAATATTTTTTTTTTTTAAATATAGCGTGCGTTAAGCTTGCGTGAATTTTTTTCCAAGCTTTGCATTTCGCAAACGGTTCACCTTTTTTTCCACAAAATTCAGAAAATTCATTTTTATACAAATTAAAACAGTATATTAAGAAAAACTAAAAAAAAAAAAAATGGAACCCGAAAACTCCGTGATTAAAAATCTGAAATCCTGAGATTCGGAATTTGCCCAATTCTAAAAATCTGGGGAATTCCGAGATCGGGATTTCTGTACTGGAAGCCCAAGTGTAGATCTATGACCCACAAAAATATATGCCACCATTTTATGTGGCGGTTTAAAAAGGATACTTAATTCATTTTTATAGTTTGGCCATTTTTAATAATTTTAATTTGTTTTTGATATTATCAAATAAAACCAAATTGTTAGATTTACTCATTAATTTATATAAAAGTATATTGTTTAAATTAAATCATAGTTTTTCCATTTTAACACTTTTGTATGCAAAATTGTTTAAAATTGTAATTAAATTTTTAAAATTTATGTTTAGCAAAAACTTTAGTATAAAGTTAAAATTACACAGTGCAACTAACATTGAAGAAGGCCACGAAATTTGGATGAGATATGTGTTAGTTTATTTTGAATCCAAATTAATTTATAATTACACCGCTCAACACTCATTTTCCGGTTTGAATTCTGGTGATCATTTTTAGTAGACTTTGATCTCCTGATTCCAAGTCTGTCCTCCAAATGTTTCCATTACGTCCAGATTTTTAGTTATTCATGTTTGAAAATGCGAAAAATTACGATTTTTGCATTATTGAAAAGCCTGCACAGCAGCCATTCAGTGGAATACAAATCTAGTATAAAGCGCAAAAGTATAATTTGTCTATGGTCTCCAACATAGAAAACAATTTTTTTCTAATTATTGCGATTGGTTGGGTTACACTTGCGTTTAAAAATGACACTGTTAAAATTGTCATTTTTGTAAAAAACGTAAGGTAGATCTTAATTTTTTATTATATTTTTCAAAGAAAAACTAAAAAAAAAAAAATATTTTACAAATTTAAGTTTTCTGTGTTATTTTTCGTATAAACCGGAAGATATCTTTAATGGGTTTAAAAGTCTATAAGAAAGAATGAACTTTTGCCTAAATTTTGAGCTCATCACAGTAAAGATTGAACATTTGGTTTTTGTTTTAGAGCCGTTTAAAAATGGTGCTTTTTCTTATTTTTTTCACAGTGTTTTTTTAAAATACGTGTTTGGCCAATAATAGTGCAACAACTTCAAATTTTTTTAATCATATATTTGAGATCATAGTTCAATTCTACCTTAACGCTTTATACCAGATTTTTATTTCCACCTGTGGCTGCTGTGCAGGCTTTCAAAAAAGGAAAAAGTCGCGTTTTTCGCATTTTCAACCGCGAATAATTAAAATTCTAGACGTGATGGAAAAATTTGGAGCACAGATTTGGAATCAGCGAGTCAAAATCTTTAAAAATTTTATATGAAACTTCAAATCTGAGCCAAAAACCTTCGATTTGTTGAGCGGTGTTATTATCGCCTTAGAAAGTATTAATCGATATATATTGACAACTTTGCTACACTTTCAAAATTATGTCATTAACTGTTTGTCGTTTATTTAAAAAGTTTTACGTTTTGTCATTTTTTAAAGAAAAATCATTTGTTTAATGTTCAGTTTTTTAATTAAAAATAAGTGCTTCTTCTTTAATTTTTAATGATTTGTGTACGATATTTTTTTTTTAATTGTTGGCATATTTTAAAGAAAAATCATCAGTTTTTACCTACCTGTGTGGGTTATTTTTTTGTAGAAAAAAATAAAAAAATTATTTATAGAAATATAAAAACATGTTTGTATCAAGTGACTTTAGCACAATGAGAGTGTCTGGCCAGAATATAGTTTATTGCGGGATCGATTTTCCAAAATTTTATTAAAATTTTTTGAAAATATAATTCAATAGAAAGATTGTAAAAATAACCTACGAAATCATTAATTTTTAATGTTTTCGTAGGTATTTTTTTTTGAATTTGTTGGCAAAAATAACACAATAATCATTTTTAATGATTTCGTAGGTTATTTTTTTCGAATTTGTTGGTAAAAAAATGAAAGTGGCGTTATTTTTGAACTTTCAATGTTATTTATTTTTAAAAATTTTATTTAAATTAAAAAATAGATGTTGATGTTTGTTAAAACAAATGAATTATTACTGAAAAAATGCAGAAATTCAGTTGCATAGTGTTATATAAAATTTTTTTTTATAACTTTATTGTTTAATTTAAATTTAAATTTTTATAATTTAATGAAACTAAACCAAATAAAAATTCATTTAAAATTTAAACCAAAATTTCTAATTAATTTTTTTTGTTATCCGATTTATTTTTTAAAGTGTTACAATTTGTTTAAACTTTTAACTACTTTTAAGAATTTTTATTTGTGTTTTCAAATGTTTTTTTCCTAACAACTTTTTTTATTTAATTGTTTTTGTACATTTTTTTTATATGCATATTTTATTTTTGTATTTTATTTCTAATACTGATTAATGGCAAAACTTTTGTAATTTGTTATACAACGAGTTTAACTATAATTAAAAACATGAAAAAAGGCATGTGCCATACAAATGTCATCACTTTAATTTTGCTTTAATTAAATTTTTTTCTAGCAAATAATAAAAAAGTTTTTTTATTTATTTTTTAATGTTCTTTTGCAAATGATTGTGGCAGAAAATTAAAATTAAAAAAAAAAATATTATTTGACAAAAAAAAGGATTTTTTTAAAATCTTTATTAATTGCTGAGGATTTTAGCTCTGTATTTTGAATGGATTTGTTAAACAATGTTGGATTAAAGATCTTTCTTATGTCCTTTATAATATTGCACAGTGGTTGCAAAATAGAAATACTCTACCTATAGTGGAAATATCTCAAAAGCAAAGAAAAGGAAATCTTAGAATCTTAAAACTTGTCTCTACAATGTCTTTACACCAGAATGTGGTAATTTTTCTACTTTTTGAGAACATAAAAGTTTATTTTCCAATCTTTATATTACACTGAGCTACAAAAAAAAACAAAATCGAATATACTTTTGAAAAAAGCAAGTGTAGGTTGTTGTCGAAAATATCATTGAACCACGTGTGACTTAGAAACTTTTTAACTGATTTACAATTTTTAAACTGCCAAACTCATATTTAATAATCTCTATTAAAATTAAGCTGTTTTAATTAAGCGTTTTACGAAATACCTGCTAGTTCGGATTTTATTCAAAATTTCCCGACAGACCTAACTTTTTCATAAGGTGGGAACCCTTTTTTAAATTTGAGATTGGGCAACTAAAAAAAACAGGTAACTCTTATTTTTCTCCCCTTATTCCCATACGCAAGTTACAGGATAATCGGTGGGTGCCCTCTAAAAGACCGTCCTTGTTAGATGTATTTATTTGGATAAAAAAATACGTCTCACGAAATTTCAGTATAATCGGAAATGTCTACGGTGTGCTACATCGGTCATGAAGTTTAAAAACGAATTAAACGGGGAAAATATGTCTTTTAATTAATTTTCGCATTTTTTTTCGATATTTTGAGTTAAGTTTGAATTCAAATTGATACAATATTATGATTTGGAGTAAAATTTCTCTCTAATAAGGTACTAAAAACTAAAATCTGTTGAAAATCAGCTAACAAGGGAAGTATCTCAACCCTTATGAACCGATTTCCATGAAACGTAAAATATATATAAAAGAGACAATTCTAAGGTTGGGGTGTCTCGGCTTATCGGCCATATCGGGGATTTAGGGGTTCAAAACATGGGTCAAAAAATGGCGAAAAAATCGTTTTTTGGATTTTTCAGCCATTTCTTTCTAAGAAACTATATGATGTTTACATATGAGAAGAAAGGTTTTTTTAATGCCTATCCAACGGTGGCATAACCATGTAAAAGTTTGGCTTCGTTAAATACTTTTTCCATGAAAATGTGTAAATTTTAGGGGGTATTTATATGAAGACATAGAGCTACGATGTCCATATGAATATGAAATAATCTTTATTAAATTTAAGTCGACACGTATTTTTGCTCTAGAAGATATTCCTGTTAGTTCGTGAGATATCGAAATTTTCCCGGAGGTCCATATGGTTTCATAAGGGGACAACGAAATTTTGAAACACTGATATGGCCGAAAAGCCGAGACACCCCAACCTTAAAATGGTCTCATTTATATATATTTTAAGTTTCAGGCAAATCGGTTCATAAGGGTTGAGATACTTCCCTTGTAAGTTATTACAACTGCCCCAGGCATCTAACGTGTGTCATACCACTTGATTAAAGAATAAGAGTCCCTTTTTTCAATTTATTGAAATTATCTACTGTAATAACATTTTTTCGTTATTCATGTTTCAGTGTAATATTTTTTTGAATTTCCAAATTTTAAAACAAAAAAAAAAGAAATTTAAATAGAGATTTCAAAAGGGTGTTGAAAATGCAGGCGTTTTTAGCATTAATTTAAAACATGTTAGCAAAACACAATATGAAAAATACTCATCTAATAACATTTAAACTTGAAGAATAAAAAGATGTTATTACAGTAGAAAATTTCAATGAATTTCAAAAATCAAGTGGTCTGCCACACGTTAGATGCCTGGGGAAGTTGTAATAACTTGGCTGATTTTCAACCGATTTTAGTTTTTGGTACCTTATTAGAGAGAAATTTTACTCCGTATTATAATTCTGTAACCACTTGAATTTAAACTTAACTTAAAATACAAAAAAAAATTGAGAAAACATCAAAAAATCATGTTTTTCTTTGTAATCCGTTTTCTAAACTTTAAGGCCCATGCGGAACGCCTTACCCATGTCCAAGTGAATATACACTGCGAACCACATCAATAAGGAATCGAGTTTTTCACTTTTTAATCGAATATATCTTTGTAACGAATAAGCGGAAAAATATAAGAAAATGCACTGATAAAGACCATTATCTAGCCAATAATGTCAAATAATAACAATAATCAAAAGACAGAAAAAAGTGCTTTAAAAAATATTTTTCCGCAACTTGATAAAAAATCACTAGTTTTTTTTGAATCACTTGAATAAGGAATTTTGGATTACAGACCAAGTAGGACCTGAATCCAATTTGTAATGAATAGAAATCCATCAAACAATAAAAACAAAACAGTTTTGTTTCGAATTTCAATAAAAATGGGACTCACAGAGCTCTTAGCACTTCCGAAAAGGAAAAAGTACTGAAAAAGTGTTAAAGGCCGTTGAAATCGCGGAAATAATAGAGAGGGAAAAAACTGCTTTATGCAATTATATAAATAACATTCAGAACTTTGAAATAAACATGAATGGGCGAACTTAAATGGCAACAACAGAACGATATCGACAAAAAGTTTAAAAATTCCCCAAAATTCTACGCCGACATCTTTCAAAATTCTCAAAGAAAGTGGCGTTTTGTGAGTATTTGTACAGTCCGTCGCGTTTAGAAGTCAAGTGAGATCAGGGCTCGTCAAAAATTATGCAAAACTTAATAGCTGAATGCCAAACGTAGATAGCAGCGCCTTAATCTCGCCAGGAATACAATGACACGGTCTCAGAAATTTTTAAAGTAATTTATTCCGACGAATAAATAAGTTTTTGCGTAGCAGACAGATCATAGAAGGTGCTTTTATGGTATGGGGTGTGATATTCTACTGTAGCATCATCACTGTTTCATACGTTACCATCGATGCTTCTTAAGTTTGGAATAAAGTGGTGGCTTTTTTTTTGCAATTTTCAACAGACTATAAACTCATTTAATTTTTAATCGTGATGGACTATACAAATACCCACAAAATCACCACTTTCTTTGAGAAATTTGGAACCTGTCAACGTGGAATTCTAAGGAATTCTTAAAATTTTGTCCGATCTCGTTCTGTTGTTGCCATTTAAGTTCGCCCATTCATGTTTTTTCCATAGTTCCTAATGTTATTTAAATAATTGCATTTGATAGGTTTGCCACTCACTATTATTTTCGCGATTTCAACGGCATTTAACACTTTGCACTTTAAAGTCAGTACCTTTTTCTTTTCGGAAGAGCTAAGAGCTGTTGTGAGTCTCATTTTTATTGAAATTCGAAACAAAACTGTTATGGTTTTATTGTTTTAGGAATTGCTATCCATAACAAATTGGATTCAGGTCCTGCTTGGTCTATATTCCAAAATTCCTTATTCAAGTGATTCATAAAAAACTAGTAATTTTTTAACAAGTTGCCAAAAAATATTTTTTTAAACGACTTCTTTCAGTCTTTTAATTATTGTTATTCTTGACATCATTAGCTAGATAATGGTCTCTATCAGTGCATTTTTTTTATATTTTCCCGCTTATTTCTTACGAAGATATATTCGATTAAAAATTGAAAACTCGATTCCTTATTGATGTGATTCGCAGTGTATATATGGTAAGTTAAGTTATCTACCAATTTAATTTTTTTGGAGCAAAATATAAAATAAATCAGAGTAAAAATAAAAAAGTGAAATTTTCAAAATTTGAAGAAAAAAATAGAACGAAGTTGCTTTTTCTAAAAAAAAAATTGAAGGTTTCGGACTTTTTCAAAAAGTAGATTTTAATTTTTAAACGTTAAAAGATAAGTGATAATTACTTCGAATACTTTTTGAATATTTTTTTTTTCTAAAACTTCATTTAAATGCCAACTAAACGTTGTCCAACTTTTTTCAAGATATCTATATTTTTTACTGGTCAAAATTAATTGAAAATTTAAATTTTAAATTTTTTTTTCAAAAAAAATCGTCATTTTGAAAAATTGATTACTCAACACCAACTTGGTATAAAAGGCTGGAAATTTGAGTGCGAGTTGCATTTAATACGTACACTTAAAAAATTATGTCATTAATTGTTTATAGTTTATTTAAAAAGTTTTACGTTTAGCCGTTTTTAAAAGAAAAAAACATTTGTTTGATGTTCAGTTTTTATTAATGACTACTTCTGTCCTTTGTTTCAAAAATAACACGCTAAAATATAAAGACTTTCATAAACATTTAATTTTTAAAGTCATTTATTTTTGTGCTGTATGTAAAAACTACTGATTACACAGCTCAACAAGAAAATGCGTATTGGATTCTGGTTAGTGATTTGGATAGATTTTGTTGCGCTGAATCCAAATCCGGAGCCCAAATTTGTCTATCACGTCAGGATTTTAAATAATTCGCGGTTAAAGTGACGAAAAAGGGCATTTTTGACCCATTTTAAAAGCTTATAAAATAATATCCTGACATGCGAATGATTTGGTATTAAGCTGATTCAAAAGTTTGTAATTTTCTCTTAAAGATAAGTTGATATGTTCTGAAAATTTAATTTTTTAAAATGGTAAAAAAAATCATTAACAAAAAACCTTCCATTTTTAAATATTTAGTTATTTACACAGTGTTTTTTAACAAATTTCCATACAAATTCATAAGTAAATTTTAGATTTAACGCACTTGTTGCAAATGATTTTTTTACAATTTTAGAAAATTAAATTCCAAGAAAATTTGATCTTGTCTGAAAGAGAAAATTACAGACTTTTGAATGAGCTTGATACCAAGTCATTTGCATGTCAGGATCTTATTTTATAGGCCTTCAAAAATGGTCAAATGGTCCTTTTTTGACACTTTAACCGCGATTTTCTCAAAATTGTGACGTGATAGAAAAATTTGAGTGACGGTTTTGGAATCGGGGCACCAAAACCTATCAACTTTTTTTGGTTTCATCGAAAACGCAGCGACAAACCATAGATCTGTAGAGCGGTGTTATTTCTCAACAAGTATTAAAATCGACATCCGTTAATTAAAAGTGATCTCAGTTATTCAATTTTTAAGTTTTTTAAACTTTTAAATATTTTATTTTTAAGTTTTTTATGCATTATTTCGTTAATAAAAATTTTAACTCTCTTATTTTAAGTTATTTTATATGAATTGTTTATTTTTTTTTTGTTAATAAAAATATTTTTTAAAATAATTTTTTTATTCATTATTCTCTTCGATTAATCGAATAAATTTTGATCTTTAATCGTTTGATCGAACGAGGAAAAACAATTATTTGAATTATTCGAACAAAGTTGAAAGTCGAATAATTGACAACTCTAGTATCTACTAAATTAAATTTTTGGGAGCCCCATAAAAAAAAAGTCAAAAAAAGTGTTATTTCAAAATTAAAAAGAAAAAAAAGAACGAATTGCGATAATATCTCATATTATTGCTTAAAAGTTGCTTTATTTAGAGTAGAGCTTTTGGACTTTTTCTAAAAAAAAATCGATGGTTTCAAACTTTTTCAAAATGTCGATTTTTATTTTTAAACGTTATAAAATAAGTGATAGCTACTTCGAATAATTTTTTCATATTTTTTTTCTAAAACTACATTTAAATACCAACAAAACGTTGTCCAATTTTTTTCAAGATATCTATATTTTTTACTGGTCAAAATTAATTAAATATTTTCAATTTTTTAATTTTTTTGAAAAAATCGCCATTTTGCATAATTGATTACTCAACACCAACTTGGTATAAAAGGCGGGAGTGCGAGTTGCATTTAATAAGTACACTTAAAAAATTATGTCATTAACTGTTTATAGTTTATTTAAAAAGTTTTACGTTTAGTCGTTTTTAAAAGAAAAAACATTTGTTTGATGTTTGATGTTTTAGATAACACGATGCAGTCCAAAATAAAAGAGCAAGATCCCTTAAGTTTGGCAGAAATATGTATCATGTTCCTAGGCAGGTAAAGTTCGGAAATGGGCCAAATCGGACCAGGGGGAAAAAGTTCCCCCTTGAAGAACTAAACCAACCTCTTAAAAATTCCAATTTTTTTGACGTTTTTTTGTATTTTTCTGAAACAAAAATTCAAAAAATTATTTATAGAAATATAAAAACATGTTTGTATCAAGTGACTTTAGCACGATGGGTAGAGTGTCTGGCCAGAATGTAGTTGATTGCGGGATTTATTACTCAAAATTTTATTAAAACTTTTTAAAAAAATATTTCAATAGAAAATTGTAATAAAAACCTACGAAACCATTAATTTTAAATGTTTTCGTAGGTTATTTTTTTGGAATTTGTTGGTAAAAATAACAGAACTATCATTAATTTTTAATGTTTTCGTAGGTTAGTTTTTTTCGAATTTGTTGGTAAAAATTAATGAAAAAACTTTATTTTTTAATCTTTAATGTAATTTGTTTTAGAAAATTTTGTCAACAGTAAAAATAAATGTTGCTGTATGTTAAAACAAATGAATAATTTACTAAATTATGTGCAAATCGGTCCAACCAATGATCACATTCGCAATTTACATAAAAATTTATGAAGAGAAAAATTAGTGTCACGTATTGTAAGCATCTTTCAGCGGGAATATAAAAGAAGAGACAAACCTGAATCGCTCAAGTGTTGAGCCGTTGTCATCCACGCAGATAAGCGTGGAGATGTGGTTCTCTGGAGTTAAATATATAATGAGCCCAAGTCTGTAAAACAACTTTCAGTTTGAATTAGAAAACTGTTACCAGATCTTTCTGCTAAAAAGAATACTTATATTAAATTCTCTGTTATTAAATTTAAAAATAAAATTGCTGATTTTAAAAAAATATTTTTGTTCAAATATAGCAGATTATTTTGTAATTTTACAAAAAAATTTGTTGGCATTTTTTTATTTAATTTTTCTCTAGTTTAAACGATTTAAACTAAAAATTGCTCAAATGTGAAAAAATCTGCTGACTATTTTAATAATTTTACAAAAATTGTACTGTTTGTAAGAAAATTTTCATGAAAAATATTAAAAAATTTTATTAAAAAAAATTTAAAAATTTTATTAAAAAAAATTTAAAGTTTATTGAAAAACTTCGGTTCTTTTATAAAATTTTAAACAAAAATAGTATTTTTTACTTAAACAAAATACAATTTATCTGAAATCAGAAGATTTTTTTATCTTAAATTAGCAGATTTATCTGCGGTCTTGACAGATTTTTCTACAAACTCCACCTTTTTTAACCAGACTGAAATTTAGCAAACCGCGTCAGATTTCTTGAATGGCTCAAAATGCGGATTTTTCTGCTGATTGGACAAACATCTTAAAAAAAAAACGTAAAAAATCAATAATTTATTTGTTGAATTACAATATTGCGTAAATATTGCAAAACTGACAAATTTATCAGTTTTTTTTTTTTTAATTTTATTAAAAAAATTTTCGATTTTTTACGTGTTTCGGTTGCCCACCCTGTTTTCAATTGTTTATTCACTGGTTTTAAATGTGTTTTTCATTTCTTATTGCCTACAAAATATTTTGAGTGTACTAAAGGTTAGGTTAGAGTGGCGGTACCAGATGGGCACTCCGCATAGACCAATTGGTCCATAACGATACCACAAAACTTTTTCCGCTTATCGATGTAAATTAAATACATTGATCTTCATTGCGAATTTTTTTGAACTTTTCAGGGGTATCCTCGTAATTGCCTCCAAAGTCTCGAACTGTGAACTTCCTATAATTGAAAGTCGAGTTCGTGCCAAAGCCGCCCGACTAGTGAGTGTACTAAATCATATAGAACATAAAATTACTAAAACATATAAAACATAAAATTATAGTGGGTGAAGGTGGTTTTGCTGGAAAAGTGACACTTTAAATAATTTCTCATGGTCATTTTCGGTTTCAGAGTCACCAAAAACTAAGAAAAAGTGGGGTCTACTGTCTGGGTCTGGACACTTTTTTCTGTATTCCTGTGTAATTATCAAGAAAATTGTTCACCTGTACGAACCTGATTTCAGTCTTAACAGGATTATTTTAAATTTATTATTTAAATTATTCTAAACCCGTTTTTTTAAGATCTAAGTTGCAGCATTTGAATTTTAGAAATGGATACTCTAAACCGGTTCCGTATATTATCTAGTATTTATTATTACCGGTAACGAAGTACCGGCGGACATGCTAGTATATCATAATATTTTTTTATGAGTTTTGAAATGTCAATGTTTACCTAACGATAATATATATTACAAATTTCCATCAATTTAAATATTTTTTAAAAACAAAAAAATCCACACTGGAATAATATTTAAAAAATAAAATCTCTCTTATTTACATTATGTTAAAAAAAGACAAATACTGTCAATTTTTTTTTCAATATTCTATTATGGAAATATAAACAAAAAATAACTTTATGTAAATATTTGCTATTTTTTTTTTTTTTTTAAATTTCAATAAAAAAACTTTTACTTTTATCTCATATTTTAAAAATTTTCCACCTAATTTTTTTTTCTCTTTCCCGCTTGTATTATTTGCAGATACTTCACGTGCTGGTGACAAATATGAAACGACATCTACCGTTAATGGTTACACTAAATATATGAAATTAAAAATACGTAATGTGGGACCCAATGATTTTGGTACTTATCGATGCGTAGCAAAAAATTCATTAGGCGAAACTGATGGTAACATTAAACTTGATGGTAAGAACCAAAAAAATAAAACAGAATTTATAACCACAAAAGAGCAAAAAAAAATGTAAATGAAAATGTAAAAGTTAAAGTAGAAAAGCGGGAATAAAAATTAAATTGAACAAAAAAATTTAATTCAGATTATAGTGACTTTTTTTGTTTAAAATTTCCTGTTAAAAAAATACCTTGATTTTTTTATGTTGTCCCTGAAAACCCATTTGCAGGCAACAACAAAAAAATTTGTCAATAAATGACAAATTTCGTTTGAATTTTTTTTTTTCTATTTTTTTTTTTTTATACTGTTTAATATTTAAAAGCATTAATTAACTTTCGTTTTATTTCCATTCCATTAAATTTGTATCAATTTCCTTTTATACAATATTTTTTTGTACATACCCTCCACCAATGAATGAGAATGTATTCGATTTGTCATTTTGTTTGTACTTTAATCATGATAAAGAAAAATTTGTTAATGTGTGGTAAATAAAAAAATCGACTGGATTTTTTTAGAAAATTCAAAATTAATTTTTAAATTTTTAAAAAATTTGTTTTTATTCTGCCAGCAAATTTTTATTTTGTGAAAGATTACTCTACCTCAAGGTAATATTTCTTTACTAATTACACTATGCAACAAATTTTGACAAATTTTGACAATTTTTTCTATACAATGAAAATTATATCATTAACTGTTTGTAGTTTATTTAAAAAAGTAATCGGTAAAGTTATTTTAAAAGAAAAACCACTATTTAAATAGGGATTTCTTGTTTTATACTTTAACGTAGTTTAAAAAAATAAATTACTCTCTTAAAAATGAATTTTCCGTTTCATTCAATTTCGGCATTTATTTTCTATTTCTTTTTAAATACAAAATAACAGAATATTTATAAGTTTTAAATGTTTTTTTCATTAAATTAACATTAAAAATTGACTGTAATATGATTTTATTTTAAATGAAAAATCAGTAGAATGGTTTTTCAATAAAATTTTATTTGTTGTAGGTGAATATTTACTGGAATTTACCAACATAATTTTTTTGAGTGTAAGGGCAACTCGTTCACGAACAAATTTGACCGCGATGAGTGACCCTTAAACCCCAACCTACAATTTTTTTACGAACCTCAAAAAACAAGGTATTCAGCGTATCGAAAGTCGTGCACTATTCCACACTTCAAAAACTATATCATTAACTGTTTTTAGTTTATTTAAAAAGTTTAACGTTTTGTCGTTTTTTAAAGAAAAAACATTTATTTAATGTTAAGTTTTTTTAAATGACTATTTCTGTTCTTTTTTTCAAAAATAACAACATAAAAAATAAAGACTTTCATTAGCATTAAATTTTTAAAGTCATTTTTTTTTTGTTCTGTAAGTAAAAATAAGTGATTTTTTTTTTAATTTTTAATGGCACGATATGTAGAATATCTGGCCAGAATGTAGTTGATTTCAGGATCGATTCCCCAAAATTTTATTAACAAATTTTTAAAACATAATTCAATAGAAAAATTTTAAAAATAACCTACGAAGCATTAAGTTTTAATGTTTTCGTAGATCATTTTATTTAAAATTTTTGGTAAAAAATATCACAACAATCATAAATTTTTGATGTTTTCGTAAGTTATTATTTCGAATTTTTTGACAAAAAAAAAATTAAAGTGACGATATTTTTTAATGTTTAATGTTATTTATTTTAGAAAATTTTATGATCAGTAAAAAATAAATGTTGATGGTTTGTTAGAACAAATGAATAATTACTGGGATGGTTTTCAATTGTTGTGTCACTTATTTTAAATGTGTTTTTCATTTGTTTTTGCTTACAAAATATCTTAAGTGTATAGAAAAATCTCAGATTTTAGGAGGTTTTTCCTATAGCAAACGAATCAGATTCTGAGAGATTTTTCGTAAGGGTCTCAGATTCTGAGACATTTTTCCTTTAAATTTTAAATTTCTGACTATTTCCACTATTTTTTCATTTAAAATAAAAACATATTACAGTCAATTTTCAATGTTGATTTAATGACTATCCAAAACATTAAAAAACTAGTGAATATTCACTTATTTTGTATTGAAAAACAGTAAAACTATAGAAGAAATTTTTTACTGCCGAAATTGAATGTAACATAAAATTCAGTTTTAAGACAGTAAATTATTTTTTTTAAACTACAGAAACAGTAGAAAACAAGAAATCCATAATAAAATTAATGATTTTTCTTTTAAAATAACTTTGCTTATTAATTTTTAAAATAACCTACAAACAGTTAATGACACAATTTTCTTAGTGTATGCTTTTTGTATAAAAGATATACAATTTCATCATTATATAAATTATTTGCTAATATCCACGCCCACAAAAGGGGGGCGGACCAAAAAAAGTCATTTTCAATCCCCTGGATCCAAGTCCTAGACTTTGAAATTTTTCAAGCATAAAAATGTTTCATTTGTTTAATAAAAATACAAAAAAACCTATAAAAAGCTACCTTTTTCATTGGTTGGTTTACTTCGTCAAGGGGGAACTTTTTCTCCCCTGGTCCGATCTCCGAACTTAACCAGCCTATGAACATTTCAGGAGTCTTGCACTTTTATTTTGGACTGTATCGTGTCTTCCACAGACGGACGGACGGACGGTCGGACGGACGGACGGAGAGACGGACATCGCTAGAATGTCTTAGAATCGATCACTGATAAATAATTTATATACTTTATGGGGTCCTAGACCGATATTTCGATGCGTTTCACACACTCAAAATATTTTGTAGGCAAAAACAAATGAAAAACACACTTAAAACAAGTGAATAAACAATTGAAAACCATTCCAGTAATTATTCGTTTGTTTTAACAAACATCAACATTTATTTTTTACTTTGACAAAATTTTCTAAAATAAATAACATTAAACATTAAAAAATTACGTTTTTTTTCATTCTTTTTTACCAACAAATTCGAAAAAAATAACCTACGAAAACATTAAAAATCAATGATAGTTCAGTTATTTATACCAACAAATTCCAAAAAAAATAACCTACGATAACATTAAAAATTAATGATTTCGTAGGTTATTTTTTACAGTTTTCTATTGAAATATTTTTTTAAAAATTTTTAATAAAATTTTGGGGAATCGATCCCGCAATCAACTACATTCTGGCCAGACACTCTACCCATCGTGCCAAAGTCACTTGATACAAACATGTTTTTATATTTCTATAAATAATTTCTATAAATAAATAATTTTTCTACAAAAAAATAACCTACTTGTGTAGGTAAAAACTAATGATATCTCATTAAAAAATACCAACAATTTAAAAAAAAATGACTTACACAAATTATTAAAAATTTAAAGAATAATCAGTAGTTTTTACTTACAGAACAAAAAAAATGACTTTAAAGATTAAATGTAAATGAAAGTCTTTATTTTTTAGTGTGTTATTTTTGAAACAAAGGACAGAAGTAGTCATTAATAAAAAGTGAACATCAAACAAATGTTTTTTCTTTTAAAACCGACTAAACGGAAAACTTTTTAAATAAACTACAAACAGTTAATGACATAATTTTTTGAGTGCACGGAATGACAAAGTGAGTATACCCCCATACTGCAGTTGGAGGGTATAAAAAGTGTACACTCAAAATAATCACTCTGTTAAATTACAGAGATACTCTGCTGAGCCAGCAGAAAATACCAGAGATTTCCAACCAGCAAGATTTTTTGTTATTTTACGAAGAAAACTCTGTAAAATGATTTCGATGAAAAAACTGTAAATTTACAGAATTATCTGTAAAATATGGATAAAACCGAAAAGAATTTTACCAAAAAAACTCTGTAAATTTACAAAGTTTTAGTTAAATGCTTTTATGAGTTCAAAATTTTCCAAAAAAAACTCTGTAAATTTGCCCGCTTTATGCTTCCAAATTGTAAATTTACTTTTTTATTTTTGTGAAAATTACGAGTTTTTAAGGAGTAACTCCAATTTTACAAAATTTTGTTTTTCGGTCACAAGAAAATACAAAGTATTTTTTTTTTAAATCTGTATTTCGACAGATAACTTTGTCAAATATCTGTCGAATTGAGATTACAGTCATTTTACAGAGTATTTAACAGAATAATAATTTTGAGTGTACAGACTTTCGTATTTTTACGAAAATAACTTATTTCGTAAAATATACGAAAGTGGATTTTTTGCATTTTTGTAAACAAATGAAACATTTTTATGCCAAAAAAATTTTAAAGTACTGTGCTTCGACCCAGGGGATTAGAAAATGTTTTGTGGTCGTGGGTATAAAGAATTAATTTCAATGATAATGATAACTCTGATAATTTTTTTACATATTTGGGACATAAAAGATTCGGCACAGCCGAATTTAAAGCTCTCACTTGGTTTTTTTTTTTATTTTAAGGATCAAAAAAAAAAAATTGAGGCTAATCGGATCAAATAAAATTTGAGGCCTGATGATATAAGTTTTTTTTTAAATTTGGGGAGGACCACCTTTCCAAAGAAATCATAGAATCATCTCAACTTATTATCATCATAAGTTCTTGTAGTGTAAACGTAGCCTTAAACGAAATCACTGTAAATAATTAATGAAATCTTTTGCGTCTCTGTTAAGAAGAAATATTTAATTGCTCTTAAGATCTGTAAAAAAATAACGGGACAATATTGGAAATGTTGCTGTCAAAACGTTGTTCTTATTCTCAAGAAAGAATTTTTACGTGTAATTTCATTTATTTTATGAATTTTTTTTAGTTTACGAAAGATTTTCGTAAAAAAAAAATATTTCGTTTATTTTACGAAATAACTTCGAAAAACAAAAAAAAATATTTCGTTTATTTAACGAAAACTTTCGTAAAATACGAAAATTTATTGCGTTTATTTTACGAAATTATTATGTAAAATACAAAAAAAAAACGTTTATTTTACGAAAAAATTTCGGGCATTTCGTACATTGTACGCAAGAATTTCGCGGTGCGAAACAAAAAACTTTTCGTACAATGTACGAACGTTTTCGTACATATAAGGCAGGAATTTTTTTCGGTGTACTTAAAAGTGAACTATTTTGAATTTTTATGTTTATAAAAAGCAAAATTATAATTTTTAAGCCAGCATTTCAAATTGACTATAAGGGGTTCAAATACCTTTCATTTTATCCATACATCTTATTCGTCCCTTGCCTATTAAATTTTTTAGATCAAAAATTCTAAAAAAATGAATATTTTCTGAACTTTAAAAAAATATTAAAAGAAAACTGAAACGCTAAAATTCAAAAAAAGAAAAGCCAAAATCGGTTGAGAATTGCGACCTTTAGGCAAAATTGGACAAAAAAAAGTAGATTTTCCCCAGTGCGCCCTGAAGATGACCTCCAAAATTTTTTTTTTTTCGTAGTCAGCTCGTTAATTAGCATCGTTCTAGGGCTATGCCCTAAAATTGTTCATTTTCGGGACAAGCTAACATACATATTAAGGCAGAGAAAAAAACTCATATATTTTACTTCAAAAGGCTCTAAACTTTTTTCATTTTTTGCAATAAAAAAAAAATTCGACATTTTTGGAAACTTTTTTAAAAATGCCAAAAATCATACGTAACATAATTTTTTCTTTGAGCCTTAAAGTATGGACTCTTTTTTATTTTATTCAGTGGAGAATATAAAAATATAGTGCAGGATATTTTCAATTCGTTTTAAATCAATAATTTATTTAAATTTGTTCTTCTTTTCAATACGTTTGTTTGCACTTTTTTTGTATAATTTATATATGTGTCTTTTTTCTCTTTACAGAAATGCCAGCACCCACTACTGCTATTTTATCTGAAATGGCCATGTTGAATCGCAGTTTAGGTACGATGTTCAGCCGAAAAAGTAATTCATATTTTGTTTCATTACTTTTCTTTATATTGAATTTTCATTTATAAATTGGTATTATTATTTGGCTTCTTTTGTAAATGTTGAAAAAAAAAATTGTTGCACAAGTATTGCTTAAATTAAAACCAAAAAATATGTTAAAATGGAATTTAATATTTGTTTTTGTTTAATGTTGAAAATTTAATATGTTTGGCTTTGAAATTATAACAAAAATCACTGCACTGTTGAGTTAATTGAATTATAATGTTGTATATAGAATATATAAACTTCATTCATTAAACTGATATGGAAACTGGAGATATTTGCAAGATTGGTTATTCTGAACACGTCTTATTTGTAAGCCACAGCGAATTTTTGTCCTTAGACGCAGCGACTAAAAACTTTGTGCTTCCTCCAAAATTAGCTTAAATTTACATAAGTATACCACTTGTTCTGAGTTTTAAAATTTGATCATTGAGAAAAGTGAAAAAAATTAAAACATTCCAGGGGGTCTACTGCGTAATTCGAATCGAAAGAAAGCGTTCGAATTCGGAAATTTTTAACGCTTTAAAAACAACACAACCGTGCATGTAAATTTTTATATTGTTCTCTTTTTACATTGTCTGCAGAAGCGCTTACAAGTTCCAAGTATTTTTTCTTGAATAAAAATATTTTTATTACATTATTTTAGAAATAAAAATTCTGTTTGAATCGATTTTCGTTTCGATTTGAGTTACGCAGTAGACCCCCACTGGGGGTCCCCCAGTGTACGCATATTCGAAAATGTAACATATCGTATACTTAATAGTAGTTTTGTTAAAAAATCGCTCATACGCACCATTCCAGTGTACGCATATTCGAAAATGCACCATAGCGTATACTTAATATTAGTTGTGTTAATAAAATCACTCATACGCATCATTATTTGATATACAAAAACTATTATTTATGTTTGAATATCAAGTAATTGAATTAATTTGATATCTTTTGCTAGTTCCTCAACAATCATAAAATAATTTTATATATATTTTATCATTTTCATCATTTTAATAATTCATTTTATATTTTCCTTAAGTGTTTGTTCCTTCCTAAAGTTAACATTATAATCAACATCCGTTATACAAACACTTAATGATTAAGAATAATAAAATTTTAAACTCATAAAAGCAGTATTATAAAAAAAAACATAAAAGAAGCAAAAAAAAATATATATAATTTTAATCATCATAATTATCATGAGCACCATCACTAAGCCATGCCAAATATAAAAAATGCACCTTTTTTCACTCATTCAGAGAATGAAAAAAAACAAGCACCATAAGCACTTGCATTCAATTACAATTATCATCACTACATCTATTTACATAAGGAGGACACTTTTTTTTTGTTTCCAAAATCTGTAAAACTCAATATTGAACTTATTTGAAAAGAGTTAAAGGATTTTGTTAAAAAAATTTTAATTTTTTGTTTTTTTACAGATAATATTTCCAAATCTAAAAATTTTTTATATACAACTAGCTATACCCGGTCCGCGTTGCTGGCCCTGAGAAAAAAACGGTTTTATATTGCATCTTAATTTAAATATAGTGTTGGACAAAATTAAAGCACTAATCCGGGCCCAGCTAGTAACCTTTGGTTACCCCCCCCCCCCCCCCCGGATAGCACTATCTATAGAAAAATCTCAACAAAATCTGTTCAGCCTTTTTTGCGTGATTTCGAAACAGATGTTGTGTTTTTTAATAAGTGGATTTATTTTCTGATTAATCTTATTTTGTGAAAAAAAATATTTTAACACACCGAAACAAATTTGCAATATTTTTTCCGTTATCTACGATAAATTTGCAATTATAATCCGAAAAAATAATAAAAAAAAAATGGAAAATGAAAAAAGTTATAAATAATTCAAAATTAATCCAAAATGGACCTGATTAATCCTAAAATTAAGTTGGATTAATTTTGATTTACTTATAACTTTTTTCATTTTCCAGATTTTTTTTTTACTATTTTTTCGGATTATAATTGCAAATTTATCGTAGATTACGGAAAAAAATATTCCAAATTTGTTTTGGCATGTTAAAATATTTATTTTAGACTAAATAAGATTAATCCAAAAATAAATTCACATATTAAAAAACACAACAAAACAGACATAACTATAGTACAAAGGGGCGTGTCTTTTAACGCATTTTTATCAAATCGTGATAGTCTGAAGTTCCATGCTGCATACTCGATTAGTACTATCTGTGCTGCAAATTTCATTGACATCAGTTTTGCCGTTTTTGTGTGATTGCGAAAGAGGAGGAAATAACTTTTTATTTATGAAAAACGGGAGTGACATTTTATACCCTTTTTTCTAATCGCGCTCTACATATGACCTATAGATCCCGTTCGGTTAGTTCTATCAGTAGTAACAAATTCGGCTTATCCGTTTTTGGCTAATTTCAAAACAGGCAGATATAACGTTCAGTATAAAAAAATGGGAGTGGCAATTTACGCCTCTTTGTTCAATCGTGGTCAGTATAGTACAAAGGGCGTTGCAATTTTGATCCCTTTTTCCAAAACCGATCTTATATGGACTACATATGTACTTGGTTAGCAGTGTATGTAGTGAAAATGTCAAGAGAATCGGTTCAGCTGTTTTTGCGTGATTGCGAAACAGGCAGACAACGTCCAGTATTGTACAAAGGGGCGTGGCATTTTACGCCCCTTTTTCCAATCGTAGTAAAACATGGCCTATAGTTCCGCGCTCTGCTAACACTATCAGTGTTGAAAATTTAATTAAAATCGAATCCACAGTTTTTGCGTTATTGCGGAACATGCAGAAATAACATTCAATTCAATAAAAAGGGGCATGGCATTTTATCGGTCCATCCGTTTTTTATATATAGATGACATTAGTGGTGCAATGTAAAAATTCGATTTTGACCACCCCTCCGCCCACAGGCAAAAAAGCATGGTATTTTACGCCCATG
Source organism: Pegoplata infirma (assembly GCA_963921195.1). Classification (NCBI taxonomy): domain Eukaryota; kingdom Metazoa; phylum Arthropoda; class Insecta; order Diptera; family Anthomyiidae; genus Pegoplata; species Pegoplata infirma. The sequence continues at coordinate 195,196,635 of OY992537.1, forward strand.
TCCGATAACGCTCTTATTTGGCATATAGTTTACTAACTATACAGTACTGTCTTTGGTTTAAATTTCATCAAAATCGGTCCATCCGTTTTGTTTATATATAGATGTTACTAGCTTACCATCCCGGTACTTCGTTACCGGTTGTATTGAATACCGGATAATATAAGGATCAGGATTACTCTATCGATTTAAAAAAAAAATCCTCTACATAGTTTTTGTTTTATTTACTTGTGGACGTTTAAGTCTTTCATAAAATAATGTTTTAATGAATAATTTAAACAATAAAATTTGAATAATCATGCTCCTTTCGGTGAAAAAATATATTGACAATTTTCGAGCCCTTATATCGAGTTTTAGGATTTTGAGTGAATAAATATTTCAGTAAAAAAAAATGGAATAAAAATAAGTTTGAGTGGAAAAACATATAGAGAGAACAAATATGGAGTCAAAAAAGTTAAATACGTAAAATTTAAGTAAAAAGTATCATTCCATATTGTTCCCAGCTCTATTCCACTTCGTTCCCCGTTCTATTCCATTTCACTTGCAAGTCCATCTCCTTTCGTTCCATGTAAGTTTCATTCCTCTCCGTATAATATGCGTTAAAAAAATAAAAAGTTCTATTGCCTTTATATTGTAGATATGAAAAGTACCATTTTACACCACTGTTACCAGGTACCCCTTTTTACCATAAAATTTTAAAATATGTCCTTGTCTTGGGTTTTATTTCTGCGACTTTTAGTTCAATAGTTAGATATCTCAAAAAAACCATTTGCCCCCTTTTCCCCGTAAAATTATATTTTCCAAAAACTGTTTTTTTGTGCTAGGTGATCCTTTATTTAAAACATCAAGTTTCTGAACCATTATTTCAAGAAATATAAGAAAAACCAAATTTGCACTTTTTATCCCCTTTACGATCGGTCGCGACTCTTAGAAACAGAATTTCCAAAAATAACTTTTTAAAGCATTCAAAATTTTAATGCCAAGGATAATTACTTCATGAAATATAAAAAGTATCAAAAAACACTTTTTTACAGCTCTTGAAACAGAATTTTTTGAAAATACTTTAGCAGAATGTTTTTTTCACCGAAGTCCCCAACATTCCAAAATTCAAGCTTCAACGGTCATTATTATAGGAACAAAAAAAAAAGTACCAAAAGTACACTTTCTTACCCCCGTTAGAAACGAAATTTCCAAAAAGTACCTCTTTCAGAAGGTTTTTTTCTTCACCGAAAAATCCTACATTCCTTTTTATAAAAGGTTCTTTTTATAAAAGGTACTTTTTATAAAAGGTACTTTTTATAAAAGGTACTTTTTATAAAAGGTACTTTTTATAAAAGGTACTTTTTATAAAAGGTACTTTTTATAAAAGGTACTTTTTATAAAAGGTACTTTTTATAAAAGGTACTTTTTATAAAAGGTACTTTTTATAAAAGGTACTTTTTATAAAAGGTACTTTTTATAAAAGGTACTTTTTATAAAAGGTACTTTTTATAAAAGGTACTTTTTATAAAAGGTACTTTTTATAAAAGGTACTTTTTATAAAAGGTACTTTTTATAAAAGGTACTTTTTATAAAAGGTACTTTTTATAAAAGGTACTTTTTATAAAAGGTACTTTTTATAAAAGGTACTTTTTATAAAAGGTACTTTTTATAAAAGGTACTTTTTATAAAAGGTACTTTTTATAAAAGGTACTTTTTATAAAAGGTACTTTTTATAAAAGGTACTTTTTATAAAAGGTACTTTTTTATAAAAGGTACTTTTTTATAAAAGGTACTTTTTATAAAAGGTACTTTTTATAAAAGGTACTTTTTATAAAAGGTACTTTTTATAAAAGGTACTTTTTATAAAAGGTACTTTTTATAAAAGGTACTTTTTATAAAAGGTACTTTTTATAAAAGGTGCTTTTTATAAAAGGTACTTTTTATAAAAGGTACTTTTTATAAAAGGTACTTTTTATAAAAGGTACTTTTTATAAAAGGTACTTTTTACAAATTTCAAGTTTCTAGTACCATTATTTAAGTAAATGTAAAAGGTACCAAAAGTACAGTTTTTTACCATTTTTATCCCCTTAGAATCATCATTTGCAAAAATCCAGCCTAAATGGATCTTTATTCCGAGAGGTGAACATACAGTCCAATTTTCAAGTCTCTATGAATATTATTTCAGGAGATATAAAAAGTACCAAAAGTACACTTTTTTACCCATTTTATCCCCGTAGAATCAACATTGGCAAAAACCCAGCCTTAGTAATTTTTTTTTCCGGGAGGTAAACCTACATTGCAAATTTCAAGTTTCTAATACCATTATTTAAGGAAATAAAAAAGGTACCAAAAGTACAGTTTTTTACCCTTTTTACCCCCTTAGAATCATCATTGGCGAAAATCCAGACTTAGTGAATCTATATTTCGGGAGGTGAACATACAGTCCAAATTTCAAGTCTCTGTGACTTTTATTTAAGAAAATGTAAAAGGTACCAAAAGTACAGTTTTTTACCCTTTTTACCCTCTTAGAATCAACATTGGCAAAAATCCGGCCTTGCTGGATCTATATTCCAATAGTTGAACATACAGTCCAAATTTCAAGTCTCTGTGACCATTATTTCAGGAGATATAAAAAGTACCAAAAGTACAGTTTTGTACCCTTTTTGTCCCCTTAGAATCAACATTGACAAAAATCCGGCCTTACTGGATCTATATTCCGGGAGGTAAACATACAGTCCAAATTTCAAGTCTCTATGACCATTATTTCAGGAGATATTAAAAGTACCAAAAGTACAGATTTTTACCCTTTTTACCCCCTTAGAATCAACATTGGCAAAAATCCAGCCTTAGTGGATCTATATTCCGGGAGGTGAACCTACAGTCCAAATTTCAAGTCTCTAGCTTCAGCGGTTTGGGCTGGGCGATGATGAGTCAGTCAGTCAGTCAGTCAGTCAGTCACGTTACTCTTTTATATATATAGATTAGTGGTGAAATGTTAAAAATTTATTTTGCCACGCCTACAATCAGAAAATCAGAAAATCTGACCGCACGGTGTTACTATCCAGGCTGTTCTGAATATTCCCTGAAAATTTCATCAAAATCGGTCCAGCCGTTTTCGAGTCCATACGGAACATACATACACACATCCATTTTTATGTATATAGATTTCTAAGAATCTGAGAATTTTTAGTACGAAAAATGTGTCATAATCTGAGAATTTTTCTATACGAAAAACTTCTCAGAACACGAGAATTTTTCAATACAAAAAATGCCTAAGAATCTGAAAATTTTTCTGCACAAAATATGTCTCAAAATCTGAAAATTTTTCTAAGAATGTTTCAAAATCTAAACAAATTTGGGGACCACTTTGAGGGTTAAATTTAGAGGGTTTGACAAAATGTTTTAATAAAAAAATAATGTGGGTGCTGTATACATTCGACTGCTCTAGGGGCATTCTTAGGGCAGATAGAACAGTTGGAGCAAATTTTAAAAAAATAGTTTTGTATGGGAGCTCCCTTAGGAATTGGACATAGAGTGTTAGTTTGCTTGGAAAAAAATATTTAAAGGCGAAAATAAGTGGGGTCGAACCCCTGTGGGCCGCACCATTGAAGCAGTCGACCTGATTCAAAGATTTGAAAACTGCAATAATTTTGTTTCCAATAACACTACACCCCTTACAGATATAATTCGTAAAAGTTCAATTCTAATTCGAAGATTGTATTTGTAATTCGAAGATTCCATTTGTCATTCGAAGATTCCATTTTTAATTCGAAGATTTCATTTGTAATTCGAATTATCTAATTGTAATTCGAAGATTCCAATTGTAAAGATCAACTGTAATTCGAAGATTTCATTTACAATTCGAAGATTCCATTTTCAATTCTAAGATTCCAATTGTAATTCGAAAACGAATGAGTAGATCAACAAAAAATATTTTTTTTTCGCCTTTAAAAACATTTTTTTGTTTATTTACTCGTTTGTTTTCGAATAACAATTGGAATCTTCGAATTACAAATTGAATCATCGAATTACAGATGGAATCTTCGAATTATCTGATTGAAAAATATTGTAAAGGAAATTAATAAAGTATTTATTAAGCTTTAATTTAAAAGTAAAAGGATTCAAATCCTTCTATTTTGTCCGGAAATATTTTAATTTATTTGATTTTTTCTGTAAGTACAGATCGAGCACAGGCTCTAATTATATTTGTTACAAGGGTTCAATTTGAAAAAATGCAGAAGAAAAATTTAATTTCTAAAAATTATAGACATTTATGGTATTTCCCATACCGGTTTCAAACACCCCAGTTAGTGTCATCATCAGTAGGATTTTAAATGTCGGTTTGTCTTGTTAATGAAAACTGTTTTTTATATATGTGAATATTTATAGTTTCTACAGAATAAATTTTGACAGTTTCCAACACTACAATTCTATTTCTAGCAATCTCAACCTCACTTCATAGTTTCTTTCAACTTTTTTGTCTCTTACATTATTTCGCAAGGAAAAATATTTCGTCTAGAAAAATTTCCAAAAATTTCGTCTAGAAAAATTTTTGTATTTTTTATAAAGAAAAGTTTTAATTTTTTGAGACTTTTATCACACAGAAAAATTCGAACATTCTGAAACATTTAAAAGAATCCTTAAATGTTTCAGAATGTTAATTTTTCATAGAAGAATTCCTATAAAACAAATTTTCCCTGTAGAAAAATTCCCCGATTTTTCCTATAGAAAACTTTTAAGGATTTTCCTATAGAAAAATTCTCAATTTTTTCTCTAAAAAAAAATTTTTTACTTTTTTCATATACAAAAATTTTAACATTCCGCAACATTTTTCCTCTAGAAAAATTTTTAGATTCTATAAAATATTTCATAGAAAATTTTTTCAGATCCTTGAACATTTTTCATAGAAATTTTTTTTTTTTTTCAGATTATTCCATTTCACTCTCCTTTTTCCCTCTTCTTTTCTTTCCTTTCTTTTTTTCCCCCCTTTTTCTTTTTTTTCTTTTGAATTCGGTTTGGGGAGGGGGGGGGGGGGGGGGGAATTTCCTTTTTTCCCCCCGTGGATCCGCGCCTGCCTCTATCACTAGAGTGGAGGGTATAAAAAGGCCTCAGAATCTGGGACTATCTATAGGAAATGGTCTCGGTATCTCAGACTTTTTCTATAAGAAAAAAGTCTCTATAGGAAAAAGTTGTCACAATCAGAGTCTGAGACTTTTTCTATTGATAAAAGTTCTCAGAACCTAAAAGTGTTTCTATACGAAACAAATCTAAGAATCTGAGATCTTTTTTATAGAAAAAAATAATCTAAAAATGATTAAAAATATGTGACTTTTTCTAAAGTAAAAAGTTTAAAAAACTGAGACTTTTTCTATAGGAAACAAGTCTGAGATTGACTGATATTTTTCGTTAAGAAATATTCTCATATTCTGAGACATTTTTCCTATTGAAAAAGAATTTCTTTACGAAAAATGTCTCAGAATCTAATATTTTCTATGTAGGAAGAAGTTTTTCATTAAAAACAAGTAAAAAAGTTAAATTCGGCCTTGCCGAATGTAGTGATACCCTCCACAATTTCAAGAAGATTATTGCCAAAAACTTTATTTAAAAGGAAATAACTCTTAAAAAAAAAAAAATTGAAAAAAAATTTCCGCGAAAAAAAAATTTGGTAAAAAAAAAATCCGCGATTTTTTTCTTTTTTTGTCAAAAATATGTTCGTACTTGTTTAAATACCATTTGGTGTTCAATTGTGTTAACATATGTCAACCAGATGCCGAATTAAAGCATTTTGTATTTTTAGGTTATGTTGAATGTACTGAAATTTTTGAGGTGTGCTTACATTTTCGTTCATAACTTTTGAACCGCTGAACCGATATCGCTCAAATGCAATACCAAACTTCTCGGGAGAACTTCCAATATATATGTTAAGTTTCAGTCATCTATGTGCAATATTTTGTCCGCGAGAGCATTTTCCACAGACAGACAGACGGACAGACGGACAGACGGACATCGCTAGAATGTTTTAAAATCGATCGGTCATCATGAATATATATACTTTATGGGGTCCCAGACCGATATTTCGATGAGTTACAAACGGAATGACAAACTTATATATACCCTATCACTAAGTGGAGGGTATAAAAATCTCAGATTTAGTATTTTTCCTACGACAAATGTGTTAGAATCTGAGATTTTAGTCAACATATAAAATGTAAAATTTTCTTAAAAGAAATATTAAAAAATTGATCTATCGGTTTCAAGTTTGATATAAAATTTTTAAAGATTTTGACTCGGTGATTCCAAATCTGTGCTCCAAATTTTTCCATCACGTCTAGAATTTTTATTATTCGCGGTTGAAAATGCCAAAAAACACGATTTTTGCCTTTTTTGAAAGTCTGCACAGCAGCCACTGGGAGGAAAAAAAATCTGGTATGAAGCTTTAGAGTAGAATTAAACTATGATCTCAAAAATATGATCAAACAATTTTTAAGTTGCTGCACTATTATTGGCCAAACATTTTTTTTAAAAAAACACTGTGAAAAAATTAGAAAAAGCACCATTTTTAAAAGGCTCTAAAACAAAAAACAGATCAATCTTTACTGTGATGAGCTCAAAATTTAGGCAAAAGTTCATTCCTTCTTATAGACTTTTAAACCCAATAAAGATATATTCAGGTTTATACGAAAAATAACACATAAAACTTAAATTTGTAAAATACTTATTTTTTTTACCTTTTTTACAAAAATGGTAATTTTAACAGTATCATTTTAAAACGCAAGTGTAACCTAACCAAACGCAATAATTAGAAACAAATTGTTTTCTATGTTGGAGACCATAGACAAATTATACTTTTGCGCTTTGTACCAGATTTGTATTCCACTGAATGACTGCTGTGCAGGCTTTCAAATAATGCAAAAATCGTCATTTTTCGCATTTTCAACCGTGAATTACTAAAAATCTGGACGTGATGGAAAAATTTGGAGAACAGATTAGGAATCAGGAGATCAAAGTCTACTAAAATTGATCAACAGAATTTAAACCGGAAAATGAGTGTTGAGCGGTGTTATTTTTTTTTATTCAAAGTAAAATAAGGACAGACGGATATTGACAAAAAATGCCACTCTAATGTGAATATTTGTATTTGTAATAGTTTTAACATTTTGTGTATGTAAATATGTATTTGTTGTTTGAACGAATCCTTTAACTTTTATTTTTGTAAAAAATATTTAAGGTTATAATATACCCAAAACGGTGTTTGTATTTAAAAGATCCTTGCACTTGTTTGTTTTTTTTTTTTTTGCTTACAATTTGTTTTAAATAATTTTTCTGCTTGAGTTTCCCCCTGTGTTTTTGCCAACTATAATTTTTTATTGCCTCTAAATACATAAGGCATTTATGTTAATATATTTTATTTAATGTTAAGTAATTTTTTGCTTTGTTACCTTATTTAAATATAAAAGAAACCATTTTTTTTTTTTTGTTTTTTTTTTTTGAGAAAACGGCTTAAAATAATAATAATTCTGTTTCCGTTTTTTCTCGATTTTTTTTTTCCGTTTCTTTTTCATACAAAAAATTTTTCTTTGTTTTTAATAAAAAAAATTAAATTTTTTTATATTTATTTTTATAACTGCCCGCCTACCAACAAAAAAAATAAACCAAACTAAACCTTGTTAACAACTTTTGTTTAAAAACAAAAATGTCTACAACTACTACCAACAATCCAACAACATCCATCAATGTGTTCGTTCCCTTTCCGTATGGTATGGTTCGTTTCTACATAAAAATTTAACAACACTCTGTGTGAAATGCAAAAAAATTTCCTTATTTTTTTTGTCTATCTTGGTATGTTCTAATACATAAAACTGTATTTGTGCGGTCACCATCGTCTTTTTCTTCTTGTTTTTTTTTATTTTTTTTTTTTGTTCAACATTTATTACTTCAACAATCCTTAAACAAAAATAATTTCAAATAAACACCAACCATCATACAACAAATACAAAACTACATCTGTACTTTGCTTGCAACAAATAAAATAAAATCTAAAAAAAAAAAACTTGTGAAAAAAGATGGCAAACGTCGTAATAAAAATAAATTAGACTCAAATTCTTTACCCGACTATGGCGTTGAAGAGTGGCGTGATGGTGCCGGTAAGTACTTGATTCATGATTTTTTTTATGTAATTTTTTTGTTCGTCTTAAGTATAACAAAATTGTACAAAAAAACGAAAAAATAAATAAATTTTAATGATATCCTTTATTGTTAGAATATAAATTTATGAAAAAAATATAAAAAAAAAGTTGCACAAAACATTTTTGTTAAGTTTTTACAGGCCAGTGACTTCCTTTATTGGTAGGAAAATTAGAATTATTAAAACTTTGTCAATATGAAAAGGCAAATAAAACAAGTATGAATGGCATATTTGGATGTGCCCCAGAGAGATACGATAGTTTTACAGAAATTGGTTTAAAGGTAAAAAAGAAATAACAGCAGACACCTCGTCTGAAAGTTAAGTCATGGAATATTTTTTAACCCTATCATGCCCGAATTTTTTCGGACGATCATTTTAAATGAAACTTTGTGAAAAGATAGATATCAACACTGTTTAGCCATTGCAGGCTCCTTCGGTTTACGATTTATAAAAATTTTAAATCAAAATATTTTCTACAATTTCCCAGCAATTAAATGTTTTCAACCTCAAATAACTTTAAATTTAACGTAGCTTTCTATTTATTTTTGAATTGCCAACAATTTTTCCTTTTTTAAAATATCCTTTGTATTGTCATTTCTTTTTTGTTAAATTCTTTCTGCTTGGGAAATTTATTGTAAACCGCTAGTTTTAAGCTCTTTTAGTTTTAATAAAATCACTCTTGTTTTATAACCCGAATAGACCACATCTTTTAATTTAATAGTGCGAATTTAAAACGTCCCGACAATTAATAAATAAATATTTAATCAGTTTGCCATTCCCGAACTTTTAATCCGGCAAACAATTCCGGAAAAATATCACGGAAAAACATTTTGGCGCCCGAGCAGGGACTAGTTTTATTAATTAAATTAAAATTTTTAAAAAATTAAAATTCGCTATACTTATATACTATATAAGTTTGTGTTCGGTAGCAAGTGTCGTGTTTGTTAAGCTAAAGCAAACAAAATATAAAACTTCTAACACTCATAGAAGTTAAAAACAATAAAAAACAATTAAAAAAGATTCTAAACCTAATAGAACAAAAAACAATAAACACAATATTAATCGCGTGTGCAATTTTTGTTAAAAAACTTCTAAACCTGATAGAAGATCATTTAATTCGTTATTGTAAATCTAATACAATAACGATTAAATTAAACAAGCCTCCAAATTTACTGGAGAGAAACGAAACAATAATCGTTTTATTCGTGCCGCGATTAAATTATCAAATTTAATTTAACAACCAACAAATTAAATCACCACTTTCATCAATAAGCCGACGGCAAAAATCATCCCCAGGATTTTGAACTACCGACGGCAAAAATCCCCAGGAATTTCAACTACCGAAGCCGCTAAAACCAGGGAAGTACATAATATTAAAAAGAATAAATAATATTCGTGTGAGACTTTGTTTAAAATTTAATAAAATTAATCTAAAATTTTATTTTTTGAAAGTTAATTTGCCACACAATAATTTATTTATTCTTAATGATCATAATTTTCATTAATTTATCGCCCTAAAAGTGAAACAATAAAAAGGAAATATCATAAAAGTGCTTTATTGAAGAATATAAAACTTAATTATTAAGTTACACGGGTAAACAAAAACTTCATTAACATAATTCACTTTATAATTAACACACCACTTTAAATTCCTCTATCACCTTTTCATTATTTTGCCTTTAGTTGTCCTTTTGCTTCAACTTTCATCATCACTTTCCGCAACGTTCTCTCTTCTTTGCCATTCCTTTTGTATTTTTCTATTAAAATTACAATAATTAAATTAATTTCTGCTAATTTTTATTTGTTTCCTTATAACTTACCCTTTTTATCACTTTCTTTACAATACATGATTACATGGTAGTTAAATTATTGTATTTTTCGTTTTGTTTAGTTTTCTATATTTATCTGTGTTGATTATTATTGTAATAATTTACACAACCGTTTTCCAACACTACTGTTTCGTTAAGTGTACTGATCATAAGAGTGGCATCACTGCTGATCATATGTGAAACAGACGGATAAACGTAAACAATAAAAATAACAAAACAGAAGAAAGTGAAAAAGGAGAAATATTTAAAATATTTTGTTAGTTGTGTTAATTCGATATTTAATAAATAAATACTAAATTAATTTGTGAAAATATAGATAAAAATAAAGGAGGAAATTATAAAGTAATGTGTGCTGGTGTATTTAACACTAAATAAAGAAGATTGAGGTAAAGGAATTATACGTATTAATCGGACGGACATTAATAGTGATAGTGCGAAATAAAATAATAATTATTACTAATTATAATTAATATCGAGGTAGTGGTAAAGTGTAAAATAAATTTATTTTATTTTTTTAATTAAAAATTATTACCGTAATTGTATTTATTAAAAATACAAACATTTATTTGCAATATATTTATTGTTTGTTGTTTTCTTTTGTTGCATATTCTTACTGCTATCAGTGTGTGCAACCCAGCGAACATTTTTGTGGAAATTCAAAATACAAATTCAAAGAATTTTTTGGTGAAATTTTTTTATGAAAATTTTTAAGTTTTTTAAAAATTTAAATTCTTTCCCAGCAAACAATTTAGTAAAATTGTAAATTAAGCAATTTTGTTAAGAAATTATTGAAATTTCTTGATTAATAACTCATATTGAATTTTTCTTTATTGCTGGAGATTTGTGGTGTTTGCAAATAAATTTAAGTGAAATTAATCAAATTTTGAGTATATCCCAGCAAACAATTTCAGTTCAATTGGGAACTTTTGTGAAAATTAACATTAAATTTATTAAAAATTTATAATTTTCGTTTGATTTTGGAGATTTCTCAATTTTAAAGACTAGAATTATTAATTTTCTGATAAACTAATTCAGAATATTGATTAAAATATATTCGAAATCGTTTAATTTTTCTAATTTTCGTGAAACTTTTCACTTGCATCGTGAGTAGATTTCGGAAATCTGTTATCTTGACAGGAAATATTAAATTTCCTTGAGATCCTTACGAATTTAAACTTGATTTCATATATTTTCTGTGTTTTTTCTACAACTTTATTGAAATCTCGACTTAAAAATGGCACCTGGCAATAGGCAAAAGGTATTATCAAAGAGTCTCGAAGGTTTATACACACAGAAAAACACAGTTTTGACCAACATAACGAGAATGAAAACCTCTATTGAAGAGAAGACCATTTCATTTTCTCAGAATCAATTGAAATGTCGCCTCGAAATTCTGGACACTTATGTGGAGGAGGCAATGTACATTCAGTCCGAAATTGAGATTCTAGATCCCACAAATGGTGATCGGTCGGAAGTTGAAGACTTATGCATTGATACGAAAAGTCTTCTCATGGGATATTTGGCTCCGAGAGACCAAAGCCTAAGTGAGACTACCTTTGGCTTTCAAAGTCATCGTAGCAGACTTCCGCATTTGGAGTTGCCGAAATTCAGCGGCAAATACTCCGACTATAGGAATTTCATAGGTTTATTTATGAGTTTGGTACACACTGATACATCTCTTACAGACATTGAAAAATTTAATCACTTAATTTCATGTCTTTCTGATGAAGCGCTTGGCACAGTCAAAGCGTATCAAGTCACTGAACAGAATTATTCCAAGGCTTTAGATAGTTTGAAAAGAGTTTATGACAATCCGTGCTTGATCTTTTATGACAATATTAATAAGTTGTTTGATCTACCGGAAATATCCAGTCCCTCTTCTTCTGCCTTGAGAAGTATGATCGATACGGTTTCGGCAATTTACGGCTCACTTTTGTCAATTGGTAATGACAAGGACATTGCTAATGCAGTAATAATACAGTTTGTCATGACAAAAGTTGATCCAGTCACTCGATCGAAATGGGAAGAGCAACTGGACTACCAAAAGTTGCCCCTATGGAGTGATTGCGAGGTAGCCTTGAACAAAAGATATCAGCATATTTCAGCTGAAGAAGCTTCTAGTTCAAGGCCAAAGCCTAGTAATGCCTGCACATTGAAAAATAATAATAATTTTTCGAAAAGAGCAACATCGTGCTCATGCCAAACCAATTCACCACAAAAATCAAAATGCTTTTTTTGCGGATCGAGTGAACATTTCGTATCTGCGTGCTCATCATTCTCTGCAATTTCTGTTCAAGAGAGATTTGACTTTATTAAAAGTGTACCTGCCTGCATAAACTGTTTACGAAAGGGACACACTGCCTCTAAATGCACTTCATCGAAGTGTCGAATTTGTAGTTGCTCGCACAACACATTATTACATCAATACGATGCGCCTGATTCACAAACTGCTAATGTTTCTAGTTCTAATTCAGATTCAGATGCGTCCGTTAATCTTTTGTCTTCAAACGAAGATAGTGTAATTTTAGCCACAGCATTGGTTAAAATCAAGAACAAATCTGGACAGTATATAACTGCAAGGGCCTTATTAGATTCCGGTTCACAAATTAATTGTGTAACTGAGGAACTAGCGCAGCGACTACAATTAAATGCAGATGAAAGAAATCTCAATATTTTAAGCATTGGAAAAACTAATTCCTCTGCCAATTCTATAGTAAAAGCCACGGTGAAATCTCGAATCGAGTCCCATGAAATATCTTCTGATTTCTGGATTCTTCGGTCGATTTCCAAATATCAACCAAGCCAAATTATCGATACTACTGGCTGGGATATACCTGGTAATATTGAATTAGCTGATCCATACTTTTTCAAACCTCAAAAAATAGATATGTTGATCGGCGCTGAGATTTTCTTTGAAATATTACAAGTTGGTCAAGTAAAACATAAGCCGAACATTCCAACACTTCAAAAGACTTCACTTGGTTGGATTGTTTCTGGCAAATACACAAAGCCACATAGTTCTACTATGAATTCTTGCCATTTAAGTTCACGTGCTAAAAACAAATTGACTCTGGATTCAGATATTCAGAAAATACGGGAGTTGAATGAAATTCCCAGAGAGGTTGATCTTCTTCAAATAGTATCACAGCCATACCAGGAAAATAATCTTGCGACAATTGGACAATTTCCGTCTAGGGAATCGTGTCTACAACATTCGTTTAATGCAAACGAAACTCATTCTACTTTTCCTGTAAGTGCCAATGCCTCTTATAAAATAGTAAATCAGCTCTCAATTAAGATCGAGCTCTTTACAAAATCCAGTCGTTTTTTAACGCACGGTTATGATATTTCGGCTGACATTATTGAAATGTACCGTAAACTGAAATATTGTAAACAATTTTCAAGAACTTATGGCAATCGAACGGCTCAAAAATACCTGTTTTATAATAGCGATTTGTTTTCAAATGGGAGAAATTTTTATACGAATAATTCTTTCAAAAAATCTCTGAGATTTTGCTCATATAAGCATAGCGGCTGCACATATGTCCAGGGTAGAGCTTCTGACTTAACTTACCGAATACTGAATTCACAAGTCGCTCCTCTGGCACATGCAGCCCATTTCATAACTAAGTTATGGAAAATTTTCTCCCAGAACTTGAATAATAAATTCAAAGAACGAGTTCGCACAATTTCACTTTTCAGGGTAGGCGGGTGCTTACATAATGAACCGATATCATGTGTCGAAATATTTCCACATTCAAAACGTAAATATTACGCTTTGCGGTTCCCCGCTTATTGGGTGAGATATATCCTCCTGCATGGGGTAGATATTTGCAGGAAAATCAACTGTAATTCTATACAGCAATTTCTACCACCCATTAAAAAACATTGCGTTTTATTTTGTTTCACTTCAAAGGCTATCCGTTCAAGTGTTTCAGACTTATCCAAAAAGGTTTTCATTTTATCTTTTCAAGGTTTCCGTACCGGGATAGGATGTATACTAACTTGTGGATCCATAATACCGAAGTTGCCAAGGTCAAAACGTAATAGAAGGAAGGATGAAACCCAAATGCCAATTGTTGAAGTGAATACTGGTCCGTACGTACAATGGCTACACCACTCATTTATTGAAGACCGTTGGCCATTCAATGGGGCCGGCATGTTTAGCCATTGCAGGCTCCTTCGGTTTACGATTTATAAAAATTTTAAATCAAAATATTTTCTACAATTTCCCAGCAATTAAATGTTTTCAACCTCAAATAACTTTAAATTTAACGTAGCTTTCTATTTATTTTTGAATTGCCAACAATTTTTCCTTTTTTAAAATATCCTTTGTATTGTCATTTCTTTTTTGTTAAATTCTTTCTGCTTGGGAAATTTATTGTAAACCGCTAGTTTTAAGCTCTTTTAGTTTTAATAAAATCACTCTTGTTTTATAACCCGAATAGACCACATCTTTTAATTTAATAGTGCGAATTTAAAACGTCCCGACAATTAATAAATAAATATTTAATCAGTTTGCCATTCCCGAACTTTTAATCCGGCAAACAATTCCGGAAAAATATCACGGAAAAACAAACACAGTGAAAACGATGTGGGAGTTTTATAGCCCTGCTGCGCCCCCTAGCGGAGACATATGGACATAAATGAAAAACTTTGGCACGTTATAACTCCTAAGCCGGTAAAGAATTTTTTAAAATTTAAATTTTGTATTTTTAGAAATATTCAAAATGACATATGAGGCATTCCAAACCAAATGTCCAGCGGAAAAAAAACATGAGTACAGTAAACTTCTGAATAGGTTGTATGGATAGCAATATATGGAACTTAGAAAATAGCTTTTTTGGTTTTTCAATTTTTCAAAAACTGGGCTTAGGAGGCGTGGTCAAATATTGGAAAAATGGTCAAATTTGTGGCAAGTTGCCTTGATTAAATATTTATCACATTAAAACGGAATGCACCACAATCTCAAAAATTTACATTCTTATATAGTTTTGTATGGGCCATTGATTAAATTTTTTTTTTTTTTTTTTTAAATTTCAGAACCCGTTCTGAAATTTTCCATTTTTTAAAAAAGTCAAAATCAAAAAAAATTAGAAACACGTGCTTCGTTTTTTTCGAGAAAATAGCATTTGAATTTTAAATTTCATAACAATTTTGTAATTTGCTTGTATTTTCTTGTTTTATCGTTGCGAATGAGTAATATTAATTGCATAAATATTTCTCATACGCTCTGTTGAACCAAGAAAATAATGGATGACTCAAGTAGAGATACTTTTTTCAATAGCCTTTTTTTGACAGATCACGTGTGAGTCGTGTCATGCTGTCATGTTATTTTTGTTTAGTATTGTTTGGCATTTCATAATGGAAAGAATTACGCCTGAACAACGTTTACAAATCGTTCAACTTTATTACGAAAATTCACGTTCTGTGAGGAATATGTTTCGTGCAAATTTTGTTCAGCGATGAGGCCCATTTCTGGCTCAATGGGTATGTAAACAATCAAAATTGCCGCATTTGGAACGAAGAGCAACCTGAAGAGATTCAAGAACTGCCACTTCATCCAAAAAAAAACAACACTCAAAAAATTATGTCATTAACTGTTTGTAGTTTATTTAAAAAGTTTTCCGTTTAGTCGTTTTTAAAATAAAAAAACATTTGTTTGATGTTCAGTTTTTATTAATGACTACATCAGTCCTTTGTTTCAAAAATAACACACTAAAAAATAAAGAGTTTCACTAACATTTAATTTATAAAGTCATTTATTTTTGTTCTGTAAGTAAAAACTACTGATTATTCTTTAAATTTTTAATGATTTGTGTAAGTAATTTTTTTTTAAATTGTTGGTATTTTTTAATGATATATCATTAGTTTTTACCTACACAAGTCAGTTATTTGTTTGTAGAAAAAAAAATTCAAAAAATTATTTATAGAAATATAAAAACATATATATATCAAGTGGCTTTGGCACGATGGGTAGAGTGTCTGGCCAGAATGTAGTTGATTGCGGGATCGATTCCCCAAAATTTTATTAAAAAATTTTAAAAAAATTTTTCAATAGAAAATTGTATAAAATAACCTACGAAATCATTAATTTTTAATGTTTTGGTAGGTTATTTTTTTGGAATTTGTAGGTAAAAATAACAGAACTATCATTAATTTTTAATGTTTTCGTAGGTTATTTTTTTCGAATTCGTTGGTAAAAAAGAATGAAAAAACCGTAATTTTTTAATGTTTAGTGTTATTTATTTTAGAAAATTTTGCCAACAGTAAAAAATAAATGTTGATGTTTTTAAAACAAATGAATAATTACTGGGATGGTTTTCAATTGTTTATTCACTGGTTTTAAGTGTGTTTTTCTTTTGTTTTTGCCTACAAAATATTTTGAGTGAACGGTTTGGTGTGGTTTGTGGGCCGGTGGAACCATCGGTCCATATTTCTATAAAAATGATGTCGGTGCGAACGTAATGGCGACCGTTATCGTGCCATGATAACCGACTATTTGATGCCTGAAATTGAAGCTCGTGACCTCGGCAACATTTGGTTTCAGCAAGACGGCGCCACTTCCTACACATCGCCTCAATCAATGGATTTATTGAGAGAACACTTCGGTGAGCACATAACTTCACGTTTTGGGCCGGTCGATTGGCCATTAAGATCGTGTTATATCACACCGTTAGACTTTTTCCTGTGGGAATATGTAAAGTCTAAAGTTTATGCGGACAAACCCGCTTCAATTCAGGCCTTGGAGGAAAACATCACGCGTGTCATTCGCCAGTTACCAGTCGAAATGCTCGAACGAGTCATCGAAAATTGGACTCAACGGATGGACCATCTGCGGCGTAGCAACGGCCAACATTTGATAGACATAATCTTCAAAAAATAAATGCCAAAGAATGTTCTTTCAAATGATAATAAACATTCCCCATTAAATTTGAATTTTCTGTGTTTTTTTTTTTAACAAGTAGGGAACCTCGAAATGGATCACGCTTACAAGCAAATTACAAAATTGTTATGAAATTTAAAATTCAAATGCGATTTTCTTGAAAAAAAAACGAAGAACGTGTTTCTGAGTTTTTTTGTGTAGATGGACAACATCTAAACTTAAAAAAAAAAAAATAGTAGTATAAAAAAAAAAAAATTGGCCGGATTTTTGATAAATCGACTTTTTTAAAAAATGGAAAATTTCAGAACGGGTTCTGAAAATTTTCAAAAAAAAAAAAAAATTTAATCGATAGCTCATACAAAACTATATAAGAATGTAAATTTTTGAGATTGTGGTGCATTCGGTTTAAATGTGATAAATATTTAATCAAGGCAACTCGCCACAAATTTTACCATTTTTCCAATATTTGACCACGCCTCCTAAGCCCAGTTTTTGAAAATTTGAAAAACCAAAAACGCAATTTTCTTAGTTCCATATAGGGCTATCCATACAACCTATTCAGAAGTTAACGGTACACATGTTTTTTTTCGCTGGACATTTGGTGTGGAATGCCTCATATGCTTTGCAGAAAGTTCGCAAAACTCATACACGATTTTTGAGATTTTGTAAATGTTTTTTTGTTTAGACCATTTTTTACGGTATTTTAAAAATGAATTTATAACTTTACATCATTTGGTCATTTTCAATGTGAATAACGGCATATCCACAAAAAATATCGTAAAATATCTCAATCTATTGGATAAAAAACGGGGGCAAAATTTTTTTAAATTACAGGTTTGTGAAGCACAAACGTTAATGTTGCTTGAGGGCAACATTGGGGATGAAAGGGTAAATTTCGTGTTTTGTGCTTCAATATTTTAGAGTCTACAATCTCTTTTTATGTATGAGCAAATCCATGGGAAATTAAACTGGCGAACGAATGATTTTGTTTAATTTTGGTATTTTGATAGAGCTTCATAAAAGATTAAAACCCATATTTTTTTATCAATACTTTTGAAGATATGGGAGTTGAAAATGCACTTTTCTGGCAACATTGACTTCAATAAAGTTTTTACCAATTTTGCACTCGGTAACCGTAAGTCGTACGAAAAAAAATTCTAAAAACAGTATAGTAGATAAAATTATGGTGATTAAAAATTTGGAAAAAAAAAATTCTTGAACATGTTTCGTGTAGAAAAATTTTCAGATTTTGAAACATTTTTTGTTTAGGAAATATTCTTACTTATAGAAAAATTCTCAGATTCTGAAAATTTTTTTCCACAGATTCTTAGACATTTTTCCTTTAAAAAAGGTTTACGTGTATTTGAAAAAAAAAAAACGCTCAGATTCAGAAAAATTTTTTCTATATAAAATTCTCAGATTATTAGACATTTTTGTATAGAAAAGTTTTTACATTCTGAGTCATTCGTCCTACACTCAAAAAACACCCTTGTCAAATTACTAGAAAAAGTCTCGTAATCCCATTTTACCATTATTAAACAGCTTTCTTTGTTTTTTAACAACAAATTTTCGATCGATTTTTTTTTTTTAATTTTACAGTTTTTATTGTAATTTTACAAATTTCTTAGTATTTTTACAAAAAAAAAAAATTAGTAAGTTTACGAGAATTCCATGTTAGATTTATTTCCCCAAAAAAGTTGTAAATTTAAAATTTTATTGGTAAAAATTTTGTAAAATAACAAAAGAGCTCGTAATTTTTACTAGGAATTCTCTTAAAATAGGGGGTAGCAAAAAATCTAGTAAAATTACGAAACCTCCTTGAAAGTTTTATTGTGTCAAAAAAATTGTAAATTTACGATTTTATTGGTAAAAAGCTTGTAAAATTACAAAATTGTTGGTAAAAAGCTTGTAAAATTACAAAACTATTAGTAAAAGCTTGTAAAATAACAAGGAATTCTTTTCAAATAGGAGGTATCAAAAAAAAACCTTACAAAATTTTCTTGTAATTTTTCAAGGTTTATTTTTTTTTTTTTTTTTGAGTGTATAAAAACTTTTGAGATTCAAAGATATTTTTCATGTAGAAAAATTTTTAAATCCTGAAATATTTTTCGTATAGAAATATTGTAAGATATTTCTTATATAGAGAAATTCTGAGTCTGAAAAAGAAGTCTCAAATTCTGAGATTCTGTGACATCTGCGCTATAAAAAAAATTCTTTGATTCCGAAACACTTTTCGTATAAATAAATTCCCAGATTCTAAGATAAATTTAGTATTGAAAAAATTCCACATTCTGCGACATTTTTCGAATATAAAAATTCTATGATTCTGAAAGTTTTTTCTATACAAAAATCCTTACACTCTTAACCATTTTTCGTATAGAAAAATCCTCAAATTCATTTTTCGTGCAGAAAAAATTTACAGATTCTGAGATAAAATTCTTCAAAAAAAAACTATTTGAAAAAATCTCAGATTCTGAGAAATTTTTCGTATAGAAAAATTCTTTATTTCTGAGACATTTTTCGTATAGAAAAATTCTCAAATTCTTAGATTCTGATATAAATCTAATATAAAAATTTTGATTTTGCGACATTTTTCTTAAAGAAAAGTCTCAGATTCTGAGACATTTTTATATCGAAAAACTCACAGATTTTTAGGAAAATTCTACGTTTCACACATTTTTTGTATAGAAAAATTCTGAGACATTTCTCGTATAGAAAAACTCTGATATTCTGAGAAATTTTTGTATCGAAAAATTCTTATATTCTAAAAATCTTCATGTATAGATCACGTTTTTTCACGTTCACGTTTTTCATATAAAAAATTCTTAGATTCTGAACAATTTTTCGTAAAGAAGAATTCTGATGGTCCTGCACTCTAGAATTTTCCAAATATTTCCCATTTTAACCCCGAGTTGAAAAAAATCTAAAAATTCTTCACAACCAAATACCCTTCCTTTGCCAATTTAGAAAAAAACAGCGATGATTTTTTTCCAAATATTTTTAATGTACTTTTTTTTGAAAAAGCTGAAGTTAAACTTTTATTTAAATTGCCGATTCGAACATTCATATTAGCTTTCTTTTTCAATGAAAATTCAAGCGACACTCTTAGTACCTTGTTTTTTAGTTTTAATATAATTTTTTTTTTTTTTTTTAATTTTTTAGTATCATATTACTGCATTATTATTTAAGGTTTTTATTTCCAGTTTAGTAAACTTTTTTAGAGTATTTGATTATAAAATATACATAAATTTATATAAAAAATCACTGTTTTTTTATTTATTTTATTTGTATTTGAAATCATATTTTAATTGATTTCATTAAACAAAAAATACAAGAATTTTTTACTTATAAATTTTTATTTTTCATAAATAAAATTTTATAAATAAAAAAACTCATCGCTTTCTATGGCAATACATATCAAAGTGATTTATATGGAAATGCATTAAAAAATAAAATTTGTATCAAATATGCAACACATATGGACACACACAGAAAACAAATTTGCCATTTTCCAACTGAAAGTCAGTTGATGCAATAAAAATTCGGTTGAAACACTTAAATATAGGTTGTCACACGAGTATAATGGTAGTCACAACTGAATAAGGTTGATATAACTGAGTTTTAATTGTAACAACTATAAAATTCGGTTGTCACAGCCGAATATAGTAGCAGCAACCGAATTTTGAGTTGATGCAACTGAAAAATTCAGTTGGAAATTTATATTTCTGTGTGCACATTTAAATATGCCGAAAATACATTTACATATTGGACAAACTACCGCTAAAAATGTTGCCAACATTTAAACATTTTAGCTACTCAATATCAAATAACTACGAAATAAAAAACAGACAAGAAGCAAAAGCAGGGTTAGGGAGTAAAAGTATACTAAAATATAGGATACAAGTAATTGTACATAAGGGTGGTTATAATGACTTTAAAAAATTAAAAAAATCCTGCGGTGACCTAAACGAAGACATCGTATGCCATTTCTTACAAAGAATCTTTACACAAAAAAAAACAAACCTTTTTTATTGTTAAATTTCAACAACAAATGTTGAAAATCATTTTTGAATGTCCTTTTTTCCTGGAAAGGACACCCTGGATTTCCAAAATCGAAATTTTGTATTAAAGTATAGAATGTCCATTTAACGCTGTAAAAGTTTCAGAGGGGCTTTTTTCGTATTGTTGAGCAATTAATTATTAAAATTTGTTTGATCACCAAATATTTGATTTTTTTTTTTCAAAATGTTGGGAAAAAATCAAAAATTTAGCTCTATCACCAACTTAAAAAATTATTGCTCGATAACACAAAAAAACACCTCCCCGAAATTTTAACAGCGGTTAACGGACATTCTAAGCTTTAATAGGAAATGGTGTCCTTAATCGGATAAAAGGACATTTCCAATATTGTTTTAAAAAACATTTGTTAATTTTTTTTTGTATCTAAATTTAAATCTCCATAATTTTATCAACAATATTGTCACAGAAAGTGTTTTCGTACAACTAATATTTGCCGAGTAAAAAGGACAAAAAAACTGTCTAGAGCCAACTATTTGATTTTTTGCCAAAATTTTAAAAATAATCAAATATTTGGCTCTCTAACAAACTTTGAAAAGTTATTGCTCAACGAAAAACCACCTCTCTAAAATTTTAACAGCGTTATAAGGACTTTAAAACAAAATTTTGTTTTTGGAAATCCATGGTGTCCTTCCCCGAAAAAAAGGACATTCAAATTTTTTTTTCAAAATTTTTTGTTATAATTTTGGTAAAAATTTTTTTTTAAAAAAAATTTAAATCTTCATAATTTAATCAACAATATTGGTTTTATAAGTTTTTTCATACGACTTACGGTTTCCGAGTACAAAAAAGTTGAAATACTGTCAAAAATGCGCTTTTTTAAACGCCAATATCTTCCAATGTATTGATAAAAAAAAGAAATCATTTACGAAGCCCAATCAAATATCCAAAAATAAACAAAAGTGGATTATCCGTCAGTTAAATTTCCCATGGCTTTGCTCATATATATAACAAGATTTTCTTGTCCTTTGAAAAGAGCTTTTCATTTGACACAAGCTTTTCTTGTCGTTTTCCTTTAATTAGTTTTTTATATCGACCTTTTTCAATTTTAAACGTTATATGTTTTAGGAATTTCCTAAATAGGCTTTTAAGGTCGTGTGTTTTTTATTTAAATAAAAGACTATTTATTTAATTTTTAATTTTATCCGACGTTTCGCTGGCTTATTTTCAGCATCATCAGGGATTGATTTTTATTTAATAAATTATCTTCAGTCAAATTTTACACTTAATATATATTAGCTTTACACCGTACTAGGGTGTTCAATTAATCGGGTTTTTTTTTATTGTTCGATTAAACGATTAATCGACTTTTGCCATTTTTAAATTATTCGATTAAACGAATAACATTTTAAAATTGTTCGATTAATTGACTAATTCCAAATTCAGAAATTTTCGAAATTACAAGATTTTTTTTTTCGACAATTTTAGAAAAATTTGGTACTTGATTACAATATTAAAACAAAACAAAATTTATGTTTTCTTCTAATTTCTTTGAGAAAATTAAAAAAAAATAATTTTGGAGATTTGAAAATTGTGTGGAATTCAAAACAACTTTTTTGCCAAATTTTTATGAATTACCGATATCACAAAATTTTTTATCTGACTGCATAAAATTTGTTATTTTATTTTTTATACCCTCCAAACACAGTATGTGGGTATACTCACTTTGTCATTCCGTGTGTAACGCATCGAAATGTCGGTCAAGGACCACACAAAGTATATATTTTATTGATCAGTGATCGATTCTAAGCCATTCTAGCGATGTCCGTCCCTCTGTAGAGAACACGATACAGTCCAAAATAAAAGAGCTAGACTTCCGAAGTTTGGCACGAATATGTCTTATATTCCTAGGCTGGATAAGTTTGGAAATGGGCAAAATCGGAACAAGGGGAAAAAAGTTCCACCTTGGAGAACTAAACCAACCTAAGAAAAACCGCATTTTTTACAGGATTTTTTGTACTTTTGCTAAGCAAATGCAACATTCTTATCTCAGAAAAGGTTCGAAATCGCAAGGGAAACGTGCCCCTAACGTCTCCCATCAACCCCCCCCCCCCCAAAAAAAAAGACTCCTCTGGATTTTTTTTTACATTTTGGAGGGTATAAAAGATTTGGCACAGCCGAATGTAACACTCTCACTTGTTTTTTTATAATTTAGTGCGTTTTTGACCAAAACTCGAAACTTTGACCGATTTTAGCGAGGTCATACAGTTAACCGATTTGTCTCAAAATTTTTCAGCGAAAATCCACTCAAATAACATGACTGTTACTTTTTATACCCTCCAACCACAGTATGGGGGCATACTGACTTTGTCATTCCATGTGTAACGCATTGAAATATCGGTCTAAGACCCTACAAAGTGTATATTTTATTGATCAGTGATCGATTCTAAGACATTCTAGCCATGTCCGTCCGTCCGTCTGTAGAGGACAGGATAAAAGTCGATACAGTCCAAAATAAAAGAGCTAGACTTCCGAAGTTTGGCACGAATATGTCTTATATTCCTAGGTAGGGTAAGTTCGGAAATGGGCAAAATTGGACCAAGGGGGAAAGGTTCCCCCTTAGGGAACTAAACCAACCCATGAAAAATACCACTTTTTTACATGATTTTTTGTGTTTTTGTTTAACAAATGCAACATTTTTATGCTACAGGAAGTTCAAAGTCCTGCATTTGGACCCAAAGAATTAGATAATGTCGTTTTTTCGGTCCGCCCCCCCCCCCCTTTTATGGGCGTGGAATATTTTTTTTTTTTTTTAAATAATGATAAACTTGTATTTCTTTAGTGCATAAAGCATAAGAATGAATTTTTAAACACATATTCGAGAAGAAATTTGCCACCACCCAATTACCACTTCCGACCTCCCTCCCCCCAAAAAAAAAAGAAAACGTCCATGCAATTTTTTTTTTTTTGCATGTTGGAGGGTATAAAAGATTCGGCACAGCCGAATTTAACACTCTTACCTGTTTTTATTACAACGGCCACATAAATTTGGTTTGTTTATTGGACTTAGAACTTTTTAAAAATTATACATATTTCCAGAAAAACTATATATTATTATTATTATTATTCGATTAATCGGCATCAATTCTTCGATTATACTTTTAATCGAAATAAACCATTTTAAATTTATCGAACAATTATTCGTCTAAAATTGTTCGATTAATCGAACAAGGAGTAATCGACTGAACACCCTACACCGTACATACGACATGACATAAAACACATAATTAACTTAAAAAATAATTTTAAAAATAAATAATTAAAATATCACAGTTAAAAATGTTTTCTTCAAATATTTTGTATCACAATACTGATAATACTAATACTCATTTTCCATTTTTTTTTTTGATAACTCAAAACTTTTTTTGTAAATTTACAATTTTACCAATAAATTTACAAATTTTAAACTTTTCTTTGCAAATTAATATTTTTTTGATGAACTTACAACTTTTCTTGTAAATTTAGAATTTGTTCCTGAAATTTTTGGTGCTGATAACAAGCATTTTACCAGTAAAATTGTAAATTTACAAATTTTTGAAGCGAAAACAGCTTACAAGGAATTCTCATGATTTACGAGATTTTTTGAAACAACAATCCCTAGTAAAAATTCAAAATTCTTGTAATTTTACTAATTTTTTAATGTATGTAATGTAAAAAAATTTATAATTGCGATTATGGTCCAAAAATGGTGATCAGCATCTGTGGAAGGCGTTTTTAAAGATTTAAAAATACTTTTCCATAATCTACACAAAATTTCCAAAATTTTGAGCCATATATTGCAACAAAATCAAATGAGAATAATATGTTCTGAATTCAAAGAAATTAATGCCACCCTATTTCCCCTTATATAGTATACCTATGCGTGTAGTATATTTATACACAAATTCATTGTGTCAGTGATGATGAAATGCAATTTGATAAATTGCTAAAAATGTAATAAAATAAATTAAAGCTTTCTCTATCCCATAACATATACATAGATATGCAATGCATTTTCAACACACTAATACAAGCAGACGTTTTTTATTGCTTGTTTGTTTGTGTGATTTGGTTTGATTGCGATAGTAGTATATGTTTTATGTGTATATGTTAGCGGTAAATGTTTAGGTTTGATATATGGCTTTTTTTAGGAAAAAAAAAAACAAACACCCAATATTGGGACATAACTACAGACTACCAAAACGTCCTATATACTAATATGTGACTGTTTTTTACACTATTTCAAATAAAAATCACGTACATATTTGGTTGAAAATTGTTTAACAAAACCATACAGTATAACAAATGTGTTTGTACGAGTATGCATGTATTAAATGCAATCAAAAACACAATACAAGCAAATTTATTGTGACCCAATTACATTTGCATTTATACTTGTATTGTTACTTGTTCAGAGTGAGAGAGAGTTAATTGATAATTTACTAACAAGGGAAGTCTCCCTGGTGTCACCCTCCGATCTTCATGAAATTGGGATATGTTGTTAAGAACGAAAATTAATTCGACACGTATTTTTTTTTAGCGGCCCAAACTCATTTTTAGGGGGGGTCGATTTGTATGGGGGAAATTGACCTTCTTCAGTTTTTTACGATTCACGCCTATTTAAACAAAATTAATATGGGCATGTGTGGTATCAGATTAAAGGTATTAAAAATACCTATCTCGTGGTGCTAACAACGGGCCAAAGAAGTTAACATTTTTCGACTTATTAACAAAAATGTCCTAAAATTTTGGTATTTTACTCAATATGACGAAAAGTTGTGCATGTTTGGACACGTTCTTAACACACGTAAATAGGGTTTTCAAAGACCTTTCATTTGGTATATAACATGACTAGGTTTCTTTGCACAATATAGGAGATAAACGAAAAAAACTGAAAAATGGCCTTGTCTCCCCCCCTCCTTTTTACCCTCTAAATTTGAATTTGGGCCGCTAAAAAAAAATACGTGTCCCTTTATTTTTTCTGATCTACAAAATAAAACCAATTCCATAAAGATCCGCGGGTGACACTAGGGAGACTTCCCTTGTAAGTTGATAGAATTATTTATATTGTTGGTGATCAATTGAAGACTTTTTAAATTTTGACTACTGCACTCAAAAAAAAAATTGGAAAATAAAAAAAAAACTCATATTTTTACTATGAATTCTCGTAAAGTAGAATTTTCAATTTTACAATTTTTGTTAAAAAACTTTTTGTATTTTGCGGGTATTATTATTCTTCTTTGACAAACGAATTTTATTGTTATATAGAGGTTTTAGTTATAGTTTCTTATAAATTGCCCTACTTATATATATTTTTTATTATATACATATATAGTTTATTCGGCTTTCATCAGGTTAAAATTTTTTTGTTGACAATTTTTCTATAACAGAAATGATAAATAAATGCACATATAAATGTATGTATGCATGCACGATTCTCCATAAGGTTAGACATAGGTATACATTAGGGTGGCTCGTTTTTGGGCTTTTCTCTCTGATCAAAATCTAATACCCGCCAAAAGTGTCGGTACCCAAAGGGTAACTCACATGCAAAATATCACTGCGATCGGAGTTTATCTTCTGTCTCCACTTTGAGCCTAAAAATTGGGGTTTTTGCAAAAAAGGACTTTAAAAAAAAAAAAAATTAAATTTTTTTTTATTAAAATAATTAAAAAAATATTTTTGTATAATTTTGATCGTAAATACTTAAATATGAAATTTAAAGATTTTACGGTATCATTAACCCCTTCAAACTTGATACCAAAAAAATGGCATGATTTTGGGGGCGTTCTCAAAACACCTTTTTTTCAAAATTTGAAATTTTATTAAAAAAAAAATTTAAATATTCCATTATTTCTTTCTGAATTCATTAACAACACCTTGGAGAAGAAAAATGTGAATTTTATTCGGGGGTCTTTTTTGACCCCCAGCCAATGTGGGTTAAAAACGTCCTAGATCGGTAAGATTTCATGACAGACTTAAAGTTATTTAATAGAATGCCACGACACCATAAAACAGTTAATTTGCCCAAAAATGAAATTTATAAGATTTTATTAATCCAAATTTTTGATAAAACCAACATTTCCTTGAAATCCGCTAACTTTCCCCCGCGATTCCCGAAAAGTGGCTTGACGGATATTCGCCATATTTCACATTTTTCTTCTCTAAGGTGTTGTTAATAAATTCAGAAAGAAAAAGTTGTATATTTAAAATTTTTTTTTAATAAAATTTTCAAATTTTGAAAAAAGGTGTTTTGAGAACGCCCCCAAATTCATGCCATTTTTTTGGTATCAAGTTTGAAGGGGTTAATGATACCGTAAAATCTTTAAATTTCATATTTAAGTATTTACGTTTAAATGTTATACAAAAATAATTTTTTAATTATTTTAATAAAAAAACTTAAATTTTTTTTTTTTTTTTTAAAAAGTCCTTTTTTGCAAAAACCCCAATTTTGAGGCTCAAAGTGAAGACAGAAGATAAACTCCGATCGGAGTGATATTTTGCATGTGAGTTACCCTTAGGGTACCGACACTTTTGGTGGGTATTAGATTTTGATCAGAGAGAAAAGCCCAAAACGAGCCACCCTAGTATACATTAGAGTGGCACAAATTATGACTTTTTTCGAATTTCGTCGCTCGCCGGGCAAATTATGGATCGCTCTGGTTTAAAAGCTCTATGTTTAAATTTTTAGCGAAATCGGACAAAATTAATCCGAGCCTTTGGGCCGTTAAAGTCAAATAAAAATTTTGTTAATTTTTTTTTTTAAGTTTAAAAAAGGTTCACATTTTTTTCATAAAAAAATGTTTTTCAAACTTTCATATATATATATTTGGCATTCCATGTGAAATCGGACACTTTGAAAAACTTTTTTTTTTAGATTTTCCCAATTTGTTTACACTTTTTAGTACCCTTCGAAAACTCCTTCGTGGTAAATTTTCAGATTTTTTTGATGACCCGTTCAAAAGATATCGAATTTTTAAAAATTTGTTAGTTTGTTCCATTACTCAAACTTCTTTTACTCATAACTTCTTCAACAATGGTCCAAATTTCAATTTTTTTTTTTCAAAATTTTTGTTTTTTTAAGTACTTTTTAAAAAAAATTCCAAAAAATTCTTAAAAGCGCTCTAGTATGCGATTTTTAAGTTTTAAAATTTTAATCTCATTTTTGAAAATGTTTGTACTCCTCGATTTTTTTGGAAATTTTTTTGTGTAAAACTTCTATCGATTCTACAAACATGAAAATGCGTATTGGATTATGGTAAGTAACTTTGGTAGTGTTTGTTGCGCTGATTCCAAATCTGCAACCCAAATATATCTATCACATAAGGATTTTGAGTTATTCGCGGTTAAAGTGCCGAAAAAGACCATTTTGGACCCTTTTTGAAAGCTTATAATATAAGATCTTGACATGCGATTGACTTGGTATCAAGCTCATTCAAAATCATGTAATTTTCTCTATAAGACAAGATAAAATGTTCTTGGATTTTAATTTTCTAAAATGGTAAAAAAATCATTACCAAAAAAAAAAATTAGTATTTAGTATAAATATTTAGTTTATTTACACAGTGTTTTTTAACAAATTTTCATACAAATACACACAAAAATATATGATTTAAAGCACTTGTATCTTATATTTTTTTACCATTTTAAAAAATTAAATTCCAAGAAAATTTGATTCTGTCTTAAAGAGAAATTTACGCACTTTCGAATGAGCTTGATATCAAGTCATTCGCATGTCAGAATCTTAAATCGCTCAAAAATGGCAAAAATTGGCCTTTTTTGACACTTTAACCGCGATTTTCTCAAAATTGTGACGTGATAGAAAAATTTGAGTGACCGTTTTGGAATCGGGAAACCAAAACCTATAAATATTTTTTGGTTTCATTCAAAATGCAGCGACAAACCTCAGATTTGTACAGCGGTGTTATTAATATTTTTTAAAATTTTTTGAAAAAAATTTATTGTAATTTTCCAATCTTAAAATCATTTCTACTGCTCCAATGGTGCGTCATAGAGGGGTCATTTATAAGACCGACCCCCATTAATTTTTACGTCTTAACATTTCTTCGGAACAAACTTATACCCTATCTCCAATTTCTAAGGGGGCTCCCACACAAAACGACATTTTTTAAAATTTGCTCCAACCGTTATAACTGCCCTAATAGTGCCCTTAGAGCAACAAAATGTATGACCGACCCACAATATTTTTTTAGTCCAAACATTTTCTCTGAACACACCTACCCTCTATCTCGAATTGTTAAGGCGGTCCCCATACAATTTTTTTATTTTTGTAAATTTGTTTTATTTAATCATCTTCTACCGGTCCAATGGTGCTTTCGAGAGGGGTCTTTAGTGAGACCAACTCCCATTTATTTTTACCCTCCAACATTTTTTTTAGAAATTGGAGATAGGGTATTAGTTTGTTCCAAAGAAATGTTAAGACGTAAAAACTAATGGGGGTCGGTCTTATAAATTACCCCTCTATGACGCACCATTGGAGCAGTACAAATGATTTTAAGATTGAAAAATTACAATTAATTTTTTTCAAAAAATTTAAAAAATAGTAATAATCGTTATCCCACTATCCTCCTGGGCAAAAAATTTGTAGAATCGATAGAAGTTTTACACAAAAAAATTTCAAAAAAATCGAAGAGTACAAACATTTTCAAAAATGAGATTTAAATTTTAAAACTTAAAGATCGCATACTAGAGCGCTTTTAAGAATTTTTTGGGACTTTTTTTTTAAAAGAACGTAAAAAAACAAAAATTTAAAAAAAAAAATTGAAATTTGGACAATTATTGAAGAAGTTATGAGTTAAAGAAGTTTGAGTAATGGAACAAACCACCGATTTTTAAAAATTCGATATCTTTTGAACGGGTCATCAAAAGAATCTGAAAATTTACCACGAAGGAGTTTTCGAAGGCTACTAAAAACTGTAAACAAATTGGGAAAATCTAAAAAAAAAATTTTCAAAGTGTCCGATTTGACATGGAATGACCCATATATTTTTTATTATATACATATATAGTTTATTCGGCTTTCATCAGGTTAAAATTTTTTGTTGACAATTTTTCTACAATAGAAATGATAAATAAATGCACATATAAATGTATTCATGCAAGATTGTCCATAAGGTTACACATAGGTATACATTAGGGTGGCACGAATTATAACTTTTTTCGAATTTCGTCGATCGCCGGGCAAATAATGGTTCATTTTTATATTTAGCCAAATCGGACAAAATTAACCCGTGCCTTTGGAGGGTTAAAGTTTTGCCCAAAAAAAATGTTTTTTCATATAACCCAAAATTTGTTTTTTCAATTTTTTAATTTTTTTTTTTTTTTTGTTTGTTTATTATTTTGCTTGATTCCAAGCAAAACTTTGGTAATGGGTGGGGATTTTATAACACATTACCAGGTAATGCATATTATTTGTAGCATTATTTAAGGATGTCTTACCAAACATTTGTTCCACAACGTATTATTTTAAGGTGAAA
The DNA here is from genome assembly GCA_963921195.1 of Pegoplata infirma. Lineage (NCBI taxonomy): Eukaryota > Metazoa > Arthropoda > Insecta > Diptera > Anthomyiidae > Pegoplata > Pegoplata infirma. The sequence goes on from OY992537.1 coordinate 195,227,067, forward strand.
AATAATGCTTTACTAATAGTTTGTTACGTAATGCATGATTATTGGAAAAAATGTATTTCATATTTATTATTTCTTAACATTAAATCATGGATGACTTATATTTGGTTACAATATGTTTTATTTCAAAGTATGAAATAATGCATTATTTATAATTGGATGCATAATGCATTAGAATAACATAAAAAATAAATATTTTATAAAAAAATGCATAAGTTTATACTAGAGATGGGCTCACGACAGGAATTTTCTAATAACACACAATCACTCACGAGCATATTTTATCTACTTCCACTCACTTACAATCACGTAAGCAAATTTAATACAAAAATACTTTTTCACTACTCGTAACACCTTATATATTATGTTCTGGTATGCTATATTTCATACCAGCGTTGCCAGGTACTTTTCTTCGCTGTCCCCAAAAATATCACAAAATATCCCCAAAAATCCCCAAACCATGAAAAAGAGGTTTTTTAATCGAAAAAAAATATATTTTCTTAATTTTTTACAAAAATAATTATAAATAGTAATTTTATAATTTTATTTCGAAGATTTAGCAATTAAAAAATTCCCCAAAATCCCCAAACCAGTAAATAAATAGCATTCGCCAATGTTTATATACATTTTACAGCTGAAAATGTACATATTACAGAATACACTACGTTAAATCGTACCAAAAAAAGTGCTTATCACCAGTGTTGGCTACCGTTACCCTTTCAATACCGTTACCGATTAAAAACCCTTTAATTTTGACTACCGTTACCGTTACCAATACCGAAATAAAAATATTTAAATACCGTTACCGATAAAAAACCATTACCTTTATTCGGATTTTTACCGGTATTATATCGGTTTTGTTTCGGTTGTCATAAAATACGGATAAAAACAAAGTAAAATATTTTTAATCTACTATTCGCATCGTTATATGGACAAAAAATAATTAGGAAATCGGCCCAACCAATGTTACATTCGCAATTAGCTAAATCTTGACAAAGAATATGTGAAAATCGGTCCAACCAATTATCACATTCTCAATTTAAGAAAAGTGAGTGCCACGTAATGTAAACATTTTTTAGTAGGAAGATGAAAGAAGAGATAAACCTGAATTGTACCAAATCGCTGAAGTGTTGTTGGCATAGTTGTTTTAAAAATAACAGAATTTTTTTTGTACTTTTACTGACTCTGGTTGCTAACTTCAAAATATTTTTTGTTCAAAACTTATTATTTTGTAATTTTACAAACATTTTTTTATGTCAATTTTTGTTTAATTTTGGTCTAATTTAAACGATTAAAACTAAAAAATTTTCAAATGATAAAAATTCTGATGATTATTTTGATAATTTTACATAAATATTTAGTTGCCATATTTTTAAGAAAAATTTCTTGAAAAAATTTTAAAATTTTATTAAAAAAAACTTTTAATTTTATTGAAAAACAAACAGCATAACAAAAAAATAATTGTCACTTTAAAAAAATCGAAAATTTTCTTTCTGTAATATTTTTGCGTTGCTAATTTGTTTTGCTCTGTTTTCCCCCTGACATTTTTGATAGCTCATAGTGGATGAACCCGATGTGATATCGACTTCAAAATAAGTCAAGTGTAAATCTTAAACATTGCTCTTAAGGATGCTGAACTCATTTGGACAGTCGCCTTAACACTTAGGGCACCAACTGTCAATCAATGATGTCTTAGTTCCAAAAACCATTTTTTCTGCTTCAAATCATACAAAAAAAAACCTTTTATACGAATAGAACGTCACCTTATGCTTATGATTGCAATTATTTTTTTGGCCACAAATCCGGTGGATAAGATTCCATTACATCACGTTTTTGAGAAATTTTAGATACAAAAAACCGCGTCTTCAGAATTATTTGACAACTCATAGCGGATGAACTCGATGTGCTGACGACTTAAAAATAAGTCAACGGTATATCATAAACATTGCTCATTAAGATGTTTAACTCATTTGAGCAATCGCTTTAACAGTTGGAGCACTAATTGTAAGGTATTTTCCCCGAATTTTTTTTTTTAATACTGGGTAATAAGACGTCATTGAAAGACAATTGGTGCCCAAAATGTTAAGGCGACTGACCAAATGAGTTCTGAATCTTAAAGAGCTTCACCCTCGATTTTTTTTTTGAAGCCGCCAACACATCGGGTTCATCCGCTATGACTTTCCAAAAATGCCCCAAACGGCAATTTTTTTGAACTTTGACCTCTAATTTCTCAGAAACCTGAAGAATGGAGAATTTGGAGAATGGATTTTGGCATTTTCGATGTTTAGTAGTGTAATTAATAGTTAGTATAGTTAAAAATGCACTTAATTTAAAAGTTTTTTTAATTTTATTAAATACATTTTTGATTTTTTACGTGTTTTTAACAAATTTGTGACTTTTTAACACTTTGGGTAAATTTTTTCATAAAACCGGTACGTACCGGTATCGATGTTTCGGTAACGGTTTATCGTTACCGAAATAATCGAAAATACCGTTACCTTTACCGTTACCGATATAAAAAATATGTGATACCAATACCGTTACCGATACCGTTATTCGTTTCGGTTGCCAACCCTGCTTATCACTGAAACTTTGTTTAAAAATCGTTGATTACATCAAAAATTGCTGGTGGTATTAAATGGATAAAATTTTGAATATCCCCAAAAAATCATACCTTACTCTTACCTTGGGACCCATTTTCCGGAAAACATATTTTCAAAGTAAAACAAGTAAGAAAATTATAGTCGGTCAAAACCAACCATACACACAAAATATTTTGTAAGTAAATTCAAATGAAAAAAAGTTTAAAACTATCGTTTTTCCTTTTAAAAAGCGGACTACTTATATTTAATTTGAAATGGCTAGACATTCCGTAAAAACAAATGGTTTTTCAGTTACTTTAACTGTTTACAATTTTTTATTTTTGAAGTAAAAAATTTTTTTTTTTTGAATAACAAACTTCGGAAACCGTTCTTCTGTAAAATTATAATCAGTCAAAAATAATTTAACTGATAAAAATATTTTTCCGTAAATTTTGTGGTTTATTTTTTCAACAACTGTATAAATTATTCAATATTTTATTTTATTTGATAATCGATAAAACGTTTAAAACAACTTTAACTAAAAACTTTTTGAATAACCGTAAATAGTTCCTGTAAAACTTTTCTGGGTGAATGATACACTATATCATATGGTCGGTCTTGACCGACTATAATTTTCTTACTTGTTTTACTTTGAAAATTTTCTTCGAAGTTTTTTAAAAAAAAAAAATCCTAAAGATTTTTAAAAATTTTTTTGCGTGCTGGACTTTACAAATTTTTTTTTTTTTTTTTTGAATTTGTCAAAATATTTTTTATCTTATGTTTTATATGCTGATTAATTTTTATTTAAAAACAGAAATTTTCAAATTTTTTTTACCCTAATCTCACACAAAACTGGGATACGATTTTGGCAAATAGAAACAAACTAAGGTCCACCTTAGTATGCATACATATTTATTTGTTTGTAAATTTGTATACGACATCATACTCTCACATTAATGCATGTATATGAATTTCCAATAAAAACGCCATCAATTTAATATTTCAAGTGTACCTACAAGCACCATAACAAAATATTTGATTGACAGTGACATTGTTTGAAAGAAAAATGTGCATAGAAGTTTTTTTTTTATTAATACAATATAAAATGTTGGTGATACCATCATATTTCAGCGAAAAAATGGCAGTAGTCTCCTTTTTTTGTAGTTGGTACGTAAATTTATTTATTTAAAAATAGGAGACATTTCATACCGAATATTTCATCAAGAAAATTGTTGCAATTCACAAAACTTTGTGAAAGTTAAAGATGTGAAATGATTTTTTTTTTAATAAATTTAGACCGCGCGAGTATTAGTTTTTTAAATTTAAATTTCTTCCGAAAGTTGTTACAAAGTTTTCCTATTATTGCTAGTTGTTATATTATAGCGCTGCGTATGATTGTTATTTAAAGGCAACTGCAAAACTAAGTATACGCCTCTTATACAGCTTTCAAGTAGTTATAATTATAATAATAAATCAAATTCAAATGCGCTTAAAAAGAATTAGCACTAAACTAAAAAAGCCTTAAGGGTGTTGTTATGGAAAATGTCAACTTTCATTAACTTTTGGTTTAATCTTATTCCGATTTTGGTTGTTGCACTGTGTAATTAAATTTCCTAAACATCAAAAGAAAAAATATTTTTTAAGTCAAAAAACCCAATATTTTACTTGGAGCCAGCAGACGGTTTTCCTCTGGTTGGGATTTTTTTAATTTTAAAGCAGAAAGAATTTATGTGCGTATTGTTTATCAGTTCTTCTGTTTTTTTTTTTGTAGTTTTGCAACACTTCAATTAAAGGTAGAAAGAAACACTTTTCTGCTGGGTATATTCTTTCGGCATATTAAGTGTGGAATGCCTGTGTAGATTTGAATTGTAGCAGTTGATTGTTTTATTTGAAAATAATAAATAAATTTTATACAAACTTGTTTGCTGTAAATCTAAATTGCATACATGATGAATACAGATAAATGTGTTTACATTTTGCATTTTAAATATATACAAAATATATTGCGGTGTTAATCTCAAACATTGATAATGACGATTTCAATAACAATAGAAGTTTTTTAATATAGCTAAGAATGTTAACAATAGATTTTGAGTTTCAATATGTTTTTTTTAATTTTTTTTATTTCGGAATGTGAAAAGCGATTAAAAAAATTCTTAATATTTAAATTCCTTAGTTTTTAAAAATTCCTTTTTTTGCTTTTATTAGAAGAATTTAATAAAATATTTCCCTTTTAAATGCGTCATTTAAATTTGAAGCCAAATAAAAATTATTAAAAATTTTTAACTTTTTTTTTAGCTCAAAATCTTTTGGCCGCCAAAAAATAGCGCCTAGTACTTTTTTTTGCTTTTAAGCTCATTCTATTCCTTATGTTACCTAGAAACAGAATTGCTTTTCAAATGGGAAGAAATCAAAATTTTTTATATCATGAAAAACCCATCGTGCGGTTTGAAACATTTATTATAACCTTTCTTTATTGGTTTTGAGGGGCTTAGTCAGCAAAAAATGCCTATATGTCGAGCGGACGATTTAAAAAATTTTTATGGTGACAGGTTCGTTTTAAAGAGGCCAAAATACTTTCAAACATGTATTCTAGAAGTTTGTGCAAAAAAAATTGCTTTATGTTAAATAGAGTAATTGACAAAAAATTATATTACTTTGTGTACATGTGTTGTACTCGTACATACTAGGGTGGCTCGTTTCTAGGCCTTTCTCTCTGATCAAATTCTAATACCCGCCAAAAGTGTCGGTCCCCTAAGAATAACTCACATGCAAAACATCACTTCGATCGGAGTTTATCTTCTGTCCCCACTTTGAGCCTCAAAATTGAGATGTTTGCAAAAAAGGACTTAAAAAAAAAAACAATTTAAAGTTTTTATACCCTCCAACTACATTATGGGGGTATACTCACTTTGTCATTCTGTGTGTAACGCATCGAAATATCGGTCGGGGACCCCATAAAGTATATATATTATTGATCAGTGATCGATTCTAAGACATTCTAGCGATGTCCGTCCGTCCGTCTGTCCGTATGTCTGTCCGTCCGTCCGTCTGTAGTTAACACGATGCAGTCCAAAATAAAAGAGCTAGACTCCTGAAATTTGGCACGAATATGTCTAATGTAAATAGGCAGGTTGAGTTCGTAAATGAGCAAAATCGGACCAGAGGCAAAAAATTTCCCCCTTGAAGAACTAAAGCAACCTCTTAAAAATGCTAATTTTTTTGACGTTTTTATACCCTCCAACCACAGTATGGGGGTATACTCACTTTGTCATTCCGTGTGTAACGCATCAAAATATCGGTCTAGGACCCCATAAAGTATATATATTTATGATCAGTGATCCATTCTAAGACATTCTAGCGATGTCCGTCCGTCCGTCCGTCTGTCTGTATGTCCGTCCGTCTGTCCGTCTGTAGTTAACACGATGCAGTCCAAAATAAAAGAGCTAGACTCCTGAAATTTGGCACGAATATGTCTAATGTAAATAGGCAGGTTGAGTTCGTAAATGAGCAAAATCGGACCAGGGGCAAAAAAGTTCCCCCTTGAAGAACTAAAGCAACCTCTGAAAAACACCACTTTTTTACATGATTTTTTGAGTTTTTGTTTAACAAATGCAATATTTTTATGCTTCAAGAAGTTTAAAGTCCTACATTTAGACCCAGAGGATTAAAAAATGGCTCTCTGCTTTCGGTCCTCCCCCTTTTGTGGGCGTGGATTAAAAATAATTGTTTAAATAATGATAAACTTTCAAGTATTTGGTGCAAAAAGCATAATAATAAATTTTTAAACATATATTTCGAGAGGAAATTTGTCAACCCCCCCCCCCCCCTAAAAAAATAAAAAAAAAGGCCCCTGCAATGTTTTTTTACATGTTGTAGGGTATAAAAGATTCGGCACAGCCAAATTTAACACTCTTACTTCTTTTTTGTATTTTTGTGAACCAAATGAGACATTTTTATGTTCGTAGAAGTTTATAGTCCTGCGCTTGGACCCTGGGGACTAAAAAATTTCGTTTTTGTTTTTTGCCCACCCCTCTTTTAAGTGCGTGGATAAAAAAATAATTTAAATAATTATAAAACTATAATACTTAAGTGCACTAAGCAGACAAAAATGAACTTGTAAATATATACCGTGAAGGCCAAGGAGTCAACCCAGCTCACCGACACCATCCCCTACCTTGCCCCCCCCCCCCCCTTAAAGCAACGCCCCTGTCAATTTTTTTTTTTTAATTTTTTAACATGTTGGAGGGTATAATAGATTCGGCACAGCCGAATTTAACACTCTCACTTGTTTTTATTAAAATTAATAAAAAAAATATTTTTGTGTAATATTTGATCGTAAATACTTAAATATGAAATTAAAAGATTTTGCAGTATCATTAACCCGTTCAAACTTGATACCAAAAAATGGCATGATTTTTGATCTCAAAACACCTTTTTTCAAAATTTGAAAATTTTAATAAAAAAAAAAAATTTAAATATATATATTTTTTTCCTGAATCAATTAAGAACACCTTGGTGAAGAAAAATGTAAGATATGTCGGATATTCGTTGGGTCACTTTTCGGGAATTGCGGGGGGAAGTTATCGGATTTCAAGGAAATGTTGGTTTTATTAATAATTTGGATTAATAAAATCTTATAAATTACATTTTTGGAAAAATTAACGTTTTTTTCGGTGTCGTGGCATTATATTTGCTCTAATAATCATATATAACTTATAATATTTGTACACTCAAAAAAAACCTTGTAAAATTACACGAAAAACTTGTGACTTTTTTTTGTTTGCTACCTCCTATTTGACAAAAATTTCTAGTAATTTTACAAGCCTTTTACCAATAACTTCGTAATTTTACAAGGGTTTTTCCAATAAAATTGTAAATTTACAAATTTTTTGATACGATAAAATTTACAAGGAGGTTTCGTAATTTTACTAGATTTTTTGCTACCTCCTATTTTACGAGAATTCCTAGTAACTTTACAAGCTTTTTATCAATAATTTTGTTATTGTACAAGTTTTTTACCAATAAAATTGTAAATTTACAGTTTTTTGGCGCAATTGAAATTACAAGGAATTCTAGTGAATTTACTAGTTTTTTTTTTGTAAAATTATCTTAGAAATTTGTAAAATTACAAAAAAAATTGTAAATTTACAAAAAAAAAAAATAAATTTCGATTTGTTAAAAAACAAGGAAAACTGTCAAATATTTGAAAAATGGGATTACAAGACATTTCCTAGTAATTTGACAAAGTTTTTTTTTTTGTGTGTATCAAGGTATATATTGCTATATATGATTATTTTTACTCGGGTCTGGCGCTTATAGCAACTTGTGTAATTTTTAACGATTAATACTTATAAATGTAAATATTCTATCGTAAACACAATGAAAATAATTGCTTACAATAATCGCATTCAATAAATGATTTTGCTTTATCTGTTACGATTTAAATATAATTTATATATTCTCATATATAAAAGAAACCACAATATATTTATACGCATATAATTTATATACACTCAAAAAAATAAACTGGTAAAACGCCTGGTAAAATGCCTTGTAATCCCGTTCTACCAATATTTAACAATTTTCCTTGTTTTTTAACAAAAAATCTTGTACTTTGCTCAAACGAGAACTACAGTTTTATTGGTAATTTTACAAGTTTATTTTCGTAATTGTATTCTACCATTTTGAAAGGTTATTTTACAAAAAAAAAAAAACTGTAATTTTACAACAAAGTTTTTATTACGAGGATTCTAGTTGAATTACAAAAAAAAACTTTATTTTACAAAAATTATGTTATACGATGATTTATGTTGTTTAAAAAAAAATCTTTTTTTTTTTGTATTTTTTTTTTTATTGAAAAATATTTAAAAAAAAAGTTTACAAAATTTTGAAAAATTTATTACGAGGATAAATTTAAGGAGGAGTAGTTAATTTACAAAAAAAAAAACAGTTATTTTACAAAAAAATATTTTATTACGAGGATTTATGTTGTTAACAAACATTTTTTTTTGTAAATTTACCATTTTGGTTTGTAAATTTACCATTTTTTAAACATATTTACCATTTTTTCTTGTAATTTTACCATTTTTTTTTTGTATTTTTCCGGTTTTAAAACAATATTTTTACCAATAAAATTGGTTATTTTACCAATTTTTGGTGCATTCAAAATTACGAGGAAATCCTCGTAATTTTACGAGAATTTTACCTACGTCATATTTTACGAGAATAGCCTCGTAAAATCACGAGATTTATTGGTAACTTTACAAGTTTTTTTTTTTGAGTGTACATTAGGGTGGCACGAATAATGTATTTTTTCGAATTCTTTTTTTTAGCCAAATCGGAAAAAATTAACCTGTGTCTTGGAGGGGGGAGGTTAAAGTTTTGCCTCAAAAAAAAAAAAAAATGGAATTTAAAAATTTTTTAGAGTAGGACCACAACAGCCCTAAAACTTTTTTTCTAAGTCAATTTTAAAGCAAATAGGTTTATCCCACCAAAATAAAATTTTTAGTCGTTGATAAGCTAATCAAGTAAAATAATAATTAAAAAAAATAAAAATTCGAAAAAAATTAGGTTTATATGGGGGGGGGCTGAAATGGAGCAAAACTTCAACCCGCCAAAGGGTTAAATTTGTCCGATTTGACTAAAAACTTAAATATAGAGTTTTAACCCTAAAACGAACCATAATTTTTCTAGTGATCGACGAAATTCGAAAAAGTCATAGTTCGTGCCAGCCTAATAAACTTTAGGGCTTCCCCTAATTCAATTTCAAATTTTGAATTTCAGGTCGTAATACCAGCCAAACGATGGCTACGTTAGAGCTAAATGTGGGAAATTTATAAAAAAAAAATTGCAAGGTCGTCTTCAGTCGGCAACCAGCCGTCTAAAAATAAGTTGGAAAAACTTAGGTATGTGACCAAAATTCATATCCGAATTTTTTTGACCAAATCTGGTTCAAAATTGGAAAAATATTAAAAAAAAATCCAAAACCGCGATTTTGGTCCACAGGTGTTGAGTTTTAAACATAAAAATTAATTTTTATCCAAATTAGTATCAAAGGTTAGAAAATGTTAAGTGTATTATATAAAAAATTTAAAAAAATATATAAAAACACGATTTTGGTAAGAAAATGCTGATCAGCAACTGTGGACCCAAATCGCAGATCACCATTTTTGGACCAAAATCTTGTTTTTATATTTTTTTAATATTTTTAAGATAATACACTTAACATATTTTGAGTAGGTTTATTCTAGCTCGTGGTTATTATTTCCTTTACTAATTAAAACTATGATGTTCTCATAGAATAATTTTTAAGAAAACATTTTTAATTAACATTTTCCAACTTTTGAGAATAATCTGGATAAAAAATTATTTTTATGTTGAAAAGTCAGCACCTGTGAACCAAAATCGCGGTTTTGAATTTTTTTAAATATTTTTCTAATAAAGTAAGCAAAATTTCTGAATTTTTGAGCCGGATTTAGTCAAAAAATTCAAACATGATTTTTTGTCGAAATACGTCATATTTTCCGATTTTGACCGCTGGTTGCCGGCTAAAGATGACCTTGCAAACATTTTTCATGAATTTTTCAACAATCAGCTCTGACGTTGCCATCGTTAGGCAAATAATCCGAAATGAAATTCGAAAATTTAAATACAATGGGACACCCTAGTATACATACTTGATTAAAAGCAAAAAAAATATTAAATCTTTACATATAAACGAAAAAAAAAAATTATATAAAAATTGTATTTCATTTAACTTTTCTTTACAGGCAATGCGGGCGATAACAATCAGGCACAAATGCGTAATCCACCCGATGCTTTTCACAATTCAGCAGGAACATTGGCACAATATAATCTAGTTGGTATAATAATTCAAGCGATTAAAATGCAATCATTTGGGATTTTCAAGCGTTTAACGAATTGTCTACAAACCATAAAAGAACGAGTAGGAGTATTAAAAACAACAACAGCAGCAGCAACACCACCAGCAATAGAGGGAACAGCAACAACGACGGTAGAAACTTCAACCACGACAACAGTAATAAGGAAAACAATACAAAAATACGTGTATAAAATACAAAAGATTTTAATATGGTTTTCAAGGCTTAGTGGCTGTACCAGTATAGTGACTGTGATAAAATCAACAGTTTTTACTATGAAACAACAGCAGCAGCAACAAAATCATATTATAGAAAATGAATTTAAAACATTTAAACACCATGTTACACAAGAGACACATGTCAGCAATAAACAACATTTTTTATTTTTAGATATTATAGGGAACAGAAAACTATATTTGAAATATTCCAAGAAAATTTTACAAAATCCTTTAAATTTACAAAATTATTTACAAAATCATTTACATAAAATTTATAAAATTTTTAGCAACATGACAAACATTCAAATATCTTTTTCTAAAAATAAACCTACTCTAACAACAAATAACCATATTTTTTTTACAAATAAAACTATGTTGGAATTTTTTACCTATTCCTTGGTAAAAATTACACATTTTCCTTTGGCAGTGTTAACCGCCTTAACATTACTTTTGTATTTTACTTTAACTAGCAACCAGAAATTTCTATTCCACAATCATTTGGTTTTTTTGCTTCACTGCTTCTATTCCATTAAGTCCCTTAAACATTTATATGCTAACAACATTATATGGCATATTGTCAATATTCTAAGTATTGTTGTTAGCACATTTTTACATTTATGTTCAAGTGTTAGTTTGTATTTAAATTTAACGCCATCATCATTTTCATTATCATCCTCTGTGTCATCATCATCATCATCAGCATTCTCATTATTGTTTACATTATCGTCAGTATGTTGTACATTATTGTTTTGTAGATGAAATGTAAATGATTAGAAAAATTTCATTATGTATACCACTTTACTATAAACCAAAAAAAAAAACAATATATTATAATGTAGAAAAAAAAAATTAAAGGCAGAGCAAAAATAAATTTAAATACAAAACAAAAAATCTCATTTAGATTAGAATCATAAAAATTTTCTATACAGAGTTGCAAATATTTAAGTTCTACAATTTTTTATTTAAATTTAATTAGTTGTGGTTGAAAGGTAATTAACTTTTATAAATAAAATTTATGATAAAATTGTCAGATGTGGATCCAGTATTTGGGTTTGGGGGTAGATTGCAAATTTTGTTAACTCCAAAATTTTGTGCTAGACAAAAAGTTGTAATGTTACAAGGCTTGCCTTGTAACTTTCAACATAAAAAATCCAATCTTTTGAACACATATGAATATCACCTTTTCCATCAAACAGCAAGAGAAAAAGGGTATTTTTTGACCTGTTGTCTTAAAGTTTTTTTTATATTGTGTACAAAGATACCCTATGGACCCATTTAGACATTTCCATTTACAGTTTAACTAAATCGAAAAAACTCGCGATTTTATTTGCGATTTTTTTTTCGCGATTTTCGTATTTTAAAAATCACAAAAAATTTAAAAAGTGGTGTAGTTTGAAGAGCTATAACTTCTTAAGAAAATATCGGATTTTTATAATCGAAATTGAAATTAAAAGCTAAAGCCCTCTTCTTTAAACATAAAAGTTAAAAAAAAGGTGTCATTAAAAAAATGAATTCTAAATGCAAACGCATTTATGTGCATTTTCGTAAACTTTTACCCCTTTTGATTTTTTTTTAGTTAACATATTATTAAAGTACAACATTTTTACAAACAAAGTCAGTAATCATTTTCATGGGACACAAAGGTCTTCAATTTTTAATATATGTTATTAAAAATTTTGCTTAGTTTTTTCCATACAAAAATTAAAAATGATAGATCTTTTTTGTTTTTTAACATTTTGTAAGTAAATGTTTTCTAAATTGTTTTTCAATAAATTTTTGAAGAGCCATAACTTCTAAAGTAAATATCAAATTTCTATAATCAAAATTGAAATGGAAAGCAAGGGTCCTTCTTTCAATAAAAAATTTCAAAATAATTGTATCAATTAACAAGTAGAAAAGTTAAATTCGACTTTGCCGAATCTATGAATACCCTCCACAATGCAGTTTTTTAAAGGGTAGTACATTTTTTAACGTGAAAAAATTAACAATTTTGATTAGAAATATTTTATTTTGAGTAAAAAACTCTTTTTTTGTAATTTAAAAAAAAAAATACTATTTTTTTTTTTTGAGCGTAAAATTTTTTTTCGAGTGTAATGTTTTTTTTACTCTAAAAATATTATCATTTTTGTAAAAAAAAAAAGTGTAAAATTTTTTTTGAGTGTAAAATTTTTTTCGAGTGTAATTTTTAAGTTACCAATGCTTTTAAAACTAAACAAGTTTAAAAAGCATTGCTTTAAAATTAAACAAGTTTGAAAAGCTTAGTTACCACCAATGCTTTTAAAACTTGTTAAAACACGTGGCATTTTAAATGAAACTAATCTGAAATTCAGGATTTTGCTTATAACTTTTGAACCACTGGATCCATTGAGCTGAAATTTAATACCAAACAGACCCGGGGAACGGCAAAGATACATGCCAAGCTTCAGTAGTCTCATTATTGTCTTTTTTTGCATTTAAAATGCATTTTAATGTTGAGACATTTTTTGCGAACTTTTACGTTTAAAGTAGAGGATTCTAGCTTTCTATTTCAATTTTGATTATAGATATCCGATATTTACTTAAGAAGCTATGTCTCTTCAAAAATACATTGAAAAACAATTTAGAAAACATTTACTTACAATATTTTAAAAAAACAAAAAAAAATTTTTTTTTTTAATTTTTGGATTGAAAAAATTAAAAAAATTTTTGAAAAAATATATTTAAAATAGAAGACCTTTGCGCCCCATGAAAATGATTCCGGACTTTGTTTGTAAAAATGTTGTACTTTAATAATATGTTAACTAAAAAAAATTCAAAATGGGTAAAAGTTGACGAAAATGCACCTCAAAAATGCATTTTCATTTAGAATGCATATTTGTAATGACACAATTTTTTTTTGAACTTTAATGTTTAAAGTAAAGGACTTTAGCTTTTTATTTCAATTTCGATTATAAAAATCCGATATTTACTTAAGAAGTTATAGCTCTTCAAACTACATCACTTTTTCGATTTTAAGTAATTTTTAAAAAGTGAAATTCGCGAGTTTTTTTGGAATTTAATAAAGCTGTAAATGGGAATGTTTAAATGGCTCCATAGAGCATCTGTGTTCATAATATTAAAAAAATCTGAAGATCCATGTCCAAATTTGTGGTTTTGTATCGTAATTTTGACATACATATGAGGCATTCCACACCAAATATCCCGCTCAGAAAAACATATGTCCCGTAAATTTCTGAATAGGTTGTTTGGATAGCCCTATATAGAACTAAAAAATTTTCGTTTTTGGTTTTTCTAATTTTCAAAAACTGGGCTTAGAAGGCATGGTCAAATATTGGAAAAATGGTCAAATTTGAGGAGAGTTGCCTTGATTTAATATTTATCACATTAAAACGGAATGCACCACAATCTTAAAAATGTACATTCTTATATAGTTTTGTATGGGCTATCGAATAAATTTTTTTTTTTTTTTAAATTTTCAGAACCCGTTCTGAAATTTTCCATTTGTTAAAAAAGTCAATTTATCAAAAATCCGGCCACTTTTTTTTCTTTTTTTTAATTTTTTTTTTTAAGTTTAGATGTTTGTCCATCCACACAAAAAAAATCAGAAATGTATTTTTCGTTTTTTTTCGAGAAAATCGCATTTGAATTTTAAATTTCATAACAATTTTGTAATTTGCTTGTATTTTCTTGTTTTAACGTGTCGAATGAGTAATATTCATGCAATTAATATTACTCATTCGCAACAATAAAACAAGAAAATACAAGCAAATTAGAAAATTGTTATGAAATTTAAAATTCAAATGCGATTTTCTCGAAAAAAAACGAAAAATACATTTCTGATTTTTTTTTTGTGTGGATGGACAAACATCTAAACTTTAAAAAAACAATTTAAAAAAAAGAAAAAAAAGTGGCCGGATTTTTGATAAATTGACTTTTTTAAAAAATGGAAAATTTCAGAACGGGTTCTGAAAATTTTTCAAGGAAAAAAAATTTATTCGATAGCCCATACGCAACTATATAAGAATGTTAATTTTTAAGATTGTGGTGCATTCCGTTTTAATGTGATAAATATTTAATCAAGGCAACTCGCCACAAATTTGACAATTTTTCCAATATTTGACCACGCCCCCTAAGCCCAGTTTTTGAAAAATTGGAAAACCGAAAACGCAATTTTCTAAGTTTCATATAGGGCTTTCCATACAAGCTATTCAGAAGTTTATGGTACACGTGTTTTTTTCGCTGGACATTTGGTGTGGAATGCCTCATATATACACAGAAATTTGTGTTGTAAAATCATTTTCAATTAATATGTTATTGTATTAACAAATAATTTAATTGTTTTGACAAAGAAAAATATTTTCAATGTGTAGTGCAAAAAAACTGTCTGAGTGGTTGTAAATTCTTTTATACAAATTTTGAATTAAAAAAAAATAATGGCAAAACACTATTTGCTCACAACTTCAAAGACCCTGGACCTATTTCGTTAAAATTTTCTACCAGGCGACCTCAGACTTTTTACACAAGTCTAAAAGTCTAATCACCTAAGTAAGGTCTCATGCTTACATATATATTTTCTAAAGAAGAAAGAATTCTTAAACACTATCAGATTTTTTTCTTAGGAAAACTTATTTGTTTCTGCAACATTTCTACAATCTTAAACAAAAATGCCACTCAGACATTCAAATTTCTGAGAGATTTTTCCTAAAGAAAAATAATCATATCCCACACTTAAAAAAAAAAAATATTAAGAGAATCAATTTGAGTAATCAGTTGTTTAAATTAAAAAAAAAAATTGAGTAATTTTTTAATTGCGTTAATTAAAAATTACCCAATTTTTTTTTTAATTTAAACAACTGATTACTCAAATTGATTCTCTTAATATTTTTTTTTTAATTTGGGATATGATGATTTTTCTTTAGGAAAAAAATTTAAAAAAAATAGTAAATATTTGATAAAAAATTAAATAGTTTTTAATTTTTTTTTAATTTTCTAAGTTTTTTGAATTCTCATTTAGTTTATAGCTCGTTTGAAATAACTTTAAATTTCTATCTTTATTATGAATCTCGGGTGCCCAAGGCGCGGATTTTTTTCTTTCGAAACTAAATTCGAAAGAAAAAAAAATAGACAGTGAAAAGGAAAATAAAATAATCTGAGAATTTTTTCCATGAAAAACGTCTAAGAGTCTTAAAATTTTCTTAAGGAAAAATGTCTGGTACTCATGGAATTTTCTTTATGAAAAAATTTGAGAAATTTGCGAACTTTTCTATGGGAAAACCTTTTTTTTTATAGCAAAACATCTGAGAATTTTTATGCAGGAGAAATTTTTTTATAGAAATTCTTCAATGATGAATGTCTAAGAATATTAAAATTTTTTTAAAGAAAATATGTCTCGTAATATTAAAGTTATATAAAAAGAGTGTCAGAATATTAAACATTTTTTTAGCTGGACCTTTTCTATAGGAAAAAATTCTTAGAATCCTTGAAAAAAAAACCAGACTTTTCGGTAGGATAAGTGTCTTAAATTTCTCAGCTTTTATTTTAAAAAAATGTTTTAGAGTCTGTGATTTTTTATAGAAAAATGCCTTAGACTTCTGAGATTTTAGGGAAAAGTGTCCCGGAATCTAAGAAAATCTCTTTGATTGTGAAACTTTTTCTATTTGAAAAATGTTTCAGAATCTAAGACTTTTTCTGTAGGAATGTTTGAGACTCAGAATCTAATAATTTTCTATTTTTTATAGGAAAATATTTTGGAATCTCTGATTATTTCTATTAAAAAAAGTCTCAGAATGCAAGACTTTTTTTATAGGAAAACGCTATAGATTCTGAGATAATGTCTCAGAATCTAAGATAGTTCCTGTTTGAAAGGTGTCTCAGAATCTAAGACTTTTTAATAGCAAAAGCTGGACCTTTTCTATAGGAAAAAATTCTTAGAATCCTGGAAAAAAATCGGAATTTTCGGTAAGATAAATGACTCAAATTTCTCAGCTTTTATTTAGAAAAAATATTTTAGAGTCTGAGATTTTTTATAGAAAAATGCCTAAGACTTCTAAACCAATAGGGAAAAGTATCCCGGAATCTGAGAAAATTTCTTAGATTGCGAAATTCTTTCTATTTGAAACATGTTTCAGAATCTAAGACGTTTGAGACTCGGAATCTGATACTTTTTCTATATTAGAAATGTCTCAGAATCTAAGACTTTTTGTAAAAAAAATTTCATATTTTCTAAGAATTTTCGATTGGAAATATGTCTTAGAAAATGTTTGAGAAACTTAAACTTTTTCTAAGGAAAAGTGTTTCAAAAAACAATACTTTTTCTATAGAAAAATGTCTCAGAATCTAGGAAATTGCCGCGAAAAAATTTTAAAAGCATTTAATTTTTCCAATCTCAGGCACTTTTTAAAGAATAGTGTTTCAAAACCTGAAAATTTTGGTGTATATAGAACGTTTCGGTATCTTAGACTTTTTCTGTAGAAAAATAAAATTGAAGAAAATCGAAACCTAAGCAATTTTCTATAGAGAAAAACTCACCAAATCTGAGTAAAAAGTCTGTACGAATAATTTTTCTAAAAATATAAATTTTTTGGTGGGAAAATTGCAAAAGTCTCTAAGAGCTTTCTATAAGAAAGTGTATCAGAATCTAAACACTTGTCTATAGCAAGAGTTTTATAAATTCTAAAAAGCTTTTCTGTATCAAATTGGCTCATAATATTAGAATTTTTCAATTGGGATAATGTGTCAGAATCATAAAATTTCTCTTTAAGCAAAATTTCAAAATCAGTAAACTTTTCCTGGATCAACATGTCTGAAATATGACATATTTTCTATTGGAAAAATATTTCAGAATATGGGTTTTTGCAATAAAAAAAGGACCTGAGAAGTTCTTGAGGAGACATTTTTAAAAATATCAAACATTTTCTTAAGTGTTTAAACCTTTTCTATAGGAATAAGTTTTTAAAACTTGTAAATGTTTCAAAAAAAAAAAATTAAAATAAAAGGTGAACACTAAAAACCTTAACTAATGATTCAAAACCGAACTGAGGTTCCCTGCAAAAAAAAAAAATTTAACAGAAAAAAAAAACACTCCCCCAAACCCAAGAGCTGGATCAACGCCTGGGTGCCCCACTTCTATATTTCAACAAAAGTCAAATCTTCGCCAGATCCGTTTTTAAATAAATCGCGGTCAAACTTCAAAAAATTTACATTTCAATCTTATCTCAAAAACGATAAGAGATATGAAGAAATACTAAAGACTACAACTATTCCTCGAAAAAAATGCAATAAAACTGCAAATTCACATTTTACAATTGCAATGGTTTTGTTGCCAAAAATTGCACTTAAATTCCGAGCATTTTCTGTAAATAAATAACGAATTTTTAATACCGCGATTAAAACTTCTTTATTTACTTACTTTATTAAAATTTAATCAGCTTGTGACATGGTTGCGTATGAATAATATTAATTTTTTTATATAAATCATACGCCTATGAGCATTCTATGGTTTCATGATTCATGCCGGCAAAAAAATTACTGAATTAGAATAGAAGCAGCCAGCGTTGCCCGGTAATTTTTTCCGTCGCAAAAAAAAAAAAAAAATCCAAAAATCTCTACGCAATTAAAACTACGTGTTTTTTTTTTCAATCAGACAAAACAATGTCTATAGTTTTTTAGAAATTAAACTAGTTGTAATTTATAATTGTATTTCGCAGATTAAGCAAATTAAAAAAATACCCAAACGCGTAAAAAATGGTTTTTGATAAAAACCTGGGATAAGAGAGTTTACAAGAATACTTTATTTTAACATAATGTGCAAATTTTAGAACAACTTGTAAAGTTTAGGAGTGTTTGCCCATTCAAAGACCTCCCTTATAAATGACCGGTATAAAAATATGCAACTAACAAAAAAATTCGTCTACTTCATAACAAAAGAATATTTTATTTCTATTTTTTTAATCTCTAGTTTAAATAACAGTTTATTGTAAAATTCCATAACTCAACTCTCATCCCTATTATTTTAAAAACATTAATACAGATAGGGGAACAAAATATAGAACAACTCTTTAGATAAAAAAAAATAAAATAAAATAATTTTGTATAAATATTTTGTAAATGTATCAAATTATTACTTTGAAATTTTGTTTTGTAAAATTTATAAAATAAAAAAAATGTACAATTGATAAACCAAACAATAAAATTTCAAGAAAAAAAAACAAAAAAAGTATACATAAGATAACATTAGTTATATTTAATAATAAAACTTAAAATAATTTCATAAAATGTTTGCTTTGTTTTAGGTAAGCAAACATTTTTAAAATTCTTTTAAGAAATTTTTTAAGCAAACATTTTATGAAATTAAAAAAAATATATATACTAAAAACAACTGTTAATCAAATTTGCATTTAATGAATTATATAAAATTAAGTTTAGTATACAAATAAAAAACAAATGCGAAATAATTTATAAAGTATAATTAACAAAACTATTAAAAATATTAACAAAAACATACAATAGCGAATTTATATAAGACAAACTCTAGGAACAAAAATAAATTATTTTAATTGATAAAATACAGTTAAGACTGTTATGATTCTTTATAAAACACTTCACAATATGTAAGAAATTGCTTTTGTGAATTCCTTGAAAGAATTCAAAATTTAATATTTTAAGTATTTTTATTCTGGCTCAAGGTCATTATTTTCTTTACTAATTAAAACCATGATATTCTCATAGCATAATTTTCAAGAAAATTATTTTCTGTTTTAAATTTATTTGTGTTGGTCATTTTTGCAAGACTTAATCGACACGTGTTTCGGAATTTGTCAGATTCCATTGTCAAGATTATTTAGCAAATATAAAAACCCTATACTAAATTAGTAAAGGGAATTTACAAGACAAATCGCTAGTGATCAAACTAAAATATTAAAATTGTAAATTCCCTTTACTAATTTAGTATAGGGTTTTTATATTTGCTAAATAATCTTGACAATGGAATCTGACAAATTCCGAAACACGTGTCGATTAAGTCTTGCAAAAATGACCAACACAAATAAATTTAAAACAGAAAATAATTTTCTTGAAAATTATGCTATGAGAATATCATGGTTTTAATTAGTAAAGAAAATAATGACCTTGAGCCAGAATAAAAATACTTAAAATATTATATTTTAAAGGTCGAATAAAACAATTTTTATTTTTTAATAAAAATTAATCAGAATTCAAAATTTATAATTCTATATTTCATATTTTTCGAAGATTTTTCATTAGACCTTCAGAAGTGTGGCAGACCAAAGCTCGCCGATGATGGGAGATATAATAACAACACCAAAATGTAATAAAACTCTTTTAATTAATTATAAACCAATTTCTAACGTTTTTAACTTATCCACTGCTTGAGATTTTTGATGTGAATCAATTTAAATATAAACATTTGAACCTTAGATAATTGTAACAGTTTTTTTTAATTTTTAGAAAAATTTTTACAATTTTTTCAATTTTTAACACATTTTTAGTCAGAGTTTGGCATCTTATAGGTTAAATTTTTTGTGTCCTAATGCTTCAAAACATTTCATAAAAAGAAATTTAAAAAATTCAAAATCATTTAAAGTCTTAGCACGAAAAAACTTATAAAAACAATTTTAAGATAATCGATAAACAAAATTACAATTGAAATCATTTGCCAATAAAACATTCAAAATATTTCTCAGTTTTTTCAAAATACTTTTTTTAACAATTTAAACCATTTGTTAAAAAAGTTAAAACGTTTTTCGTTTCTGAAGTCCCTTGGAAATATAACAAAACAATTCAAACATAGAAAAAATATCTGTCTTAATGTTTTAAGATTTTTAATATTTCAGATTTTTTTTTTAATTTCCTCATTTTTTTAATTTTTATAAAATGCTTTGAATTTGTATAAATTTTCTGATTTTAATTTTTTTTTAAATGTTTTTTGATTTTTTTAATTTTTCAGATTTTTTTTTCAAATTTTCTTAATTTTGGTGAACACCTCCACAATTATTGAGAATTTCCAGATTTTTTTTTTTAAGGTTAGAGTGTTTTTGCTTATCGGTCATATTAAGGATTTGTGGGTACAAAAATTGTGTTAAAAATTGCCATTTTTTTTTTAAGCTATTTCTTCTTATAACATACACAATCCTAAGAGTTTTCCAGATTTCTTTTTTTATTTACCTGATTTTAATTTTATTTTTTTTATATTTGTTTAATGCTTTGAATTTGATTTTTTTTCTATTTGAATTCTTGAAAAATTTGCCTGAAACTTAAAAAAATATATTAAAAAGACGATTTAAAGGTTGGGGTGTTTATGCTTATCGGTCATATTATTGATTTGTGGCTACAAAAATTGTGTTAAAAATTGCAATTTTTTGTTTTTTTTTTTTTATTTTTAAGCTATTTCTACTTAAAAATTGTTTTATATAGGAAGAAAGGCTCTTACAATACATATCCAACGGTGGTATCATCTCATAAAAATTCGGTTTGGGTAAATATTTTTTTCATTAAAATATATAAATTTTGGGGGACTTTATATGAAGACCGAGACCTATGATATCCATATGAATACAAAATAATATTTTTAAAATTTAAGTCCTCTCGTATTTTTGCTCTGGCCGATACTCCTGTTAGTTCGTAAGTTATCGGAGTTTTCTCGAAGGTACACATTGTTTCATAAGATGGCAACGAAATTTTTTAACATTGATATGACCAATAAGACAAAACACCCCAACCATAAAATTGCCTCCTTTAGATATGGGAAAATATATCCAGTGAACACATTTTTGAAACCGATCATCCGATCGGGCTCAAACTTGCACAAAGATCTATTGGGTAGTAGTTACCACACCCATTCAGAACGAGATTGGGTAAAAACTTGCTGAGTTTAACGTTTTGTGAACATGCCCCTTTTTCGGATCCATGTAACTTTTCAGCTATTGCATTCAGAAAGTTTTGTTCAAAACGTTTTTGACTGACTTTTCTTCAATCTTTTCAAAAAATAAAAAATACAAAAATTTTAAGACCCCAACATTTTAGCGATTTTTCAAAATCGAAACTATTTTTGACTTTTTTTAACAAAAACCACTTTTTTAATATTTTTTTATTTGGACCTGTTTATCTAAAAAAGTTACGACAGCACTAACCACAAAAAATCAATTTTTTTTTTAATTTTGACGAATTAATTGGGAATCGGGGGATTTATTCTAACGAATAACAAACCCAAAATAAAAACAATTAAAATGCTAAATTTCATGATGTCCTTTTACCCTTTCACTCCTTTCTTTGCTCTTTTTTTTGGAAATTTTATATTTAAATTGATTTTTTCGAACATCCGACAGTATTTTTCGGATGGCAATTGATATTTTTTGACTTCCAATTATCCTTTAACGAATGGCAGTTGATCGAATTAAATTTGATCTTTTGCGAAATTAAACTTTCACGGATTTCAATTGATTTTTCAGAATTTCAAATCAAATTTTTAAATTTCAACTGAACTTACACTCAAAAAAATACGTAGATTTTAGTAGATTTACTAATTTTTTTTGCTAATGCTAGTTAGTTAACTTTTAGCAAATTTTTAGTTGAGATTAGCATGTTAGCAAAAAATTCTTGTAAACTTCATTTAGCACATTAGCAATTTTAAACAAACTTTGAACTAATTTCTTTTGCTAAGATTTGAAATTGAGTTGACTACATTTTTACAAGATTTTTTGCAAATATTAGCAAAATAAATGGTAAATTTTTTTTATTTTCAGAAAACTTAAAATGGCGCTATCTCGGAAACTAAGCCAGATAGAGCAAAATGGAGGCCATTTTTGGTTCTCGAGTATCGCCGGCCCTCTTCACATGTGTGGACCCTAACGGGCCCTAACTTTGGATCCAAAAAAGTTAGCATTCCCGAAAATTTTAAAATGCTCATATCTCGGTAAATATTGCCGACACAACAAAAAGTCCAAAACCATTTTTGTAGCTCTCAGCACGTAGAACAAGACCGAAAAATAGTCAAAAGCTTTCCGAGTAATATTTTTGAAGTTATCGAGTTTTTTAATTCTCAAGACCCCAGAGGTCCCCTATAATCACGTATCTCAAAAACTAAGCAAGGTAGAGCGAAATGGACACAAATTTTGGATCAAAAACTATGACGATTTTTAAGGATCCAAACTAGGTCTAGGCCCATCGGGGTCTGGACCTATCGGGTCCGAACCCAATGGGGTCCTCAGATGTGTATGAACTAAGTTAAAAAAATAAATAATTATTGGCAAAACATTTTTGCTAACTTTAGCAAAAAAATTGTGGGTTCAAAATCAGCAAATTTTCATGTAGGTTTACAAGCTTTTTTTGCTAACATTACAGTTTTTTTTTTTTTGAGTGTAAAGAGAATTAGTTAAAATTTACGAATTATAATGGATTCATCAACTACAATAAGAATCATTAAGTATAGTTTTTTTTTATTTAATTTCAGAATACTCTAAAAAAAAACTCTGAATAAATCGAAAAAAAAGTTTTAGAAAACGATGAAAAAGAGTTTATTCTGATTCAAGGCATTTTCATGCTCCCCATTATGATTTAACATAACAAATACTTATGATAACTCTACTTTCTTTATAAGAATATTCTCCCATTAAGAATACTCTCCCATTTTGGCAATTTTCAGCAATGAATTAAATGTCCTAATAAAGAAAGTTATCATAAGTACTTGTTATGTTAATTCATAATGGGGAACATGAAAAGGCCTCTAATCCAATAGTTCCCAACCTTTGATTCTCGCCCCACTGGGGGGCAATTTGAAGGTTCCAGGGGGGCAACGAGCAAGATTTTTTTAGTCAAATTTACTACAAAAAAATTTTTTTTTTGCTAAAATTAACTACAAAAATTTGTTAATTGTTAAAATTTTTACTAAAAACTTAGTTTAAGTTCTTATTTTACGAAAACTTTGCTAAACCAGTAGTAATTTTTCATTATAAAACCAAAATTAGAAAAATTAACCAATTTTTCTTGAGTGTAGGGGGGACAAGGCAATTTTTTTAACTTAAAAGTGGGGCGTGGCGTAAAAAAGGTTGGGAACCATTGCTCTAATCAGAATAAATTTTTTTTCATTGCACAATTAAAAGGTCGAAAAATAACAAATTTTTATTATTTAATAAAAATTAAAACACACTTAGTTTTAGAAAACTCTGAAAAAAATTTTGAAATTCAGGAAAAATAACAGAAACATTAAACCGTAATCAGAAAAATTAGGAAAAAAGTAAAATACTAAAAATAATCCGAAAAAACGGAAAAATTTTGGAAAAACTCAAAAAAAAAAATTAATAAAATATTTGAAAAAGGTATTTGGAAAATTTTGAAGACATTAAGGGCATTTTAAATTTGATAATGAGCAAATAAAAGGCTAAAAGATCTTAAAGCAACCTCAAAAAAATTTTATATATTTTATATTAAAATTAAAAAAAAAAATCGAAAGAATGTATCTTCTGAAAAATTAAAAATTTGTTGCAAATTTCTCTGCACATATTAAATTCACTTTCCAGTAAATGTTTGAAGTATTTTAAAAATTTATTTTCTTTACACTTCTTTAAATCTCTTTTTAATTCATTTTGTAACTGATAAGTGTCAAATTCATATAAATTAATTTATTTAAGAAAAAAAATATTAAATAAATTGAATAAAAGTTTTAATTTTATTAATTAAATTTTATCATGTGTAAATATGTCTACATAAACTAAAAACTATAAAAACAACAAAAGCAAAAACAACATATGAGGCATTCCACACCAATTTTCCCTCTACAGAAAAACATGTGTCCCGTAAATTTCTGAATAGGCTGTTTGGATAGCCCTATATGTAACTAAGAAAATTGCGTTTTTGGTTTTTAAATTTTTCAAAAACTGGGCTTAGGAGGCGTGGTCAAATATTGGAAAAATGGTCAAATTTGTGGCGAGTTGCCTTGATTAAATATTTATCACATTAAAACGGAATGCACCACAATCTCAAAAATTTACATTCTTAAAAAGTTTTGTATGGGCTATCGATAAATTTTTTTTTTTTTTTTTTTTTGGAAAATTTCTTGAATCCGTTCTGAAATTTTTCGTTTTTTAAAAAAGTCAATTTATCAAAAATCCGGCCACTTTTTTTATACCCTCCACTCTAGTGATAGAGGGTATATATAAGTTTGTCATTCCGTTTGTGACACCTCGAAATATTGGTCTAGGATCCCATAAAGTATATATATTTATGATCCTCGATCGAATTTATGTCGATCTAGCGATCCGTAGAAAACACCCTAACTTTTGAAAGACTTTACAGAGGCTACTGAAGTTTGGCATATATATTTATCATTTACCTGGTCAGGTTGGAATTGCAATCCAGCCAAATCGGTTCAGTAATTCAAAAGTTATGAGCAAAAGAGTAAATTTCGGCAAGGGTGTTTCGCGAATTTACCCCAGGTCTGTTTGGTATTAAATTTCAGCTCAATCGGTCCAGTGGTTCAAAAGTTATAAGCAAAACCCTAAATTTCAGATTAGTTTCATCTTAAATGCCACGTGTTTAACAAGTTTTAAAAGCATTGGTGGTAACTAAACAATGCTTTTCAAACTTGTTTAATTTTAAAGCAATGCTTTTTAAACTTGTTTGGTTTTTAAAGCATTGGTAACATAAAAATTACTTTCGAAAAAAATTTTACACTAAAAAAAAATTTAGTTTTTTTTTTACCCAAATGACAATATTTTGTGTACATACGTACTTGCGTTCACTCAGAAATATTTTTATAGTAAAAAAAAACATTACACTCGAAAAAAATTTTACACTCAAAAAAAATAGTATTTTTTTTTTTTTTTTTTAATGACAAAAAAAGAGTTTTTTACTCAAAATAAAATATTTCTAATCAAAATTGTATATTTTTTCAAGTTAAAAAATGTACTATACCTTAAAAAATGCATTGTGGAGGGTATTCATAGATTCGGCAAAGTCGAATTTAACTTTTCTACTTGTTTTAATTTTTTTTCTAAAGTTTAGATGTTTGTCCATCCACACAAAAAAATTCAGAAACACGTTCTTCGTTTTTTTTTTGAGAAAATCGCATTTGAATTTTAAATTTCATAACAATTTTGTAATTTGCTTGTATTTTCTTGTTTTTACGTTGCGAATGAGTAATATTAATTGCATAAATATTTCTCATATGCTCTGTTGAACCAAGAAAATACAAGAAAATTACAAAATTGTTATGAAATTTAAAATTCAAATGCGATTTTCTCGAAAAAAAACGAAGAACGTGTTTCTGAGGTTTTTTGTGTGGATGGACAAACATCTAAACTTTAATAAAAAAATAAAAAAAAAAATAATGTGGCCGGATTTTTGATAAATTGACTTTTTTAAAAAATGGAAAATTTCAGAACGGGTTTTAAAAATTTTCCAAAAAAATTTAATCGATAGCCCATACAAAACTAAATAAGAATGTAAAATTTTGAGATTGTGGTGCATTCCGTTTTAATGTTATAAATATTTAATCAAGGCAACTCGCCACAAATTTTACCATTTTCCAATATGTGACCAAGCCTCCTAAGCCCAGTTTTTGAAAAATTAAAAAACCAAAAACGCAATTTTCTAAGTTCCATATAGGGCTATCCATACAAGCTATTCAGAAGTTTATGGTACACGTGTTTTCTTTCGCTGGACATTTGGTGTGGAATGCCTCATATATGTAAATATTTATAAAACATAAAAGAACATTTTAAGAATACATTGATAGTACAGAAAAATTTTCCAAGAAAATTTAATTTTATTTAAAAATATGTAATAAAATTTTTGTTCATTTCTTAAACAGAGTAAACAAGAAGCTTACTAAAAATAATAAACTAAAAATATGAAAAAAATATGAAAAATATCTTTATAAAAATAATATTTGTATTTATGATATAACAAATGTGTAAATAAAATAATTTATAAACGTATGCAAAAAAAAAAAAAAAAAAAAAAACAGAAAAATATAAATGTTGATAAAAATCTAAAACCCAAATGTTAATAATGAAGCCTGCTATAAACATATAAATTAAAAATCTATATTTATTGCTGTTAAATGAAAATAAAAAAGATAAATTACAAAAAAAAATCAAATATCTATATATTAAAAATATATAAATGTATTTATAAAATAACATATAAAAAAAATTTGCATATCCTTTTTATTTTTCATCTTTCAAAGAATTTAAAACAAATTTTTCTTAAAGTTTATTTTAGGCAAATTTGTTTAAGAAAAAAAAAAAAAAACAGAAGCTTTATTAAAAGAAAAATGTTTAGTTTTTAAAATATTTTTTTAATATCAAAATCAACAAAAACAAAATTGTTTAATATCTATAATTGTATTATGTGTTTAATTATATTTAAATATTCTAAATTTATGAATAAAAAAACAAATACTTGATTTATTTAATTGATAAAAATAAATGACAAAAAAAAGTTAAAATAATATAATGTTTTTGTTATTTGGAAAAACTATAAAATTTTTTAAAGAAAGTTAATGTAAATTGTGAAAATCGGCTTTAATTTGGATGGTTTACTTTCATGCCCGCCCAAAACTTCGTTACCGGTAATATGAAATACCGGGTAAACGAAGGATTAAGACCATACTTAAAAAATTTTGTCGTAAACTGTTTGTAGTTTATTTAAAAACTTTTACGTTAAGTTGTTTTTTAAGGAAAAAAAAACATTTCTTTGATGTTTAATTTTTATTAATGACTACTTGTGTACATCAATAGTGGGATAGTGTTCTATGAGATTTTTTATAGCAATATTTCGATACACTACACCCCCCCCCCCCATTTTTTTGAAGTTTAAAAAAAATTCATAATCTAAAAATCAATGTCAATGTTGGGCCTGATAGGGTAAAAATCCACAAAAAACCCACAACAGCACCAGAGTCGTCCCTGGAGGGGTTAAATGTAAGACCGACCGACATTAATTTACCGCCACCAACTAATAAAAATTATTTTAGGGAACCCCTGAAATGGTTGAAAATAGAGGGTAAGTATATTCTGGAAAAATGTTGAGGTAGAAACACCATATTGGGAGTTGGTCAATGACCAATGGTCATACATTTTACTTCTCTAGGAGCATCTGTTGACAGTTAGAGCTGTGGGAGAAAATTGTACAAAAATAAGTTGAGAAAGGGAGTAGGCACTGTTGCCAGATTTGACGATTGTTCTGCATTTTGACGACTTTTACTCCCCAAAATAGCAAAATGACGATTTGACGATTTTTTAACAAAAAATTACGATTTTTTAAAATAACAAAAACCTGACAATTTTTTCTACTTTTTAAAATTTTTTTAATAGAACTTTAACATTCAATGAATACTTTTTGTTTATTTTTAGTTAAAAAAAACTATCCACCAATATTTCTGTACAAAAAGGGACAAAATAAACAAGTGAGGGTGTTACATTCTCTGTTTCCCTCCTATCCCTCATAATAACACAGTGATACAAAATCGAACTTTCGGAATCGGAATGGGATGAAACCAAAAGCAAATTAAAGCTGACATTTTCCATAACAAAACCCTCAAGGCCTTTTTTAGGCCAGAGCTAGATTTTATTTTACACGCATTTAAAATTGGTGATTTTAAAGCATTTAAAGTTTTTGTGTACAAAACATGTCCTACTTTAAAGGCCCCTTGTGGTGTCCTTATTCGACATATAGGGTCCAGTTTCCAAACTTAAGCTCAAAATTACTTCAGCTATAACTGCTATGAATTTTGCTGCAATCGGTCCAGTACCTATTTACTGAATAGCCAAATTATTAAAATAAACCACTGTACACCGTTGCGTATGATTGTTATTTAAAGGCAATTATTAATATAAACCACTGGACACCGTTGCGTATGATTGTTATTTTAAGGCAATTACAATATTAATCATTCGCCATTAATACAGTTTTCAAGCATTTATTATTATAATTATAATAAAAGTGCACTAACTTAAAATTCGTGTAAATTATTATGATATTTATGCAATTTTATCATTATTATTATACCCTCCACCCTAGTGATAGAGGGTATATATAAGTTTGTCATTCCGTTTGTAACACCTCGAAATATTGGTCTAAAGTATATATATTCATGATCCTCGTTCGATTCTAAGACGATCTAGCGATGTCCGTCCGTCCATCCGTCCGTCCGTCCGTCTGTCTGTCTGTTGAAAACACGCTAACTTTTGAAAGACTTTACAGAAGCTCCTGAAGTTTGGCATATATGTTGGGAATTTACCTGGTCAGGTTGGTATTATAATCCAGCGAAATCGATCCAGTGGTTCAAAAGTTATGAGCAAAAGAGTGAATTTAGGCAAGGGTTTTTCACGAATTTACGAGTTAAAAAACACGATAACTTTCTAAAGGCAATGCTGAGGATGCTGCAGCTTGGCGTGTATATTTGTCATTTCCCTGGGCTGGTTTGTGTTGAATTTCCGCCAAATCGGTCCAGTGGTTCAAAAGTTATTAGCAAAACCGTAAATTTCAGATTCGCCTCACCTTAAATTCACGTGTTGAAAACCCGTTAAAAATATTTCAAAAATATTGGTAAGTCACAAAAATATTTTACAATGCATTTTAGTCAGTCGAAAATATTTTTACACTAAAAGAAAAAAAAAAAAAAAATATACTCGAAAAAAATTTTACACTCGAAAAAAATTTAATAAATTTTTTTTTTTTTTTTTTCAAAAATTAGTTAAAAACAAGTAGAAAAGTTAAATTCGACTTTGCCGAATCTATGAATACCCTCCACGGTGCATTTTTTTAAAAGTTTATTTTGAGTAAAAAACCCTTTTTTTGTCATTTTTTTTTTTTAAGAAAAATTACTATTTTTTTTGAGTGTAAAATTTTTTTCGAGTGTAATGGTTTTTTTTCTGTTAAAATATTTCTGAGTGAATGCACGTACGTATGTACACAAAATATTGTAATTTTTGTAAAAAAAAACTAAATTGTTTTTGTGTAAATTTTTTTTTGAGTGTAAAATTTTTTTTGATTTTAAAATTTTTTTTGGGTGTAAAATTTTTTTCGAGTGTAATTTTTAAGTTACCAATGCTTTTAAAACTAAACAAGTTTAAAAAGTATTGCTTTAAAATGAAACAAGTTTGAAAAGCATTGTTTAGTTTCCACCAATGCTTTTAAAACTTGTTAAAACACGTGGCATTTTAGATGAAACAAATCTGAAATTCAGGGTTTTGCTAATAACTTTTGAACCACTGGACCGATTGAGCTGAAATTTAATACCAAACAGACCCGGGGAACGGCAAAGACACATGCCAAGCTTCAGTAGTCTCATTATTGTCTTTCGAAAGTTATCGTGTTTTTCATCTCGTAAATTCGCGAAACACCCTTGCCGAAATTTACTCTTTTGCTCATAACTTTTGAACGACTGGACCGATTTGGCTGGATTGCAATACCAACCAGACCAGGTAAATGACAAACATATATGCCAAACTTCAGTAGCCTCTGTAAAGTCTTTCAAAAGTTAGCGTGTTTTCTACGGACAGACAGACAGACGGACGGACATCGCTAGATCGACTTAAAATCGATCGAGGATCATAAATATATATACTTTATGGGGTCCTAGACCAATATTTCGAGGTGTTACAAACGGAATGACAAACTTATATATACCCTCTATCACTAGAGTGGAGGGTATAAAAAAGGTTTTTTTACACAATATAAAATATTTCTAATCAAAAATTTTATTTTTTCACTTTAGAAAATTTACTATAACTTAAAAAGGGCATTGCGGAGGGTATTCATAGATTCGGCCAAGTCGAATTTAACTTTTCTACTTGTTTTTTTATAGAAGTGTCCACTAAAAAGGGTAAACAGAAAAAAAAAAACATTTGCCAATTAACTTGACCCAACTGCATAACCTTTTCTTTCATAAGACTATTTCATATGCTTAAAAATATAACAAAAAATGTAAAAAAAAAAAATCGGACGTAGGTTTAGTTTTACAAGGGGGACTTTGTTCTTCTTGGTCTGATTTTGCCAATTTTCGAACTGAATCATCCAATGGCCATAACATATATTTGTGCCAAACTGTATGGATTTAGCTCTTTTGGAATTGGACTGCATCATGCCTTCAACAGACGGGCGGATTGAATGTCTTATAATTACTCTTTAATCAAGAATAAATACACCTTTTTTATTTTGACGATTTTTGCAAATGGGATGACGATTTTGACGATTTTTTTATAAAAATCGTACATTTTTGACGATTTTGTACCCAACAATTCTGGCAACCCTGGGTGTAGGTATGTTTGTACGAACCATTGAGGGTCAATCTTACTTTTTTGTAGCACCTGGTTTAATAAAACAAATTTATAAAAAACAAAACTGTATGAGAGCCTCCTTAAGGATATATGATAATGATAGATGATTGGTATGTTCTGAAAAAAATTTGGAATTAAAAAAAAATAATAAAGTGTTGGCGTGGCCAATGAGTGGGTTTCCAAAAAAATTGGAAATAAAAACAAAATTGAGTTCAATGTGAACTTAAATTAACTTTATTGATAGAGCTTCTTGCTCGTCTAATGTTGAAACTTATTCTAAACTTAAAATAAAAAAAAATAGAAAATGGATACATAAATGTAGTTTTTAGAAAAAATGTAGTATAAAAAGAAAGAAAGGAAAGGTTTCGTTAAACCCAAGAAAGAGAAAAAAAAAAGAAATTCATTATTTTACAAAAACAAAAAAGAAAAAATAAAAAAAAAAGATTTTTTACACAGAGGTGTCACTGTGGCACCTCGCTTTGATGAAAACGTTGTTGAACTGGGTTCAACATATTCCGCCCGCAGAATTGTGGCAAGAACAGCCTTTCCAGGTTCCGGATATAATCCAACCGAAAGTGGATTGCTGTGCCATAGATACCCCGATGGGAGCCTGCTCCATGGGCGGCTTTAGAATCTGGGCAGCTACGTCTTGGCCTAATACGCCATCTACTTCTCGCCATGTAGCAAATGTGGGGTGAGCGAGTGGCTGATAAGCCTGGTAGTGGAGTAATAAATTTTGATCCTGAATAGCAGCTGGAATCCGAAACGGAAGGCGCTCGCGAAGAGGCATTAATAGCCGAATATTTACCGATTGTTGGTGAGAGAAAGTCGGCTCTAGGATGAAACTTCCGTACATTTTATTATTCGAGCGACAAATAGGAGCAAAGTTCGGTAGCATTTGAGCAACATCTCGGAGAACGAATGAGCGTGCCACGGTGGGGTCCAACAAGAAAGTTGTATACATTTTATTTCCCTGGTAGTTCAAGTTGATTCGAACTAAAGGAGGGATGACCGACCACGGGTTTGCTTGTAGTCCCTTTATGCGGGCACCTGGTTCTTGCCAAAGCGGCAACGGAGTGCATTCCATGTGGAGCAAAGTGGCATTTCCGATTTCCTTATCTGGACAATACTCTAAGGTGGGTGGAGCCATAGCATTCTGTTGAAGAGGACTTAGGCATTTTGGAGGCTCATTTTGCTCTTGTGGAGGGTGATTGACCTGTAGAGGTTGTTTTTGATCTTGTGGAGGATGATTGACCTGTAGAGGTTGTTTTTGATCGTGTGGAGGTATGTTGGCCTCTTTAATCTCTGGTTCATTTTCATTATTGTACGGCCAATCTTCAACCTCGTCCTCAAAGCTGGACGACAAAGGATCTCGTTCTTCGCGATGAATCATAGAGTGATGCCGGGCATTACACACTCGGCCGTCGGACGTAAGTTTTTGGCATCGGTCTCGAGATGGGCACCAGAACCGCGTGTGGCAATGGGCGAGGCAATTAAGGCACATCTTTTTGTTGACCAGCGATAGACGTCGAAGTGACACGGACCATCCCATAAATTCCTTACAATACTTGAGAGGATGGTTTTGACGACAAAATTGGCATTTAGGGCGTCTTCCCTCCATCTATAGACAAAAAAAAAGAGAAGAAAGAGAAAGAAATATTTACAGTGTCAAAAAATATATTGTGCGATTTAAGCCTCTGACAATTGTGGTTTAAGTAAGACTGCAATGTGGTAATCGTTGGTGGAATATTTTTTGACGGTTTTACGTGGTTGAGTATGTGGTTTTTATTGAGTGGTTTTAATGGCGGGTGAGCCTGGGTTTGTCGACGAGGTTGGCAGTAGGCACAGTTTAACTACTGATCGTCGGATGACACCATTTTGGGTAAGTACATCGGCGACTCGAACTTTGTTATCTTTTCCATATATGACGTTAGTGACGCGACCGAGACGCCATTCAGTGGGTGGCAACATATCCTCCTTGATGATAACAATATCATTTAGCTTTAGGTTTTCTCGTTCTGTTTTCCATTTATAGCGGCGTTGTAACTCGGTGATGTATTCGGTTTTCCATCGTTTGGCAAAAATGTGCTGTAACGCTTTTATTCGCTCCCAGCGTTTTACAAATGTTAAATCCTTGAGAGGGGGATCAACGGGAGCTTCGGGAGGAGCGGTGAGTGGAGCACCGCGGAGTAGATGACCAGGAGTCAGAGGGAGAATCTCGTTGGGATTTTCGGTTATCGGAGACAGCGGTCTTGAATTTAGTACTGCTTCGATTCTGACAAGCAACGTTGTAAATTCTTCAAAAGTGAACGACAAGTGACTGGTAATCTTTTTGAGATGGGATTTCATGCTTTTCACGGCAGCCTCCCAGAGGCCACCCATGTGGGGTGCATATGGTGGGATGAAAGACCAGGTAAAACCAAATGAGCTATATTTTTCGATTAAAGCTTGTTCTGCTGACTTGAGGAACACATTGTGGTCTTTGAGCAGTGCGTAACTGGCTCCGAGAAAGTTTCGACCGTTGTCGGAAAACATCGTCTTTGGGAGACCTCGGCGTCCAGTAAATCGATGAAAACAGGCGAGAAATGCCTCTGTGGAGAGATCAGAACATGTTTCTAAATGGACAGCACGTGTAGAGAAACAAACAAATACAGCAGCGTAGCCCTTTAAAATTTTCGCGATTCTCAGATTTGATGATTTGATACTAAAAGGACCAGCGAAGTCGACTCCAGTATAAGTAAATGGTAGGGAGAAATTTACTCGTTCAGGGGGGAGTGCGGCCATGATTTGATGCTGGAACTTGCGTTTATAAATCGTGCATGTGGTACATTCGCGGATACATTTTCGTACGAGATTTTTTAATCTGGGGATGTAGAAGCCCTGTCTTATAGCACGTAGCATGATATGATGTTCTGCATGAAGTAAAATGCGATGAGTGAAATGAACAAGAAGTTTCGCGAATTGTGACATTTCTGGAACAATTATCGGGTGCTGCTCTTCAAAACTTAGTCCTGAGTTACTAAGCCTGCCCCCTACTCGTAGAAGACCGTTTTCGTCGAGAAATGGATTCAGCGATAAAAGTTTGCTTTTGCGGGTCAGGGGACGCTTTTCTTTGAGGCGTTCGTATTCTTTGGGGAAATGCGTTTGTTGAGCAATGGCGATAAGTCGATTCTTCATGGAAGTGATCTCAGATGCCGTTATAAATTTTTCTGTATAAAATGGTTTTTTGAGAAGTCGATTTATAAATCTAAATCTGTAACAAAGCACTCGTACGGCTCGATCTAGTGATGAAAATTCGGTTAAAGCATCTTCCTGCAGATTTTCTTCGGCTGAGCCTGATGACTTAGTTTTGGAATCTGCCCGATTTTCCTTCAAATGAAAATTGGCATCGCTTGTAATGCCTGCACTTTTTTTAGTTTCTAAATCTGTTGGATCAAAAGTGCGAGGTTTCGGCCAAAGTGATTTTGGTTCTTTTAGCCATGGGGGCCCATGCCACCAAAGTGAACTTCCAGTAAGCTCTTGTGGGGAGCAACCACGGGTGCCCATATCCGCTGGGTTGTCTTCCGTTTTTACATGTTTCCAATGATTGGTGCTGACGACGCTGGTGATTTGCGAGACTCGATTTCCTACAAAAGTTTTTAAAATATTGGGATCTTTTTGTAGCCAACCGAGAACAATTGAGGAATCTGTCCACAAGAACAGTTCGTAAGGGAACTTGGAGTCTTGTACTAAGCTTCGTATTAGCTTAGTGAGCAGTACGGCTCCACATAATTCAAGTTTGGGTATGGTAGTCCGTTTTAAAGGAGCTACTTTTGTCTTTGCCACTAGCAAATGACTATTAATTTCGCCTTCAGGGCTTTCGGTGCGAATATAAATCATACCGCAATATGCTTTCTCCGAAGCGTCGCAAAATCCGTGGATTTGTATATGGTGGGTCGGAGCAAAGTCTACCCATCGTGGAATTCTCACATTCGCAATAAATGGCAAATTTTCAATAAACAAATTCCATTTTACCAAAATTTGATGAGGGACCTCTTCATCCCAGTCGGATTTTTCTTCCCATAGTTCTTGCATTAGAAGCTTAGCTATTATGACAATGGGTCCTAACCAACCTAGTGGGTCAAATAATCTTGCAATCACTGACAAGATTTTTCTTTTTGTAGTGGATGGCGTAATTTCGATCGGTTCTACAACATAATAGAAATAATCTGCCATAGCGTTCCAACGGATCCCCAAGGTCTTGATGGAACTGGAGTCATCAAACTTCAAAAAATCTTCATCCAGAAGATCCTCCCGGGGCAAATGTTCAAGTAGAAACGCTTCGTTTGCTGTGATTTTTTTCATGGGAAAACCTGCGGAGCTCAAAGTATTTATAAGCTGCCCTTGCTTTAGTTTAGCTTCTTCCAAAGTGTGCCCCCCGGACAAAATATCATCCACATAGATTTCATTCTGAAGAATGGTTGATGCTGCTGGATATTGAATTTTACAGTCCTTACTTAACTCCTGGAGAGTTCGAATCGCCAGGAAAGGCGCACAATTGACCCCAAATGTCACAGTCTTTAGTTGAAAAGATTCCACTAAATTGTTGCTCTCGTTGCGAAATAAAATTTGTTGATACGGACGATCTGCTTCGTGGACCAAAATTTGTCGATACATCTTCTGAATGTCGCCAGTGAACACGTACTTGTAGTATCGCCACCCCAGCACTATTTGCATCAAATCAGTTTGAAGAGTTGGGCCTTGGTGAAGAACATCATTTAGGGAATGTCCACTGCCGGTCTTTTTTGATGCGTTGAACACTACTCGTACCTTCGTCGTTTTACTCTCGGGTCGGATGACCGCATGATGAGGGAGATAAAAGGAGAGTTGTTTCTCAGATTTGGGCTCGTAATGCATAACCGGTTCCATGTGCCCCAAATCTACATATTCTTGGAGAACTTTCGAGTACTCATTTTTCAAGGCTGGAGTCTTCTCAAGAGTCTTCTCCATACGATGGTACTGTGCCAGTGCCATATTTCGCGAGGGACCCAAAAATATTTCGTTAGGAAATTCTTCCTTAAAAGGAAGCCGCACTACATATCTGCCGTCTTTTTGCCGTGTGGTAGTTCGTTGATAAAACTCTTCGCAAAATTTATCGCTTTCTGATGCTACTATGGACTTTTCAGCTTCTTCTAGTTCCCAGAACTTTTTGAGCTGATCGTTAAGCAAAAGATTTTCGGATGCCGAAACCATCGTTGAAAAAGAGTGGACTTCAGATTGTGGCTCGGGGCCTGATAAATACCATCCGAATTGGGACTCCCTGGCTTCGAGGCAGCTTGAGATATTTGGTTTTACTCCTTTCAAATTGATAAAGGGTAAATAATCACTTCCAATAATCATATCAATGGCAGCTGGCTTGAAAAAGTATGGGTCCGCCAAATTTAGACGCCTAATTTCTTCAAGATTTTTAATTTGTATATGTCGCGAGGGCAAAAAATGCGACAATTTTGGAACGACAATGGCCATAATGTTGATTCTAAAATCAGATCCTCTTGATTTTAAGGTGACAGAGCATCTGCCTTTTGAACTTCCTACTACCGTCCCACCGAGTCCAGATATACGGGAGCTATGGGCCTCCAATGGCAAAGAAAGATTCTGTTGAATGCGTGTGGAAATAAAACTTTTTTCCGAACCTGCATCTAAAAGTGCTCGAATAGCACAATTTTCGCCTAAATGTTCGATGTTAACCAAGGCCGTGGGCAAAATAGTTGTTCTCTCATTTTTCGAAAAATGAGCCTGAACTGAATCTACATGGCTAACACTAGGGGCTTCAGAGTGTGTTATCTGAGTATTTAGCGCGACAGTTTGACTTTGTGACCCCGAGGGCTTTTCGTCATCACGTGGTGATTGGGATGGGGTCTTCGGGGAAGGACCCTTTTTCGACTGATCATCATCAAGATGTAGCATTGTGTGATGCTTTAGGTTGCATCTGGTGCAAAGACTCTTGCTTTGGCATTTCGATTTAAAATGAGTATTTGACAGGCAATTCCCGCAATACTTATTCGCATAGACAAACTTTATTCTGTCCTTAACTGACTTTGCCTTAAAAGTTTTACAAAGTCGCAATGGGTGGTTCTGTTTACACTCTTTACAGCTGAATTTGGGAGATGTTTGCTCAGAATGAGCATGAAACGATTGACTTTTAGAGGGCTGACTGTCTTTACCGGAAGGTTTTCGCAAATCGGAAACAGTTTCTAACATTTGAATTCTCTGCGAGAGATATTTGTTCATCTCTTGCCAAGTGGGCCACTTTTTGTGGTCTTTTAAGGTTGTTTCCCAAGATCGCATAGTTTCTTCAGGAAGGCTTGAAGCGCAAATGTGGATCAATATGGCATCCCATGTCTTTGTGAGATCAAGTGACTCAAAAATCGCTAAACTCTCGCTGAGTACGCTCTGAATGTCACGTATAGCTTTTGAGCTTTCATTTTTGACCGCCGGTACACCAAACATTAACTTCATTTGTTGATGGGCCAATATTCTCGGATTTTCAAATCGGGTCTTTAAGGCTTCCCAGGCTAAGGTAAAATTTTCATCAACCAAATCAAACCGTTTGACGATTTGGTTGGCCTCCCCCCTCGTTTTGCTACGCAAATGGTATAACTTTTGAGCTGGGGCAAGATGTTGATGTTTCCCAACCACTGCCTGAAACATGTCCCTAAAGGCGGGCCATTTTGAATACCCTCCCTCAAAAACTTCGATGTCGCAAGCTGGAAGCTTAAGTGATGGTGAGTGATGAACCACCGTTGTTTCTCCCCTTTGAGATGCATTTGACCGAACTTCGCTGTTAAGTCTCATCCCTTCCAGTATTTCTGCCTTGGTCTCCTGATATAGAGTGTCGGCTGCTTCATACCGCTGAGAAATGTGATCTTTAAAATCTGTAGGCTCCTTTTCAATACACATAATAAAGTTCTCGTAGGACTCCAATAGCTTTAACCACCTTCTTTCCAACTCACCAAGCTTTACTTCGAGGCCAGACACCGTCATATTTTCTAATGTCTGCTCTTTTATGCTTTTGCAAAAAGCGTCAATTTGGTGAAGGTCGAATTTACATTTTCTTCTAGCCGCCATTTTTAGATATGCTAACCAAGATTCAAAACAAAATCAATAGATATCTCCCCTGACTACTCTTGAAGAGACAAAAGCCCTGTAAAACTTTACTAAAATTGAAATTGAGACTAAAATCCAAATCGCTTCTGTTCTTGGTGAACCAACTGCTGACAGATTTCAAATATTATCAGCAACTTCAAACCAAAACCACAAAACCAAGTAGGTAAAAATTTGCTGCTTAAATTACTGTCCGTAATTTCTCTTTGTGTCAGCAAACCAACCGAATATTAACCAAATTGTTATTAAAAAATATCACCGAAAAAATTTTCAAAAAATGTGTGAAAGATTATGTGTTTACCCTTTACGAACAATTTTCCTCCACTATTTCAGAGAACACCCCAATATCAATTTGTAATACGTTTACAAAAAAAAATTTTTTCTTAAAAAAAATTTTTAAAAAAAAGTTTGTGAACCACTGGTGTTATTTAAAAAATTTGGGAACCACTGGCGCAATTTCAAAAAATTTGTGGAACCACTGGCGCAATTTCAAAAAAGTTGTGGAACCACTGCGGCAATTTCAAAAAATTTTGGGAACCACTGGCGTATTACAATTTACAATTTTTTCTTTATAAAAAATTTTATGCGCTTTTTGTGAAATTTTTGCGCTCTTTGTACAATTTTATACGCTTTTCGTAAAATTTTCTGCGCTTTTTGCACCACGCTGTACCACTGTACTTTCAAAAAATAAAAATTTTGTACCACTGTAACTCCACAATTTAAATTTTGTACCACTTGTCCCAATGTATTCAAAAAATTTCACAATTTTACGATAAAAAACCGCTTGGCTTCAAATTCCAAAAAAAACCGTTCTGGCTTTGAACGAAATTCCGCTTGCAGCGTTATTCTGCTTTTGAATATATTTTTTTTTTTTCAAAAAAATTAAAACCGCGTTGGTTATATAAAAAAAAATCGCTTGTAGCGCACTTGTGTTTTGTAATTTACACCATAAAAATTTAAAACCGTTGTGGATGATTAAAAAGATCGCTTGTCGTGCCAATTCTGTTTTGCTTTTTCAACAAAAATAAAATCGTTTTGGTTTTGACTAAACAAACCGCTTGTAGCGCTATTATGTTTTGGGCTTTACAACAAAAAAATAATAAAACCGTTCTGGTTTCAGGAAAAAAACCGCTTGCAGCGCTATTGTGTCTTCAGATTATTATACAAAAAAAACCACTTTAATATTATGTTTTTTCTTTACCACTTCTTAAAGAACCACAATGTATTGTACCTAAACCACAAAAAACAAAAAAAAATGTTCCCTTTTTGGGATTTACCTTGTATCACTTTTTTTTTTTTGAGACAGCTTCTATCACTTGTTGAATTCCTCCTTTTTTTTTTGTTGTTGAGTTTAATAACGGCACTTTTCACAAGCAAATTATTTTCAGCCACTTCTTTATGTATTTCAATACATATATTTTTTCCACTGTGTCTTAATAGTTTTTTATTCCGAATTCTATTAGCACTTTTATTTTATAATTTGTATATAATCAATTTTGTTTTTTTTTTTATTAAATATGTAAATTTTCTTTTCTTTCAGCTACGCTTCGAATTTAACCATTTACTTGTAGATTTCTTGCAAAAAAATTCCAACGTAAAGTTGCCACTATAATGGCAAATGGTCTGACAAATTTATTGGTTTTTTCTTTAATCTTTTCCAAATGTAACAGGTGGAACAAATGGAATTGAAATATTTTGCAAATAAAAAGAGTTGACAAGGAGAAAGTAGTATGTACTGCGCATGTCAGAAACGAGAGAATACCAGATCACTCTCTTTTTTTCTTATGTATCAGTGACGGACTTTTCTATACAATGTGGTACTTTTTTATTAACAGTGGTACTTTTCAACTTTAATGCGGTACTTTCAATTTTAGGGTTACAAAAACACTTTTTGTTGTTGGATATGTTTGTGGTATTGTTTTTTGTGGAATTATTGTGGTTTTTACACTTTTTTCTCATAGAGACACTACACTAAATCGCACAAATATATAATTTAATCACTGTACATACCCAATCAATTTCCTTCCCTTATGAAGTTGTTTTTGCCTTGGGGACCTTTTGATGGCCAGACTTCCTTCATATGCGGGATGCACTTCTTCTTGGCTGTGTATAGGGACACGTAGAGCCTTAATTGTCGTCCAAATAGCACGGGATGCTGATGACGACATCTAATGTTGAACAAACCAAATGTTTGCTGTTGTTGTTGTTGTAGTTGTTATAGGGAACAACTGACAATGTATTTGGTGGACTTCAGGTCACCAATCCTTTACTCTTAGCTACTCTAAGAGTTGTCGAAGGACCATATGTTGGCGTGGCCAATGAGTGGGTTTCCAAAAAAATTGGAAATAAAAACAAAATTGAGTTCAATGTGAACTTAAATTAACTTTATTGATAGAGCTTCTTGCTCGTCTAATGTTGAAACTTATTCTAAACTTAAAATAAACAAGTAAGAGTGTTAAATTCGGCTGTGCCGAATCTTTTATACCCTCCAACATGCAAATAAATAAAAAAAAATTGCAGGGGCGTCTTATTTTTTTTGGGGGGGGGGTCAGTAGTGGTAATTGGGGGGCACAATTCCTCTCGAATAAGTGTTAAAAAAAAATAATTCTTATGCTTTTTGCACTAAAGAAATAAAAATTTATCATAATATAAAAAAAAAAAATATTCCACGCCCATAAAAGGGGGGGGGGCGGACCGTAAAACGATTTTTTCTAATTCTGTGGGTCCAAATGCAGGACCTTGAACTTCTTGTGGAATAAAAATGTTGGATTTGTTAAACAAAAACACAAAAAATCATGTAAAAATATGGTATTTTTCAGAGGTTTGTTTAGTTCTTCAAGGGGGAACTTTTTCCCCCCTGGTCCGATTTTGCCCATCTCCGAACTTAACCAGCCTATGAACATAAGACATATATGTGCCAAATTTCAGGAGTCTATCACTTTTATTTTGGACTGTATCGTGTCTTCCACAGACGGACGGACAGACGGACAGACGGACGGACGGACGGACGGACAGACGGACGTCGCTAGAATGTCTTAGAATCGATCACTGATCAATAATATATATACTTTATGGGGTCCTAGACCGATATTTCGATGCGTTACACACGGAATGACAAAGTGAGTATACCCCCATACTGTAGTTGGAGGGTATAAAAAAATAGAAAATGGATACATAAATGTAGTTTTTAGAAAAAATGTAGTATAAAAAGAAAGAAAGGAAAGGTTTCGTTAAACCCAAGAAAGAGAAAAAAAAAAAAAGAAATTCATTATTTTACAAAAACAAAAAAAA